>CM039122.1:27736461-28336461 GCA_022036555.1 Microstegium vimineum | reverse complement strand
CGACGTCAGCCGCGGCTGCAAGTACATGCCACCTGAGTCCGATGGCAGTGGCTACAACAGGTTCTCTCTTCCGTTCCTCCCTTCCTCTACTCTGATCCCCATTCTTGTTGTTGAATCTGTTACTAATTGCCTAGATTTGCAATTACATAATTGCTTATACCAATTACTTGTGATCTTTTTAAACCAGAGAAAATTGCAATTATAGGACTCCAAACAATCTCGATTGGTACTGCACTCCATATACTGAATGGTACTGCAAATCACTCCTACTGCACTCCAATACTGAATGGTATTGCTATAGGCAAGTGCACTTCTACCTTCTGTCTTCCATTTATCTCTTCCTTGGGGTATCTCAGATGAGTATTTATTCCATACAAGTGATACATAGTATTCTCGTGCTGCTAGCTACTTTTATATGCACCTGCTTTCTTCATGCTATATTAATTGATGCATCTTTCTAGGATCAATAACATAGAATCCTGAAACAATCTTATTCCCTGCATTGATGGTTTCCTCTGTGAAGTTTGTTAACTGAAATAACTGATATATCTTGCTCACTTGGTAAACTGTACAGTGAAAAAGAGAAAAAAAATAGAGAACTGACAAGTTTTTTTTTTGCCAAATTGACTATGATTTATTTTTTAGTATGATTAGCATGCATACTGCATAAAAACTTTATTTTTTTTCTCCAATCCAGTAGGGATTAGTGGAAGAGGTTGGTGGTTTCCCTGGCTTGATGTGTGCATATGTGTTGACAGGTGCAGTATAATTACTGGTTTTCAGAGACTTCAAAGTTTTTTTTTTGCTTCGGTGCAGTTATTTAATTCATTCATGCCCTGGAACTTAGAGTAGATGAATTTTATTTACAAATAAGAAGTTGACAGCTCATTAGATCACAACTATTATATTTCTGAATAACAGTAGAACATATTCTTCCATGGGTATGCAAGAGATTAATGATGTCATGCTTCCTGAAACTTGCAGGATTTATCTATTTCACCTATTGGTTTTCATGTTAACTTGTGCGGCTTGAAGATTATCAAGAAATTAAATTGACAAAGCTGGGTTTCTGTTACTGTATTGCAACTTTGTAAGCTCCCAGTTCACCTATTGTAATTGTTGCATGGTAATACATCTATTTTGCAATTTCAGGAATGGGCAATTTTAGAAGAACTGCACGTTAGCCATAATGGACTGGAATACAAAAGATGGATTGTTTTTCTACATTGGAGAATCTTAGTGTTTTGGATGTTTCATCCAGCAAGCTAACCACTATAGAATGTCGAAACCTTAAACCAGGTAAATGATACCATAGTAGGAATATAAGCACTAGCAGATGGACAAAATGGTTATGTCTGGATCTTCTTTCTCATCTGAACTTGCTATATAGGTTGGATTGGAGGACCTGTAGTTGAATGACAACCAAATATTGTTTCTAGCTGGGATAGAGGCTACTTTGGCTGGCTTGATGTGAGATGTTGATGACAATATATCTTGAGCAAAATCCCTGTTTAAGTATTTCATAACTTATACATGTAATCCTTCAGTGTTTCCATATGGGTAAGAAAAGAGTCAATATTCACATGCATTATGATGTCACAATCATTGACAAATTGCCTTTACTGTTATCTTTACAGAAGATATTTTTTAAAATTTTATCACAATTTTTTATGGTGTTGTATTTTCCAAAACTTATGTCGAATGAATTAATTTATCTAATCTATTGTTTTTCATTTAACATGTAGGATCATGGAATCAAATAAAAAATATTTGCTGAATGAAGAAATGAAGATTCAGAAGTGAAGTGTCTGCATGTGCAAAGCTTTTTTAAATAGAATAGATCCCAATGTATAAGAAATAAAGGCATTTGTAATATCTACATGATTTATATGGATGATTGGCTCTATTTGGTCTTATATTAAAAGAACACATTTAATGTGGTTTTCGATCGGGTATACAATGGTATCCAAAAAAGTAAATATGTGTGTATTAAAAAACATTTTTGCATACTATATTAGCGATAAGAAAAAAAACAGAAAAAACGTATTAACCTGCTTGATTTAAAATGTCTTTACACGACATAATCACGTTTGACAACGTATCTAGAAAGTGTCTTATGTCTTCTAGACACACCTAACAACGTTTCTAGATAGCGTCTCATGTTTTGTAGACACGTTTGACAAAGCGTATATATGGTTTTTGACACGGTCCATGTGGAGACGCTCCAGACACGCTTTACTCAAGCGTGTCTATACTTCACTAGAGATGAAATAAAGCATATCTAACATAGAAATAAAGCGTATCTAGAGGGGGGTGTTTCTTGTAGTGCATTGCTAAGAACTAGTTTCTTGGTGATGTCGTTAAGAAATGTCAACAAATAGTTCAATGGAGATGGAGATCCCCAACAGAACAATGGGATGTACCAAGTCATATTGTGTTAATGCCGTTCCTACTATGTTCTACTTTCACGTGCGATAATGTGTTTGTCTACATATGTGATAGTGAAGTAGAACGATCCCTCAGTAATGTTTAAGTTATAATGCTTCCCTAAACCTTGCAGTGTCATGTGTCTTGTACCACTACAAGAGACACAAGAATGGTCGATAGTTATTAAACCGTCGGCCATTAACTTGTACCGTTGGGAAGTACAGTCACCGAGCGTATACCATCGGGAACCTCCCATCGGGCATCGATGGTTGGGCATTCCCACTTTTACTGATCGGTAGTCAGTCATTGTATGGCCGACTGTATGTTTCCGATGGTTGACGCTCGGTAATTAGTTGGTAAACACTCCATTCAACCTTTGGTCGAACATGAATTGCCGAGGGTATCCCAATCGGGGATTTGTTGCTTGACAATTTTTGAAAACCCATCAAGAAATATATCAAGTCGGGGATTTGTTGCTTGATTGTTTTTTTAAACAAATCGGGAAACATATCTGATTGGAGATTTGTTGCTCGATAGATTTTTAAACCCTTCGGGAAACATATCCAGTCGGGGATTTATTGCTTGACGGGTTTTAACCCATCGATAAACATATTAGGAATGGTGTTTATTAACCGTCGAGAATTAAATACCCTCGGTATAATATATGTGACGGTTTTGGTTTCCCATCGGCTAAACTATTAAACCATCGGATATTGCTTGGGATATTTTTATAACCATAAAATAATTATTATGTAACCATGAGGATCAATTACAAATGTTGAACATTCACAATTAATGACATTTCATAACTATCTCTTCAATATTGCATAGTACAATGAAAGTTTAAATCCAAAGGATCACCACACAAAGGAACGGTCTAGACATTCTGAAAGTTTCTAAGAACATTCTTCAACATAACATAAATCAATGTTCAAATTAAAATACTTGACTAAGATACTGTTTTTCACAAAGCATGAGAAAAACTACTTATTAATGTGCCACACACTTCATATGTTGCATATAATCTCTTCTCATCACTAGGAGGCATCATTATCAAAAAAATCTTCACCATTGTTCTCATAATTTTGACCATCATCTTGTGAATAGTATCCTTCATCATCATAATTATAGAGGTAATCTTCATTTTCCTCACCACTATAGTCTGTTCTACCAATATTTTCCTCGCCACTATAGCCTACTCCATCAATATTATCCTATAGTGGTTCTAAAATTATTTTTATAAGCATATGAACCAGCTTCAATATATATAAGATAGATTCCGCAATAGTTTTAGGTATGGCATGGATACATTTGGAATATAGTTAATACTTACAGGTTCAGATGCATTAGGAACAACTTTCTCATGCCTTTTGGAAGCCGTCGTCACCCTCCCCACGCTCCCGCCTACTGCTCCTCGCGGACCTAGTAGTCTAGAGGCGAAACACTTCCTCCCTGTACGTGTGAGATACCTTGGAGGTGCTACATCTGGACGACAAGGATGAACCGCACGAAGGGGATGGATGGACGGACGACCTCGCAACTACGCGACACTGTTGCGATGCGCACGGCTACATTTAGTCGCTTCCGCTGCACCTGCGCATCTAGTGGTAATCTCGTGATCTATAACTAGTAGTAGTTCCTGGTTTATGCGACCGAAAATTTTTGTTTTCCGGCTAGCATAGCTTCCCCATATCCCTTCATGTGGGTCCTAGGTGTCTTAGGTTCCTACTAGCTGTATTTATACCATATGCAACTGAAAATAATACTTCTAAAAATGCAGGAATAAATATGAAGACATGGATGCTATTTTTGTTGCCACCACAGTAAATATTTCTGTGGAGGTTTTACACACCGTAAGAATTATTTACATTGGGGCGTATAGATTTTTAATTTTATATATGCAGGTGCAAAAAAATTAAACATACTAAAGAAAATACTTATGAAGTAAAGTAAATATGGATAGATAGCGAGTTACCTTCGCAAAAGGTTTGGGATTTTTAAAGTCCTCCAAATTGGACTCTCCAATTTCTTTTATTCTTTGGGGTGACAGTCAGTCCTGAGGATGATGATCCTTGCTATTGTGTATCTCCTTTTTGATTTATTGAGCCTACGATGGAAATTAATTCAGGTCTTGGTTTGAATGGAAAATGTTCTTCCCGTCTATTGAAGTTGAATCTGACATCTCCAATTCCAACATCGATGTGGGCATTTGTGGTACTCAAAAAGGGCCTCCCAAGGATGAGTGACACCTTTCAGTCTGGTTGTATATCCAACACCACAAAGTCGACTGGTATGAAGAATTCTCTGATCTTGACTGGAATATCCTCAGCAAATCCTACAGGGTAGCAGATTGACTGGTCCGCTAACTGCAAACACATTGATGTGGGGATAAGCTTCGTTTGATGAAGTCTATCAAAGACTATCTTGGGAATCACACTGACACTTGCTCCAAGATCACATAGTGCATTGTTGAATTGTTGATCTCCAAATGAGCAATCGATAGTGGGACATCCTGGATCCTTCTTCTTTATTGTTGAAATGTTGAGGATGGCCACACTACACTCTTTCGTTAGCTTGATCACCTTAATGGTGGGCAATAGTCATTTGTTGTTGAGGAGGTTTCTTAGATACTTCGCATAAGTGGGTACCTAGATAGCATCTAATAGAGTGGTATTGATATATAATTTCTAGATTACTTCAACAAACTTATAGAACTGCTCATCAACTTTGGCTTTCTGATTTCTGTGTGGAAATGGTAAGAGGTTGGTGTCATGAAAATCTTGTTGCATTTCTTGTACTGGTGGCTCGACTTCTTCTACTTCATCATCTTTCTTTTCTTCTATCACAATCAGTGCATCTGGTGTTGTTTGCCTCCTCTCGGTCCGCTTTGGATAAGGTGGATCACGAGTGCCTCTACCTCTTCTAGTAGTTATAACTTAAATCTGCTTAGGGTTAGTGGCAATAGGCAAAACAATAGCTAAATGTGCTAATCGTTTTTCTATCTTTTTATTATAATTAAGTTGATCTTTAATGGCAGAAGAAAAAGTATACATTTAGTATTTATATTCTTTAAAAATTTATCATTAGAAGCAAGCTTTCCAATAATATAAGCATTAATCCTGGCTTGTTTTAAGACTAAATCTTTCAAGGGTATTTGATCAAAATTGGAAGAATTAGAATTACTTGAATATTTATCTGAATATGGAGACTTTTTCTGTTGATTCCATCCTTGCTTCATCAGTGTGGTAGAGTTATTGATGATATTTGTAAGTTCTTTGTCTTTTGGAAATTTAATCCCAAGATATTCTCCACATCTGGCATGCTTCGAATGCATCTTGAATTGCTTGACATTCTTCTTTGTAATTGGCTCTTTGTTCAAGCTGATCCAAAAGTACGTTCATTTTGGTTGATAGTGCGCACACTTCTTCCGGAGCTTCTTCAATCTGGCGAGAATGTTGAATGTTAACTTCTTTCTAGCTCTGATTCTCAGCTATCTTAGTCATAAAAGCGTCCACTTTGCCTAAAGTGAGTGACATAAATGATCCTCTATCAGTGGTATCTAGTTGCTCATGAGCTCTTCGAGTGAATCCGTGATAAAATCCTTGTATGAGCAACCAATCCTCCATTCCATGATGTGGGTATTATGAAATGTATTCTTGAAAGAACTCCCATGCTTCTAGAGTGGATTCTGCCTTCTCTTGTTGGAAGTTGGAAATCTTTCCTCTTAAGGCATTGCTTTTGGCTATTGGGAAAAATCTTGATGAAAAAGTTGTTGAACATGTGTTCCAAGTCTTGAAATCTTCTTTGTTTGCATAGAACCACAGCTTCGCTCTTCCCTCTAATGAGAAAGGAAATAGACAAAGAAGTATGGTGTCTTGGTTGATGTCCTTGATGATGATGGTGCTTCCAATCTCTAGGAAATTCTGTAGATGGGCATTAGCATCTTCATGTGCCTTTCCATTGAATGTAGCAACTTGAACCATGTTGATGGGACTGGGCTTGAGCTTAAACTCGAGGTTGTTCGTCTGAATTGTGGTCCAGTCTGAATGTGCCTAACACTTGGAGTAGAATACTCAAGTAATGTCTTGTCAGCTATAGCCTTGCCACTGATGTTGATCTTCAAAGTTGGGTTGATTCAAATCTGAAAGTTGGTGAATTCACAACCAAACCTATATTACCCTGCATAAGATGTAACAAAGACAAACAAGGGTAAGCCTGCCAAGATAGAGGTACTAGTTGTGATTTTTATCTATAAGTATTTATTTAATCAATTTATCTAAGTCATATAAAATTTTCTTGCAGCTCCCCGACACGGGCGCTAGAAAGTCCGGTGGGGTGCATGACAGTCGTTGGATCAAACCGACTTAGTGTAGGGCTGAGATTGTTCCTTAGAGGCGATGGAGGAACCTTCCAGAAGGCGGCGGCCAGTGGGCCCAGGGGTGTCGTCCAGCCATAGGTGGGGTCGGCTGGCCCCACAAGTCGGCCTCTCGGGCCCCGCTTCATTCGGGGTGCCTTCTGGGTCCTTCCTGAGTCCGATGGAAACTATATCTTCGTGGGATTTCTTCGTATTTATTCTGATTTGATTCCCTTTATTACTCTTTTCTGGAATAGTCCCTAGAAAATAATAGAATACCAAACCTCATGGAAATTGTTAGATAACTCCCTATACTTCTATATTTTCATATGATTGGTCCAATTATCATGTTTATAATTGTATTAAAAGTTGACGCTAACGACCGTCAACAATGGTACTAATGCGTTGCACCAAATATCTTCTGGTGGGATGAATCGCAACTCTTGGATCAAACCGACCTTGAACAACGGCGTAGATTGGATCTCAATGTCGGTTACAAGATGTCGTGATAGAGTAGGACACGAATTCCATAGGGGCAGGTCGGCCGGCCTAGGGGTGGGGCCGGTCAGCCCCATTGGCGGCCCCTTAGCTCCCGTCGCCTTGTGGTGTCTTCTTGACCCTTCTAGATGCTTCCCATGTCGGTTTCCATCTTGATTACGCATTATCCCGATCCGTTAGAGTTGTAGCTTGATTCTAACTGTTGTTTTCCTGTTTAATCCTTGGGAAATCATAATTCACCAAAAATGTGGAATATTGTCAGTTTAAACCCTATTCTATGGTGGTGATTCCTTTTATATCCTTTTTCATAGTTTAATTGATGGTTTATAATAGGAGTTAATTACCATTAACACTTAGGAATCTAATCTCTTAATTTATATCTTGTTTTAGCTCTACTTGAATTATGAAGTCTTTCTCTATCTCTATAATTCCCATTTTTGTCTCAATTATATATATCATTTATTCCTTTTCTTACCCGTGCCAAAATAAGTGAGCTTGTTTGAAGTGTTATCATAATTATGTTTATTTATTAATATCTCTAGCCATTGCTCTTTTATTATTAAACCCTATTAAGCTCCTGATGGTAAAATATAAATAACGATACCTGGAACATTCCTAGGTGAAATGCTACAATGGATGTATTTTATTGTGTGCTTGCAGATAACTTTGTTCCATATCTTCTGAGTAACTGTCATTATCATAAGTACAACCACGTCTCTGGTGTCATGTTAGGGATGACAACTTAACATAAGTGATGCTAGTAGATGTGACCTAACATTTATGGCTTTGTTGCTAGGAACTTCTATTATTAGTAATGACGTAAGAAATGCCAACAGTGTGGGAGATCAAGAACCAGATGGAAATAGAGACACAAGATTTAGATAGGTTTAGGCTATCAATACGATGTAATACCCTACATCTTGTGTTCTGCTAGTTTTTATTGATTGTGGGATTATGAGTTAATGGGATTGGTTTAGGCTAAACCTCGGGTCTGTATCTAGATCTAAGATGTCGACTAAGGAACCCCTGCCCCTTCTTATATACTTTAGAGTGGTAGGGTTGTAAGGAAAGTATTCTAGTCCACAATATGGTAGGTATTCTATTTGAATTCCAATATCTATAAGAGTCCTAGCAAATCATATCTTCTACCATCTTGTGGTATATCCCCCACAATCCCATGTCTATAGGACTAGCAGGACCTATGTCATGACGAACCAGTATATTTTGATATGCTCCTCCTTAGATATGTCCTCTTTGTATAAGTATAGAGGTAATATTTTCTATTGCTAAGTATACATAATGATATAGTATGACTTGATTTGTAACTAGAATAACTTAGGAACCTATCTCTCTTAATCTGCTTTAACTAACTATTGCTATAATATGGAGTCTCTCTGAGTATTATGTTGTTCATATTCATATATATCTTTTGGTTCACCCATACTTAGAGTAAGTGTTTAGTTTTTTATCCTTCATAAGTACTCCATCCATTCCAAATTATACGACACTTTGACTTTTTGGTACATTCATTTGGTATGTATCTAGACAAAACATTATACTTAAATACATAGCAAAATGGATCTACCAAAAAAGTTAAAGCATCTTATAATTTGGAATGGTGGAAGTATAAGTTAATCAATCTCTTTATTGCCACCATTCCTCCCTATTATAAAATATAAATAACCATCCTTGAATACTCATGGTAAATGTGTGTTTGCATAATTCTTTTTTTGCACTATTAAATATCAACGCTAGGGAATGATATACACCAAAAATTACCTTGACATGGCCCAAATAGAAGCACAACATGTTCATCATTAGTTGATTCTTCATTTTTCTTGCTTTTACCATTGGATGATGTGGTGGCCTTCAATTCCACACCCTCCTTCTTCTTTGCATATTCCTTCTCCATCTCCACCCTTTCCTCATGCAATATGTGTATTATGTGACCACATCACCTTATACTTGGGTAAGGGAGATTAAGCCATGGTGGGAGAAGTCGTCATCATCAATCTTGTGCCCCAAGTTCCTTAGCTCATTTACAATGACATTAAGCCTATGACACATCTCTAGCACACTCTCATCCCTCCACTTCTATAGCTCATATTAAAAAAAGATCAATATCCCTAATCCTATTTCTAGCCCTTTCTTCTTTAGTGGCGTCAGGATGGTTGGAGGGATAGTGAAAAGGTTATGGGCTAGAAAATATAGAGGTAGTTATGGACTAGGAAATGAAGGTTGGAAAGCAAATCATCTGTTTAGTACGGAGTATAAGTTTAAGTTTGGAAGTGGCACAACCCATGTCAGGTTCAATCAAAAAAAATTGCAAACCCGTTACTTGTGAGATTGTGACTCTTATCCACACAACAACATCCATAGGATGCCTTCTACTCATCCTAGTTGCAAGCAAAGATTGTGGCACCACCAAATGGAGTAGCAGCTCATTTAAAGAAAAAGAAAAAGAAAACAGTCAAATGGAGTAACAACATCCATAGGATCCCTTTTCGTATTCCTCTCTATGGATAATTTATTCATCACCCCCTCATTTCCCTATCCCATCCTCTATGTTCTAGTATCCAAATGGCACCCTCTTATTTTTGGCTAAGTTAGGAGTTAGGATAAGAGTCTCACAGATGACGCTAGCATTCAGGATTGATCTTGTGGTATGTACTTTCTATGTCCCTAAATAACTATCACCGTTGATATATGTGCTACAAGTTTGACTCGATTCGTTAAAAAAAATAAAATATTTGTATGTCCAAATAAATTTATTAAAAAACTAGATTTAAAGATCTTTCCTATGATATTAATTATGTGTTTTAAATATTAATATTTTAATATATATTTAGTCAAAATTATTTCTCGAAAAGAAAATGATAAATATTTAAAGATAAAGGGAGTAAATTGCTATAATCCATCGTTCACTGCGTAATATGCAATGTTTATCTAAATTGTACTAAGAGATAGTGTATAAATTGTGTTTTCGAAGAGATACTTTTTTTTTTTTGAAAAAGAACTGAATAGTATTTTCTTAGGAGGCTATTGTTTTTTTATACAGTGTTTTCTCTCAGCACAGCAGAAAGGAAATAGCGCGCGGACGGTGGACTGCGGCGGCCCATGACCTCCATTCTCCGTTCCGTCGCAGCGGGCCGGCCGGCCCAGATGTGAACCCCAGGCGTTGCCAAATAAAGAAATTGTACTGTGCTGTGCTGATGACTGTTCCCACCCTCCCCCTATTTATAGCCTCCTACCCTCCTCTCTCTCCCTCTCTCCGGTATTGACCTCCATTGCGAGGTCCCGTCACCAACAAGGCGAGGAGAGGAATTAGATAGAAAATTAGAAGACAAAATTAAATCACAAGGCTAGGGCGGAGATGAACGTTGCGGAGGAGGTGAGCATGGAGGGGGAGGAGAAGGGCGGCGCTAGCAGCGCTGCTCGCGATGGAGAGGTGAGGACGGCGGCGGCGGCGGTGAGCCTGGAGACGCTGCGGAAGCGGATGGCGGACTTCGCGACGGAGCGGGACTGGGAGCAGTTCCACTCCCCCAGGAACCTCCTTCTCGCCCTGGTCCGTCTGCTCCACTTCTTTTCTCTCCTCTATTCTATTCACTTGCGATATCTCTATCTCCAATTTTGGAGAATCTTGCTCTCTATAAGTTCATTTGGTGACTTAGATTATTTTGGGGTTTCGTGAGGGTTCTTTGTCTCTGCTGCGCCGAGATATATATATTTAAAAATATGGGGATAAAGGTGGATGTAGGCGGTCCAGTTCTTGGCTTCTTGCCCAGAGAAAAGAGAATGATTGGGTGCAGAAAAGCCAGAAAAGCCTTGTCGTCCTTGAGTCCGTCCGTCCCCCGGACCCCGTAGTTGTCAGGCCCGTCACTTTTTGTTCTCTTTCTTTGAGTACTACTTCTACCACATTGCGAGACTAATGGTCAGAATCTGTGCAGCTGTCCTGTTGCCTGTTGGCTTGGTCAAAATCTCAGCTCGTGGGGAACGCAGGGGAGAAAGAGGGTAGTAGAAAGGGAGAAGCACTCAGGGCTTGCCCAGCGCTACAGCCTGGCGTGCTGCCCCAACACACAAACATATGCACAAAATATCCATGTCACTAGAGGTGTAGCCATGCAGTGTCTCAGAGACTCTTGCAGAAGAGTCACAGCCTCGTCTTACAAAAAAAAAACAAAGCAGCTATTGGGACATGCATTGGGACGCTGGAGCAGTAGCATGGAGAGCAGAGAACCACAGAAAAAGGTGCTTTGGATACCGGGTCAGGGCTGTGGCTTCCAATGGAGAAGACGTTGGCTTGAGTAGTACTTTTCTTACTTTTTCATGAGGCTGTTCGGGCCTGCGTTGCTGCTGGAATCGATCTCTTAGAATGATTCCAACATGTTTTCTAGTATATGATGACATTTGTTATTCAATGAAAACTTGGGTGGGCAAATTAGGGTCTGTTTGGTTTCAGGGGCAAAACATTTGCCCCTGTCACATCGAATCTTCGTTTGGTCTATTTAAAATATACTAATTAAAAAAGTAATTTGTCAGCCGAAGACAACTTCGGGAGACGAATGTTTTAATATAAATTAGTTTATGTTTTGACAATGTTGTGCTACAGTAAACATTTGTTAATTATAAATTAACTTAGCTTAATATAATCATCTTGTTAAGTCCCGCAGGAGCATGTAATTAGTTTTATAATTAGTCTATTTTTAATACATTAAACTAGTACCGAAAGATTCGATGACATTTTGCCCTGTGAACCAAACAGGCCCTTAGAAGTTCAAGCGAACGACGGTCACAGCAAAGCGAACAGCGTTCACAGCAAAGACTATTGTATTCGAAGCGGCTCCCATCTGTACGGACCGAACAGTGAGGTGCAGTCCTTTTTGGTGGGGTGGGGGGTGTGGGGAGAGGGAGGAGCTACATTGCTTTGCATTCAATGCTGGCATGTATGGACCAATGGTCCAAAATGTTTCAAGCATTGTGGGATACTGTCTAGTCTAGAGAAATAATTTGGTTCTATGATCTGGGATTTGCAGCTCTCATTGTATCAGGTGCCCAAATTATAGACGTTAATTATATATGTTTTGTTCCTAATGGCTACTCATGTTTCATTTATGTTGTACCTGGATATGCAATGGTGAATAGGTTGTTGTGTTCTTTGGGCTATGGATTTAAACCTTAAGTTTCTTATTGTATGAAAAAATGATTTGTGTAAAACTAACTAAAAATTATTATGCCATGTGCCTCATTTTTCATCACATTTTATTTCATCCACATCTGGTGTTAATACCTTCTGAAGTTGTTTGTTGGTTGACCTAAATGTTTTTCCTGTAATTACACTATACCTAAATGTTTTTCATCCACATTTTTATTTATGTTGGTTGACCTAAATAATTACAGGAAACATTTATGTTAACTTCAATAGATATAGTATAATTACAGAAAAATGAAAATAAAATGTACTAAATCCGTTTCAAATTATAAGATGTCGTTTTGGCTTTTCTAGATACATTGTATTTAGATATAGTGTATATATTTATGTGCATAGCAAATGCAATGTAGTCTTATATGAAACGGAGGGAGTATAAACTTTAGTTTTTTTTTCAACTTTTTGTTATGGAACATGTGCAGGATTTTCACTAAACCTTTCCACTATTTCCACTAGTAGTTTAGCAACTTAGGTAAGGCAAATGACCTATACTAGTTAGCACTCATTTTTTAGTTTCATTGGAGAATATGAAATAAACCTGAACAATACATACTCCTTGTGTCCCAAAATAGTTGACACTTTAGCTAGAACTGATGCTTCTTTTCTTATATTAACCTAGAAACGCCATAGCGCATCAACCACCCAGACCCCAGAGACCGCAACAGTAAAGAAGAATAAAACAACAGATCTTCAATACTGCCGTCCTGCGTATAGGGAGAAAATTCTCTTTCTGTTGTCTTTTCACTATTAGATTATCCAAATCAATAGTTTCATTGAGCTGGACTTTGATCAGGATCCCACTCGCTGCACCAGATGCCAATTGGTTTCTGCTACTTCTGTACTCTTTTGTTGTGGTGGGGACTAACAAAATGTTATACAACACCCTTTCTTTCCAAGTGTTGCCGAGCTAGGAGATGCCCATAATGGGCAATGTGTAAGCTACTAACTAGCTCCTGGGTCTAGCATAATCTAATTGGCACCCAGCAAAACCTTTCCATGAATTTTCATGTCTCTTATCATGCATGTTTGTGCTTGGTGTTGTGCAGGTAGGGGAGGTGGGGGAGCTGTCTGAGATATTCCAATGGAAAGGGGAGGTGCCCAAGGGGCTGCCAGGCTGGGACGATAAGGAGAAGGAGCACTTGGGTGAGGAACTCGCCGATGTGCTCCTCTATCTGGTGCGGCTGTCGGATATGTGCGGCGTCGACCTCGGCAAGGCTGCCCTGCGCAAGATGGAGATCAATGCCCGCAAATACCCAGTTGGGCAGTGCAAGGGTTCATCCAAGAAGCGCACTCACTATGTTTCCACTAAAAATGTTTGCGACAGCGACAATGCTAACACTGCGAACAAGGAGCATAAGAATGGCGTCTAAAACGACTCGGAGCTCCTTGAATGATAGTTTGGCTGGTCGGACATGATCTAGGTTATGTGCTGATGAAATAGGGATGCTATATTTTGGTGGTAAAGGAACAAGTATGTGGGTAGTTCCCCTACATATTAGATGCCTAATGAACCAAGTGTTAACCTTAATGCTTCGTAGACTGTAGTTCCCCTTAGGGCCTGTTGGAAACACGGGAATTTTATATGAATTGCGTAGGAATTTCACATGTAGTTCATTTTTGCAGGAAAAAGTACAGTAACAGAAAAAAATTCCGCGTTACAAACAGGCGCTTATATTCTAATTGGACTGACATTTTGCTTCTGCTATTTCAGTTATGCAGCTGCGTAGTACTAGTAATAGTATGATATGATGCGAAAGCAAAGCTGACTATATTTACTATTGAGGACTGACTATATTTACTATTGAGGACTGACACTACTTTATGATGCAAAGCGGCTTTCTGACGATGCAAAGATGTCAGTGTAGTCTATGAGCTGGTGTTGGACTGTCGGCTTCCTAGTCTTTGTACTCCCTCCGTCCTAAATTAACTGTAGTTTTGAGTTTTCGTGTCATAACTTTAACTAGATTTATATAAAATACGTGTAACATTTATGTCTCCAAATAAATTTGTTAAAAAACTAAATCAAAAGATCTATCTAATGATATCAATTATGTATCATAACTATTAACAATTATGTATCATAACTATTAATAGTTTTTTATATAAAATTATTTTAAATTTTTTTCGGAAAGTAAGAAAGACAGATATTTTGACGATTGATCGATCATAATGCTCTGGTCTGCTTAGTAGTGGAGTCCATGTCCAATGGATGCTGCTCCATGTACTCACTGCTTTGGGGTGCCTACGGACCGAACCACTGGCTGCAAACCGGGAAATCTTTGGATGTGCACAGCGGGTCAGAGCGTAGCGATTGATTGATCAAATGCTCTGGCCTGCTTAGTAGTGGAGTCCATATGTCCAATGGATGCTGCTCCATGTACTCACTGCTTTGGGGTGCCTACGGACCGAACCACTGGCTGCAAATTGTGGGCATCTTTTTTTTGGTAGGTTTCTAATGTTGCCAACTTACCTTACTGTCGCAGGCCCTAATATATAAAAAATTCAGTATCGATAATTTCCCCTTCATCAAAATGAAAAATACCAAACATAAAAGAATGGGTCATGTACAGCCATCTACATGTGGAGATGAATTTCTGCATATTTCTTGTTCATTTGCAAGAATGCTGTGCAGATTTCTGGCGCCAATCAATGAGTGCATACATGATCAAGTGTAATATTTGAGACTTAAAGGATCCTGAAATATCCTGCAGGGTGTATGATTTGGTTTGCTCTATTATAGGCTGATGCATGTAAAAATGTTAAATCAAGAAGCTACCAACATCAGTTACGATACTTCTTTTAGAATACCCATGAGAGTCAACTATCTTTGTATACCCATGATGAGAGTATTAAAGAGGAACAAAATAATTAATTATCGTGCAAAGAATTAAATGACACAAGAACAGGCCGAGAGCCAATGGGGACATCATACATGCATATCACAGGTACTGCCTGCAGAGTGACTTTTTGTCTCAGTTCCCCCTCTCAAGTATTTCGACTCATCATTCGTCATAGCATAGGATACTAGCATGGATATATGGCCAATATTTGCATAGTTATTTCATCCCCTTAATTGCGTAACGTGTGGATATTCAAAAAGTTTTGATTGATATACTTGTATTAACTTTAGTCTATATACTCCCTCCATACTCAAAAAGGTTGTTGTTTAGGACAAGGTTTTAGTCAAACATTGGGAATATAAATCATGAATAACATTTAAATTGTTGAATTTGAAAATATAAAAATCATATCAATAGATTTGTCTTAAAAAATATTTTCATAAAAAATATACATATATTATATTTCAATAAATATTTTTTTAAAAAAATAAGTGGTCAAAGTTACACTTTGGAGGCCGTGTTGTTTTCTAAAATAACAATCTTTTTAAGTATGGAGAGAGTAAGACCTTATGCAGCGGTTGTAGATAACAAGTACTTATCAGGAAGAGTTTGGCCTAACTGCTCCTCCGCCGGAGGTGGAGAGATGAGCTACAAATCAAAATTTCTGACAAAATAGATTTGGCTCTCTTCTATTGTAAAAAAAATAGTTCCTTTTTAAATGTTTAGTGTGGCTCCTCCAGCTTCTCTAACGAAGCTACCATGAGTATGACAATAGAAGCTACCATTGAGTAGCTACTCCCTTCGTCCCATAGAAAGTGACGGTTTTGACTTTTTGACACCATGTTTGACCGGTCGTTTTATTCAAAATATTTTTACAAATTATAATAAAATAAATTATTATTAAAGTACCTCTGATGATAAAACAAGTCATAAAAAAATATTTATAAAAAAAATTTGAATAAGACGAACGTTTAAAGAAGATACATGGATTCTAAAGTGTCACTTTCAATAGGACGGGGAGTAATACTTTATTGTTCGGCATTGTTGCGACAAGGACCTATGCATGCTTAGAACTTTCTCAATGCCGATTGTAACTTTCTTATGTCTAGCCAATAAAGTTTTCTCTTTGCTTGAAAAGAAAAAAAAATACAAGAGAAGCCCAGGCCATACCCAACGAGCTCACGGTGGAAATGTGTATTGTTGCTTGGAGCATCTCGGTTTCTTCACTCTCGTATCGTTACCGATCTCCTCCCCCGACGGACCGCTCCGGGTCGCCCCCACGCGGGTGGCTCGGGCGGCCAACCCTACTGCTGACCCTCTCCCTCCCCTCCACTCTCCAGTCGCGCCGCCGCCGGAGCGGGCCGTCGGCAAGGCCGCGCTGCCGGCGGGGATGGCGGCGGCGGGGCCCTCTCATCCGGTGGTGTGGCGGCGCATGACGACGCGGCCACGGGGGCGACTCGCCCGTGCCGCGTGGGGCTCGGCGAGGTCGCCGACCACGACCAAGGTCAGCCGGCTGACCGGGAAGGCAGCGGCGGGCTGGTCTCCCTCTCTTCCCTGAGCGGGAACCAGCAGCGGTGGCGACTGATCCGGGGCCTGTGCGCCTGGATCCATGGCCTTAGTGGCCGGATCTGGCCTCGGCCGTCCGGAGGTCGACGACGCGGGGAGTTCTTCGGGTGGCAGCCATGCTCTGATGGGGGCGGCACCCGGAGGCAGCGGATTGGAGGCGGTGCGGACGACGCGGCGGTGGAAGTGGTGCGCAGGGCACGTTGGACGGATCGGGCGGATCTGTATGCGGCAGCGGCGGTGAGCGACGCAGTCACCGATCTACCGTCGTCGTGTATGGTTGTTGATTTGCGTGCGGCGGCGGCGGTGAGCGGCGAGGTCGTCGATCCACTGTCGTCGAGGACAGATTGCAGGGGTTGGGCGGATATGTGTGCGGGGCGGTGGTGAGCGATGTGGTCGCCGATCCACCGTCTTAGTGGACGGATGTGCCAGTGGTGGTGGCAATAGATGTCGTTCGGCTGCTGTTGGCGGTGCAATGGTGGCGGTGGTTCATGCATGCGCGAGGGGGGTGATACCTGCCCCTCCCACACAACTTTACCGGGCCCGTCGGTGGCAAGCAGCCTAGGCGACTACGGCGAAGGACAGGAGGAGGCATACACTTTGATGAGGGTTTCATCGTCCGCAATGGGCAACCTTTTGGTGGAACTCGGTTCTCCAGATTTGATGGTTTGATCCAGCGATGCTTCGCTGGTGTATGGCGTAACAGATCGGCTCGTGGAGGCAGTGACAGTGCTACCATGTTTGGACGGCGGTGACGCCTGCGGGCGTCATTTTCCTCGCTGGAGGCGTCGTCTTGTCCTCCATGTGGATCTCCCCGGATGAAAACCCAACACCGGTGTATCTGGTGGGTGATGATGGCGTCTCTGAAGGTCATATGCTCGTTGGAGACGTCGCTTTTGGATGATCCCATGGATTGTCGGCTTTGTTGCCGAATTGATTTTGATAGGTCCCTTGCAGGTGCACCAAGAGCTTCGTTCTGTTGTCAGGTTACAGTATCCAGAATCTCCAATGGCGGTTTGGTCTGCTAGACGTGTTTTGGTGTCGATTTGTGATTTGGTTGTTATACCAGTGCAAGTTAGAATTCCTTATTGGAGTTGTAATTTTTTTCATGAATTTTGTTTTAGCTGATCCAATGTACTCAGGTGACGTATGTCTTACCTATTTCACTAAATGTCCGATGTAATAATGTGGCATGATGTATCCTCGAGAAAGGATGGCTGAAGCCGGAAATATAAATTTCCTTTATCTAAGAAAAAGAAAGAAGCTACCAACGGACACAAAAGATGGGCCGAAAGTTTCCTTTGGGGAGGACAATGAAGTGATGTGGTGGCATTCGGCAGACAAAAGCTCCCCGGTGTGCTTATCCGCCTTGCTGTGCTCTTGTCATGGCCATGGGGGACCTGATCATGGCAAGTCCTGCCAGTTGCTTGTTGGTGTCTTGGAGATGGCATTTGGATATGCAGCTGGCCAGCTGGATTTGACAGCATTGGACGTTCTTCATCCTGCCGACTACACCGTACAAATTCACAGGGCCGTTTGGAATATGGGAGATTCTTTCCCCAACCGCTTCACGTGAAATTCCGGACATTTATGATGTATGTCATTCTAGGCTTGTAAAATAGTTCTTCCATCAAACTGTATATTATACATCTCATTTACTAGTATATTAAAATATTAAAATTTTCTAAGTTTAACTAACTTTGTAAAAAAATATCCATTTATATATGTAAATAAATTTACATTGTAGGGTGTTTGATTGCTTCTGCAAGAATATATGCATGAGATAAATTATGGGCACGTTTGATTTGTTGCATACTTTCTCAGTCACAAAAAGAAAATCGTTATAGGATACGTGTAGGTCAAACTTTGTCAACTTTATTAAGTTTCTAAAAAAATATATAACATTTATATTTCTAAATAAGTTTATTATAAAAAATATATTTAATGATTTATTTAATCGTATTAATTATATATTATAAATATTTATATTCTTTTATATATAAATGATCAAAGTTAAAAAAATAACTTATTAAAAAATAAGAATGACTTCTATTTAGAGACGGAGGGAATGTAGCCTACCTAACCTAACTGAAGCTTTGCTTTGCAGGTAGTGTTTGTAAGGATTCTCGTGGTGGAGTGCCGCCTGGCTCTTTGGACGCGATGGAGGCATGAAGCATTTGAAGGCCTGGCATTCACGTATCTTGTTCAAACTTTCTAGTTCATCGAGTCAACCAAACTGCTTCAGTACTGTTGATCCAATAAACCAAACACTGGACTGCTGTGGGTCTATTCATCAGCACTACATTCTTGATGACCTACATTCTTTTTTTCGTCTAGGCTTCTATTCTTCAGCATTACAATGAAATATTAAGATCTTGTAATGCTCTTGATTACAACGATTTGATTAACTCATCCATAACCCTTCTCACGAACTTCCTGAAGGTAGTTTCTGCTCTAATCTCAGTGCACCGTTAGACTTCGATTACTTGCTTGTTAAAAAGGTGTGTTCCTTCGTCAGGGGTCTTAAACAACGATGCAAGTGCGACTTTGGTGTTCTGTTGTCTGTGTGATGGGTCACTTGGCTGGCTATTGCAGATGAGTTGAAGGATTGGATTAATGGTGTTTAGCAGTGTTTGTTTTAGTTGTTTCGGACGCTTCCGTTGTGTTGTTGTACTTTTTTTTCTCCCATTGTACTACTGGTACGGCTCGCCTTGCTGCGGAGGAAGTATGGAGGGGAGGCGGCGAGCCGAGGCTTCGCGGGACAACGGCGCGCTGGCGCCGTGCTGCTGCGAGGTGCTTCGCGAGAGAGGAACGAGGGAACAGGGACAAGTTTGCCCGGGAGCCCTTAGGGAGATAAATCTCAAACCCAGGCTAGTTGCCTCTTAATTTCTCAATAGGTCTTATAGACCAATAGTCTTACAAGGAAATAACCGACTCACCTAAATTGACTCCAACGCTAACAGACTCTTTCCTTAAACTAACAAACTCTACATGACTAACAAACTCTTCCTATTGATCCTCCTAGGCGCGGTGGACTCTAGCCACCATGACGCCTCTTCAAGCTATAGACTTGCCCTACCATAACATCTCTCCCCCCCCCCTCGGAGAACAGCGCGTCCTCGAGCTGAAATGAGGGGTAGGCGGCTCTGAAGTCGTCGACGGCCTCCCAGGTAGCATCTGTTGGAGGCGAATCTGCCCACTAGACTAACACATGCCAAACGCCGCGGCGCGGGCTGGAACGCAGCACACGTTCAGGGCGAAGTAGGGGACGTCCATGGCGCAGAGGAGGCAGCGCTGGCAGCGTCGACGGCGGAGAACCCCGACATGGAACACGTCGTGAATGCGGGCGCCCTCTGGGAGTTGCAGGTGATAGACCACCTCGCCGATGCGCTCCAAGACTTGGTACGGCCCGGCGTACTTAGGTCCGTGCTTGTCGCGGCTCGAGGGATCCAACGACTGGGTTGGCCGATTGAGTAGGCACAGCCAAACCCAATCACCCACCGCGAACTCTAGGAGGCGATGCTTGGCGTCGTAGTGGCGTCGAGCATACTCCTGTGCTTGCAGCAGGCGCGATCGCACCTCGGCCAAAAACTCGTCCCGGGCAGCGAGGAGCGTGTCTGCCGCGTCAGTCTGTGCGCGTCCCGGGACATGGGGCAGCAACTTCGGGGGCTCGCGACCGTAGACCACCATGAAGGGAGACGACTTGAGGGCCGAGTGATAGGCGGTGTTGTAGCAGTACTCGGCCCAAGGCAGCCACTCTAGCTAGTCCTGAGGGCGGTCATCGGTGAGACAGCGGAGGTACATGGCGATAGTCTTGTTGACTACCTCCGACTGGCCATCCGTCTGTGGATGGAACGCCGTGCTCATGCGGAGCTTGATGCCGGTTTGGCGGAATAGGTCGCGCCACACATGTCCCGTGAAGACCGGGTCCCGATCACTGACGACGGACTCCAGGAACCCATGCAGCCGCACCACTTCGGCGAAGAATGCTCGGGCCACCGACGACGCCGTGTATGGGTGGCCCAATGGGATGAAGTGAGCGAACTTCGAGAACCTATCAACCACAGTGAGGAGGACGCTTTTGTCGTGTACCTTAGGAAGAGCCTCGACGAAGTCCATGGAGATGTCCGCCCAAATGCGCGAGGGCACCGGCAGGGGCTGGAGAAGACCCGGCGGGTGCATCATCTCCGTCTTGTTGCGTTGACACGTTGAGCAGGAGCAAACAAAGTTGCGGACCACATGCTGGTTATGGGGGACGAAGAACTCTGCCCGGAGGCGCTGCAACGTCTTCTGGATTCCCTCGTGGCCGCCCGTATGGGCTAGCTGGAGGACGTCGTCCAGGACGGTCGACGACGGGGGCACGAACACCTGCCCCTCGTGGATCAACAGGCCGTCGCGGACGCTCCACTCGGCGCCCTGGTCCCCTACTGTTCTGGCGCCCAGGTCCCCAGCCGCCACCCGCGTCGTGACAGGCGCAGAGCTCGGGCAAAGCCATGCTGGTCATGGGGGACGAAGAACTCTGCCCAGAGGCGCTGCAACGTCTTCTGGATTCCCTCGTGGCCGCCCGTATGGGCTAGCTGGAGGACGTCGTCTAGGACGGTCGACGACGGGGGCACGAACACCTGCCCCTCGTGGATCAGCAGGCCGTCGCGGACGCTCCACTCGGCGCCCTGGTCCCCTGCTGTTCTGGCGCCCGGGTCCCCAGCCGCCACCCGCGTCGCGACAGGCGCAGAGCTTGGGCAAAGCCGCTATTTCACGGCGGAGGTCATCAAAGAGATGGAAGGCTGGCCGTGAAGCCTCCAGCGGTGGTTGATCCGTCAGTGCCAAGGGGGGCAGAAAGGGCTCCTCCCTGTCGTGGCGTGAGAGCGCGTCGGCGACGACGTTGAGGCGGCCCGGGCGGTACTCCACACGGAAGTCGAACCCCATCAGCTTGCTTACCCAATGGTGATGTGGTATGGACGTATGGTGGAGGGGCATTGATCCAACATGAACTTTAGCATGTAGTGATCTGTGCGCACCAAGAACGCGCAACCCCAGAGGTACGGGCGCCAATGCCGGACTGCTTGGGCAAGGCCGATGAGCTCGCGCTCATACGGGGCGACCTTGAGGTGGCGCGCCGCGAAGGGTCGGCTGAAGAACACGATGGGACCGGCGCCTTGGTGCAAGACCGCCCCAAAGCCAGACCCCGACGTGTCACAATCGACGACGAAGTACCTGGTGAAGTCTGGTAGGTGTAGAACGGGCGCGGTGGACAACACTGTTTTGAGGTCTGCGAACGCCGTCGTCGCTGCGTCGGTCCAGGCGAAAGCCTCCTTGCGTAGCAGCTACGTCAGGGGGGCGCAATGGAGCTGTAGCTGTGGATGAAGCGGCGGTAGTACCCGGCAAGGCCGAGAAACCCGCGCAGACCCCGGATGGCCGGTGGCTGCGGCCAGGACTGAACTGCGGCCACCTTAGTGCTGTCCATAGCCACGTCGACTGCCGTAATTACGTGGCCTAGGTACTGCACGGCTGTCGTGGCGAAGGAGAATTTGGAGCGCTTGATATGGAGGCGATGTTCGCGAAGGATGTCGAGGACCGCTCGGAGTAGCTGCAGGTGCTCCGTCCAGGACGCACTGAAGACGAGGATGTCGTCGAAGAACACAAGGACGCCCCTGCGGAGGAAGGGCTTGAGCAAAAAATTCATTAGTGCCTGGAATATCGATGGCGCGTTGGAGAGGCAGAACGGCATGACCAGGAACTCGAAGTGGCCCTGGTGGGTGTGGAACGCTGTCTTGGCCACATCCTCGGGGGCACACGAACCTGGTGGTACCCCGAGCGGAGATCCAGCTTGGTGAAGAGGGACGCGCAGTGGAGTTCATCGAGGAGCTCCTCCACGATGGGGATCGGGAACTTGTCCTTCACCGTGGCTGTGTTGAGTGTGAGGTAGTCCACGCAGAAGCGCCATGTGTCGTCTTGCTTCTTGACGAGGAGGACCGACGCGGAGAACGGCGACGTGCTCGGTCGGATGATCCCCTGCTGCAGCATGTCCTCACATTGCTTCTCGAGCTCATCCTTTTGAAGCTGAGGGTACCTGTATGGTTGTACAGCCACGGGTTCCGTGGACGGCTTGAGGTGGATTCAATGGTCACAGGGCCTTGCTAGAGGCAGCCCCGTGGGTGTGGCGAAGACGTCGGCATATGTATCCAGCAGCCGCTCGAGCAATGCCGGCTCGGTGCCTTTGGCGGAGTGAAGGAGGCTCGAGTGCAGGCGTCCAAGGGGCCGAGGTCCTGTGCGCGTCGACCCGAGGCCCGCCCAGCGCATCTGCCGACCGTGGCGCGTGAATGTCATGCAGAGCACGTCGAAGTCCCAGAGGAAGAGGCCCAGGGTGCGCAGCCAGGCGATCCCGAGGACGAGGTTGTAGTAGTCGAGGGGGATGGCGAAGCAGTCCACCGCGAACCGTACCTGCCCGATCCGGAGGTCCACGTCTCACGTGAGGCCGCGGCAGACGACCCGGTCGCCGTTCGCCACGACGACGTGGGCTCCCGCGACGTCGGTGAGGTGGATGCCCACACGATGTGCGGCAGAGGAGCTGATGAAATTGTGGGTTGACCCACTATTGTAACACCCCTGGTGTTTAAAGCTTAATTAAAAATTGATCATGGCATCATATGCATTAAGCATCATTCACTTGATTGAGAACCTTGTTATGCATTGAACTAAACTGAATTTACTTGGTTGTGTTTGATCATATGTGTGAATGTTGGTCATGTTTTCAATTTCAAACTTTCAAATTCAATTCAAAACCCTAGTTTCAAAAGGGGGTGGATCAAACCTTAAACATGATTTTCAAAATCTAAAAAGAAGCATATGGTTGTTTAAGCAAAGTTGTAAAGCTCTGTTTCAATTGCATTAGCGTTGTTCTGAGTTTTTCAAGTGTTATTCAAATTTCTTGAGTTTTTAAAAAGGGGGCAAAGCTTTTAAAAAGGGTTTCAAATTTCAAAAATGCATTTTCATTTCTAGGCCGAATTTGAAAATGTGCATATTGTCAAAGTTGTAGATCATGAAATTTGGAGCAACTTTGGTATTCACTCTTTTTCATGAAAACCCTTGGAAGCTTGAGCTTTTTGCAAAAATAGACGCAGGGCAGTTTGGGCATTTCACCAAACACTTGCATGGCGAGCTTCATCCATGGCAGTGACACCTGGCCGGCCAGCTGCCGAGCTCGCCGTTCGCCTTCTGTCCGCAATGAGCGTCCCGTCGTGAGCGTGGCATAACCACGGCTCCGTTGCCATCTTCAAAATGGGACACCGTCCACCCCTTGCCTCTCTTTCCACGCTTGCGCTTTGCTCTGCTCCGCCGCGAACGCATCCTGCATCGACGAGCTCGCCCCGAGCTCGTTAGCCACTGCCAAGCCTCCAATCCTCTGCCATTGTCTTCGCCTTGGCTTCGCACATCGTCTGGGTCGCTTGGTTGAAGCAGTCGAACGCTGGTTTGCCCGATGCAACCTCATATTCTCCGTCTCCGGCGAGAGCGCCGCCGCTCTGGTCCGCTGTCGTTCGGGCTACACAGGAGCCACATTGTTGATTTCTTTCTTGTTTCATCTTCTTCGTTTATCGCTGATCCTCGTCGGCTTCACATTTTCTTCTTTGGTGAACCACAGCTCCGGGAACATCGAAGTTGTCGCTCGGCTCACGTTTCCGCCGGCACGGTCTCCATTGCCAGCATCATCTCCTTCATCTCCGGCCGAGTTTGCGAGCGCTTCGTGTTCAGGGTAAACTCCTGGTGCTCGTAGAGTAGCTGGTTGTAGCTGATTCCGAGTCGTAGCCGTGGTTCGTGTTCGCTCCGGCGTGTCAGTGCCGCCGCGTCGGTGCTCACCGCCGTGAGAGCTCGTTAGTCCATCTTTTCGAGTCCGAGTCTTGCGCTAGCTTCGTCTATCCATCGCGAGTCTAGCTAGGGTGTTGGTTGTTCGAGCGTGTGCGTGTTTTCGTCAGCGCACGTCGCGCAGATCTCTGTCGGCCGCCATTGCCGACGGCGAGGTCGTTGCGTTAGGTTTTCAGTTCGTTTTTCTTGCGTTTCGCGTTGTTTGGGGGCCGCTGAGTCTGTTGGTGTGCTTGGTTGTTCCAGTGCAAGTCTGTACTCATCGGCGCATGTGCGGCCGCGCGCGGGGTGCCACCATTGCCGTCGGTGAGGTCGGCGCTGCGGGTTTTAGTCTCGTTTTCTGGGTACGTTGTGTTCGCGTTTGCTTCCTGAGTCTGTTGCGGGGCTTAGTTGATCCGGTCATGGCTTGTACTCGCCGGTGCACGAGCAACCAAGCTCGGGCCACCACGGAGGTCGCCGACGAGGGCTTTCTGAGGATAGTTTGGCTTTCTTACATGAAGGGAAGTTGTACTCAAGGTTGTTAATCTGTTTTGTCATCTTCTTAAGTTCATGTTTGTGTGTTGCAAAGCATCATGTCTATCATTTCAAACATCATCTAAGCATGTCATTATATCGTGTAGATATCTCGTTGGTTGGGTTGGATAATTCCTCTAGTGAAGGGGTTTTCTCTCTTGTTTAATCTGAGCCAGAGTTTGTGTATCCCTCCAACCAAGGCAAGCCCCGGTTGCATTCAAACCTTACCTTGTATTTAAATTTTTTTATTTAAATACACTTATGGTTTATATTATTGCATTGTCCTACTTTATTAAATTCATATTTGATGCATAGTCGTTATCCTTGTGCTATTGTACCTTACACCTTGATACTTGTTTAAAGATGCAAACTTTTGCTAAAATGCTTAGTATGCTTAGACTTTTATAGTAAGTGATTTCCGGTCACCTACGCATAGCGTATTGCTTCGGCAAATGGTTATGTTCCTTTGAGAAAGATTTGTTCTTGGAAGTAATAATTTGGGACCGGGCGGACACGGTGTTTGGGAGCCATCAACGGTGTCTGGTGAGCGAGTTCTCTCCGCCTGTGTCGTCAGGGTATTGCCGTTGTAAAACGTAAAGGGGTTGTGACTTTGGAGTACTGATCACATACTTTGGGGAAGCTGGACTCTGGCTAATCCAGTCTAAAGGACGGTTAACCCGCACTAGGAGTGGAGAGATGGCGAGAGTAGTGTGTACCCTCCAAGTTCGAGGAACTGGATGGAGGTGTACTGTGCTCTCGGGTGGCGGGCCCCCGTTCTCGGATGGAGGATCCAGGGAAAGGTAGTCATATGCAGGCTTTAGTGTTGTATATGTCGTGTGATTGGGAAGCCCCAGCTGGGATAAACTAGTTCGAATCGCCGTGTTCCTCGGATATGGAAACATAACCCTACCTTTTACATCGTAGTTAATGAAACTTAAATTGGATACTTGTTGGGTTCTTTCATGGATGGTTTATTACTTTGATATCGATCATAAATCTAGATCGGTATTTGAGTAATTTTATGAACGAATTAAATGAATTTCAAATTTTTTATAAATGCTCATTTATGCAAAACACTTTATTCTTGTAAAACCCCACTTTGAATCCTATGACTTGCATACCTTTTGTCCACCAAATATTTTCTTTTGTCGAATAAGTCTTGTTGAGTATTCCCGTACTCAGAGTTTGTTAACCCCTGTTGCAGATGAGGGTCCCAATCCGGTCCGTGTGGCTTCGTGTTGCATGACCGTTGTTTCAGTTGAGGATGATGAGGAGTAGTTGTCTTGCTTGACTCTTGGGCAAGAGTACTTCGGTTGTTTGTTTAAACTCTATCATGGCTTGATGTAATAATATCGTATGACACTATGTTATGTTTCAAAACCTTTGGTTTGTAATATGGCTCTAAATTTCTGCTACTTTGATGTAAATTAAATTATTGTATTACTTCTGCAATGTTTGTAATGAGGATGATCCTGTTCGGAAAGAGGTGGATGACCCGTTGTAAAGTGGCGACACCTGACGAACTAATTAATACTTGGATCATTTGTTTGGGATTAAGTCGGATGGACTATTAATCCTGACAAGTGGGTCTTGTCTTAAGAGGTTCTGTCACAACTGTCCAGCAGGGCCTTGAACCTGTGTGCTCCAATCTGCACCTGCAGCTGCATGGTGTCCTCCACGCGGACGCCCGTGATCGCAGAGAGGGAGATCAGTGGTGCGTCCGTGTCGTATGTCGTGGTGGCGGCTTCCGTTGAGGCGGGTGTGTCTGTGCTATCGTCCGACTCGGTGACAGTGTAGTCGGCCACCTCCAAAAAGAACAGCTGAGCGCACTTGTGGTCGCGCACGTACGGCTCATCACAATTGTAACACGGCCCTTGCTGACGGCGAGGTGGCCATCTCATCCGGGGTCAGCTTCTTGAAGACGTGCGGTGTCGCGGCCCCCGACGTTGGAGTTGCTTGCGGCGTGGACGTGTCGCCCGGTGGCGTGGGCAGAGCCCGCCGTTGTGGCCGTGGAGGCGGGGCCCGGAGCGCTAACGTCGGTGTGGCGTGTCGGCGCTCGTATGTCCTGGCCAGGCGGGGTCGGAGCTCCACATCGGTACGCAGGGCTTCAGGCAGCCCCCTGAAGAGTTGTCCCTGCTGCAGGGGCGCCAGAGTGCCCGTGTGCGCGAGGCACGCCTGGAACACCTTCAGGTACGCCTCGACCGTCGAGGTGAATGGTAGTCGTGCCAGGTCCGCCAGGTGGTTGGTGCCGATGGGTGGCCCAAACCACTGATGACAGTGAAGACTCCATAGTGATATTGGTAATTGATGAAGCCTAAGTACTAACCTAGCTCTAAGTGTTTGAGTAGGTCTAGTACACTCATTGAAGATGATGACAAGTGATGGAGCAAGCAAAGGTGGTGGAAACCTAAAGCTCACACTTGGAGGCGAAGGCAAGTGGAATGACCCTAAGCTAAACAAGGCAAAGGTATATGCTAGGGATTTTCTTATGGTGATCAAGACACCAAGTGGGTGTGATCACATTTAGGTTAGACAACCGTACTATTAAGAGGGGAAATGCAAAAGTGATTGCGGTTTGTCGAGTGCCACTAGGTGTTATCTATATTGCATGTGCATCTAGGACTTAGTGATATACACCATGCTAAATGTCAAGTAAAACATGCCAAGAAATATTCACTAAAGAGGTATCTTAGTGCTTGGCAACTCAGAGCGAAGGTGGAAAAAGCAAAGACGCAGAGAGGGCGTCGGACGCTGAAGAAAAGGGCGTCGGACGCTGTCCTACGCAACGGACGATGGCGTCAGACGCTGGGACTGTGAACTCGGAGCGTCCGTCGGCCACAGAGAAGGTTCAACAGGAAATTCAAAGTGCGCAGCGTCCGTCGCAAAACGAGTGGAGCGTCCGTCGGGCTTCCAGAGAGCTCTGCAAGCGAGCGGATTGAAGACAGACGCCAGACGCTGGATGCAAAGCGCCGGACGCTGGGGACAGAGCGTCCGTCGGCCGTGAAGCCGCCCAACGGCTAGTTCTGACAGTGCGTCGGACGCTGGCGACGGAGCGTCCGTCGGCCGTGAAGCCGCCCAACAGCTAGTTCTGACAGTGCGTCGGACGCTAGCGACGGAGCGTCCGTCGCCCCCGTGTCGAGCGTCCGTAGCCAACTTATCAGGGTAACGGCTAGAAAACTTGAGGGGGTCTATAAATATGTGGTGGCCGACTTGGGGAGGCTTGCTCTCGCACATTTGAACATCTTAAGACTCCTTTGAGCTGAGAAAACTCCCTCCCACTCATCTCCATGCTTGGTTAGTGAATTTCCAAAAGAGATTGAGTGATCCAAGTGCATTTCGCATATAGCTTGCATGTAGTGGCACTTGGGAGGCGTTTTCGCTGCGGATTTCTTGTTGCTCTTGGTGATTGCCATCACCTAGATGGTTTGGAGCAGCGGAGGTAGATCGAGAAGCTTGGTGATTGTGCTTCGTCGACTACAAGTTGACTGTGAGGGTTCTTGTGCCTTCCCCGTGGGAGATCGCAAAGGTAACTCTAGTAAATTGCTCGTGTCTTTGAGTGCCCTCATCTTGTGTTGGTTGTGCGGCACCCGGTGACGGGTTTGGCGTGTGATGCCAATTAGCGCGTGAATCTCCAAGTGAGTAAGCCGACACAACGGGGACGTAGCTAGTTGGCAAACTAGTGAACCTCGGGTGAAAAATCAAGTGTCAATCTCTTGTTCATCATTGTGATTGATTGTATTGATTGGAGAACTCTTGATTGGCTCATAACCTCGACACGGCGGTATTATCACTCTTCCTATCTTTGCATTACCTTATTCATTCTTATCTTAGTGTATTAGGTTGTGCCTAGAGGGCTACTAGACTTGAGTAGGATTTGAGTGATCCTAGAGTTATTAGGATAGCAATTGTGGTTAGAAGGCTTCGCATCCCTTAGTTTGCTAGTGCAAGACGAGCTTCGCCTCATTTGTATCTAACTTGTTGTTGAGTTTGTTTTTAAGTTTTCAATTTAGGCTATTCACCCCCCCTCTAGCCTTGGGATAGGACCTTTCAGACAGTGCACCTTGAAATCCGCCCATGTAGGCTCGCCGACATCGCGTTCATGAATGAGGTACCACTATTGCGCTGTGCCGTTCAGGTGGTAGGACGCATACCAGACGCGATCTTCCTCCGGAGTGCGTTGGGCGCGAAAAATTTGATCGCATTTGTTCAGCCACTCCAATGGTTCCTCGTCGCCGTCATAGGTTGGGGACGAGAGTTTCTGGAACTGCGATGCGGTGTGGTGTGCCGGCGGCGGTGGTGGGTTGCTGTTTCTGGGGTGGGTGTAGATGGGTGCTTGCATGATGGAGGAAAAAGATGGGATGGGGAGTGGGGAAAGCTGACTTGTGTGATTGGGAGTGGGCGAGGGTTTATGGCGGACATCGGCGGTGGCACAGATGGGAATAGGAGCGGTTGTGGTGTAGGCTGCGTAGAGACGATGGCCTCGGTGCCACTGGCGATGGATGCGTGAAAGGTCCTTGTGTGATTTTGGTAATTGAGTGACAACTTAGGTGGACTAATATGTGTTTAATGTGAGACACACAGGTGATTTAGTCCTTAGGTACACAAGTGTGAGCAACCAATAAAGTCATGGTGGAGAGATGGCTTGTGCATATTGATGGTGCTCAACTTGGTGATGAAGGAGTTTATTATACATGATACATGACATGGAGTCATGTGATCAAGGTGGAGAAGATCAAGATGAGACTTGGCTTGATGGATCGGTTGCAAGTGTGAAGGGCAAGCGAGTGATGCTTGGCGCCGATGGACCAACGCAACGGTGAAGAGCAAGTGAGGTCAAGATTGATGAACCAACACGGTCATGTTATGATATAGAGCACGGGCGCACAGTAGTAGTACCAGGCTATGAATAGTAGCAGCTACACCGCATGCTCGCAGCAAAACGACATGGCGACCTTGGCCCTGCCGCAGAGCTATTGCATGCATTCATGCGTCAGCCTCAGCCATTCCATCCACTCCAGCATCCCCGGCGTTCTCGGCGGTGCTGTCGTGCCTCGAGGCCGCCGCCGCTGCTGGCGACACGACGGCGCTGGCGCTGCGGTGCGTTAGTGCGTTGGAATTGGTAAAGCAGCGCGCAACAAGACGAGACTAGACGAAGCATGGGAGCATGGGGAGCAAGCGGGACAGGAATTGGTAAAGTCAATAAATACTATTACCTCTAGATGATCCTAACCGTTGGATCGGAACAAATGGACGATCCACATTTATTCTGGAGTACCGTAGCAAAGACCTATTAAAAACTTAATCAGGTAACGTTGAAGCTTCTTCTTTTCTTCTTTGTCACTAGATAAAAGGGCCCTGGAGGCTTGACGCCACGGGCCATCATCATAACCACGTAATTTGATCACCTAGAACGATTGTAAAGTAATAAAGCATTTATAATGTGACAAAAATGATAGTATGCATAGGGTTATTTTAAAGATTGTTGTTTCCCTATCAAAATATAGGATTTGCTAAGAGAACGTTTGATATGGCTCCTCTTGAAGAGCTTCTCCGAAGGAGTCACAGTCGTTTTTGAAGAAGCCATCACCTCCAAAACGGCTCCGGCTCCTTTGTTTGTTTTATTGAAAATAGCTGCTCCAAGAAAACGTTTGGCAGGCCAAACAAAGCATAAAGATATCTAATTCTACAATATTGTTATCTTATCGTATAATCCATGTGTTTAGTAGAAAAAATTAGTTGTGCAAGCATATTTGCGGAGGGACATGAATCTGGTTAAATAATAATTAAAATTAAATTCTAAAAAGACTCATATGGAGTGATCTATGCATCTGGTCTGGAAAGAGGAAGGAAACGAAACAACGGCTCCACGCAAAACAAACCGAGGGCTTTGGATGGAAATACGTACGGAGTACTCTTCACGCATTGTTGGAGGATCTGCTGCGTCCGCTACCGCCCGCAGTGCCCCTTTTTGCTTCCCTGATGGCGCACCCTGATCGGATCCCATTTCTTTCCCCTCGCACAAGCCCGAACCTCCTTGAAATACTACCCCCCCCCCCCCCCCATCTCCATCGCCGCCTACCCCGCTCAGCCATTCGAGCCTCCATCCCATCATGTCGGCCTACTGTGGAAAGCACAAGGGTGCGTACAATCAACCCATTGGCACCTCCTCTCGTTCGCTCCTTGCTCATATGCTTCTGTTGTTGTTTGTTGTACTGTGTAGTGTAGATCGGCTAATCGTTTGATGTGGTATTCTCGGATCTAGCTTACCTGTCCTGTGTTGATGGATATGCAAATTATTTATATAGCCTTTTTCTAGATCCTTTTGTGCGTAGGATTTGTTCAAATTTGCTAGGGTCCGTGCAGTCTGCTGTGATGGGTATTGTCTACCTGCTTTAGCTTTAGGGGCTTCGTGGTTGGTTGAAAGGGCAGGTAGTGCGCCTTTATGATGCTATATAGGTTAATTTGTTATGGGATTTGCTGATTTTTATTCAGATCCATGCGGTATGTAATGCTTACGGTGTGTGTGTCTGCCTGGTTTTTATGTGTCTCCATCATGGATTCATGGTGGATACATCAAATTAGCTTGTTATATCATGGGCCACATGGCATTGAGCGTTGTGCTTATGTCACCAAGATGGTCCTTGTTGCCTGCTATAAGGCTCTCAATGAGCACCATGTCCTCCTTAATTTGAGGGTAGGGTACCCTCCTGAAGCCCAACATGGTTACCCCCGGCTCTAACTCCAAGAAGGTGGCTCCTGAGGTGATTGCCAAGTACACTGTCCGTGCGCTCCAGAGGATTGTCCCTGCAACTGTGCCTGCCATCGTCTTCCTCTCTAGTGGACAGAGTGAGGAGGCCACCCTAAATCTGAATGCCATGAACAAGCTCAACACCAAGAAGTCGTGGTCCCTATCCGGTTTGGCCGTGCCCTTCAGGCGAGCACCCTCAAGGCCTGGGCTGGCAAGGAGAGGAGAATGTGGAGTAGGCCTCACCAGGTGCAATGCCAACTCAGGCCTTCACCAACGCAGGCTACAAGAGACATTGGCCTCAATAAAAAGCGGACTATCCATGTAGCTCTGGATGGATAGAGCCATCAGTTCTCGTAACGCAAGCCACATGACCTTTCTCTCTTCAAACATGGCTTTCATTGTTGCTTCTCAGAACATAGCAACACTTCTCGTAAAGTAGGCTTACTGCTTTTCAATCCAAGCTGATGTTATTTCTGACGGGTCCATAGCCTCTTCTGCAAGACAATATGACACACTGCGAAGCCACTCTCTCTCTCTCTCCTATCCGAGCCTACCTGTCTCTGCAGCTCTCTGCAGGGCTAAGAGCAACTCCAGCCCAGCATGTAAATTGGGCCCCTATTTTTTTCATTTGCATGCTAGCCTGTAATGCATGCTGACCTCTAAAAAATAGAGACCCAAATTTGATCTCAACTCCAGCCCAAGACCCTATTTGATGAGTGTATGGGTTGTCCCGATCTTTCGGTGGAGATTGATAACTACGATTTGACTGGAGAGACGTTCACGATCCGACTACAACCATCCAAGGACGCTGCGTCTTAGCGATCGATACACCAAATCCAGCGGTTGCTCACGATCTTGCGGATCACAACCAACCAAACCACTAGGGTTATTCCTGCAAGCAATCGAAGAACAAGCAAGAACAAGTAGAACAAGCACTCAATTGCAAATAAGAGATGAAGGATCAGATGTGATACACATGAAGGTGGGGTTCCGAATCAAGTAGAACGGATGGTCTAGTCGACACACGCGTCTACAAGGAAGTAGCAGCAGCTAAACTTTCATCTAAACAAAACCCAATCTGTTTGTGGCGGCTCTAGGGGGATATAAGGAGGAGGGAGGACGACCACAAGGGTCCTAGTGTCGTCCTACAACCCTAGGATGAGTCCCTAATGGACTCAACTTGATACACGGGCCATCGGCCCAAAATAGGGTGACGCAGCACCGTTGGCAGAAAAGATCTCGGTATTAAATTGTCTACTGCGCACGCATCTGATAGGATATAGGTATGAGTCCGGACCCATTGGAAAGTAGACTTGATAAGCTTTCCAAAAAGTCCTATAACGTCCCAATCGGAGTCCGTATGAAGTCGTGGCAACCGTCGCAAGTTTGGACTCTTCTGCAGTCCGAATTGAACTTTCCAAAACGTGTTGGACTTGGACTCTTTGTTTCCTTGGATCCAATGTGACGTGGTGGCCTAGTGGAGAACGTTAGGAACACTTGGATTTGGTCCCCAATCAACTTCATTGACCATCCATGCTTTCCATATGCAATCTAACCCTTCCTTGATCCATGTAAGCAATTCTGAAAATGAAAACATACACACTTCATAGTGCAGCACCCATTCATCAAATGTAACAATGATAAACCTCATATAGAATGGTTTCACCTTTGGTATAGAAGTGGTTGGCATGGTCATATCTTCACCGGTGATGTCCTCATCATTCTCCCTTTCTTGACAGCAAACCGTCCTCGGTTTGACTACTGTTGGAGAATGTGGTGTAGGTAAAAGCAAACCGGGCTCCCTTTCTTGTTTGTTATCCTGTTTCTGCATAATAAAACTAGAGAAGCTCGACATGGCATGTTTATAATTATTGCATACCTCTAATTGATCACATCTTTTCACAATAAAAGAAGATTGCAGAACTGAGCAAATGTAAATTCGATGTACCATATACTCCTCTTTACAATTATATTTTCCAATAGCATGGAAACTAACATTAGAAGAACATGGCAATTCAAATCTACCAATTAGTTTATTCTGCAAATAGCTAAGCTCACAAAGATCATCAAACTCAATGTACCCTATTGTATGTAAAGATGAAAACAATTGAATTTCTTCTTTTTCATTTACAATATGAACAATATGCTGGAATTCAGCACTCATTGATTTAGAATTTTTAGCTTTATTCGGTAGTTATGGTATGGATATAAGTAATTCATTATCACACAACTCTTCTTTGTCACATGGAATATCAAGCATATGAAAGTGTGACAAAGGAAAATCAGTGATGGGTTCCACTATTGGTTGATCTAGGATATCAAGATTAGTGGACAAATGCAGTTCAACTAAAGCATGCTCACCTTGATTTATGTTACAACCATCTAACTTACCTTTGATGCTCTTCGCAAATGGTGTTCTTGCAGCTAGATTCATGCTCTCCTTTAATGTGTCACCTCTAATCTCAGATTGATCAATGCCAATTGGTATATTGGCATCCGCTTGCTGCAAATTGTTAGTAATAGGAGAGACATATGCTTCTATAGTATTTGTGAGATCTGTTTTTAGTGTTATTTCAAATTCACAAGCAAGATCAAACAAGTCACCAAAAGTCTTATAATGTTTATCAACAAGGATATTCTGAATTTGCACATTAAGACCTTGCAAAAATCTATGTTCTAGAAACTCATCGTTTTCTTCAAAGCCACAACGTAGCAAACATAATTTCAGTCTATCTAAGTATTCTGCTACAGTTTTGTTTTCTTGTTTTATAGATTGCAATTTTCCATACAAAATATCAGAATAATAGATAGGAACAAAAACATCTCTAAAATGTCTTTTCATATCTTTCCATGATTGAGGAACATTAGCAAATCTACAAAGGTGTTTCCACTCAGTTAAAGCATACTTAATAAGAACACTTGAAGCAACTTTAACCTTTTGTTTTTCAGATAGATCATACTTTTTAAATTCCTTGTCTACATGTAGCTCCCATTCAATATATGCATAAGGATCATAGTTTCCTTCAAAATAAGGTAGTGCAGATTGTAGTTTATCTAGCAAAGCATCACATACCTCGTAAGTAGCAAGCTTATCACTTGTCATACCACTAGCAAAGTGATTCGAATATGCAACCTGATCATCTCCTTTTTCCATGTAGATTCCTGCCATGATTAGGAGATAACAAGAAACATACACAATAGTATTTATGTTCCTATTAACTAGTAGGATGTGGTTGCTGTAATTCTCTCACTATAAACTCGATCAAACAAATTCTTACAAGTTCTTACCCAGCAAAACAGGGGGGTTGCAACAACCAGCAAGTCGGAAACCTTGGATGTAGTGTATCGACACCGTAGCAACAACACCTGTCAAGCTGTATCCGGATATGTGGAGCTATAGGAGGGCTAAAAATAATATGCAAGGAAGTACTAGCACCACATTAGTCACAAAAGCAAGTTGAGAAATTGTTCAACGGAGGTACCGTGCTGGTCCTAGGCTAGACAGTGCTAGAGACGCGAGCCTAGACACAAACGAAGTCACGGTATAGCAAAAAACAAGGCACAAGAATAGCAAGCAAAATACTCCCTTTCTTTTCCTCCTCTCTTCTTTTTTTTTCTTTTCTCTTCTTTTGTTTCTTTTCTCTTTCTCTTTGTTTTTCTTTTCTGTTATCCTCTTTTCTTTTCTTGTTCTTTCTGATTTTTTTTTCTTTTCTTTAACTCTCCTCAAAAACCTTTTCTTTAACTCTCCTCAACTAGAACAAATCTGAAACTTGACAAATCAGATTTCAACAAAAGCAATGGACAATGTGTTTCTCGAACAAGAGTAGAACTAGCAATGCTGATATTTTCTTGTGTGCCTAAATCAGATTTGGATGTGAAAAAAAATGTGGATGGATATGGTGCAGCGAAGATGTATATGGTAGCAACGATTGCAAAAGAAATATATATGATGTAGTGGAGTTGTATATGGTGATGGTAAACACAGCGGATATAGTGACCAAAACGTGACAAGAACTCGAAACTCTAAAAGCCTAACCCTAAGACCAGCAACACGACTCAACCGATGTAAACCAAACTCAACAAGCCCGAACTAATCAATACTAGTAAAAGGCTCAAAAGGTCTATGGGATTATGGGAAACGAATCTACTATTTTTTTGTTGGCTTTTTCTGAACTTTAGGAAATTAAAAGCAAACTGAAATCTCTCACCGATGAAACCTTGCTCTGAATACCACTTGATGAGTGTATGGGTTGTCCCGATCTTTCGGTGGAGATTGATAACTACGATTTGACTGGAGAGACGTTCACGATCCGACTACAACCATCCAAGGACGCTGCGTCTTAGCGATCGATACACCAAATCCAGCGGTTGCTCACGATCTTGCGGATCACAACCAACCAAACCACTAGGGTTATTCCTGCAAGCAATCGAAGAACAAGCAAGAACAAGTAGAACAAGCACTCAATTGCAAATAAGAGATGAAGGATCAGATGTGATACACATGAAGGTGGGGTTCCGAATCAAGTAGAACGGATGGTCTAGTCGACACACGCGTCTACAAGGAAGTAGCAGCAGCTAAACTTTCATCTAAACAAAACCCAATCTGTTTGTGGCGGCTCTAGGGGGATATAAGGAGGAGGGAGGACGACCACAAGGGTCCTAGTGTCGTCCTACAACCCTAGGATGAGTCCCTAATGGACTCAACTTGATACACGGGCCATCGGCCCAAAATAGGGTAACGCAGCACCGTTGGCAGAAAAGATCTCGGTATTAAATTGTCTACTGCGCACGCATCTGATAGGATATAGGTATGAGTCCGGACCCATTGGAAAGTAGACTTGATAAGCTTTCCAAAAAGTCCTATAACGTCCCAATCGGAGTCCGTATGAAGTCGTGGCAACCGTCGCAAGTTTGGACTCTTCTGCAGTCCGAATTGAACTTTCCAAAACGTGTTGGACTTGGACTCTTTGTTTCCTTGGATCCAATGTGACGTGGTGGCCTAGTGGAGAACGTTAGGAACACTTGGATTTGGTCCCCAATCAACTTCATTGACCATCCATGCTTTCCATATGCAATCTAACTCTTCCTTGATCCATGTAAGCAATTCTGAAAATGAAAACATACACACTTCATAGTGCAGCACCCATTCATCAAATGTAACAATGATAAACCTCATATAGAATGGTTTCACCTTTGGTATAGAAGTGGTTGGCATGGTCATATCTTCACCGGTGATGTCCTCATCACTATTCTAACCCAAGAAGCATGGTACAGCGCCGCCGGTGCCCCGCCCGCGCGCCCGCCGGCTCGCCGATCGCGCGCCGCTGCTCCCTGCCCACACGCAGCCAGCAACGGCGCCCCTCCCGCGCGCCGCCTGCTCCTCGTCGCGCGAACCCGCCTCGACGTCGACCGCCCGCCGCGCGACGCCCTCGCGCTGCGTCGTCCCGGCCGCGTCCCTCGGTGGAGAAAACCTGCTCCATCTTCCTGCGTCTCTTGTCGGAGCTCGGCCAAGGAGCAGCCAAGCTCCACGACCTCCGCTCCGTCCTCGACGTCTGGAGGAACTACACCGCCGGCACACCCGACAAGCGACGCGCAGGCAAGTTCTAGTGGAGCGCCATGGACACGATGAACTATATGTATCTGATATTGTTGCCTGCAAATCAAGATGAATGCATGCAACTGCAGTCTGCAGGCAGCGCCATGTACATTCCATTTTGAGCAGTTTTGAGCAGTCTGCAAATATGTATGCAGTTTTGAGCACAACTGTATGTATGCAGTTTTGAGCAGTCTGCAGTCTGCAAATCAAGATATTGCAGTTTTGACGAATGCAAATATATGTATCTGACGATGATGACTCCATTCGGTTGGGATTTGAAGGACTGCACTGTTTCTAAATGGATAACTACTGCCTTGTTGAAGCGAGCTGTCTGAAGCTGTCTGTTTCAGATTGTAAGTGCCTACTGAAGCTGTCTGAACTGAAGACCTGAACATTAAAAGAAGGTGAAACTAAAAGAAACTAAGAGCAGAAGAGTAGGAGGTGAATGTTAGTTTAGACTACACTCTCTCTTCAGAGATCTGAACACTTCCGGGACACTTTTTTCAGTTCTCTTGGAGTGCTTGAATAAGAGCAGAAGGGTAGCTCAGTTCTCTTTTTTCAGTTTTGACCTCAGTTCTTACTAAAACTAGTTACTGAACATATTCATAGAACAGCATTGATGAGTTATTCAGTACTGTTAACCTTGGTACAATTTTGCTGAGTTATTTACTGAATATATTCATAGAACAACATTGCTGAGTTATTCAGTTCTCTTGGTACAGTTTTGCTGAGTTATTTAAGTTAACCTTGGCAAAAATAGTGAAACAGCAAGTCCCAACGGGTGGTTTTCAGTAATTCGGATATGATACATTAGCCCATATCAAGTGATGTATATTCGGTACTGTTATTTAAGTAAACTCAGATCAAAACAAACTATAAGCATCTGAGCATGAAGTTTACCAATCTGAAACGCAACCCCGACTGAAACTGAACAAAAGACAAGACTAGGAGTTCAAGTTTCAAAACGCAGCCTTATCAATTCTGGAGTTTTACTCTAGTTTTATCAATATGGAACTGAATGTCTGAACTAATAATTTGTTCAGTTCAGTTCAGTTCTGAACTAATAATTGGAGGAGAATATATGGGAGGGACAGCTGAACAGACTGAAGAATATATGAACGGCAATGAATTCAGAGAAGAACAGATGCACAACACTGAAAATCACTGATTCACTGTGAACTAACTAGTAGATGCAAATCACTGATTCACTGAATGGGGTATCAGCTTGGAGGGTGGACAGGAGAACTGAACTGAACAAGGTCACTGATTCACTTATTTTAGTTCTTGTCTTCTTTGCACATCTATTTTTTTTCAATTTCCTTTATTAATATTTCGTTTAATAAAGGGCAATATAGATTCATGGCACACTGCAACCAGGAGGTTAGGTCAAAGTGTTGTTTCTTTCTTTCTGTGATCAGATCATATAGAGAATGAGAGGTGGTCAGCACATAGTTGCATTTCTTTTCTTTTCTTTTCTTACCTTGTGAATGAATGAATGAATGGGATATGAAATGAAGTCTTTCTGTGATGTGTTGACCTGCTTGTTCAGTGAGCAATGTTGCAACAAACTAATGGCTAGCACTGAATGAACAAGTATATAGCTTAAATTTTCAGGAAACACCAATTTACTGATCAGTAAACACAACAAGTATATATCTTAAATTTGATTCAGCTGATCAGTAAATGTTCTCAGAAACTTAAAATCTTTCATGCTAGTAGTTTTTATTTAGTTAGAAAACCATGATCAGAAAAGGAAGATTGTTATTTCAGTACTGTCAGACTAGAACAAATGCTAGAATGGAAGGAGCTCACTTCACAAAATTGCATCATGTGTTTCTGTCACACTAGAAGAGATGCTAGAATTGATTTTCTCGATGATGCCCTTCAGATCATGCACAGATAAACAACATCTTCACAGACTTGACCACACTAGAGATCATTATGGATAGCTTAGTTGCCACCAGGCATGTCAGTAGGGCTGTTGAGGTGATCAGTACTGACCATTGGATTTGGAATTGTGAAAACTTTCCACAGAAAGGAGGCACTTACCGTCCTCATCAGCACCATTCAGATGAATGTCAGAAACAAAGCCAACGCCACAATTAAGAACAAAACTAGATGATGAAATCAAATGCTTGATAAACTGACAAGGAACAAATAAAACAAGCTTCCTTCAAAGAAAATGAAATAAAACAAGTATTGTACCAACTAATATAAATATGTCATTACCAGCAAACATATGACTACTCTTTAAAAGCTACAACTGTTAGACAAAAATATCTAAGGTCGAGCATTGCATTTAGATCTGAACTGAATGTCTGAAATGCAGAGACAAAAATATTGAAGGTCCAGCATTGCAATGTCTGAACTGAATGTCTGAAATGCAGTGAATGTCTAAACTCAATGTCTGAAATGCAGAAAAAGAAAAAGAAACAAGGTCAATTCTGCTCAGAGGAAGAAAAACCTTCCTTTTGAATAAGAAAAACCTTCCTTTTGAATTAGAGGAAGGAGTTGCTTGACTGATGAACATATATATATATATATATATATATATATATATATATATATATATATATATATATATATATATATATATATATATATATATATCAGTGTGAATTTTCTGCACACAGAGGATAGCTACCCTCCTAGGGTGATAGCTACTCACCCCTTAGATCAGCGACAAGTGACGGCACGAACGGTTGGAATGGTAGTCCTTATGGCAAAGCAAATACATGAATAAAACATGTGTTGGCCTTTTTTGGCTGGGGGCTGGACCACATGCTGCAGGCTAGAGATGCTTTGCAATTTTTTGCACCCTGTGGCTCTTCACGTGGACAGATGAAATAGAGCATGTACCGTGGTCTTCAAATTTTTCTTGAGCCATCGCTTTCGCTGACACATAAAATCGAGACAGCGCCTTGTATCACTACGTACTCCGTATTTTTGTTACCTCTCTCCCCTGACGTCACTTCAAAGACTCAACAATGCACGCATGCTTACAAAATTTTGTGCTTTTACTTTTTTTCTATGGTATTATTTTTTATATTTGACCAATAAAAATTACAAACCAAACAACTGCAAAAATCAAATATCAATTTTTAGTCCACATTGGCCAACAAAAAATTCAAAACCAAACAAGCATGCATATGGTGCATGCATCACTGCAGTACTCTGTACTACAAGACAAGAAAAAAAAGGAATCCTCATTTACCTGACACATAGCTGCCTCCATCCTCTCCCCTCTCACATTTTTCACACCTGACACACTCAACAAAGTACAACATGCATGCAAACTTTATTTTTCGTTTTTTCTATAATATTTCTTCACATTAACCTTTGATTAGAAAATGGTTTTTTCCTTTAGCTTATTGAAATTTTTCTACATGACCTGATACTAATTTTATCTAAAATAGTATTTATAACTTTTAAACTTCATTTAGCCCACTATCGATGTGAAAGAGAATCTTGTAAAGTTTTGTAATTTTGAAGGGATCTAAACATGGCCCTGGTATTGGACATAAAACCATTTGCTAATCAAATATTATCGTTGAAGAAATATCATGGGAAAAAAGATGCTAGTTTGCACGCATGCGGTCATTTGTTGAAGATTAAAACTGAAAGCGACATGAGTGGAGAGAGAAATAGTACTCTTGGCGTGTCAGAGCTAGAAAGCGATAGTAGAGAAATGTATTCTTTCCTGTAGCATGTCTGAACCGTGACATGCATGATGGGGCCTCGGGGTGGCAGCTACCACCCACGGGTGATAGAATACTCCGGTTGTAGGAGAACATTATATATGCAATAACTGAGTTAAGCAGACTGGATTCCATCCAGCAGTTCAGTTCAGCTGCTCACAAGAATTACTGAAGGCTACATATTACACAGTAATTAAGATAAGTAGCTGGGAAGGATAAACTGAAGGATGTACATATTACTGTACAAACAATAAATCAGGAGGGGTAATTTCTGTGGATATTCATCAGTCCTAATACATACAGTAGTAAACATGTTCTGGACCATTAGTATTGGTAAACAAACCTGCAGTGTTTAAGCGTAAACATGATCTGGACCATTAGTATTGGGAACATTTGTACAGTACACATGTTCTGGAGTCTGGACTTCTGATGAACACAATGTTCTGAACTTGTGATGAACAGATGCAACAACAAGCATGACAAAGTCAGTTTCTGACACACGCACACACACACAGGTAGTGATGAGACGAGCGACCCCAACGAAATTGCAGAGATACACATGAACGTACATACATTTCTCCATGGAAACGAAATCAACGGGGTTACGGTGAATGAACTACTCCCTCCGTCCAAATTGTAAGTTCATTCTAAGAATCTTGGAGAGTCAAAGTTTCTCAAATTTGATCAAACTTATATAACAATATAATAATATTTGTGATGTTAAATAAGTATAATTAGATTCGTTATCAATTATATTTTCATAGTATATCTATTTGATGTTATAAATCTTTATAGTTTTGTCTATAATTCTTGGTCAAACTTGAGATGCTTTGACTCTCCAAGATTTTTGGAATGACTTACAATTTGAGATGGAGGGAGTAGTAAAACCAAATCAAGCCAAGCTTGCCAAGCAGGCGTCGCTCTTCTTGATGGACCGAGCTCTGCTCTGAAGTCTGGACGAAGAAGGTGGGCCATCACATCACATAACTTGCTGCTCTGCCGGGGTCCGCCGCCGAAGAGGTAGCCGAGCGACGACCCACCGCCAGGCGCGGCGTGCACCTTGGTCGACAGGCGGTCCTATGAGTGATCCACCACGCCGTGGCGGAGCCAGAGAAGACGATGATGTCAGGAGCGAGAGTAGAGACGAAACGGCGCAGGAGGGGCGCCGACAGCGTAGGCAGGACGCGCGTCGTGCCTCTCTCGGCCGGGGGTGGGGAAAGTGGGGGTGGGCCCCACCAGATAGGGGGCTCATAGACCTTGGGACCTTAGATTAAAATGTGAAGGGGCATGTAAAATGAGAGTCCAAGTAGGGGTTCCATTAGAGTGGAAATTTTGTCCAAACTCTTAAAATTTAGAGTAGGAGTCAAATAGAGACTTGAGCTGGAGTTGCTTTTAGATTAAAATTTGAGGGGGCATGTAAAATGGGAGCCCAAGTAGGGGCTCCATTGAAGTTGAAATTTTGTCCAAACTCCTAAAATTTAGATTAGGGGTCAAGTAGGGACTTGGACTGGAGTTGCTCTTAGATTAAAATTTGAGGGGACATGTAAAATGGGAATCCAAATAGTGGCTCCATTGGACTTAAAATTTTATCCAAACTCCTAAAATTTAGAGTAGGGACCAAGTAGGGACTTGGGGTGGAGTTGCTCTAATATACACCGTAGCCCGTTGGGCATGGCCACAGAGGCCACCCTCGGCACATACAAAGAGTGACGCTATTGCTGGCGAGGGTGTCTCGGAGAGCATCCACGTGAAGGACTACAAGTACTGAGCTGCCTCCCGTTCAGGACCCTGAGTCTGCTTGCGTTTAGGTCGAGTGTGTCAGAGCCCTATTTTTGGACATTGGAACTTGGTTCTAATAATCCTGAACTTATACTTGCCATTGTGGATGATGATTGCTTACTTTATATATTCATTTATTGATTAGTCCTTTTTTGGTGTTAATCTTGTAGTCTGGTCCTTCCGATGGTAAATCGAGCGGCCATAATTTGTTCCACCCGTTGATGTCAAAACAAACTACGGAGTACATACTTAGTTTGTCCGATGTCAAAACAAACTACGGAGATGCATAGCAGAATGAATGTAAAAAAAAAGTCAAAGCGTGTTATATATAATTATAATTTTTGGAATAAAGGACTAAAGTGAGCGAATCCAATGGCCGCAGCCGCAATGCACACAAAGCCCAGGCCGCCTCCGACGTACGTAATTTATTGGCATGGTCAGGACGCCGGCACGGGGAAGCCGATCCCTCGCCTCCTGGACGGGAAGATGGCAAAGAGGAAGCTCCCCGCCGCACCGGCCGCCACGGGCACGGCCGCCAGCAGCTGCCTGGTGGACGAGGACTCGACGGGGTAGAAGCACGCCACCACGTTGCGGTCCACCATGGCCACGGCCAGGAACACCGCGAACGACAGCAGGCCATGCATGACGTCGCGCACGGTGAGCCTGTACCTGTCGTCCCGCGGCGGCGGCGGCGGCGACCCGGAGGCAGAGCCGTCGATGGGGAGCAGGCGGCCGCTGGGCGTGACGAAGCCGTACCGCAGCGCGCCCGTGGCGGCGTCGCGGTAGCTGTCGGTGAAGCAGAGGACGAAGCAGCAGAGCGCGCAGGCGCCGATGAGGCAGCTCGTGAGCGCGCGGTTCGCGGCGTTGCAGGTGCCGTCCGCGGTGAAGGACGGCGACAGCACCTCGAAGGCGAGCACGGCGCCCGTTGGGAGGTGCTTGGCGAGGTCGGCGGTGCTGTTAAGGGCCTTGCCGATGACGGTCGTGGGCGCCGCCTGCGCGCCGTCGCCGGTGGCACCAAGCAGCGGCGCCTCCGCGTCGCCAGCCCGGGATGATGATGATGCCATGGTGGCTGTTGTCTGTGTTTGGCCTCCCCTGCCTAGACGGCAGGAAGCAGTTTTAGTCAGGAGGAATGGAATGGAGCACTTGCTCGACGTACTTTTGGATTTATGCTTGTAGTAATGCTGAAGAAAGGAACATTCGTGGCCCGACTTTGGATTTATGCCTCTAGTCTAGTAATGAAAAAGAAAAACCTGTGAGTAACGCAAAGAAGCCCGAGTTTGGATGAGGGATGGCCAATACGCTGGCCGAAAGTAGGCAAAGTTCTCTGCAATGCAATGCAAAATACACGGGGAGCAGGTCAGGGGAAGAAGCAAGCCCAGATTGCCCGCGGCAGAGTGTGCTGCTGGTGGTGGGCAACAGCAGCCACGTGTGAACACAGTGGACATGAAACTTTCAGGAGGTGCCCGTCGTCCGCAAACCCGTACTACTCTGATAGAGTCAAAGCCGCCGCCGGCACATGACATGGAAGGGCACGCCGGCGTCGTAACAGTGCTGGCTGGAGCTCTGGAAGGCGGTAGCGTTGCCCGGGTCGCAGGAAGAGTTCCCACAACCCCATGCGGCCGCATGCCCAATCTCGCGGCTGGAGCTTCATTGAGATTCGCGCTAGACAAAACGAGCTGGAAACAAAACCAGAAAAGCAGTGCAGCAGATGGACGTTTGACTACCAGCACGAATCATAAAGCACCGACGAATGGTGAAAGATAAGACATGCGCACGCATGCCATTGTGGAGAAGTAATTCTGTTTTCCGGGCCAACCAAACATATCGCTAGCTAGTTGCATTGCATGTACCTGGGCGGTGGGCGGGCAAAGAACTTCTCAATCACATCACAGGCAACAACTCAAATGCCAAGGCATAGTTCCGTTCCGTCGGTCCGTAGAAGGTGATTGGTATTCAGGGTTTTCCTTGTAATTTTATACAAGCCACTATTCTCATAGGTGTCATCGTCCAAAACCTTTTTTTTCCCATCACGCCATTCAATCCGCTTATTTCTGTTTGATTTTCACCGTTTAAAAGTACTGACAAGTGGGTTCAGACAATCAAAATGACCATGTTACCCCTCTTATCTCTAACATGTCGCTCTCTCTCACTCTCGTCCTCTCTCTTTCTTGTGCATGCCACTGAGGCAGTGGTCCACCGTGCACGCATGTGGCGGCCGGCAGAGGCCGAGGGAGCTCGACCGCCTACACATGGCCACGGTGGCTGGTCACGGCAGAGCTCGCCTGCGAGTGCGGCGACCGGGTCGGAGCTCCCTCACGCACGGGCACGCGGCGGCCAGGACCGAGCTCCCCCCTCCCCCCCCCCCCCCCCCCCCCCCTCGGTTGTGAGCTCCCCCAAGCATGTGGTGCCCGGGGCAGAGCTCCCGCGCGCGCCCACGACGACCATCCAGAGCAGAGCTTCCCCGCACACGCGACCGCGGTGGCCGGGGCCGACCTCCCCCAAGCATGAACCCGCGGCAGCCAGGCAGAGCTCCCCGCGCGCGCCCACGGCGGGCGTCCGGGGCAGAGCTTGCCCGCGCGCGCCCACGGCGGTCGCCCGGGGCAGAGCTCCCCCGCACACGTGACCGCGGTGTCCGGGGCTGAGCTCCCCCGTGCCCGAGCCCGCGGCGGCCGGGCGAAGCTCCCTCGCGCACGCACACGTGGCGGCTGAGGCGGAGGTCCCCGCGCGCACCCACGGCGGCCGTACGGGGCGGAGCTCGCCCGCGCGCGCATGCGGCATCCAGGGTGGAGCTCCCGCGCGCAGCCACTGCGGTCGTCTGGGGCAGAGGTCACGCGCGTGTGACCGTGGCGGCCGAGGCAGAGCTTGCCCCAGCGGCGTGCCTGCGGCCGGTCACAGCAGAGCTTGCCCCAGCAGCGTGCCTGCGGCAGCCATCCGGTGCCGAGCTCGCCTGCGCACGTGGTGGCTGGGGCGGTGCTCCACCGCACGCGCCGGTGGCGGCCTGCTGGGGCCTAACTCGCGCACGGCAACCGCCCAATGCCGAACTCGCCTGCGCACATGGTGGCCCGGGCGGAGTTCCCCGCACATGCACCCTAAAGAGACGGCCTGCTGGGGCCTAGCTCGCGCACCACAACCGCCCATGCCCAGCTCTCTTGCGCACATGGTGGCCGGGGCAGAGTTCCCTCGCACACACAGGCTGTGGCTGTGGCTGTGGCGGAGGTCGGTGGCACTGAAGGAATGACAAATTTGTGCACGAAATCAAATGTGAGGGCATTTTAGATTTTTCTCATCGTAGTTGACACCGTGATAAAAATAGATTGAATGGCGTGGTGGACAAAACAATTTTAGGTACCTATGACAATTCGAACTTTTCAATAGTTTGTAAGAAATTGCAATTTTTTATAATGCACTTTTCCTATAGTTCAGATGCCTAAAATTTAAGATAATTTCAGACAACACTAATATACCATCAAATAGTATAAGTTAGTTGTTAATTTTGTATTTTGTTAATTGAATTTGTATTATAACATATTAATTTTTTGTCCTTGTCCTCTTGTCCTCCTATATGAATAATTATAATAATTGTTAAATTATCTTTGTGTCAACATATATAAGATTTTATCAGGTTTGTAGTTTTGTCTAACAGATTTTTTTATTTCTGAAACTAAAAATTGCAGAATGTGTCTATATAAATTGCAACGAACTAAAACTACAATTTTAATATAAAATATATGCAATAACTGTCACCTGAAAGAAAACTAAATTTCAGACATAAAAATTAGCAAAACCCTTTATACATACAAGGAAAACTCTCATTGGTATTTATCTCTCCCCATACTTGCCTTGTTCACGCGTGATGGTGAAATGGAGCTGCGGTGCAAACCATGCCATGTACCTCCCAACTCCCAAGAGGCAAAAATGCAAGTTTGGGGTTCCATGCGCCATAATGTACAGATATATTAAGTTGGAACTAGGCACTTTTCATACATTTTGAATGCAATGCTTTTGATTAAATACCCAAGAGGCAAAAATGCAAGTTTGGGGTTCCATGCGCCATAATGTACAGATATATTAAGTTGGAACTAGGCACTTTTCATACATTTTGAATGCAATGCTTTCGATTAAATACTCATACTCAGTAGGCTGAATATCTCAGCCAACATAACTACAAGAAGTGCCCTGCCCTTAGAGCTGACTACTCACCATCCAAATGATAACTGTCCATTACTACCAAGAAACGGCATGTCGCCATATATCGTAGCATAACATAATTGAAAGATCCATTAGTTTATCATAATCCGAACCAAACCAGCTATAAGTTTGGCACAGCAGCCAACACGCAATACATAGCAACACCAGAACAAGATACGGAAAGCCTTAACTAAGGCAGTTCATGACGCTAATATTGGGCATAGAGCAAAACTTGAAGACTACATACTGGAGATTGACAACAGATCCAGTACTAACAGACTCCGTGCTCTAGTCTCCCTTCCGGCGGAAAGAGCAGCCCTCCGTGAGCCTCGTCTTTCCTCCTGTGGGCTGGCAGAGGACAGTTTGGCAGCCTGGGCACACAACAACAGTCTGGGAGTGGCTGAAAACAGTGGTTCTGCAAAAACAACATGAATTGAACCATTATACTAGATTTCTACCGAAGTCATGAGAGAGCTCGAAAAAACAAGGTTCATGACACATTCATATACAATGAAATAAACAGTATAAGCTTATGATGTCAACATCCTAGTTACTTGGATGCAAAGAGAATATGAGCAATCATTATTAAGTTTTGTTGGTGCCAATGTATCTTAACATGCTAATCCAAACTTGGTGCCTATTTGTAATTTTGTACTGAGGGGTGATAGATTACTCTGGAATTCAGTTTAACGATACCAAATCACCCCTTTCACTAGACAGCCCTTAAACTATACATTACACAATGCACATAAAACCCACTGCCACTTCTCAAATACCAAATTAGACATCAGTACACTCTGGAAGCAAACGATAATGGTGACAATAATCTACCGAGTGTTTCTCTAGTTACCTTTTACGTACAACTCAACAAGTTAATTTCAATCAAATTGATAATGACCCAGAAAACTCAACAAGTTAATTTCAATCAAATTGATAATGACCCAGAAAAAACAAATGTTGCTGCAATTAGACCAGTAACAGGACAACTATCAGCTCCTAAACTAAGATGAGCAAATCAGCTCCTGACAAAAGACAAGAAAACATTATAAATTGTTTTCCAAAACACTAATAATACCTTAACTTGTACTAGAAAGTTACTACTATACACTAAACATGTAAGGTAAAAACTCTAAAATTACAGAGAATCTTTTTGCACGAAAAAAAATCCAACTCAATAATATGCACTCAACATTGTCGTACAACAAATAAAAAAATAGCATTCTTTTACTTGTCTTTTATAACTTGCTATGTCAGTTTAAAATTGTAGTGGACTGACAACTATCAGCTCCTGACCAAAGATGAGGAAATCAGCTCCCGACAAAAGATGAGGAAACGTTATAAACTGCTTTCCAAAACACTAATAATACCTAAACTTGTACTAGAAAGTTACTACTATACACAAAACATGTAAGGTAAAAACTCTGTAAAATTACAGAGAAACGTTTTGCAGGTCAAACAACCAACTCAATAATATGCATTCAACATTGTCGTATGGCAAGGAAATAAAAAATAACATTCTTTTACTTGTCTTCTATAACTTACTATGTCAATTGAAAATTGTAGTGGACTAAGAAAAACAATCATGGCTAGAATTGGAACAGTAACAGGACAATTAACAGCTTTCAACCAAAGACAAGTGAAGATTATAAACATGTTCCCCAACTCTACTTATATAAAAACTTTAAACTTGTAGAAAGTTGCTACTATAGACTAATCATAAGCTAAAAACTGTGCAAAATTACACATAATCATTTTGAAGGTCAAACAATAGAACTTCATAATATGCATCGCTATGCAACAAATAAACACCAGACATCTTACTAACAAGCTAGTTTTATTTGTCCCAATGTATCAGCAGTGGCGGAGCCAGGAATTTATGGATGGGTATGCCAACATATAAAAAAAATCAAAGCAAATACTCTCTCCGTCTCATAATAGATGACATTATAGGATACACGTAGGTCAATTTTTTTTAACTTTGACTATGTTTATAAAAAATATGTGTAAGATTTATAACTCTAAATAAAATTATTATAAAAGTATATTCAACGATCTATCTAATAATACAAATTATATATTAGAAATATTATTATTCTTTTATATATAATAATTAGTCAAAAAAATTAAAAACGACTTATCGGAAGCGAGAATGACTTCTATTTTGTAACAGAAGGAGTATCTTGCAAAAACAACACTATCTAGAACAAATAAATAAATTAGAGAAATCTTTAGCTAGCTGTATGTTGAAATTGCAACGACGATGTGCTAATGCCTGCTGGTCACCACCTGGCCAGCCGATCACCATGGCCGCTGCAGAGCAGATCCAAATTCGAGACGTGCCGCCGCCATTTGCCGCAACCGGCAGCCCACCGCCGCAGAAGCAGATCGCGATGTGCGCCGCCTGCCATGGTGCTGCCACAGCAAGCAGACCGCAGGAGCAGATCAAGATGCGCCGCCGCCGTCCGGTAATCGCCGCTTGGTTGGGAGTTTGGACGAGTCGTGTTTTTTTTCCCCACGGTAATAAGAACGGGAGCAGCGACATAGGAATCCTAGCCGCTTGGGCCTTGGCCAGGTTGGTCTGCTCGCTGTTACCGATTCATGATTTGTAGGCTTTTTTGTTTCAATTAAAAAATAGAATATATGTGTATACTCTGTGTATTTATTTGTTGTACCTAAATCTTGGGTATTCCAAGGAATACCGCCCATGTGTATCAGCAACATAACATGTTAGCCTTCACCAAACATCGCTGTGATAACGGTTACAACTGGAAAACTTATTGAATAACAGGAGAAATAGTTCAGTTCAAAAGAATCTCAGTGTAAGACAAATACATGCACCTGGGCAGGTTCAATGGTAAACCACAATCAATCAATGGCGAGAACTGAATAAATCTAAACCTTGAATTGATTCTGACGGGCAGGAAAACTTACATGCTGAAGCATCCCTGGCACTTAACATCCTACAACACAAAAAACAAGATTTTCACAATTAATACATGGGGGGATAAAGAAAAGGTGAAGCAAAAACGGCCTAGCCTACACCCACCACAGGAACGAGAGCATGTTAGGGATAAGAACAAGTACCATGAAGAAGGAGTTGGGGGACTGGACGAGGCGCTTCTTCTTATGCTTGAGCTTCTCGAGCTCTGCCGGCGGGTTGAGAAGGTCGATGTCGTTCTGGAGAACCTGCGCAACCAATCAATCTTAGGATCCAATCGAGCACGATGGCGATGAGCGGCCAAACAAATTCGGATCTTGAGTAGGCGGAAGATGAGGGGATTAGAGCTTACCATCTTGCCTCCGGCTGCGGCGGAGGGAAGTGCGTTAGATGCGGTGGTGCCGGAGGAGGGGAGTGCCTTAGATGCTGTGGCGGCGGAGGAGGAGCTGCAGCAGACGAGTCTGAGCCGGGAGGGTTTTGCGCGGACGACGTGGTTGTTGCTTTCTACTAGGACCTGGAGAATCTGGACCGTTCGATCCTGCTGTTCATCATCACGATCTCCGGAGTGACCCGTGGGCCTGGATTATTGGGCATTTCTCTGTAGCTGAATTGGGCCCATTTGTGTGACAGTGAGAGGGAACTCCAAACATTGGTTTATTAAAATAAAACAAAAACAAAAACAAAAAAAATCCAAACATAACGAGCAATTGAATCCATGAAAAATGAAGCATCGTTGTTGCTGGTGTATTTTGATGGTATTTAATGACAATTATAAGCAAGAAAGTAAACGAATGGCCATTTCAAAAGGCAGCTGAGAGCCGACGAAAAAGAAGCAAGGAAAAAAAGTTTTTTTTAGAAGGACATGCTTTTTTTTTCTCGAATACGCAAAAGACTTGCGCATCTTTGTAATTAAGAAGAAGAGAAAGTTTTACAACAGAGCCAGGGTGGAAAACAAAATTTTAAACAAGCCTTGCCACCTCCGGTTAGAACCAACAACACAAGCCAATAGGAGAAAAGAAAAGGCCCCCCACCACACCAACAACAGAAAGGCCCAAGAGGGCAAGCAGGGGCAGGACTCGACGTCGGAGAAGTGTCATGGGCGCATCTATGAAACCTTCAGGAAGGGGAAGACGCCCGCAAACGCCAATTCCATTGGGAGATGCACCCCTAGGATCTTTCGTTCCCGTGTTTGCTCCGGCAGCGGCGCTCGAGGAACAACAGAGACGACGCCTTCAAGAAGGTGATGACGTTCTCGCTACCGTCGCTGGCCCTAGGCCCTCGGCCCTCGGCCTGAGGACATGGTTTTCACCTGCGCTGCCCTAGGTTGTCGTTGCCGCCAGTGACATCGCTGGATTTCTTCATGGTGCCCGTCACCAGTGACGAACAATAGAGTGACCGTGGTGGGGGGGGGGGGGGACAACGAAGCGAATCGAATCGTCGGCGCATGGGTACCGCCAGGACGGACGTGGCCCACCAACAAGGAGTCGCTTTGTTTGCGACCGTCGGAGTGGGAGGGATCACAGACGACCGCTGGTCACCGCCGCAACACTCACCCTGGGCGCTGGCGGGAGGGCGCCGCCAGACGGCCAAAGCCCACCGCCCATCAGGAGGGGGCAAGGCACGCCTGCGGGAGCAATGGCCCTGGTCAAGGGTGCGGGGAGCGATCCACAACTGTCGCCGCACGGGCAGGGGAAGAAGGGGAGCAGCGCGATCGAGGACCGCCATCGCGGCCTACTCTAGTACGCCGGAGTTCTGGGCGGGGGCCTCCCCGCCGCAACGACCCCAACTGAAGCTCCCTTCCTCAAGGCCAGAGGTGCAACGGGCGCGAGGCACACCGGAGCAGACTCTAGACGGAGCCTTCTAACACGCACTCCCCACCTCCCTTGCCGAAGACGAGCCGGGGTGGGGCGTCCCGCAACCCGCCCCAACAGGCGAGCCGGACCGCCGCCGCTGGCCTCGAAGGAGGCCGCCGTTGGTGGGGAGGCCCTGTCTCCACCACCGTCGACCCGCCGCCGTCGCACGAGCACGCAGCGCGCGCTTGCCGACCACCGCAGGGGAAAGGGGGGTTGGAACGGGCGCCTGGCGCCGACTAGGCGCAGGCGGCGATGACAGCGGCGAAGCAGGGCCCAAACCTGGGCATGGCGGCACCGTTGGCGACCACTGCGCCCAGCCGAGGTCACCCGACCTCTAGGGTACGGGGTGGCCGGCCCTGCGGCCATGATGGCAAGGAGGTCGGGGAGGGGCGCCGCCGGCGGCCGGCCACCGACCAGCCCCCGCCGCCACAGGCCCCAATCCGCCCAAGGGCCGCCGGCCGCCCTCCGCCACAGGGCTAAGGGAGGCCGACCGGGCCCAACGACGAGCCAGGGGAGGTGGTGCCAGGCAGGCCGTCCTACCGCCCACCCCAAGGGTGAGCTGGACTGCCGCCGCCGGCCGGTACCACGCGCCGCTGGAGGTCCCGAGCGCCGAGAGATGCGGGAGAGCCCTCCCCCCACGTCGGCCCCGGCCGAGGAGCAAGCTCGAGGGAGCGGAGGGTGTGTCGCGCTCGGGGCCACGACGACGGGGGCGACAGGGCAAACCCTAGGCGCGACCCGACGCTCGGCGCCGCGGACCGCCCGGACCCCGAACCGATCCGGACGCGGGGGGCCCAGATTCGGCCGCGCCGCCACCAGCCGGCCGCCGGTGCCGGAGGGGAGGAAGGGGGAAGCAGAGAGGGGGGGAGGAGGACAGGAGCGGGCGGGCAGGCGCCGCCTTTTTGAGCGGCGGCCACGGTGGCGGCGGCCGACCGGCGAGGGGAGCGGCGGGGGCTGGGGCCCCCCGGGTCGCCCCCTTGTGAGGGAGACGACACGAGCCATGCTAGAAAATTGGCCTCATTGTTCCAACTTTTAACTATTCTGCAACGTGCATGCCCAAAATCGCCTACTGTTTTTTCCTTAATAAGAGCAGTCTTCTCGAGGGACGTGAGGAATCTGATCCGCGGGTCGGACGACGTGCCGGCAAGCCCGCAGATGCAAGTGGCCTTGTTGGTCAGTGCGGCCACGAGGTGCGAGCGTCATCTCCTCCGACGACAGCATCACGTCATGTATATGCATATAGATCAACTAGCACGGGAGGCTCCTACTGACGCGCATGACTACCATTGGTGCATTTGATTGATTAGCGCATGACTGCCATTGTTTTTTTTGAAAGAAGCATGACTCGTATTGATGCATTGGATTGATTAGCATGTCATTTTTGTGTGTCACTGTGTCGGCTTAGGCCTGTGTGCGCTCGTTTGGCCTGCATTTATAGCTGTAAGATTACTAAAAGCATCATGTTAACATTCTGTAGAATATAAGATAAGTTGTCCAATAATAGGAACCTAACAGGTTCAGGAGATGTCAACTAAGAAGATCCAACAAAAAACGGCAACGTGTTTTCCTATCCATGGAAATTTAAGCTCTGATGGCTATGTATTGAGATAGTGTTAGGGTACAGATGACCTTGCACATATGTTATCATCGCATAAATAGAGTTTCACTGAGCATGTCCTATTTTGCAGATCTCTTGTCTCTATTTTACAAATAACTGGAATACAATAGAGGATCACAACATATATACAGCCAGTCAATAACAAACCCAATTTGCTATCTTGTATTGGTTTATTGGAACATCAGTAAGAACATATTACTGTATCTAAAGAGACAAAGAAAACAATTAGAAATTGTAAAACAAATTAAGTATACCTTTGAGCTGACATAACAAAGGATGAAATAACTCATATGTTAGAAAAAAACAGAGAAAAGATGGCAGGAGCAGGACGGAAGATTAACAACAACAGAACTGAATAAAAGATTCTTTTATTGTCTTCTCAGATGCAAATAAGAGCTACATAGCCTACATTAGTTATAGCGTAACCGTGAATAGGTGAAACACAACTTATAAGAGTTTAAGCAGCACTAAGCTGCAATTAAAGTAGTTCGATAGCGAATAATCCACAAATAAGATATATTACTTTAGAAAACAATTGGAAGAGCATACAATAACAGGGAAAGATTGAGATGATAAAATTTCATCAGTATAATCCTAGAAGAATGTCTATTTAAAAACTGAATCATTCTCAGTGTTGTTTTCAGAGAGTTCGTAGGATGACAGGGGAAGGATACAGTATTGTAGAACAGCATACATATAAGTCTAGAAGTGTTTATTTGAAAACTAAATTGTTGCCACTGTTATTTTTCAGACAGTTTGCACCACTCACATAATTATCCATCAAGTGTTGTCTTTATTCTCAAGGAATCTGCATGAGTTCCTAAAAAAACAGAAATGGTATCATGTTGATCTCATAAGTATCCTGGGCTTATAAAGAAACACCAGACTACTTACAAACCAGCCCTGAAATTGAGTCTCCGAGATGAGCCTAAAATTAACCTTGTTCTGAAATGGAATTCAAATTAAAAAAGAATATTAGAATGACTGTGTGTGTGTCGACGTGAATGCCACCAAGGAACACAATAATAATATCCTAATGTGATAACATGCAGTCATCCCATGAACATCCAACTAAATCGATAGAATGATAATGACCAAACCGCATAACGCTAACTAATTGCAATATGTAAATAGGACTGGAAAGAGGAGAATGGGGGCATGGTACGAACCTGAAAGGCATGCCTTGTGGTGGAATCAAGGGAAGCAGAGATCCAACAGGAGAGACACTTTAAAAGCTCTGAAAAAAGCTTCACTCCAACCTGCAGAAGCAATAGACAACAAAAAAGAGTGAGGCCACTGAAAAAGGTTCAGCTAAGGCATCAAGGAATAGAAAGGCAATTGAAAGATCGAAGAAGGGGAACAACAAATAATTTCATCTAGAAATAAATATCCCAGCAAGAATCACACTACTTTCATGGTTACTATGATGGGTACCATACATCTTATTAAACAAAGATCAACATACGATGTTATGGTGGGCCAAACCTATCAGAGGAAGAGGAAGGCAGGAGGTGGCTGAATTGAGACGAGCGCCAACGAGTCGTCAGGCCACCGACCTCTTTCCTCTATAGTTTTGCATGAGATTAGTTAAGTTGGTTAGATAAATCTATTAGATGGATTATTAGTTCAGGGAGTAAGTTTAGAAGTTTGTTTCCTTGTTCCTATCATGTAACGAGATTATAAATCTAAGTTAATGAGAAGGGGCAAGATTAGCCTGGGTTTGAGACATCTCGTCTCCCTTGGGCGCCCAGCGTCTTGTTCTCTGTCTTCCTGTTGTCGACAACCACGTCTCCTCCCATCCGAAGGCTCCCTCACCGATCTGCTTCCTCCTCCATTCACCCCTATAAACTACGTCCTCTTCCCAGCAGAGTGCGCCATAACAACCTGGTATCAAAGGCCATGTCCTCCGAACCACCACCCAGCTCCACCGCCGCCCCACCCGCCTTCGCCACTGCCTCCACAACCTTGATCGCCACCGCGCCAGCTTCCACAACCCTGATTTCTCCCTCGCTGCTCCAACCATTCGAACCTACAGCAGCCGCATTCAGCGACCTAGCGGCGGCCATCTACACCATGCAGCGTCAGCTCGGGGTGTCCTCCGTCAAAACCCGACTCCCGACTCAGGCGGGGGCATACCCCTACGGCCTACCAGGTTACGGCGCCATGGTCGCACTCCCAGCCCCAAACACCACGCCCAGCTATGTGTCATCCGCTCCAGCACCAATCACGACCACCACCACCAACTCGCAGCCGCCACCGCCATCATCGCAGAGGGTCCCCATACAACAGATCCAATTCCCACACTCACCTTCCCCAATTCCATCTTTCGCCGACATCATTAGTAGCTCAGGGGCAACACCATCCTACTACCGTCCAGCCCCTCCCCTACCTTACCCAGTACCCACCGCCCGACGCCGATCGCCAAACGGTGCCCTGCTACCAGAAACTGTCGTTCCCCACATACGTCGGCAAGGACGATCCCCTCGGCTGGCTCAATAAGTGTGAGCAATTCTTTCGCGGGCAACAAACACGCCACGCCAACTGGGTCTAGCTGGCTTCTTACCATCTCAATGGGGGGGGCGTAACAGTGGTACCTCGTCTTGAAGGGGATTACGGCCGGCCACAGTGGGAGGAGTTCCGACACCTCTGCCAACAGCGCTTCGGGCCGCCGTTGAGCATGAACCATCTGGCTGATCTGGCACGTCTGCCGTTCACGTCGACAGTCGACACCTACATGGAGGCGTTCCAGGCCCGCGCGGCGCACGCAGGCCATCTGTCACCGTTCCAAAAGGCGCAACTCTTCACCGGCGGCCTGCCGCAGCACCTCCGCGTGGATGTCGAACTCCACGAGCCGCGGGATCTTCGCGCGCCATGCATCTCGCCCGCACATACGAACGCCGACACGCACCGGCCACGTTGGCACTGTCGGCGCCACCACTACGACCGGCTCGGCGTCCGATCACCGCTACACCGGCCGCATCCGAGGGCACCACGGCGGCACCAGCGCGGCAATTCAAGAAGCTGTCCCCGGAGGAGATGACCATGCGCCGCAAGCAAGGACTCTGCTAGAATTGGGACGAACCATACGTCCGCGGCCACACAATGCGCGCGTCTCTTCTTCCTTGAGGTGGCGGATTACATCGTGGAGGAACCCGACGAGGAGGACGTCGGGACGGAAACACCGGCGCTATCACCGTTTGACACAGAGGCGTCAATGATCTCCCTGTCGGCGATTACCGGCATCCGCATCGAGGAGACGATGCAGCTCCGCGTGCAAATCGGGTGCCAGGCATTCACGGTGCTACTCGACTCCGGCTCCACGCATAACTTCGTCAGCACGGGCGCGGCACGACGTGCAGGGCTGGACCTTGGGGACAGCGTGGGCGCGCACGTTGTCGTCACCAACGGGGACCACGTGGCCTGTCGTGGCCTCTCCCGCGGCGTGGACGTGCAGATTGGAGCGGAAGAGTTCAAGGTGGACTGCTACTCCATCCCGCTGAAAGGTCCTAGTTGGCTAGAGGGGGGTGAATAGCCTATAAAAATTTCTACAAGTAACACTTAAGCAAGAGGTTAGTAAACTAGATGGCGATAAAGCAATGTTGCACTAGCTCTAGAGAGGATAAAGCCAGCCACCTATTCACAAGTCTAATAATCAATGAATGTAAACCGCACACAAGCTAACACCCTAGCAAGAAGATAGAATAAGATGAACTTGAAAGGCTGCAGGGAATACCTGACCGGTACTACCGGTACCTGTCCGGTACTACCAGTAGCTCACGGGATTCACGAAGGAGCAATGGATTAAACTTGGATTTCAGATCCGAGGTTTCCCACACACTCCTTGATGTTGTGGATGTTGATGTTGATGTTCCCTTGGCTTGAATCCTTACCAATTTGTAGATCGGCCCTTCCAAACCTATGAATGAGGAAGAGAGAAGAAGAACACGAAGAACAAGGATAGTCAAAGCTATTGTTGACTGTAATTATAAGCCTTTTTGTCACCATCAAAATACCGTCAACATCCTCATATTCAAAGGAAAACAAGATCAACATGAACATATTATACCCAATAACGAGTTCCACCTGTCCTTTGACTATTTAAGTGCAGGTACTGATTATCATCATATAAAAGTATACCAAATGATGAATTAGAGTACACCATTGCGATGGGCTCGTCGAGACGATCAAAACGGATATATTATTTGCTACGTTTGGAGCACCGGATAAAAAGATATTTGCAAATTAAAAAGGGATGCTGACGTTAGCACCCCAAGTCAACGCCCACGCGCCCACGGCCGCAGGCACTGTCTGCGGTGGCTGACAGCCGGGCCAGGCGGGCCCCATCGCTGAAGGCGCTGCCCACCCAACAGGGGACCGACAACTAGGCTGGCCAGTCAGGCCGCGCCACTTGGCCCCGCCTCTCCCACGCGTCGGCGAGCGTGGGCGGGCGGCCGAGCGGCCGGCCCAGGGGGCCACGTGGCGCCCCCCCGTTGGAGCAGGGAGGCGGTGGCTCGGCCGACGCGGTCCAGGCGCGGTTGGACCGCCTGGACCGGTCGGTTCAGCTGGCCATTCCCTCGGATTCCTCTCCAGTTAATAGAAAACAACATCCAGTTCACCGGTTCGGGTTCGGTTCACCACCTTAGGATCCGGTTCTCGCCCGGTTTTCAACTCCAACACGTGGGGGACTTCACCACCGACCTACACAAGGCGGTTGCATGCCCTTGGAGCATCCTAGCCACTGGTTTAATGACGGTTTTGATCCAAGGGAGGCCAAACGACATCACATGGATTGATGAGGTGGCACCAGAGTAGCCCCTACTCCACCTCTCTACTATAAATACCCCCTCACTCCCTCTCATTCAGTATACCAAGGAGGAGCTATTCTCTCTACAAGGCGAAGCCCTATTCTACTAGTAGCATAGAAAATAGGGAGAGAGTGAGGAGAGTCTGGAGGAGAGCCGGGCCTGTCTGGCGTCTTCTCCGAGCTGTACCTTAGCGGATACGGTCTTCTCTTTTGTAAGTCTGCATTTCGGATTCTTTTATGGTAATTGATCTTTGGTTCTGGTAAAGTATTTACTTTAGTTGTTCATTGGTTCACCGCCCTTAAACCGGTACTCTAGTCAATTTCACCGGGATCCGGATTAGAGTAGTAAGATATAGTGTAGACGTGGTGTCTAGGCTATACGCTTACCTGTGTCTGCGGCTTGTCCAACGGTTTGTTTGTGGTACCTAGTAGGGGTGACAGTCCTATCTAGGCTTTGATCCCACCACGTTCGGCCAAGTTCTTTAAACGTAGGCTTTCTTATGCTAGGTGGTTTAGCACCCTTCTCATCCCTTTCTGTTGCTAAGCGATCTAGTGGCCCGAAGTGAACAACCTTTGTTTCTTACCTTACCTTGCTAGTTTCATAACCATAGAAGATCCTCTCTACCCAACCTATCATAAATCCCTTGTGTCATCATAGGACGAACTTAGTTCTTTGTTAAGTATAGTTCACGTTCCCTGTAGATTCGATACCCCTGGAATACTCTTGGGTGAAAGCTACCTTGACATCGGTGTGCTTGCGGTTTATCCTTTGTGCCACAATTTGTGTCAACAGCTATCTCCACAACAACAAGCACACGAGACTCACGATTTATATCGAGGTTCGGAAATTCTACACCAGAGTTCCTACTCCTCGTTGTTGAGGTGACCATGAAGGTCGGAGTCTCTTTCACCTCCTTGCCTCTTCCTTGAGGCCCACACAAAGAGTGCCCAAGGTATTCACTAAGATCGAATGAGGATTACAAACACTTTGTGTGCCCTCACAAAGAATCAAACCAAAAATCAATATGGGCAACACAAAGAACGCCTAGCCGGCTAGGGTTTCAAGAACCCAAGAGTAACAAATGAAAATCCAAACCGGCTAGATGAGGAACCAAGTGCTCAATTCTTGAATCGATGTTCCTCACTCTCTAATCTCACTTCTCTAGCTCAAGTATTGCAAGGGATTGAAGCCTAGACCATGGAGGGAGAGAGGGGAGGAGTGCCTTGTGCTTGGGAGCCATTTTCTCAGAGTTGGGGCGAGTTAGAATGAGTGGCTAACGGCCAAAAGAGAAGGGGCGCGCCCTTTATACTCGCTGCTCCAGAGCACTACCTGTACTACCGGTGGCTCACCAGTACTACCGGTCCAACAAATATGACCGTTGGAGCCTTCTGAACGATGTGTAAAGTGAGTCTGCTGCTACTACCGGTGGCTGACCGGTACTACCGGTAGTTCAAAAGAGTGATGCCTTCGCATGCGAGAAAGTCCTACCGGTATCTGACAGGTACTACCGGTCCTCCACCAGTAGTACCGGTGGGAGACAAGTACTACCGGTGGCACAACAGATAGCCACTAAGGAGCTCTTCTAAGTGCATGTGAGTGCAAGGTGTCTCTCAAACGCATAAGTTAAAGACATGAGCACTTTTATCCCCATCTAACTAGATCAAATTGCACCCCTCTTGATAGTGCGGCATTTCCTATGACTCAAGTAAAGATAAAAACTATTTAACCATTGAGTCGAGCCGCTATCCATCAAATGAAGCTTTGGAGTGCTATAATCACCGAATATCATCATTGAATCTTACAATGGACTAACACCTTGCAAATTCCATTTTGTCTACACACTTAGGCAAAAGGTTAGTCCAATAGGTTTCATCAATTGACCAAAACCAAACAAGGGCTTTCAATCTCCCCCTTTTTGGCAATTGATGACAACCTTTCACAAAGATATTTTTAGAATAAAGGATTTGAATTTGAGTTGCTTGTCTAAGCATTTTGAATCATGATAGAAATGGACAATCACCACAAATTCGATTTTGGTAGTATTTGCTCCCCCTATATATGTGCTTGGTTGTGTTTGGTACAAAGCATGGCACATATGTATAAATAAGAAATGTGGGAGAGTGAATAACTACCAAATGATGCTAAGGTATAGAGAATGGACCTTTGAAGCGTGATACCAATCAGAGTGCACCAATATACCATCCTTAGCACCATGAATGCCTAGAAGACCACTTGAAAACAACTTGAGAGAACTAGATACTACTAGAGAATATAAAAGCCTAAGCATGCTAGTTCTTCAAGCACCATATCATTTAAGTCTCTAGCATTCACCACACAAGCATGTCATGAATATAAATACATATGCAAGCAAGCACTTATGAATGCACATAGAAATGCAACAACCAAGTTCATAGGCTTGCTCCCCCTACTTGTGTGCTTTTATTTTCAAATTTTTCATCTTTGTGTCTACTTACTTCTCCCCCTTTGTCATCTATTATCATAAAATATGTGCTCAAATTATTGATTATTGGAGAGAAGCTTAGTTGTGGTTCAATCTAGATTACTTGCCCCAAGATATTTAACTCGGTTTAAACCATGGACAAGCTTGTTCACACATCCTAGAATGGTTATGTTACCCATGTTGAGCTAAACATTTGAAGTTCATATTCTATATCAAACACTAGGATGGCAAGCCCACAAACATGTCATATGCTACCACTAGATCATATTAAGCATATAGGCAATAGTGGTACCATATAAGCATCAAATTCATTTGTTTTTCATGAATGAGCCTAATGACTTGATGTCTTGATGCACTAACAAGTCCTAATAATGGATGAATGACATGTCAACCAACTTGTACCTTGCTTTGGTCGAAGGAGAGGCATGTCATATATATGGGGGTGCATCAACACATGTTTGAGTAGTCAAGAATATTCAATTCATTCCTTAGCTTGCAAAATCTCTTCTCATCAAGTGGCTTGGTGAATATATCGGCAAGTTGATCATCAGTGCCAACACTTGTGATTTTGATATCACCCTTGAGTTGATGATCCCTTATGAAGTGGTGCCTTACATCAATGTACTTGGTTCTTGAATGTTGAACCAGATTGTTGGTTAGCTTCACCGCACTTTCATTGTCACATAGCAATGGCACTTGCTTGAATTTGATTCCAAAGTCATCCAAAGTTGTTTTCATCCAAAGCAATTGAGCACAACAACTACCCACACTTATGTATTCGGCTTCGGTGGTAGAGAGTGCAACACTATTTTGCTTCTTTGTTGACCAAGATACAAGTGACATGCCTAGCAATTGACATGTGCCCGATGTGCTATTTCTATCAATCTTACATCTCGCATAGTCGGAGTCCGAATATCTAAGTAACTCAAAGTTTGACCCCTTGGGATACCACAATCCAACATCTTGTGTATGCTTCAAGTACCTCAATATTCTCTTTGTAGCCTTCAAGTGACTTTCTCTTGGAGAGGCTTGGAATCTTGCACACATGCATACACTAAACATCACATCCGGCCTAGAAGCGGTCACATAGAGTAGGCTTCCAATCATAGACCGATACAACTTTTGATCCACCATGTTGCCACTAGCATCACTATCCAAATGTCCATTTGTGCCCATAGGAGTGCTAGTGCCTTTAGAATCTTCTAAGCCAAACTTCTTCATCATATCCTTAATGTACTTGCCTTGACTCACAAAGGTGTCATTCTTCAATTGCTTGATTTGAAGACCAAGGAAGTAGCTAAGTTCACCAATCATTGACATTTCAAACTCATTTGCCATCATCTTGCCAAACTCTTCACAAAAATCTTGATTGGTTGAACCAAATATGATATCATCAACATAGATTTGGAGCACAAATAAATCCTTGCCAAGCTTCTTGGTGAAGAGAGTAGTATCAACCTTCCCCATGATGAACCCTTTGGATAAGACAAAATCCCTCAATCTTTCATACCATGCTCTAGGTGCTTGCTTCAAGCCATATAAAGCCTTCTTCAACTTGTACACATGGTTAGGCTTCTTGTCATCTTCAAAACTGGAAGGTTGCTCAACATATACTATCTCATTGATGTATCCATTCAAGAAAGAACTCTTCACATCCATTTGGTATAGCTTGATGCTGTGTGCACATGCATAGGCCAATAGGATTCTTATTGCCTCTAATCTTGCAACCGGTGCATAGGTTTCTCCAAAGTCAAGACCTTCAACTTGAGTGTAACCTTGAGCTACCAATCGTGCTTTGTTTCTCACAACTATACCATCTTGATCTTGCTTGTTTCTAAATACCCATCTTGTGCCAATCACATTGTAGTTCTTGGGTCTTTCAATTAGTTCCCAAACTTGATTTCTAGTGAAATTATTGAGCTCCTCATGCATAGCATTGACCCAATCAACATCTTGTAGGGCTTCATCAATCTTTGTTGGCTCTATGGATGATACAAAGGAGTAGTGCTCACAAAAGGATGTCAATCTTGATCTTGTTTGAACACCACTTGTAATGTCACCAACAATTTGATCAATGGGGTGATCTCTTGCAATGTTGGTTGGTTGAAGGATAGGAACTTGATTGCTTGAGCTTGGTTGAGATGAACTAGCAACTTGTTGATCTTGTGCTTGAGAACCACTAGCTTGCTTGATAGGTGAGTTGAGCACTTGATCTTTGTCATCTTCAATGTCAATCACTTGCCTTGGCCTAATATCACCAACATCCATATTCTTCATAGCATTTACTAATTGAGGTCTACTCACATCTCCTAGATTCTCATGATCATCTTGAGAGCCATTGGTTTCATCAAATTCAACATCATGAACCTCCTCAAGTATACCACTAGCCGAATTCCACACTCTATAGGCTTTGCTTGTGGTTGAGTAACCAAGTAAGTACCCTTCATCACATTTCTTGTCAAACTTTCCAAGTCTTGTGCCCTTCTTCAAGATGTAGCATTTGCAACCAAACACTCTAAAGTATGCAATGTTGGGCTTTCTTCCATTCAATAGCTCATAAGGTGTCTTCTCCATCAATGGGTGACAATACAACCGGTTGCTAGAGTAGCAAGCGGTGTTGATAGCTTCGGCCCAAAAGGAGTGACTCACATTATACTCACTAAGCATAGACCTTGCCATATCAATAAATGTTTTATTTTTCCTCTCAATAAGGCCATTTGATTGTGCGGTGTACTTGGCCGAAAATTGATGCTTGATTCCAAGCTCATCACATAGATCTTCAACTCTTGTATTCTTGAATTCACTTCCATTGTCACTTCTCACTTTCTTGATGGTAGTATCAAACTCATTGTGACATCTCTTGACAAAAGATTTGAATGTGGAAAATGTATCACTCTTGTCATTTAGAAAGAATATCCAAGTGTATCTTGTAAGATCAACCACTATCACAAATCCATATTTGTTTCCACCGATGCTTGTGTAGGTTGTTGGTCCAAATAGATCCATGTGCAACAACTCAAATGCTCTACTAGTGCTCATCATGCTTTTCTTTGGATGGGTGTTACCAACTTGTTTGCCGACTTGACAAGAGCTACAAAGTTTGTCCTTCTCAAACACATCTTTCAAGCCTCTTACTAAGTCATGCTTGATCAATCTATTCAATTGCTTCATGCCAACATGACCAAGCCTTCTACGCCATAACCAACCCATACTTGATTTAGTGAGCAAGCAAGTTGACAATTTAGACTCACTAGCATTGAAATCAACTAGATAGAGAGTCTCATATCTAAAGCCTTTGAAGATCAAGTTTGAGCCATCAACACTAATGATCTCAACATCATCTACCCCAAATATGCATTTGAATCCAAGATCACACAATTGAGCCATGGATAGCAAATTGAAGTTCAAGCTCTCAACTAGCAAAACATTGGATATGCTCAAGTCATTGGATATTGCAATCTTACCAAACCCCTTGACCTTGCCCTTGCCATTATCCCCAAATGTAATACTATCAATGCCATCATTGGAGTTGGATTTGATTGATTTGAACATTCTAGAATCCCCGGTCATGTGTTGAGTGCACCCACTATCAAGCACCCAATGCCTTCCTCTGGCTTTATAATTTACCTACAAAACAAATTAGTTCTTCTTAGGTACCCACACTTGTTTGGGTCCTCCAAAGTTAGTGACCAAGGATTTTGGCACCCAAATAGCCTTCTTCTTTGGGCCAACTATGGATGTGCCAACATACTTAGCCATGATACCCTTAGCACTTTTGGTAAGCATATAACAAGAATCAAAGTGCATAGAAGTAGATTTAGCAAACTTGGTTTGGCTCATGTTAAGTTTGCAATATTGGTCAACATGCCCCACTTGCTTGCATTTGTTGCAAAAATGACCATTGCTCCTCACAAAGCTAGGATTTGGAGTTACAAAGGCCGCCTTGCCTTTCTTGGGGGTATAGCCCAATCCCTCTTTGTAGTGGGAAAATCTTTGGCTACCCAAGCACTTTAGCAAGAGGGCATCTCCACCATATGCCTTACCCAAAGCATGAGTGAGTTCATTAACATCATGTTTCAACTTTTCATTTTCACTCACTAGTGTAGCATAAACCTTTGAGCTCTCACTAGTGGATGTGCGAGTGGATGTGCTACATTGTGTTTGAGTTGGGGTGACAATAATAGGAGTGGAAAATGATTCATCAAGTATATCACAAGTTACTCCAATATCACATGATACAACAACCTTATCCTTGTTTTGTTCAAGGAGGGAGGAATGAGCCTTTTCAAGCTTGTTGTGAGTCCTCTCAAGCTTCTCATGGGCTTCCATTAGCCTCTAATGAGAGCTATTGAGCTCATCAAAGGATTGTTCAAGAGCCTTAAGCTTCTTTTTCAATTCTTTACACTCCTTCCTCTTTGTCTCAAAGCAAGCATAAGTTTGCTTCATCATATCTACTAGTTCTTCCTTGGAGTACTCCTCCTCATCATCACTACTATCATCATCACTATCACTCTCATCACAAGATTGTACCTTAGATGGCTTAGCCATGAAGCATGATGGAGTGTCGAAGATGGATGGCTTGTTGTTGATAGCAATGCTAGCCAATACCTTCTTCTTGGACTTCTTCCCCTCATCATCACTAGAGTCATTATCGGAAGAGTCACTACTATCCCAAGTCACCATATAAGATTCACCCTTCTTCTTCTTGGTGAAGGATAGCTTCTTCTCCTTCTTGTCATGCTTGCCCTTCTTCTTCTCATCATCATCACTATTGTTGGGGCAATCCGCAATCATGTGATTGGTGCTCTTGCACTTGTAGCATCTTCTCACATGCTCTTTGCTCTTAAAATGATCTCTTCTCTTTCTAGCACCATAGCCCTTCTTTTTCATGAATTTTCCAAACTTGCGCACAAAGAGGGCCATCCTCTCATCATCCATATCACTTGCATCTTCATCATCACTTGATTCTTGCTTCTTTGCTTTGCCCTTGCTCTTGGATGATGATGCCTTGAAAGCTAAACTTTTCTTTTCCTTCTTTTCTTCCTTGACCTCTTCTTCACTTTCTTCATTGTATTGCTCTTCGGTCATGATTTCTCCTAGCACTTCATTTGGAGTGATTTTGTCCAAACCATCTCTCCTAATTATTTGCCTCAAGGTTTTGTATTTCTTGGGCAAACAACCAAGAAACCGGTTTGAGAAGTCTTCATCCTTGACCTTCTCACCCAAACACTTGAGATCATTGATGATCACTTGGAGCCTATGAAACATCTCTGGGATTGATTCATCTTCTTTCATCTTGAAATGAGATAGCTTGTCCTTGAGCATGTATAGCTTTGAGCTTTTCACTTTTGCGGTGCCCTCATATGTATCTTCTAATCTTGTTCATACTTCACTTGCCTTCTCAAGATCTTTGATTTGTTCAAACACCTTGGAATCAATGCCATTGTAGATCACATTGAGAGCCATGGTGTTGCATTGTCGGTTCTCTTGCTCTCTAGGTGTAGGAGCGGCTTCATCAAGAATGACAAAGTCATGTTCGGTCACACTCCACACCTTCTCACGTATTAAGCCTAGATGCATCTTCATCTTCCTCTTCCAATAATCAAAAGAGGTGCCATCAAACATTGGTAGTTTCCTCCCCACATGGTTGAATTGTATTTGAGCCATCACTAACACCGAAGGTTGTTAAGCCTTGATAATAGCGGTGACCACGTCTCTGATACCACTTGAAAGGTCCTAGATGGCTAGAGGGGGGGTGAATAGCCTATAAAAATTTCTACAAGTAACACTTAAGTAAGAGGTTAGTAAACTAGATGGCGATAAAGCAATGTTGCACTAGCTCTAGAGAGGATAAAGCCAGCCACCTATTCACAAGTCTAATAAGCAATGAATGTAAACCGCACACAAGCTAACACCCTAGCAAGAAGATAGAACAAGATGAACTTGAAAGGCTGCAGGGAATGCCTGACCGGTACTACCGGTAGCTCACGGGATTCACGAAGCAGCAGTGGATTCAACTTGGATTTCAGATCCGAGGTTTCCCACACACTCCTTGATGTTGTGGATGTTGATGTTGATGTTCCCTTGGCTTGAATCCTTACCAATTTGTAGATCGGACCTTCCAAACCTATGAATGAGGGAGAGAGAAGAAGAACACGAAGAACAAGGATAGTCGAAGCTATCTCCACAACAACAAGCACACAATACTCACGATTTATACCGAGGTTCGGCAACTCTACACTAGAGTTCCTACTCCTCGTTGTTGAGGTGACCACGAAGGTCGGAGTCTCTTTCACCTCCTTGCCTCTTCCTTGAGGCCCACACAAAGAGTGCCTAAGGTATTCACTAAGATTGAATGAGGATTACAAACACTTTGTGTGCCCTCACAAAGAATCAAACCAAGAATCAATATGGGCAACACAAAGAATGCCTAGCTGGCTAGGGTTTCAAGAACCCAAGAGTAACAAATGAAAATCCAAACCGGCTAGATGAGGAACCAAGTGCTCAAGTCTTGAATTGATGTTCCTCACTCTCTAATCTCACTTCTCTAGCTCAAGTATTGCAAGGGATTGAAGCCTAGAGCATGGAGGGAGAGAGGGGAGGAGTGCCTTGTGCTTGGGAGCCTTTTTCTCAGAGTTGGGGCGAGTTAGAATGAGTGGCTAACGGCTAAAAGAGAAGGGGAGCGCCCTTTATACTCGCTGCTCCAGAGCACTACCTGTACTACCGGTGGATCACCGGTACTACCGGTCCAACAAATATGACCGTTGGAGCCTTCCGAACGATGTGTAAAGTGAGTCTGCTACTACTACCGGTGGCTCAAAAGAGTGATGCCTTCGCATGCGAGAAAGTCCTACCGGTAGCTGACCGGTACTACTGGTCCTCCACCAGTAGTATCGGTGGGAGACCAGTACTACCGGTGGCACAACAGATAGCCACTAAGGAGCTCTTCTAAGTGCATGTGAGTGCAAGGTGTCTCTCAAACGCATAAGTTAAAGACATGAGTACTTTTATCCCCATCTAACTAGATCAAATTGCACCCCTCTTGATAGTGCGACATTTCCTATGACTCAAGTAAAGATAAAAACTATTTAACCATTGAGTCGAGCCGCTATCCATCAAATGAAGCTTTGGAGTGCTATAGTCACCGAATATCATCATTGAATCTTCCAATGGACTAACACCTTGCAAATTCCATTTTGTCTACACACTTAGGCAAAAGGTTAGTCCAATAGGTTTCATCAATTGACCAAAACCAAACAAGGGCTTTCACCCGCTCGACTGCCACGATGTTGTCCTCGGCATCGCGTGGCTCCGGACATTCGGCCGATTCTGTGGGACTTCACCAACCTGCACATGGAGTTCACATGCCACGGCCGCCGCATTTGCTGGGCCGGCGTCGGTTCCGCGCGGCAGACCGCTCAGGCAACACGGTGCACGGAGGGTGGTCACCTCTACTCGGCTCATACGAGGATGTCTTTGCTGCTCCAACGGGGATGCCGCTGGCAGGACCGTGTGATCACAGAATCCACCTTAAGCCGGCCACGAACCCGGTCGCGGTTCAGCCGTATCGCTACCCGCAACTCCAGAAGGACGAACTCGAGAGGCAATGTGAGGTGATGCTACAGCAGGGGATTATCCGTACAAGCACGTCCCCGTTCTCAGCGCCGGTCATCTTGGTCAAGAAAGCAGACACGTCCTAGAGATTTTGCGTCGACTACAGAGCGCTCAACGCGGTGACAGTAAAAGACAAGTTCCCCATACCAGTCGTCGACGAGCTGAACGACGCCAAGTTCTTCACCAAAATTGACTTGCGGTCCGGCTACCACCAGGTTCGCGTGTACCCCGACGACGTGGCCAAGACGGCATTTTGGACGCATCATGGGCACTTCGAGTTCCTCGTCATGCCATTCGGCCTCTCGAATGCACCGTCGACGTTCTAGGCGCTCATGAACCTCGTCCTCAAGCCGTTCCTCCGACGGTGCATTCTGGTGTTCTTCGATGACATCCTTGTTTCAGCACAACTTGGACAGAGCATCTGCAACAGCTCCACGTCGTCCTCGACGTCCTTCGCGAACACCACCTCCACATCAAGCGCTCCAAGTGCACGTTTGCTGAGTCATCCGTCCAGTACCTCGGGCACGTGATCACGGGAGCCGGCGTCGCCATGGACACCTCCAAGGTCACCGTGGTACAGGAGTGGCCGCAGCCACGTTCCACCCGAGGTTGCGCGACTTTCTGGGTTCGGCTAATCCTAACTGGACTCTTTCCTAAAACAAACTCATCTACTAATCGTGAATAACTAAGACTTGACCAATGGTCCTAACCCATGAACTTGACTGGGTTCGGCTCAGCCACCCCTGCGCCTAGCATAGGTCTTACCGACCATAACATCTCTCCCCTCCTCCAGAAATAGCTCGTCCTCGAGCTGGAAGAAAGGATAGGCGACGCGGAACTCTACAGCATGCTCCCAAGTTGTGTCGGACGCCGGCCAGTCAGGCCGTCAAGGAGATCAGCGGCGTCTCCGAGTCGAACTGTGGAGAAGGGGATGTTGGAGCGGTGTGCGAACCCTTGGTGTCGTCGGGCTCCTCCACAATATAGTCGGACACCTCAAGGTAGAAGAGTCGAGCACACTTGTGGCCGCGAACGTATGGATCATCACAGTTGTAGCAAAGACCCATCTTGCGTCGTTCAACCATCTCTTCAGGAGCTAGGCGCTTTAATGCATGCGGTGAGGCGGACGACGATGACACTGTGATGGGTGAACTGCTTGCAGGCATCGATGCCGGCAGTGCAACAGGCATTATAGCAGGGTCGCGTGCCGGACGTGGTTCTAGGAAGGCAGCCAGTGGTGGCGCGTTGCGGCGCTCGTATGCACGGGCCAGGTGCATTGCCCGCTGCAGGTCCTGCGGGTCGTGAAGCTCCACATCAACACAGATATGGTCTGGTAGCCCGCCGGTGAATAGCTGGGCCTTTTGGCCCGGTGACAGCCGGCCTGCGTGCGCCGCCCGTGCCTGGAACGCCTCCATATATGCATCAACTGTGGATGTGAAGGGAAGGCGCGTCAGGTCGGACAGATGATTGGTGCTGAGGGTTGGGCCGAACCGCTGTTGACAGAGCGTGCAGAAGTCCGGCCAAGAAGGCCGACCAATGTCTGTCTGCAGGACGAGGTACCACTGCTGGGCGATCCCCTTCAGGTGATAGGAGGCCATCCACACCTTGTCCACCTCGCGGGTGAGTTGGCCCCGGGAAAATTGCTCGCATTTGTTGATCCAGCCCAACGGATCAGCCTTGCCGTCATACGTCTCGAACATGATCTTGTGGTATTTCGGCACAATGGTAGACTCCCACGCTGTTGGCGGGTTGGACTGCTGTGAGGGCGCCCCATGTGGAAGCGTCATGGCCCTTGTGATCGGCTCGACGTCGGTAATGACGACGGTGAGTGCGAGAAGTTGATCTTGTGGATGGGCAGACCCGTGAGGGGCTGCTGCGGGGCCAGAGGCGGAGTACACAGCGCCTGGGAGGGCATCGGCAGGGACTGGGACGTCGAGGCCGCTGAGTCCGCTGCTGATGTCGTGATCTCTGTGATCACCGGGGACGACGTCGCTGGGAGCGCGGGCACGCCCCCAAAACCGGGCAGGCCGAACTACTGGAACGGCGGCCGGCCGTCGAGCGCGGAGAGGCGGGCGCCCTAGTCCGCCAGATGGTTGTGGTGGCCGTCATCTGGAGCTGCATGCCGGCGAGCGTCTCCACGATGGAAGTGAGCGTAGGGGGTTCTGCCGACGGCGTTGCTTGCACCAGCACGCCGGAGACGTTGCCCAGGGGCAAGGACGCCCCGCATGATGGTTAAGCCTACCACTTGTGTCTTACTTTATGCTTTACTGTTTGTTGTCTAGCATTTGACGGCTTGCTTTAGCAGCCTTGTAAGCATCTGCTTTAGTAGGTGGCTGCATCCCCTTTGCTATATAAGCAGGAGCAGACCAACCTTAGGAGATATCCTGTAAACCTACTTTCAATTCAATAGCAAGGGCGACCTGTCCTCTGGCTTTCCACTGATCCATGTGTGGCCAACAATTGGTATCTAGAGCCTAGGGTTTTGAGAGAGAGAGAGAGAGGGGAGGATGTCCACCGAGAGCTCCAAAGCCCGCGCTGCCGCCTCAGCGGTTGTGCAGTAGGATGGCGGTCCATCCGGTGCGAAGGTCGACGAGCGCGCGACGCGCCTGGCTGCCGCTGCGGCGGCCTCAGCGCAGCAGGCAGCAGCCGCGGCCCAAGCCGCGGTAGCCGCCGCCGCAGCTCTACGCCTGGAGATGGAGCGAGAGGACATGGACTCCGCAGGATCGCACAGCCCCGAGCACCGCCAGTCGCGGTCTCCCGAACGACGTCGTGGCCGTCGCTGGCGCTCGTCGGTGCAGCACACCATCTACCGCAACTCCGGGGTCGGCAGGCCTTGGCCGATGTTCACCAAGAGCAACTACCATGAGTGAAGCCTGCTGATGAAGGTAAAGCTCCAAGCTCGTCATCTCTGGCAGGCAGTGCACATCGGTGGAGTCGGGTTCAACGACGATCGGCGGGCTTTGGAGGTGCTTTGTGCTTCGGTCTCCGTCGACGTCGCGGCCTCCATCACCAACAAGGCCACGACGAAGCTGGCGTGGGACGCCATCGCACTGCGCTACACCAGAGGCGATCGGGTGCGTCGCGCCACGCTCCAGCGACTTCGCGGAGAGTGGGAAGCTCTCAGCTTTCAGCCTGGTGAGCAAGTCGAGGACTTTGCCATGCGGATGAACAACCTGATGGAGCAGATGGCGCGGTTTGGCGACACCGGCCTGACGGAGGAGCGAGCAGTGGAGAAGCTGCTCCGGTGTGTGCCGAAGAAGTACGCGCAGATCGTCAACTCGATCGAGATGCTACTAGACTTCGATCAGCTCACCATCGAGGACGTCGCCGGGCGGCTCAAGGCAGCGCAGGACTGCGAGCAGGCCCCGGACCCCGATCCCGGGGGAAGGCTGTTGTATACTGTAGAGCAGTGGCACGCCTACGACAAGAAGAAGCAGGACGCTACCGGGTCATCAAAGGATCGACGCCGCCGTCCTCGCGGTGGTCAGAAGAACAAGCCGCACGCTGATCGCGACGGCGAGGGAGCAGCAGCGGACAAGGCGGGAGCTGTTGGCGGTGAGCGGAAGCCAAACCGCGACAACACCTTCCTCAACTGCGACCGCGTCGGGCACTGGGCGCGGGACTTCCCTCAACCTCGTCGCCAGCGGGATCACGGCGGTCAAGCGAACGTCGCCGAAGCAGAGGAGCGAGACGTGGCGGCGTTCCTGGTGCATGGGTTCATCGAGCTGGATGAAGATCGGTGCGGAAAGGTCCAAGCTTCAACCTTCTACACCAAGTCCGCCAGCCTTGACATCGAGGAGCCGTGAACCCGTGCCTTCCTCGACACCGGCTCTGCTGGCGGAGGGAAGCTGGATGGCTGGTACCTCGACAGCGGCGCGACTCACCATATGACCGGGCGGCGTGAGCTGTTCGCCGAGTTGGACACCTCCGCCAAGGGCGTTGTGAGGTTTGACGATGAGTCAAAGGTGGAGATCAAGGGATTCGGCTCGATCATCTTCGAGGCCAAGAACGGAGAGCTCAGAGCGCTGCATGGCTTATACTACATTCCCGCTCTACGGGTAGGCTGTACGGGTGGGGCGTTTTTTTTCTCTTTTATTATTTCCTTTATTACTATTTCGACGATGGTGGGACTGTGGGAGATATAGGATCGGTTCAGATGTGGCAGCCAGTACGGGGCAGTGAGGGCCCACGTAAACAGTAATAGGTAGGGCCCACGTGAACAGTAATTGGAGGCTCTCACCGGGCTTCAATTTATCCGCGGTTGAAAGTCATCTTACTTAGTAGATTGTGTCTAACTAGTATATGCTTGACGTTGTCGACCTTCTCCACGCCGCTCAAGCTTGGCCACCATGTCACTGACGGTCAGCTCCCGCATGTACGGCTTGGCGTAGCCGTCGAGGTGGGGCAGGCCCTTGAGGCACAGGACGATGCCGGACCACCCGTCGAGCGGCACACGAACACACGAACAGACGTAAGCCATGTTCGTTTAGCTTATCAGTCACCGACTCATAGAAAAACAATATCATCCGGCTTATCAGCCTAAAAACGGGACGTACGCCATGTTCGTTTAGCTTATCAGTCACCGACTCATAGAAAAACAATATCATCCGGCTTATCAGCTTAAAAACGGCCAAGTGAACATGCCGATAGGTGGCGCCCGTGAGGATAATGGGGACGAACAGCCCCGACGGCGCCACCACGTCGGACCGCCCCGTGGCAGAGCTACGGGTGCCGCGCCGATCCCTCCGTGGAGAGACCTGCGGACAAAGAAGCAGCACGCGACGGGCGACGGGTGTCGCGCCGATTCTGCCCCGTGGAGAGACACCCAAGAGGAAGAAGCAGCACGCGACGGGCAATGTCAAGTAGGATAGGCGCGCGTATATTTACGCGCGTGAACGGGAGGAATAGCAAATTGGTAAAAATAACAACCTCGTTTGACAAACTGTTGGACATGCTAAATAACCATCTTCTATTTCAGATTTTTCGTAAATAAAAATAGAAGATATGAATGACTCTCTAGAGTACATATGAAATATAAAAAGCCAGTTAGAGTAAAAATATATAGAAAATATTTTTTATGTAAATGACTCTCCAAATAATGATTTAAAGATTAAGATTTAGAAAAACTTTAAGAGCATCTTAAAAAAACTCTTTAATTGAATATCCTCCAACAATCTCTTCAATTGAATATCCAAAAATAGATAATCTCTATTTTGATTTCTTGCAAGCCAAAGATGGGGTGAGGATGACTCTTTACACCATGTACAAGATATAGAAAAGTTGTTCGAGAGTATAAAGATATAGAAAACAATTTTTGCTCTAATGACTCTAAAAGATATTTTTGAACGTAAATTTTACAAAAGCTCTTAGAACCGCCCTAAGGCCAGTCTCAACGGAGGGTTTCGTTACTTTGTTTCCAAGACTGTCATGTCATCTAGATTAAAATGAAACTCAGATGAAACACTCACTTTTGAAAAGTTTCATAGACATCTAATTCTATGACTCATAGAGAGTTGGTAATCGTACCAAGAGAATTTCATCCTCATAACATTCATTTCATCTCTCTCCATTAAAGCAATGTATGTGAGCAAAAATGCATGTGACATACTATTAAATGTTGTTGAGTTGCATGCACCAACCAATTTAACTCAAAAACTTAAGTTGATGAGGAGAGTGGGGCAATTCACTTATATTCCAACACACTCTTCACGTGGAGGCTCCCTCAGTCCTCAGACGTAGAATATGAGCGAGCAACAATTATTTTTTAATTCCGCTAACCAGGATTCGAACTTGAGACCTCTAGCTTTGATATCATATTGAGTTGCATGCACCGATTAGTTCAACTCAAAAGCTTAAGCTGATGAGGAGCGGAGGGCAATTCACTTATATTCCAACAAATGCAAATGAAACTACCATTGAGACTAACCTAAGTACTCAATGTATATTACAAGTTTACAACATAAGATCTTTCCCTTTCTATTTTGTTGCAATCCGCTACCACAAAAGGTGACAAAAAATCAACAAAAAAAGCATGATCATGCTGCTAGCAAATCAGCAGCCACTTTGTCACCCTTTACTCATCAAATGGCTGACTTCTTGTGTCACCTTGGTTTTGGAAATCTGGATATCGGTGATTTCTGAAACTTGGTTCGTTTTGGAAATCTAAATTACGCTAGTTTCTGACACTTGGTTCATTTTGGAAACTGGAATCACACTGATTCCTGAAATTTGTCACATTTTGGTAACTTTGATCATGGCGGCTTCCAAATGTTTGACCATGCAAGCCAAAATCATCACTCAATTTCGTATGAGCAAAACTTGAATCATCCTGGCTTCTAAATCTTGGGTCACATCGAGCAAAATTGTTCTCCATGTTCATGGGAGCAAATGCTACAAGAAACAGGTAAAAAGAATTCGTAAAAAAAAAACAGACATATGAAAGCTCAATGGAAGTAACACTAAATGAACTCATTCATTCTTGAGAACACATTTAACACAGCTTGTTTTATTGCAAGAAACAATACCATTAGCCATCTATGAAACTATTGACATGGTGCAAATGCCTCATATGGTTCATTTAACTTTATGTGTATAACCTTGAGGACAAAAAAAAAATCATGAATGAAAAACATCTGTTAAAATAGCTTACCTCGTTCTCTCATTCTCCTTTCTCTGTCATATTCAAATTTGTCACGAATTTGAGTAACCCTTTCCCACGTTTCACCTTGTTTGTTTACCCCAAAGCCAAGGTCCTGCAGTACACACAATGCTTTGATAGTTGCCAGGAACTAGCTAGTTGATCTATTGTAGCAATCAAATGTGATTACTCATGCAGATCTGATACCGGTGAATTGACAACAAACTATGATCCAGTTAGTACAATGTAATGGGCAATTTTAATATCCATTTACTTCCGACAAGTGTTGCACTGTGCAAAGCCAAATTAGATCCACTATGTCATTAGATGAGAGCAGTCAAATGCCTCCCAACTACTTAATTTCGATAATCCTAACTAGGAAATCATCATATAAATACAGTTCAGCAATGTGCCAAAGGTTGTATCTTCAGCCACAATAACTGTCCTTGTATTCAGGAAGATGCATGGTACATGTCAGTAGGGTCAAGCCTGGTGCCCGTTTTTTATGAACAATGCACCAGAAAACATGATATGGATTGGCTGGGGTAGCAGGAAGAACCCTTTTGTCCGAAGACTACTTCTTAGGCTCTTTTTGCTTGATTACAATCAATACCTTCTCTCTTTTATAGAGATGACTGACTTGTCACTGAAGGAAATATCCTAACTGAATCAATCTATAACTTATCTCTTTCCTAACAAACAAAATCAATCTAATCTAATCTGACTTGGCACTGTTCACGAGGTACTGTTCTCGCGCTACAGTACCACGTGGGCCTCTGGGCCAGCTCCACTTGCCATAACAAAACACTATGAAGGGTAGACTAACTTTTCTGTTTAAAATAACAAAATAGTCCTGCATTGGAAGCAAAAGCAAGAAATGTCTAAAATTAACATCTAGAAATGTGAATCTATGGACCAGACAGACTAGAACCCTTCAATACATGGTCAGGACCCAATAGACAATGCAGATGTTTCCTTCTCGGTACCTGCTGTCTACTGGCGAACAGGGATAAAAGTACAAGATCAAAGAATTTGTTGTGAATTTCTGACTTGAGTAGTCCTCTAAACAGAGGTAAACTACCTACTCTGGTTCTTCGTAATCTGTAACCAGTAGTTAACCTAGATAGTAGACACTCATGGAAGAGTGACAACTCTTGAGTAGAGTTTATGCCATGTGTTACAGAAATTACATTAACTAATGCTTGACATTATAAGCAATGCTATGGATAATTAAATGAGACATGACTTTGGTTCCATTAAGCAGTGTAGTAGACAGCAATGACATAGTTTGGCAGAACATAGTTTTTGATATGTTTAGTTTTTGTTAGCTACTTTTTCCTAAGTCATGTTGCAAAGATCTGTTGCATTGCATTACCAAGATGCAAGTAGATGGTAAATAAAAGCCAAGTGAGAGAAAATAGAGGAGTAACCATTCAATAACAGGTGTAACCAATAGTCTGATTTACCAAATGGTGCACCAAGTTCTGTGGATCTGATTTTCAACATGAGTTTTAAAGTACACTTAACAGATTGGCCCATATTATTCTTCTATAGTTCAATCAGTTTGCGTACAAATGGTGACAAGTAAGCAAAGGATCTGACAAGAACCCAAAGCATTAGCATAAGCAAATTTACTCTAGTAGAATATGGAAACCCCTCAGTGTAAAGAAATAATATAGGAGATGTCTCAGTACTACAAAGAGAACACACCTTGTTTGGTTCTACATTGGACTGCCTTCTTCTGCTGCAATACAAAAGCAGTAATGAAACTTTCCAGAATGAGGATATAAAATACCTTTTCCACTATTTTTTTGATATAGCATGGCCCACTGTCTCACTCAAATGGTACAAATCAAAACATATGCATAAACAATCAGAAGTTGCAACAATCCAACAAACAATCGTAAGGGCAGACAAATGTTTATATGGTGTAAAAAATATCCAATTAAATTAAGCAAGGAAAACAAAAGAGAACTATTGACCATTTGCTACCTGTATGGCGAGAAGTCAAGATCATCTTCTTCAGCAGAGTCATAATTAGCATGAGATTCAGCAATCTTTTTTGAATAACCTTCGTCCCAGTACAACCTTTCCCAGTTTTCTCTAAGTTCTTGGTATAATTCCATGTACTTTTTGCACCATGTTTCGTGTTCCTGTAAATTTGTGGCGCTCACTAGTCAGCTTCCTAGCATCAAAGAAACCAGTTTGGGCTTATAGTTATAGGTCACCATAATCAATAAATTATAAGACAGTTCATGTGCCTCAAATCTTTTACAAGTCCTAGGATTCCAAACTTCATGAAATGCTTGCCGCTTGCCAGCATGGCCAAACATCTCAAATAATAATGGTGTTCAGAATCAGTTTATCCAATCTGATAAAGTTGCACCATGGACTTGTAATCAAGATGTCGATGCAATCACTGGCGACTGATGAATTTGTTACAGGAATGCAAACGAATCAGCAGAACTCCTTTCACATTTCAAATTTAACAAATCCTTCTAGAATGAATAAGAAGCCATTCCACAATAATAAACTTCACTTAATCATCTAATAAAGAAATAAATAGGCTACTCCAGTTCTATGCAATTAGAGAAGCTGGCACTTATTCATCAGAGGAAATAAACACTCCATGTTCAAAGTAAATAAACCCATTTCGATAGGATACCCTCGACATATGATTCATCACACTACTGTTCTGCGCTTAGATTAAAGTCATCCCATATTAATTAACCACCCAACCAGTAGGTACAGCGGCAAGTCCTAGGAGCAGCGGAAGAGCTGTAATTGTTAGAGCAAGTATAATAAGGGGCTATAAGCAGGCTAAATGATGGGGTGAAGGAAAGAGGAGGAGAGAGAGAGGAGGAGTGGGCTGCCAGCTTGGGCACAAGAACCTAGGGATCCATACAGCCAGCATTGGGCTGTATTATTAGGCTTGCTCTTAATTAGGCACGGTTGCGGCTTACCGAGTCTTTGATAACGAGGCGGGTGCGGCGCATGAACTGCTCCCGCATCTGCTTGCGGCGACGGTTAGGGAGGTTGTCCCGCGGGATGGCGAAGCGCTCACGATGCGGCACGCAGTCCCCGATCTCGTGCATCTCCCCGTCCACCGCCCACCACTCCGACTTCTTCGTGCCCACCCCCGCGGCGGGGCCGAGGCCCGGCAGTGGCGGCTTGGACCAACCGGTGCCGCCGGTTACGAAGCCCCCCGGCGGTGCGCCCACCGCCGCTGCGTGTACACGCAACGCAACATCCTCTCGCCACTTCCCCCGGGATGCAGGCCAGGCTCCGGCGGCCGACGGCTCCCTGGCACGCGTCCTCTCAGGCGCGACAGGATCGGGCGGGGAGGCGCAGCTGCCAGCAGGGGTGTGGGCGAGCGGAAGAGGGAAGCTGGTGGGGTGGGCTCTAGGTGGGCGCGTCGCAGGCGGGCGGAGGAGGGAAGCCGGCGGGGTGGGCTCTCGGCGGGCGCGGCCGTCGGCGCCGCCGACGCGGATGGTTCCTGTCTCGGTTTCGCGAGATTCTCCCCCTCACTAAAGAGAACGGAAAGAAAACGTAGTGACCCCTCAATCCTCGGTCCTCGCTTCTACTCCCTCATCCCTCCTTCCCAAATCATAAACGCATCCGAAAAAAAATACTAAAGAGTCAAAATATCTTAACATCAAAAAAAAATTTAAAGCAACTCTTAAACTTGACATATCTAATTTTGTCAAAAAAACTAAAAAAACTGGTGGTCAATAATTTGGCATTTAGGCTTGACATTTTTGCCAAAGTTGTAAATAAGAGCCCGCACTTGACAATTTGGACAACATGAAAAGAGAGAGGCAATTTTTTTTCCTTCTTTTTTTCACGGCTGAACACTGGGCGACGTCCTTTTTTTTCTTCCTTTTTTTCCTTCCTTTTTTTCATGGTGGAACACTAGGCGGCGGAGTTTTTTTTTTCCTTCCTTTTTTTCCGTTTTTACCAAGTCATTATGGGGAACTATTGGAGATTGTATATTTTTTGCTTTGACATATCTATTTCAGAGTTGGCAAATTCCATATTTTGCCAAACCAAAATTGTCAAACTGTTGGAGTTGCTCTTAGACAGTTTGGATCCCTTCATTTAGAGAAATTGAAACTACTTTAATAAATTAGCTATTTAACTTGAAATTTGACATTCCATCACTTTACAAAGTTCACATTTAATCCTATCTCGAATTCATAGGGTGAGAGATGGGAATTGATTATATAAATCATCATTCCATATTTCTATTTGCAACTTATAACATGTTGTTCAAACTCCCCCTCCTACGATAGAAATACAACAAATAAGTATGTCTCGCATACAATGAACAATAATATGCAATTATAATCCATATAGAATCATATTAGCTTAATTAATATGTCTCTAAATTATGATTATTAAAATAAATTCAATTCCAGAGATCCAAACGGAGCCTAGAATCTTAGAGATTCAAATCATCTCAAGTTTGACCAAAACTCTAGAAAAAATATAAAATTTATGATATTATATATGTGTAATATGAAATTATAATTGATGAAAAATCTAATGGTATTTAATTGACATCATAAATATTATTATATAAGTTTGGTCAAATTTGAGATGTTTTGACTCTCTAATATTCTTAAAATGTCTTATAATTTGAGATGGAGGGAGTGGTATTGTTTTAACCTACCTTAAATATATTACTCAGATGCTAAACAAAGGTAGCAATGAGTATGCCTTCACGACATGGAACTTAAAATCAACACATCCCTCTCGAGTCTCGATGCACATTTGATGTGGAACAACTAGCTCATGAGCAGCTTGGTTACAAAACCATATTAGTTGGGTCCTTATTTTTTCAAATGAACCACTCCATTTTCATGGCGCTTAGGGCTCCCCTAGGCGATTCGAGCCGGTTGTGTTGTCAGGTTCATCTAGTCTCCCTCCTTACCTTTCTCCCTTGAGTCTTGAATTGATCTTTCATTGGAATTAGAGCTAGGTTCTCCTAAGATTGTTGTTGTTGTGATGCGATCTAATCCACTCTAGTCTGCACTGAGTGTCCACCAAAACTTTAAACCCTAGACCAGTTTGCTAGCCTTTTATTCTCTAGAACATATCTGACTTGGTGGTGATCCAGTGATTGGTGATGATGGAGGGGTTGAAGGGATGATGAAGAAATTGTAGCTGTTGTCCAAGGAAGAGAAGAGAACCCTCAAGATTGGATCAAAGATGGAGTCTGGAGGGAGTGATTGTCTGGTTCAGGTGGTGGCTTAGTTATTTCCATAGAAGGGAGTCAAATCCAAAATCATTGAGCAGACTGTGGAGTGGTTCTGGTGTATGACAAAAGGAACCACCTATAAGGATCTTGGAAATAACATTTTCCTGATCTCCTTTAACTAGTTGTCAAGGAAGAGGAGGGCGCTTGACGATGGGTCTGGTTGATCTCAAAGGAATTGTTGGTGGTAACAGATTTTGATGAAACAAAGTCTCTGGATAGGGTAGACTTCAACATCATTCCAATATGGATCAAGGTGGAGTGCCTCCCTATGGGACCGATGAACCGATATGCAGCTCAAGCGATTGGAGACTCCTGAGTAAAATGCTACAACTGTATTCTATGCGTTTGCGAAATATTCTACATGAGCATAAGAAATACCAACAAACATTTCGGGTGTCGTTGTCGAGGACTACTGTTCTTGGTGATGAAGTTAAGAAATGTCAACATGTGGCTCGACCAAGTTGACCCATGTCGTCCTCGCACTGTCGAGGATGGGTGGGACGTGCACCTTGACCTTTTCAAATAGCAAATTGGGCAGATTAGTGGACATCACCCTGCTCATTGTGGGAACATCGGCGTAGCATCATGGCAGGCAAGTCCAGGGCCATGCCCGAAAGTACTGAGGTGTCCACTTGTCGATGTTATGAAACTACCAACAAGTAAATTTGTACGCATGTCGAGTCCGAATGGTGAGAAAAAGAGACAAGAGGTTTATACTGGTTCGGGCAAGAAATCCCAACATCCAGTGGTGAGGCTGCTCGTGTTCCTTATCTCTACTTGGAGGGGGTATACAAGCTGGGTCGAGAGAGGGAGTGTGGATCCCAAGTCCCTGAATGTTTTTGCGAGTGGGTGTGTTCTAGCTCGTCTATTCACGTCCCTCTTTGTCGTCCATCTCGTCCTCCTTTTATAGTTGCAAAGAGGGTGGAGATGGTTGCAAGTGTGGACCAGAAAAGATCTATGTGGGGTGTTGTGCCTTATCCCTGTCTTCTTTGGGAAGGGAGGTAGATACTTGGAGTATTCTATTCCTATTGCCCTTGGACTTCGCTGCGCGCGGTCGGGGATCTGGCGTCCTCCTGGTATCGTGTCGACCCCTCCTTGCGCTGCTGGCGGGGGGTCCGGTCACACCTGTATCCCTGCGGGAGTATGGTCGTCTGTTGTACCGTCGGTGGTAGGGGTCGGGTCGTGGCCGTCCGTTCGCGGGTACACCGTTGTACCGCCTTTTAGTTCTTTTTGTTCTTGTTGATAGATGGATTCCCTCCCTGGCTGGTCAGCGTGCACCCGTTCTCCCGACTCCCTGTACCCGATGTACTTCCCGTTCGGTGGATTTTGGTAGGGGCCGGGGTCGCCTGAGACTGACTTCACCCTACGAAGGGCATGATTCCTTTTTGTCCAAGAATTTTGTCCTGGCCTATCCCTTGATTGGGAGTGAGGTTGTCCCAATTGGGGAGGGGTCAGAATGTTATCCTGTGCTTGACGCTATCCAATTGGGGAGGGGTCAGAACGTTATCCAATTGGGGAGCGAGGTAGATTGTGTCTAACTAGTATATGCTTGACGTTGTCGACCTTCTCCACGCCGCTCAAGCTCCGCAGCGGGCCGGCCACCATGTCACTGACGGCCAGCTCGTGCATGTACGGCTTGGCGTAGCCGTCAAGGTGGGGCAGGCCCTCGAGGCACAGGACGATGCCGGACCACCTATCGAGTGGCACACGAACAGACGTATGCCCTGTTCGCTTAGCTTATCAGCCACCGACTCACAGAAAAACAATATCAACCGGCTTATCAGCCAAAAAACGGCCATGTGAATAGGCCGATAGGTGGCGCCCGTGAGGATGATGGGGACGAACAGCCCCGACGGCGCGACCACGTCGGACCGCCCCGTGGCAGAGCTACGGGTGCCGCGCTGATTCCCCCCATGGAGAGACCTGCGAACGAAGAAGCAACATGTAACAGAATCATCCGAGTTATAAGATATCAAATACTAAATTAGCCGAATTAACTGCCACTAGTCTATGCCAGACATGTTGGATTTAATCATACAAGAGGATCCATCATCATTCTAGGCTTTCCATAAACCGGATCACCAACATTAGTTTCATAGTCGTGTAAATATTGTCATTGCCCTAGTCAAATGCTCTCTAACCAGGAGCGATGGCGATTCGAATCGGATTCCTACTCAGCTGAGGGGGTATTCCCTACACAAACCACACTCACGCGCGTAGTGAGCTATAGGTCACCGAAGACACTATCCAGGTAAAGTCGCGGGATGAACAGGGACCACCGACACCCAAGGGCCGCCCGAAAGCCAGCAGCTGTGAAGGTCTTAGATCATGCCCTTGTGTCCGAACCCCGCTTCGCACCAGCACGATGCGTCGCAATCCAAACCCGACCCGAATAGTGTACCGGCTTCACGGTCAGAACGAGTTATCCTTCCAGTTAAGTGCAGGACATACGTTCAACATGACCAGAGGGAAGACAACACGGACAGTCCTTAGTTGACACGGTCGAGTCACCCCCATCCAAAGTATAGGGAGTTTCCCACCGATCTTAGTTCCATTAACCATTCCGGCTATCATTCCGAGATAACCCATATCACAAGATGAGGATATATCCTATAGCTCGCGGGTAATGAAATCACCCGACTTCTACCGAACTAAGCCAACTAAGCAAGACTGCCATGATCGAACTTTGGGTAAAAAGGTAAAGGTATAGATAGGATAACAAGGTAATATGCATCAATGGTTGCACTCAACTCCTATACTTAATGCAACAATAAAGTGCGAAATAATAAATGTTAGACTTTTGCAAACCGGGAGAATGCTCCGGGGCTTGCCTTGCTCAAAGATGCTGGCGACGTGGTTCGGGCACTCCTGCAGCTGGTCCTCCTCACCGGGATCCTCGGGCTGCACCTCCTGAGTGGCTGCCTTCTGCTCCTGAGTTACGTTCTTCGGGTTCTCGTCCTGCAATCCTGTATGATGCGATGTGAGCATGTATAAGCGCATATAATGAACTGAGAACATGATGAAAGGATATGAATGCGAAGTGCTGCATATAACAATTAATAATTATACATCCATCTAATCAACTTAAGCAAGTAAGGTTACACTAATAGCCTTTCTAATCATGGTAAGATAATAATTGAAATAGAGTTGCACTTTGAAAAGCATCAAACAATTCAACACCTATTTTTATTAAATACTACTCCCTCCATCCCAAATTGTAAGTCAGTCCAAGAATCTTGGAGAGTCAAAGTTTCTCAAGTTTGACCAAACTTATATAACAATATAATAATATTTATGATGCCAAATAAGTATCATTAGATTCGTTATCAATTATATTTTCATAGTATACATATTTGATGTTATAAATCTTTATAGTTTTGTCTATAATTCTTGGTCAAACTTGAGATCCTTTGACTCTCCAAGATTCTTGGAATCACTTACAATTTGGGTTGGAGGGAGTACTAAGTACCAGGATATCTCAGAAAAAGTATCAAATATTTATATTGCATAAAACAGTTATTAAAATTCATTAACATAGCTATTTATCACTTTTTAAACCCTACACGGGTTTGCTAAACAGAACATAGGGTATTTCATATTTTTCATAGATAGATCTCTGCTACTGAAACCTAACAAAAAAAGTTCCACATTTTTCAGAGTTATAAATTACTAACTATGCATTTCCCAAGTTTCAGCCTTAAACAAGCTTAAATAAATCTACACAGAAAATTGATACAATAAATCATGTAAAATACACCAAACTGTAGATCTAGACAATAGAAACCTAACAAAACTAGTTTGGCATTTTTAGCATTTTTCTGTGAATTGATATGCATTTTCTAAAATTCCAAATGAATAAAGAAAACCCTTTTTCTTTTCTAATTAACCCTAAAACACTACGAGGCCGACGGTGTCCTCGGCTTGGCGAGCGCACGCTCGGGGCGAGCTCCCCGCCGGCGATGGCGGCACGGCGGTGGCGCGGCTCTGGCCGTGACGTAGGGCGGCGCGCGGCTGTTGAGCTCCACGGAGCTCGGCGAGCGACGAGCCGAGCCGGAGGGGGACCCGACGGTGCGGAACGGCGCGGTGGCGCTCGGAGCAGGGCGCGGCCACCGCGGCGCTGCGGCGCACGATTGGCGTCGGTCGACGTCTTACCGTGGCGGTGCGGTGGTGTTCCGAAGGCGCGAGAGAGAGGCAGAGCGGTGGTGCGCACGGTGGTTGGCGGCGTGGAGCAGAGCGGCGGGAACGGCGGGCGGCCGGCGCTGGAGGCGACGATGGCGCGCGGCTCGCGGTGCTGCGCTGCTGCTTCTAGGGCAAGAGCGAGAGAGCGAGAGTGAGGGCAGAGCGGGGGCGGAGCGGGTTTTGGGCGCGGGGTCGGGACGACCATCGCCCCGGCCGACCGTACACCGACGGCCACGTGGAGCTGGCTGGCTGGGCAGCGGCGCGGCGGCGTGGTTCACGCTCGGCGCTTGGGAGCGCACATGCGGGCGGACGCGGCCACGGGCTCAGGCCGGCTTCGGCTGGTGGGCCGAAAGTGGGGCGCCAGCCCACTTAAGCTAGGTAAGGCTTTTCATTTTTCTTTTTCTTTTTCTTTTTTTAAAAATTTGTTTCAAACCCAAATTTGACCATTTTAAAATATTTTTCAGGTGGTAGGGGCCGGGTCGTGGCCGAAAGTATGGTCGTCTGTTGTACCGTCGATGGTAGGGGCCGGGTCGTGGCCGTCCGTTCGCGGGTACACCGTTGTACCGCCTTTTAGTTCTTTTTGTTCTTGTTGATAGATGGATTCCCTCCCTGGCTGGTCAGCGTGCACCCGTTCTCCCGACTCATTGTACCCGATGTATTTCCCGTTCGGTGGATTTCGGTAGGGGCCGGGGTCGTCTGAGACTGACTTCGCCCTACGAAGGGCATGGTTCCTTTTTGTCCAAGAATTTTGCCCTGGCCTATCCCTTTATTGGGAGCGAGGCTGTCCCAATTGGGGAGGGGTTAGAACGTTATCCTATGCCCTGGATTACTCGTGGTGTATGATCTATCGTGGCTTCGGAGCCTTGTTCTTATCTTGTGAAGAGTGCATCGTCATCAACCGGATATCGGCGACCTCGTCTCGTTGAGTCTTCTCTTAGATAGGGGTAAAAGGGTCCTTCCTCGACTACCTGAGTAGGTTTTGACCTCGGTTGTGTCCTGTCTTAGGGGGTCCATCCTTGTTCTTCGAAACCTATAAGTTTGTCGTCCCCAAAGGCGGAGGTTTCGGCCTATGCGAGGTGGCGGGACGTCAGCTTAGGCCAAGGTATAGGCACGTCTTCCGAATCATGGGGTCGCCCCTGCTTCCCACGTCGGACGAGGCGGAGTCACGTCTTTTGGAGTACATCTACCTCCCCGGGTCGGTCAAGCCGCGGCCTTCGTGTCTCGTCCTTCGTGGGCCGAGATGCGAGATTCCGCTTTGCTAAGGGCCTGCCTCCCTGTTTGGGCTTTCTTCTAAGGTTCGCGTCTTTACCCGTGGTGGGCCTCATATCTTTTTCGGAAGGTGCTCACTGGGCTTTAGCCGTTCATTATTTTGAAAGTTTGTCGTTAAACTAGGTATTCGACAGTAGCCCCCGAGCCTTAGGAAGGGTATTAACTCCCTTGCTAAGGCTTTTATATTCCACTTTGACGTTGCGGTTTTGTTATTCATCAAGAGGGTGTGCGCGAGCGCACCCGCCGGGTGTAGCCCCCGAGCCTGGGTGAGAGCGTACCTCTTGTGCAGACTTTGACGTCTAGTTTTGTCGTTTTTTCCTTCATACTCAGATCTCAAGCAGCGGATATGCTTTCGTCCCTAGGGTTGTAATATTTTGGTTGCATGCGCGATTCAGATCGGGAGCGGATTTGGTTTTCATCCTAACAGTTCGCTGCTGCCCCTGATAGCGCGATTTAGTCATGATGTCACATGCCACTTGCCACACCCACTGTTCCTGATCCCTTTGGCTTGATCGCCTCTCATTTTTTGCCACGTATCGAACTCCTCTTCTGCCAACGCCTCGGCTGGTTCGTCATGATTAGACGTAGCGGGATGGTCGTCGCGTCATCCCACGCAACCCATTAATGAGCTCTTTGCTTCTAGGATGCACAAAGATTTTCTGCGGCGTACAGCCCCCGGGTGTATGCAGACATGTTGCCTTTTGTTACTAGCATCGCTTTTTCAGGTACGATCTTGTATTTATTGGTAGTGGATTGGGAGAGAGATCGCGGTCGTGCGCTATCAGAAACTCGGCTGCGGCCGCCTATTCGCGATGGGCCTATAGGTTAGGGCAACTCGCGCCACTCCCTATTTCTTTGGGCCTTGTTGGCGCTCCGCGTGTCACACCCCTAGTGCGGACGACGCTTCGGCTGACTAGTCGTGATAAGACTTGACATGGCATCCCTTACGCTTCTCTGACTGCTTTGTAAGTCGGAATGGTAGTGGTGGGCCCTTCATGGATACGGAGCGATTTCGCCTCGTTGGCTCCGCTCCTTACCCAGCCTATTTAAAGTGGTGCGACGGTTGGGTTAACACACTTCACTTCACTTCACTTCCTTGCTTTCACTTCTCTGCTTAAGCCTCCAACTCCTTAGTTTGTCGTTCGTTGGGCCATGGATCATGGCAAGCATCCCATGGAGGGTGGTTCTGGTGGGGAGCGCCCGACCCTCGGAATCTCCGTCGCCGGATGATCGAGGAGGGGTGGTATCTACATCGTCGCCACTGATCTCCCTTTCTCATTCTACTTGCATGCTTATTTTGTTTGTCCACTGGCTAGGGTGATCTGGTCGACTCGCAACCCTTCTCTTCCGTCCAACTTTCAGACGTGGGTGGCACCATTTGTTGACATATCTTAATGTCGTTACCAAAAGTATATTAATTTCTATTGCTGATAACGACGCCAAAAATAGTTAACCACCTCTCATGCCACTTAAGCCAAGTTGTCATCCCCAACATGGTAGAGAGATGCGGTAATCAAATATGCAATTGCTCATCTAGTAAATAAATGTGTTTCTGCAAGCACATAGATTATACCGAAGTAGCATTTTAACCAGGAGTATTTCAGGTATCGTTATTTATATTTTTACCACTAGGAAAAGACTGCTAAGGAATAAATGAGTAATGAGTATCACTGCATGTGTAATGGAGAGTTTTCATCTACCTCTCTCAATACAGGATAAGTGTCACATAAGATATAGTTAATGAATGAATAATGACAAAAGGTAAACTTACTGATCATCATATATAGCCACATAATATAATGATAAGCACCTCAACAGATATTCTAGCAAGTCATTAGCATGGAATTAGGAAAAACTACAAGAATATTCCCTATGTTATTCTAACTATACAGTCTAGCATATTATGATTAGTGCAATTATACTTGGCAATCATGGCGAGATAAGATTATAATCATGCATAGTGAGATTACTAAGGAAGATGAGAAACATAGCAATCATTTCCTCGTAATGGTTCCGCTCTGCCTGCCCTATAAACGGGAGGAGCACTACAAAGGACTCAACAGGACTGTCACTCCCACGATCTACCTCTCGATTTGGAATATAGGGTACAATCGAAGATAAATACGGTCTAGGCACATCGCCTACACAATACTTATCATTTACCCATAGTACTGATGGATAAACGCTATACGATCCTAAACATGGATATAATTCAGATCTAACTAAGCCAAGTATATGATTGTAATAGACTAAGAACAATATAATTGAGAACATAATCAAATAGAGTAAAGTCATAATCAATATATCAAAATAGAGCAAAGTCATATTCATAATAATGAAGAACAAATGATGAACAATGAAGAACTAGAGAGAGAATTACCAAGAATCCTCTTGACGGATCCGAAACCAATCGAAGATTGACTCCTTCTAGTTCTAATCCTATATAGCTATGCTAAACTAGAGATTTAGTTGATGTGGTGGCTCTAGGGCTTGATCAGGGGATTCTCCTCTTGAGATGAATAATGATTTCTTCCTTTTCCTCAGGGTCAGAAGGGCCTTCCTTATATAGCCTCCTCAAATGAACGTTGGCCGTCGGATCAAACCGACCTTATTGGACGGTTTAGATGCAAACTCAAAGGCGGTGGAGGGGGGATCCGTGAGGCAGAGCCTGATTGGCTCTTGCCCTAGGGCGGCCGCCCCAGGGGGTAGGGCGGGCGCTCTACCCTGGGCCCGCTGGCCCTCTCATTTCTTCCCGCGCCTTCTTGACCCTTCTAGACTATTCTTTTTCCTGCGGATGATAATTATCTCTATGTAGACCTTACATGTGGGTCTTTCCTCCGTTTTTCCTGATACCCCCCTGCAGAAACAGACATTCACAAAAACTCGTGGAATTCTGTCAGTGTAAACCCTAATTCTAGCTATTGGTTTCATATAGATCCTTTTCCTTGTTTAGTTGACGGTTGAATTTGGTATTTAAGGACCGTTCAGAAACTCCCCCAAGCTTACCTTTTGCTCGTCCCTGAGCAAAGATAGATTCAGTGATGGATCAGGAGTTGCTGCAATGCTTTCATGCCTTAAAGGTACATATGCTTTCAAATAAGATCTCATCTCCGAGTTAGATCAACTATTAAGACTTAAAACTTACTCATTTTACCTTCCACCATGTGGCTTGTAACCGTCACCTGCGTCTTGAGTAGTTGAAAGATAGAACGGTCAAGTCAAGTGCCATGTTTCTTGCTCTTTGATCAACTATAACTCTAGAGTTTTTGCAGATTTTAGAATAAAACTCAGAGATTCCTTGTATGACTCTCTCAAATCTCTCCTTTGTGGTATTTCTGGATCCTCACCAAGGCATTGATGGTGTATGCCTTCTAAGATGTGGCATAGTGACATATCTCTCCCTCTCACCCTACTTCTAATAAGGTTGTTGATATCTGGACCTTATAGGTGGGGGATAGAGTATACATACTTACAAGACATTTATTGCATAATCAACCCATGGATCCAAAGGAACAAGTCAATAAGTCAAATCAAGATGTGCATGTGTGGCGAATAAATGGTATATGATGATGATGGTGGTAGTGATGATGATAACAGAGGTGAAAGTCTTATTCTACTTTTGCTCCTTTTGATGGAATACATACCTTTCTCATATTTGGAACCATTGAAGGAATGAGATGCTCGATATATATATATATATATATATATATATATATATATATATATATATATATATATATTTTTCAGGTGGGTATCTTGTACCCCTAATTCTATGTTGGACACTTGTCCATTTTTACCTCTCTATTCTCACTTTTTATTTTCCGAGGTTGGCGGGCACTTGCCCCTTTTTATTTCCTCATCTCTCTCTCTTTTTTTAATGAACACTCATCCTTGTTGAGCAATAAAGAAAAAGTAACTGGAGTACTTATTTCACAGAGAAAAACATGAATGGGAGAATATATATTTGTTTCTATTCTCTCCCGGATTAGGAGCAGAATATTTTTTTGGGTGGATCTAGAGATAGAAATGAGTGGATGTATGTGGATGCGTACTTCTGGGATAGAAGCAACGTGTATGAGTGGAGTGTACATGAATCTTGATTCAGACCGCATGATTAGTTCCTGAGGGTCTACATAGCTTGACCACACTCAATGCTCATAAGTAGTATGTAAATGTGTGGTTTCTTAATCTAGTAAGCATGTATATGCCTGTGGTAGGAATTTAAACTCTCGTCATATAGGAACTCATCATGCATCATTTTTTTAAAGTTTTCAAAATATAAAATTCTCCAGAATTCTAGTATCTCTAGGAACAGATAAATAGCAGCTCAAACCTTTCCATATCGTATTCGTCACCGACTTAGACTATAGATCAGGTACTCTTCCCACAAGTTCTGGTTTAGAGCAAATTTCAAATCATAAAGTTATGTCTAAACTTGAGAGAGAGCTCAAATGTGAAAACTAGGTACTTGAAAGAAATTACGGCAGAGCAACTATTCATCATTTCCATATTAAGAGTTTATCATTGGGGTTCATTTTAGCATAGCTACTTTAATTTATTCTCTATTATTATTTATTAGCAAACTTCTAAACTAAGCAAAAACATATATATATATAAGCGGAAGAATATTTATTGGGTTTTTTAGATTATGTATCTTTTTATTTTTAGCAGAGTATAGATATAAAAACTGATAGGTAGAAATACTTAGCTGAGTATGTGGGGGTGCTCTCCCCCAAGCTGGATTTTGAGATAATTTCTTCGGATGTAACTGGTAGGTAGCAGAGGTGTCCTTGTCTTGTCAGAGTATTATGATAGCGGGTAGGATGTCCTCTGGTTGCTCTTCTCCTTTGATCCTTGAATTCGTGAAGCTCAAATAGACAACAAAGCTTGTGGAACTAATTAAGTGTTAGTCATAAATCTCTAGCCCGGATCATGTCGAGCTTCCTATAATTGATGTTATTATTTAGCAGGATCATAAACTCACTATTTTTTATATTTTTATTTTATAATACAAAAACATATTTATTTTATTTTTATGCCACCACAGCGAATATATTTATGAGTTTTATGCCATGATTCTATTCAATGGGGCTTAACAATTTTAAACATTTTTATTTTCTTTTTAAGACAGTGTAAACATGATTAACTATTTGGGGAAAGTAAATGATTGAGGGAAAAGGGATAACTACCAAGTTTTACCTCTTGGCACGACGTTCGGTGGTTTAAGTCCTCCGAACAGGACTCCTTACGTCCTTAGTAGTCCTGAGGCTTGTCGGATGACGTAGCTGGTGCCTCCGGCTATGCTTCTTCTTCTGTTATGATTTCTTTTTCTTTCCACACTCGTGTCGGTGTTGTGGCCTCCTTAGGATAAGCCCTCTTTTCTGGATACTTATTAAAATTGAGGGGACATACCTTTATTCCTTCCCATGATTCTCCGCTCTTGTGTCTGTGGTAGTCATAGAGTGATCTTTCATTTCCTAACCTTGGTGTTGGTGGTTTGTTTGGCCTAGAGAGTGGAGTTGAGTAAATTGGCTCTTCTTCTTTAGGGTATCTCTCTTCATATCTTGACACTTCTCCTTCATAGTCTGCCCATCCGTCCTTGGTGTTCTGCTTCTTCTGGTTGTGACAGCGACGTCTTATTCTCGTTCTATTTTGCTTAGATTCTTCAACAATGTAGTTAGCATTAAAGTAACAACGTACCTTCTTAGATGGGAAGTGTAGGTGCACTTCTCCTGTCCCAATGTAGATGATAGCTTTGGTGGTGCTTAGGAATGGTCTTCCAAGGATGATAGGTGGATCATAATCATCATCTCCCATATCAGTGACTAGGAAGTTTGTAGGGATGAAGTGGTCATCAATTTGGATGGGGACATCCTTTGCTATGCCTTCGACGATGCGGCATGTCTGATATGCGATCTAGAATTGGGTGTATGTTGGATATAGAGGCATTGTGCCATACAAAAACTCGTAGGTCAACTTGGCCATAATGTTGACGCCCGATCCGGTGTCACATATTGCTTTCTGGAAGGAGCATCTGTTGATTGTGCATTCAATAGTAGGGACACCTGGGTCGTCTTTCTTGATCAAATGAGGGGACTTGATTTGGTGATCTTGATCATTGTGGATTGCTGTGACCATCTTTGTGCATTATGTCTGTACTTGCTTCTTGTTCTTGTTTTGCTTGTTCCTCCTATTGGTCCTCTTCCTTGGCTCATATTGGGGTTGTTCGGGAGATTGTAGGGTTTTGTTCTTGAAGGTAAATGTCTCCTTCTTCCCTTTGATGAAGAAATTGATCTTAACAGCGCTAGCGTAGATGTCAACTCTAGCAGTGTTTAAGAGTGGCCTCCCTAGGATGATGGATGACCTCTCATCAACACCGGTCTCTATCACCATGAAGTCTACTGGGACGTATGAGGTACCAATCCGGACACATATATCTTTTAGTATTCCACTAGGGTAGCACAATGTCCGATCTGCAAGCTGCAAACATAGGGTTGTATCTGATAAAGGATTATTAAAGAATTTTTCATAGATTACTCTGGGCATGATGTTGACGCTTGCGCCAAAGTCGCAAAGTGCTTCAGGAAAGTCTGTGGTGCCAATGGAGATCGGGATGACGGGTCATCCTGGATCACCTTTCTTGGTTGGCATAGAGTCGCCACACCACCATTCTGTGGGGTTGTTCTAGTAGGCACCTGCATCAAATATGTGTACAAGATTTGCAGATTCTAATCCTTTCGGTTGTGATGGAATACCAGGGTTAGTGGTAGGAACAACAACAACTATTTGATTTATCTGAGATTCAATAATTTTGTTAAAACTAATTTGGTTCTTGATGACAATAGAAAAATTATCCATCCTATTATTTATACTTTCTAGTATTTTATCATTGGATGCTAATTTCTTAGACATGTTATCCATTAACTTTCCTTGATTAGACACTAACTCTCTCAAAGGTGGAAAACTAGGATTATTATAGGAATTATTACCTTGATAATTACCTGAGTAGTTACCTGAGTAGTTAGACCTTTGTTGTTGTTGATTCCAACCTTGATTTTGTTGAGGACAATAGTTGTTGTTGTTGATGTAGTTCACATCCTCTTGCGCCTCAGGACAATGGTTGCCTGAGTGTCCAGTTTCTCCACACTCTTCACAGGTCATGTGAGAGTTAGAAATGTGCATAACTTCTTTCTTTTCTCCAGCTTTCTCATCGAGTCTCTTCATGAGCAGGTCTAGCTTTTGCAGACAACATGTCTACCTCTTTGAGCTGGTGCATACCTCCACTTTTCTTGTGAGTTTGAGTTCTTTCTTCACTCCAACCTTGGTTGGATGCCATCTTATCCACAAGAGCTGTGGCTTGTGGTATTGTAAGTGATAGGAATGCTCCTCCGACAGCAGTATCCATGGTCTCATGTGTGTTGTTGCTGAGCCCGTGATAAAAGGTTTGCATAAGTAGCCAATTATCCATTCCATGATGGGGACATTCTAGGATGTAGTCTTGGAAGCGCTCCCATGCTTCTGGAACGGACTCGTCATGTTGTTGCTGAAAACTTAAAATCTTCCCATGGAGAGCATTGGTCTTTCCCATGGGAAAGAACTTTGTTAGAAAATTGGTGGAACAGAGTGCCCACATAGTATTCTTCTCCTTGGTTGCATAGAACCAATGGTTCGCTCTTCCCAAGAGTGAGAATGGGAAAAGGCAAAGTAGTATGACGCCTCTGGGGATATCCTTGATAGTGAATGTGCTGCAAATCTCTAGGAAGTGTTGGAGATGAGTACTAGCGTCTTCATGTGTTTTCCCACAAAACTGGCTTGCTTGCACCATGTTGATGAGCGCTGGCTTGAGCTCAAATGACCGATCAATGTTCGCAGCAGGTCCAGTGCGGATGTTGTCCGTAGTGGGAGTTGAGAACTCATAGATTGACTTGTCTGCCATGGCTTCAAACTCTGATGTCAAGTCTCGAACGATATTTGATGATCTTCTTGATTGGATGAAGCTTCAAGCTGAAATGTTGATGATGATGATTCGGGAGCTTGACTTTCTTGAGCTTGACTTTTGTCCTTCTCATTAATGCTTTGGGATTTTCAACAAAATTGTCTGGAAGATGAAATCTATTCATACATTACCCTACATAAAATGATAGGAAAAATAGGCAAAGAACAAGGGTAAGGCTGTATGAGTAGAGAATTGATGTTTTTCTCAATTAGATTAGTGATGCAAGTGATAACTCATTTATTCCTTTTGATAGCTATTCAACCTTCCCCGGCAATGGCGCCAAAAAATGCTTGTTGATATATCTTAACGTCGTTACCAAATGTAGATTAATTTCTATTCCTGATAACGGCGCTAAAATTAGTTAACCACCTCTCATGCCACTTAAGCCAAGTTGTCATCCCCAGCACGGCAGAGAGATGCGGTATTGAAATATGCAATTGCTCCTCTAATAAATAAATGTGTTTCTACAAGCGCACAGATTATACCGAAGTAGCATTCTAACCAAGAGTATTCCAGGTATCGTTATTTATATTTTTACCACTGGGAAGAGACTGCTAAGGAATAAATGAGTAATGAGTATCACTGCATGTGTAATGGAGAGTTTTCATCTACCTCTCTCAATACAGGGTAAGTGTCACATAAGATATAGATAATGAATAAATAGTGACAAAAGATAAACATAATGATCATCATATATAGCCACATAATATAATGATACACACCTCAACAGATATTCTAGCAAGTCATTATCATGGAATTAGGACAAACTACAAGAATATTTCCTATATTATTCTAACTATAGAGTCTAGCATATTATGATTAGTGCAAATTATAATCATGCATAGTGAGATTACTAAGGAAGATGAGAAGCATAGCAATCATTTCCCCGTAATGGTTCCGCTCTACCTTCCTATAAACGGGAGGAGGACTACAAAGGATTCAACAGGACTGTCACTCCCGCAATCTACCACTCGATCTGGAATATAGGGTACAATCGAAGATAAATACGGTCTAGGCACCACGCCTACACAATACTTATCATTTACCCATAGTACTGATGGATAAACGTTATATGATCATAAATATGGATATAATTCAGATCTAACTAAGCCAAGCATATAATCATAATAGACTAAGAACAATATAATTGAGAACATAATCAAATAGAGTAAAGTCATAATCAATATATCAAAATAGAGCAAAGTCATATTCATAATAATGAAGAACAAATGATGAACAATGAAGAACTAGAGAGAGAATTACCAAGAATCCTCTTGAAGGATCCGAAACCAATCGAAGATTGACTCCTAGTTCTAATCCTATATAGCTATGCTAAACTAGAGATTTAGTTGATGTGGTGGCTCTAGGGCTTGATCAGGGGATTCTCTTCTTGAGATGAATAATGATTTCTTCCTTTTCCTCAGGGTCAGAAGGGCCTTCCTTATATAGCCTCCTCAAATGAACGTCGGCCGTCGGATCAAACCGACCTTATTGGATGGTTTAGATGCAACCTCAAAGGCGGTGGAGGGGGGATCCGTGAGGCAGAGCTTGATTGGCTCTTGCCCTAGGCGGCCGCCCCAGGGGGTAGGGCAGGCGCTTTACCCCTGGGCCCGCTGGCCCTCTCGTTTCTTCCCGCGCCTTCTTGACCCTTCTAGACTATTCTTTTTCCTGCGGATGATAATTATCTCTATGTAGACCTTACATGTGGGCCTTTCCTCCGTATTTCCTGATACCCCCTTGCAGAAACAGACATTCACAAAAACTCGTGGAATTCTGTGAGTGTAAACCCTAATTCTAGCTATTGGTTTCATATAGATCGATCCTTTTCCTTGTTTAGGTGACAGTTGAATTTGGTATTTAAGGACCGTCAACACCATCCCGCATGCAGGCACCGGCCCGCCTAACGTGTGATTCGGGTTTCGGGGTCGTTCTTCGTCCGGTCGCGATGTCGGCCCCGCGGGTGCCAGCACCAGCGACTCCTACGCACGGGTATCGTAGCGTGATGGAGGAGTTTTTCAGCCGTTCGGTGCTGAATCTCCGCAAGATCTAGGACCCAGGCAAGCTATGGCAGATGCCCAATAGCTTCCGCGAGCGTCTGTCCGAGTCCATGCGGGTGGGCTCCTGCCTTCGGGACCAGCTCGCTGAGGCCGACGGGCGCGTCGTGGGTAAGTAACGCCAGTCTTTCAGTTTGTGCTTTATTATGATTAGTTCGTGACGCGTCGAGCCATGCCGTTTCTCTGTAGCGTTAGAGGAGGAGCTCCAGGCTCTTCATTCCGCTGCGAACGACATCACCAGCCTTCTCCGTGCATCCGGGAACACCGTGGTCGAGCGTCTCCAGGCTGCTCCCGCTTGCGTGCACGACTTCGTCTTGCGTGCCATTTTCCGTGGAGCCAGGGTGGTGTTTGCTATGGCCGAGGTCCGTTCCAAGACAGACATGGTGGGTGCCGTCGGCTTCCCGCATGGGCGAAGCATCAACCAGTACACCGACTAGATCAGACGTCTTTCTGGCACCGCAGAGGCTGTCGTTGACGTTGTTCCTATGGAGGAGGTCCTGGTGGGCTGCCAAGGGCGGAGGCCCGCGACCCTTTGTTGGTTTCTTTTTAAGTTAGATGCATCTCGCCGGGGGCACTTTTATTTTGTTGTATAGACTGGGCCTACTGAGCCCCTTTGAAGTTTCTTAAGTGTCATTGTTTAGTTATCGCTTTTGTCTTTTGGTTTTTTGTTTTTCGTTTATCGTATTAATAGTTTGATCATGCATTGGGGCCGTCTTCGTGCGGCTTCCGTATTTCTTCCTCGCATTCCCCATGATCTGGGATGTGGAAGTGAGCGACCTCGTGTCTTTCCTCGATGCACGAGACCAAGCGTTTGGAGGGCTACAATTGGGTGGTTTAGGGGAGATCTCGGGTCGTCATCCGTGGTGGCTCACACCAACATAGGTCCGCTGGGGGCTGATCTCTGGTCTCAACAGTCGATACATATAGTACCTAGATCCGTTCATTGGGAGCCGAGGGCTTGATGCCACCCCTCGAGGGGTTTACCACGCATTCTGTTATCTCTTGAAGCCTAAACACGTTTTCTAAGCGTGTTCGACGTGAAGACGTCTATGTTCTGGACGCTGGGGCCCGCTTAGCATCGTGCCTCACTCTTCAGTTTTTTGGCTGGAGAGATGTCGAACCCGCGAAGTTGGGCCAGCCCACGGTCCCACGACTCCTGTTGACTTATCCGGGTCCTCCCGCTGTGTGCGCGCTGTCGTGGGCAGGGGGACCGGTGGCCCACTAGGTTTTGGGTATATAATCACGGTGAGCAGAGTGATATGCAAGACTTTGCTGCCGTCGTCGTCGTCCCTGCACTCCGAACAGAGAGGATATAGAAAATTGAACTTTTTCAGGTGAGCGTGCTTACCAGTTGTTCTCACCTTCTTCGTCAACCATGGTGGGATGGCTACGCTCCGTCGTGTCTGAGGTGCAGTTGCTGGAGCTGGTACGGGAGGGAAGTCTTCCTCCTCCTTCTGATCCGCTAGGATGGCTGCTCCCAGAAGGCGACCACGCCCCTAATCCATCCGACGGTTATGCCATCTCCTTCGTCGAGTTCCATCAACGTGGGCTGGGCGCGCCTCCGCATCCCTTCTTTCGAGGTTTGCTTGACTACTACAATCTTGATCTCCATCACCTCAATCCCAATGGTGTCCAGCAGATCTCGACCTTCATGGCTTTTTGCGAGGGATATTTGGGGATCGAGGCTCACTTCAATCTATGGAGGCGGTTGTTCAACGTGGACTTTTTAAAGGGGCAACCCATGGGTTGTGCCGGCATAAAGTCCGAGCCCGGTCGTACGTGGGAGTTCATCCCTGTGCCTACCCAGTCGGCGAACAAAAGGTGGCACACATCATGGTTCTATGTTCGCAATGATGGCACCACCCCTTTCCCCCGCTATACTGGGACGACACCTGCTTCGCGCTTCCATACCTTCTCTTACGGGGTTAGGGATGAAGATTTGGGGCGTCTCGAGCGTGCCTTCCACGCTATACGTGTTTTGATGATCACCAGTGTGCGTTCATGCGATGTTATTGGCGGTACTTTTCCAAGGGAGTAGTGCCTTTGAGCTAGAGGGCGTTGATGTTATTACAGATGGTGGATGGTGCGCCTCTTGAGGGGACGGTGACCGCTTTAGAGGCAGCGGACGTGGACGCCGTGACGGCGCACATTTGGATTATCACTAGGGAAACCGACGCGTCCTACCCTACTGATGGAGTCCCCCGGATGCTCCCTGATCCTGGCACAACGACGCTGGTATTTTCTACTTTCCCCTTTTTTCCTTTGGTTAGAGCATCATCTTTCTATTTCCTTGCTGTTAGTCGATTGTGGCCTGACTTTTGCAGGTTGGCTGGGTAGACGTCCATCCTAGCTGTCCCCCTCTTCTAACTATTGTGTCAAGGCGGGCGAACAGGGAGCAAAATGAGGAAAGTCATGCGCAGAAGGCTCGGAGGAGCGATCGCCACATCTGGAACAAGGACAAGAAAAGAAGGTTGACGAAGGGGTAGGAGGTTTTGTCGACGTCGGAAGACACCGATGAAGATGGCGATGGCGATTCTTCTGACTCTGAGGACCCTTCCTCTCATGAGGCGGAAGGCTCGTCATCGCAGTCTGCGCCTTTGGGGTCTCTCCCAGGTGTTAGTCCTTCTGAGGCGGCGGTGGCTTCAGGTGGTGTTTATGCACCGACTCCAGTGCTAGTGCCGGCTGGCTTTGTTCCACCCTATGCCGCGCCCGCATCTGGCGGTGCGCCCGCACTGTTCGCCTACACGGCCATGTAGCCCGTTTACACGCCATTTAAACGCTACACGGTGGTACACCGTTTCCGTTTAATCGATCGTTTTGACCATTTAAACACCATTTTTCCCGTTTAAACACCCATTTTTCCCGAATAATGGGCTAAACAGAAGGTGACCGACTGTTTACCGTTTAGCGTTTAGGATAACACTAGCTCCCGTGATGACGCCTTCTCTGGTTGTGCCGCCCCCTGAGGGCGCTCTTGTTGCAGTGTCTCCGGCAGCCCCCGGGTCTGCGATCATGAGATCATGACGTGGTGCCGTGTACGGGTCGCGAGAATGCGCCAGCGTCACGAGTTTTCTTCTCTTCCTGCAAGCATAAGACGCCATTCTTGGGGACGCTGCTGTCGGGCGCTCGACCGAAGTGTCTTGCGATTGCCTCGAGGTTGCTTAGCCTAATTTATTTGTTTCTAGAAAGCTTCCGTTGCTTGCCTCATCGCTTGCTTTCTGCAGTCGGAGTGTTGGTCGCCTAACCTTGGCTCCGACAAAGAGGTTGGCAGTGTCCTGTCTTCGGGCTCCGTCCGGGGACACAGAAGCTTCGTCGGCCAATGGCACGGCTATGGCTGCTCCTCCGGTCAGCACGGGGGATGACGCCAGGGTTGTTGTTCTGCCGGGTGCCGGTGTCCTTGATGTGGGCTCCCCCTTGGTGGGGTCCCCACCCTCGGCGGATGTCCGATGACACCTGTCCCTGCTGTCGGCCATCAAGACCGTGCTGACTCTGGCTCCCGCGGTTGTGGCCAAAATTCCGGCTTTGTCCCTGGTTGGATTTGGTGCAGGTGCCGGCGCAGCCTCTGATCCTGCCACGGCGTCAACCTCGATCGACGTCCTTCCCGCTTTTCGATTGAACCCCGGGGAGGTGTCGAAGAGGGTTGTGGGGCCTCAGTGCCTACGTGGCTCTTCTCTTCTCTGGGTTCAAAGGGATAACCCTGATGCCGTGTTTGCTCTGGACGACCAGGTCAAGGACTCTCATCTGCAAGCGGTCTTCCAAGGTATTCAGGACTTGAACAGAGCTTGGAATGAAGTGATCAATCCGAATTTAGAGGTGACTTGCTCAGACTCCTGTTTTTGTTATATTTTGGTTTCTTAAGAAGTTTTCTTATTCTTCTCTTTTTGCAGTCGATATGTGAGTCAAGTACTCATAAATTGATTTTCCTTCGCGGGGAAGCTGGGGTATGGCCGGCTGCTGCTGAGGCTCAGTAGCGGATCGCCACCTTGGAGGCTAAGCTAGCCGAGGCTCGTGAAGACTCCCGTAGCACGTGCCTGGTCGAACAAAATATGCATCAATGGTACGAGGCCGAGGTGGTTGCTCATAAGGATGCCGAAAAGAGGTAGAAGGAGGCCGAGGAGCTTGGAAAACGCTTGGAGAATGCCCAGGAGTTAGCTCAGAGCCGAGTGGAGGTGGAGAAGAATAATTGTCATTAGGCTGAGGAGGAAATGGACAAGTATCGTGATATTTTCGCCCTCCGGGATGCCGAGTTGTTACAAGAGCGGGGGCATGTCAGGCATCTCAAGAGTGACGCGACCGCATCCCAGGAGGCCAAGACCCAGTTACTTGCAGAGGTTGCCGATCGCACGGCTCGCCTTGCAGAGGAGTTGGATGGTGAGCGTCTTCTCTGATGTGTCTTTGCTCACATTGTTCTTTCCTGGGCTGACTGATTTTGTGTTTTCCGGATGTCAGAGGTCGTCTTGCTCTCGAGGTGGTTAGCGGAGAGCGGCTCCGAAAGGAGGTGGATGAGGCCAGGGCGATCACGACAAGATCCTCTAGCTCACAGGGACGACTCGAGAGTGCTCTGGCCTCCGTTCTCCAAGATTTCAAGGTACTCGTTGACCTCAGAGGCTCCCTTGAGGTGGTTGTTTCTAGCCTTCCTAGTTAGGTTGATGTGTTTTTCAAGGACGGGGTAAGAAGGGGCGTGATGCGGGCCGTGTCCATCATGCGCTCCCATTATCCTGACCTCGGCTACTTGACGATGGGTCAGGGGTGGTGCCTGTTGGCATTTCTTATGACTATTGGATAATTCCGCAAGCGCACAGATTATACCGCTGTAGCACTTCACCCAAGAGTATTCCGGGGTATCGTAATTTATATTCTCCCAAGGGAAAGCGGAGCTAGAAAAAATAATAAAAGAGAGGTCCTAGAGATCACCTCAATTTAGTACCAACTAGTGTAAGGGGGTAATCGATATAATGATAGGAAGGTGATGATGCAACAAACCGGTAAAGATAAGTGAGAGATAACTAGTGAGTATAACTATGTGGGAGGACAACGAGAGAGTGAAAGGACTCCTGTGATTCCAACTCTACCTTTGTGGATTCAACTATGGCACTTAGTTAAGACAAACATCAATTGATTCCTCAATACAAGTATGCTAGGCGAGGGGATAGATCAGTAGGAGGACAAAACTCCTACCAGACCGCGCCCTCTTCTTACGGGGGCCTTATCTTTTAAGAACTTTCCTAAGAACACGTGGTGGAATACAACGACTAGACAAGGCTGTCACCTCTTGCTAGCTACCACAAACAATCCGTGCAACAAGCGATAACCAAAGGTAAGATTTAGTATAAGCACCACGCTTACACCTATTCTCACTACTCTAATCGTGTATACGACAACTAGAATACCCTATGACAGACGATGATCGCATACAGGAAAGGCCACAAGGATCTCAATCTAGTTTATAACAAGTAATTGACAAGATAAACCACGACAATACTATAGCAAGTATAATATTGCACTAAGTAAAGACTAAGTAAAGTAAAGAAGGAATATTGCATTAAATAAGTAAAGTCTTACAAAAAGGAAAAGATACAAGAGCTTATACTAGATCCTCCGAGAAGACAACTCCGGAAAGCCCGAGCAAAGCTCAACTCAACTCTAACTCCCACTTGAGAACAAGAGTGGCTTGTATGAATTACATCATGATTAGAGAGGGAGGTCTTGGCCTCTATTTATAGTGGGGGTGGAGTAGAGTTACTCTAGCGGCACGTCATCGACCCCAGGGGGCTTCAATCCTCCTCCCTTGGATCAAACCGTCATAGAACCACCTTGGATGAATGGTTTGGATTTGCAACATGTGTTTGATAGTATGGCGGTTGAAAGGGACCCAACTGACCTAGGGGGTGGTCGGCCGATCACCCCTATGGCCAGTGGGCCATCCCCTGGCCTTGTGGGTGTGGCCCCACTGGTCAGGGACTGAGTGGGGGCCAGGTGGGCCCAGGAGGTGGTCGGCCGACCGCTCCTTGGGGTCTCTGGCCCACCTCTTGCTCCCTGGTGCTGGTCCCACTTGTCATAGGTGTTAGATGGTTGTTCTGAAGTAGTTGTCGTGTTGATCTCTTTGGTGTGGGCCCATGGTCCATGTACTTTGCATGTGAGCCGATGGGAGAAAGCACAGAGTGATCCAAGGGCTGGAAATCACTCTAGGATGCTTCTTCTGGATCATGGCCGAGGTGGGGGGGAGACCTGGTGGGCCCACAGGGTGGTCAGCCGACCCCTTATGTGGGTCCCATTGGGTCTCTTTTGTTCCATTTCTTTAATACTACAACAAAATACTCATGGACATGTGGAACTTGTTATTTTATAAAGTATGCTCATGATATGATTGTTTTATCCTTGAACCTGAGGTTATTGGCAGCATTTTAGTTATATAAAAGAGCATCATATTTTGTGCCAACAAGATCCCCCAAGCTTAACCTTTGCTCATCCCGAGCAAATAATCAAACTTAGCACGGTGGATCAGGAGTTGCTACAATGCTTCATATTTGAAGAGTGCTAAATTTACAACAATCATACTTCTCTTTTGTATGAAAAATTCAGCAGTAAAGACTCACTCATATTACCATAGTCCTCTATGGGGCTTATAGCTTTATCCTTTGTCTTGGGCGGTTGAGAGATAGAACAACTTGACTTGAGCACTAGTTTTCTCATTCTTTCACAAGTTTCATATCAGAGGTTTTGCAATGTTTTGTAAAAGAGGACTTAGTGTTCCTCAAATGGTACTCTCAAATCGCTCATAAGGTGTAGTTTGCCTTCTTTTATCCTATCTCTAAAAGCTTATGAGGAGTTGTAGGTAGGGATCAAAGATGTACCAAACTTACCTTGCATATATTGTAAAGTCAAATCCCGGATCCAAGGAGAGAAATGTCATACTCTTAGATCAAGATTTGCAAGTGTGTGGAAACATGGTAAATGATCAATACTCCTATATTTGGATGATCTCTTTTTCCTAACTTTTTATTTTGAGACATAGCTATCTTTTTAATTTTTCTGTGAGCTTGAAGATGCTTATCATCATTTTTTTTGAAGGGCTTTGAAATGCTCAAAAAAGATTGGGACTTTAGAATGCCCCTAAATAATTTTTCATAGTCTATGTCTCATTTACTAGCAACAAACTAGAGAGAGAGTTTTTTCTACTTAAAGCATGGAGTATGAACTATTTGGAAATATAGGCATGTTTCTGCGTACTCCCAGTGTAGAAGCAGCATGTATATGTGGCGTGTACGTGATCTCGATCTTGGGAGCATGATAAATCTCTCAACAAGGGTCACAAGACTTGACCAAACTCAACACAAAGTAAGTAGCTTATGTAGAAAGCTTATATCATGAAAGAGCATGTATGGCTTTGGTAGGAATTTTCACATTGAGGAACAAAAAGTGTTTTTACCATTTTAATAAATAAAGCTCCGATAATCATTCTTGCTTAGAAAAATATTATAGCAGCTCTTATCTTGTCATATCATGTCTCACAACAACTAGACTTAGTTATAGCATTTGCAACCCACAAAAGTTTGAGGTTCATGATGGTGTCTTTTAAGCCGAGTAATTCATATTTAGAGAAATATCGAGTTGTAAACTAAGTACTAGAGAAACATTTAGCAGAGCAACTATTCATCATTTCCACAAGAAAGATGGATATCTATGGAACAATTTTATTTTAAGGGAAATAAAACTTAATTAATTAACAGGGAAATATTTTTGTTATTTTAACATTTTTCCAGTTTTTTTAGAGGATACAGAAAAAAGTGCAATTATAATTATGAAATTTTAATATGCTGAATGAAAACTTACCTTAGTGGGGAAGGGGATCTCCCCCATGCTTATTATTTTCATGGTCCTTGTGGAGGAAATTGTGTTGGGTCTATTCCATGCTAGGCGTCGAACATAGCCCATTGCTGGGTCTAGTAGTCTCTCATTGCTTGGACCCGTTGTTGATTTTGGACTATGTTCTGATGGAGAATCCCATGATCTACCCGTAGCTCATCTACTTGGGTAGTGAGTAGATCCACGTCGTGACAGAACTCATGGTACTCCCTTCCCTGTGAAGAAGAAGCAAAAGAGAACCGTGCACTTTGGGTGTGTGACGCTGATCTCTGGAGTCCACTGCTTGAGCTGGAGAACTGTGTGGCGCTAGTGGATTCATCTACGAATTCCGGACCTAAAGATGTGCCTTCTTCTTGTGCAGCATATGCCATACTGCGTGTCATCCTTTGACCTGCAAAACTCCTACGCCCTTCTTGTGTGTCTGCATTAAAGGTTAGTTGCCTACACCTATATAGTTTAAGTCTTTCACAAGGGAGTGGAATTCTTTTTATGGGATCACTATTCATATAAATGACAAATTCATTTGGCCCATGAGCCAGAGTGTGACCTTGCACAAAATATCCTATATCTAACACATCTCTTGGTATATCTAAGTAAAATTGATAATTATGAAGCTGAGCCATGTTGTGCATGATTTTAGTGATCATGGATGTAAACTCAAAAGGTCCTTTTCTGCTACTGGCTGAGCACCAGTGATCTACCATGGCTCTAACAGGAGAAACAAGAATTTTATTCACCATGGCAAAAAGTAGTCTTAGCTCAACATTTGTTGTAGGCCTTACATCATCTCTAGGGAACAAAGTTATTCCTATCCAACGATGCATGAACCGTAAAGTAGGATTATGGATTTCACTTGTTCGTGGGTATCTAGCATTATCTTTCCCAGGGATTAGTTTCCAAAAATCACGTCTATCATACCCCGGAGTAGCATGCTCAAGATTAATAGCACATTTCTCTTTATACCCAAGAACTTGACTAAACTCTTTCCAGGTTAAAGAAAGTGGATGATTAAGCAACCGGAAAGTAAGCCTTTGAGTATTTGTATTAACCGTGCTTAGGAACTCTAGAGTTAAAAGTTTACTTCCTGGGTCTCTAGATATATCCCATAATTCACTGGTCCACCCTATAGCTCTAAAAACTTCATCCAACTCTGCGTCTAAACCCATTTTAGCTAAGAGTACAGGATCAATTACCTTGGTGTTCTCGTAGTCGCATTCCTTCAGAGTGTTGAATATGGCCATCTCATGAGGTGTGAGCCGGATGCCGGTTTCAGGATCAGTGATCCGTGATGATTGATCTCCCGAATTATCGACCGACTCGTAATGACTAGCACTATGATATTCTTGCTCATATTCACCATGACTAGCACTGCTGGCCACGATTTCGGTAGCATCCGAAGCGTGCACTGACTCGTGCCTTGAATCAATTGACATAATATCTGTACCTTGCGATGAACTTCTTCTCTGGGAGGTTTTGGAAGAACTCCCACTGACTAAGCTACGTGCCTTCTGGAGTGCTTTCTTGAATGACTTCATCTTATCACTCTAACTAGCTAAGCCTGTACCCTTCTCTTGATTAGCGGTGAAGCTAAATGAAGAGAAATGGCAAAGGATTTTGGCTTGTGAGTTTTCTGGTCGAGAGTGTGTGTGTTTGAGAGGGTTGCTCTGCCTGTGTTCATATAGCAGAAGAGGATGGAGAGTGATGGGGTAGTGGGGCCCGGTCGACCGACCGCCCTAATGCTCTCTCTGAGAGATCTTCTGCGCAGGGAGATGGTGTGCATGAAGATGCTCGACATGGATGGGATTGGAGGGGTCTCCTACTGCACCCGCTTGGATGCCTTGGTGATGGGCTTTTTACCATGCCAATATGAATGAGGATGGAGGCAAGGAAATGATAGGAGCCATATGGCTATGTCTGCTAATTAGCAAGAGATGCTTGCTCCTTTGGCCTTGAGTGATTAGAGGGTGAATGGTATGAACTTGTGCGGTGTTTCATGATCAAGAATTTATGGAGATGATAGGAGAGTATGGCTCCTAGTAAAATGTGATATGCTTCTCGAGAAGGTACATGATTGTTTAAAGAAGAGGTATGGTGATCATGGTCTTTTTGTTTGGAAGGGATGAGTGGTAGTTTGGATTGTAGTGATTAGTGAATTCCTCTTGCCAGGATGCATCTCGTGGAGTAACTTTGTATAGGCAAAAATCTTGCATGGCATGAGGAGAGAGATAGATAGAAGGGAACAAGGAGAGGATGGGAGGAGTCAAGTTGATGTCTCCTCCTTGGCTCCTTGCTTTATTTGTTCAGGAATCAGACATAGGGCATCTCGAGGTAGGAAGGGAAAAGAAAAAGAGGAGAGGGGCCCGGTCGGCTGATCATGAAATTTAGTCTTTGGCGCCTGATGCTCTGCTTCATGCATGGTACCTCGAGGTAGGGCCAAGACAGAGGGCAGTGAGGCCCAAGGTCCGGTCGGCCGACCCCACTAGGTCCTCTAAAATGCCTAGTTTTATGACACTAATCTTCTTATGCTGATTATAATGCAATGCAACTTTTGTGGACGAGAAAGGATTCACGATTTTATTGTTTTTCAAGTTTTATTATGGCTAAGCATGATTATGTCTTGAGATTAATTAAAGGAGATGATCATGTAATGAAAAGATTTTAGGAATTTTAAAAGAGAATGGAAGAGAGAGAACTTACCTTTCTGAGAAGTCGTCCTTTCAATTATTTGAAGTAGGGTCGTCCTCCTCATTTGCACGTCGAATTTGTTTGCGGGGTTTTGGAGGTGAAGTGGTGCATGGCTTGATCACCTTCTTTTGCCATATTCGTTTGGGTTTCGCCCGCGGTTGTTGCTTCACTTTTGTCAGGTAAGTATAATTGACATAAGGATTGATTTCAAATACCTTGACTATGGAGCATTGCTCGTTTTTTGGTTTGAAGTGGAATATTTCCTGGGTTCCATTGATGTTGAATTGAATTTCTCCCGCTCCTACATCGATATGTGCATTGGCGGTGCTGAGGAACGGTCTTCCTAGGATGAGTGGAGTCTTCTTGTCTACTTCCATATCCAACACCACGAAATCCACGGGGATGAAAAATTCTCGTATTTTGATGGGAATATTTTCGGCGATCCCCGCGGGGTAGCGAATTGATTGATCCGCTAGCTGCAAGCACATTTGTGTAGGGGACAAAGTAGTATGAGTTAGTTTATCAAATACTACCTTTGGCATGACGATGACGCTTGCTCCCAAGTCGCAGAGAGCATGCTCGAATTGTTGAGTCCCGATGGAGCAATCAATGGTAGGACACCCTAAGTCCTTCTTCTTCAAAGGCAGCTGGTTGAGTATAGCTGCGCTACACTCCTCCGTTAATTGATGACTTCGGTGGTGGCTAACGACCTCTTGTTGTTGAGGATATCCCGCAAATACTTGGCATAGGTCGGGACCTACATTGCATCAAGTAGGGGTATATGGACATATAATTGGCGAATTACCTCAACGAATTTCCCAAAGCGTTCATCTGAGGATTTTCTTCTTGGCTTGCTTGGGAATGGTAGTAGTACGTTTATATCATAGTACTCATGTGGGGCTCTTTTCCCATGAAACTTGACAGAGTCCTAGAGTGGTGCAAGTTCTTCTTCTACTTCTTCTTCCTGTTGTTCTTCTACTTCAACTTATTTTTCCTTTGTTGTTTTACCTGAAGTGTTAGGATGTGGTAGATCACGAGTGGAATTACCCCCTCTCGTGGTCACCGCATTTATACTAGAGACTTTTCAGAAGATATGGAGCAAAAGATATCAATTGAGATAATTTTCTTTCTATCATGTTATTGAAATTCAATTGATTCTTTACAATAGAAGCAAAGTCATTCATTTTATTGTTTAAAGTTTCAAGGGTCTTGTCATTGGTGGCTAGCTTATTGTTTAAGCTTTCATTAATCCTAGCTTGGCTTAAGACAAGATCTTTAAATGAAGGCTGATTAAAATTATTAAAGCTTTTACCTTCATTACCTTGATGCACGGGTCGTGGCTTCGGTCCAGATTGCTGAGGTCGATTCTCATTGTTGTTGACGAAGCTCACGCCTTCATTATTTGTTTTGGGGCAATTGTTTCCCGAATGATATCCACCACATACCTCACACCATTGCTTTGCTTTGTTAGCCCATGTGGAGGCATAGTGTTGGATGGTATAACACCCCCGGTGTTAATCACGAATTAAAAAGTGATTAAGCCTATTTATATCAGATCAAACGATAATCAGAGACAATAGTTCATATAACGGGAAATTATGAGAAAGTATTTATGCTACGTGTCCTATCTCTATTTCTATCTATATGAACTATTAGAACAGTTTCATGATCTTCGGAATCAAAACGGCACATGGAATGACGACTTTAATAATTAACCGGTTTACTTTATAAATCGGATATAATTATACAAGCTCAGCCAAGTCTCTAGACCTTGCCCGAAATATTCCATTTGAACTTTACAACAAAAGTCGTGAAAGGGTCGTGTTGCCCGGAAACAGAGAAAATGCCTGAAAAATATCCCGGACCCGAATCCGAGCGCAACCGATGACGCTTTAATCGGCTTTGACCGACCTTTTGCAAACCTCGCATGTCGACGCAACGTGAAGAGAAGTTGTAGATTGGCTCAAGAAGAACAAATTCCGTTCAAACATCGAGATCCGAATCAGAGCCGAAAATAGCGAAACAGAGGCCCGAAGATTGTTAGATTGACAATTTTCGGTCCCCGTGAGATTTTCTCCAGGAACTCATAATTCGCAAACCGTTTGGAATTTGACTGTGTCGTTTAAAACAAAGTTGCTCGATTCGACGAGACCTTCGCAACGGTGTGTTCGGTGAACTTTTCAGTCAACAGTTTGTAATCCGAAAACCCGAAATTGAGCACAGTGGCAGTTCCGTAAATGCATGGAACTTTTAGATGGGAGTGAGAGACAAGATGTCGACACTTCTCCTGTCCCGAGAAAAATCCCGGTGTCTCTCTGCCCGAGAAAAATAAAAGGGGCCGGCCTCCTCTCCCGTTGCCGCCCCGGCCTTGGCGAGTCCCGCTGCCGTGAGCACCAGGCCCGCGCGCTGCCCTGCCTCGTGAGAAGGCACGCGCAAGAGCGCGTCCGACCCCGTCGTGGCCCTGCTGCCGCAGAGCTGCTAGTGCGGCTGCTGCTGCGGTGCTGTGCCGGCCATCGTGGAGGGCCAGCGCCCCATCCCGGCAACCCGGGCCTCGATCCGGCAATCACAGCTCCGTTCCCGGCCTCCGGTCGGTCGTTCCTGCGCCCTCGTTCTCCGTCCCGTGAAATCCTCCAACAAATAAAGCAGAAAGGGTTATCTAGTACACAGAAGCTCTTCGTTGGGTTTTTGTGTAAATATGTCATGACTCATTGTTTTGCAGATATGAGCTTCGTGTATTTCCTGTAAATCTAGGGTTCCTGATGCAAAAGTGTTTTCTTGTTTTAATTTCAGATTTCGTGCTTGATCTTTGATAAATCGTATAAATTCATAGAAAAATTGCATGGTTGTGTTTTAGGACTTTTTAGAATCTTTGTTAAATTCTCTACGTACTAGATCTATTGCATGCTATGTTTCAGTTTGAATGAATTGCTCTAAAAATGCTTTTGTGTTGCTGCTCCACGAACTCTGCTCCGCAAACTCCATTGTAGAGCAGCTCTACGAACTCCAGGTTTTTGTGGAGCATCTCTTTAGGTGCTCTCACAACTCCACCTTTTTTTTGGAGCTGTGTGCGTGAAGCTGAAACCGTTTGGCTAAAAAACGTAGAACGAAGCTGGAAAATCTGGAGTGGAGTAGTCCCAAACAGACCCTAAATATATGTTGCCATTAAGGAATGCTCCCAAAATTATGAAATAATTACGGTGTGTTTATTATATGATGAATGATAGTTGGTTAAAGTTTCATGACTTTTTGTTAAGTAGTTTGTGATTTATAAAAATAACAAATGTCCTTGTTCACTGTTTTGGTTGCATGCATAGTGTTTAGTAAATAAATTTTATCATGAATTAAATCATGTTTTATGTTGGTATGGTGAATACCAAAGTTGTAGATAATATTGTTATCTAGCTTTTGTTAATGTTTGGTGGTCATATCCCCATTAGTTTGGGAGATGCATTTTCTAAGTTGGTATTAGAATCTGCCCATCTCTCTGGACAGATCTGAGTATAAGTGCTTTTTGACTAAGTTAAATTATGAATAATGAATTGCTAATGTTTCATGATTTGTAGAACTTTTCATAAGCTTTCCATATTGTCTTGATTCATATTTTTATAAGGTCTATAACTTGAGTTATGACTATTTTAAGAAGGGTTACCAAATATGTCCACCTTTTGGACAGAGATGCCTTCTTTAATTAATTCGAGTTGTTTAACTATTAAATCATATTTTCTTGGTATTAAGAAAGTTGTAGACAACTTAATTATTTTTCCAAATATATAAGAATCATGTTTGTTGGATTAGTATAACTCCAGTTATGATTAAAACTGTGACTGCTATGTTGTTGTCCCGAACTTGCATGTATGAGATAATTACTTTAACTTGTTCTTGCTAGTTTAATATATTAAGTAGACTTGATGGATGAATATTTGCTATGGTTTGACTTAAATTAAATAGTATGTCATGCTTGATGTGTTTCTCTCCTTTTGTGTTATGCTTGTGTTGTAATTAGATGAATAACTCGAATTGCTTGTTTATGCCTTTTATGATCTTGAGCTTATCTTAAATGGTTCTATATGTGTATCTTGTGCTACCATTCTTCATATTCATGCACATGCATCTCGCATCTCATTTAGGTACGATAAGTGCATACGTGAAGGACGTGACGCTTGGAACTAACTTAAAAGGTGGTGTTGATAGATGGATACAAAAGATGGAAGGACCGTCAACGTATCAAGTTGGATCAGAGATGCTCGCCAATCGAGTATCATCTAATATGTGCTGACTTAGTGTCGGTTCCCAGGCAAGCCCCGGAGCATTACAAGCCTCCTATCTTTACAAATGCAATCTTAATTAAGTTATTATTATTGATGCATTAAGTTTAGGAGTTGTGTGAAACCATTGTTGCATTATACCTTGTTCACTCTACTATTACCACTATCCTTGTTACCCTATCAATTACGTGTCAGTCATGCTTAGTTGGCATAGTTCAGTAGAAGTTGGGTGATTCCCATTGCCCGCAAGACGTAGGTGAATATCCTCATCACATGTTATGGCTTATATCGGAATGATAGCTAGAATGGTTAATGGAACTAAGATCGGTGGGAAACTCCCTATACTTTGGATGGGGGTGACTCGACTGTGTCAACTAATGACTGTTTGTGTTGTTGTCCCTCTGGTCATGTCGAACGCATGCCCTACACTTAACTGGAAGGATAACTCATTCCGACCGTGAAGCTGGTACACTATTCGGGCCGGGTTGGGATGGCGATGCATCGTGCTGGTGCGAGGCGGGGAGTCGGACACATGGGCGCGATCTAAGACCTTCACAGCTGCTGGCTTTCAGGTGGCCCTTGGGTGTCGGTGGTCCCTGTGCATCCCGCGACTTTACTCGAATAGTGTCTTCGGTGACCTGTAGCTCACGTCGCTCGTGAGTGTGGTTTGTGTAGGGAATACCCCCTCAGCTGAGTAGGAATCCGATTTGAATCGCCATCGCTCCTGGTTAGAGAGCACTTGACTAGGGCAATGACAACATTTACACGACTATGAAACTAATGTTGGTGATCCGGTTTATGGAAAGCCTGGAATGATGACGGAATCTATTGTATGCTTTAATCAACTTGTCTGGCATAGACTAGCGGCTAATGTAGATGACAAGTAATAATGATTAAAAGTTGATGCTACATCTTTAACTAAAGGTGAAAAGAATTGTTATGCTTTTCCGCAAAATGAGTCAAGCCAATCCACCACTATAAAGCCTTGCATAATCCTTGGTGTCATTTATTTTAGTTTATGACGGGTAAGTCTAGCTGAGTACATTCAAGTACTCAGGGTTTATCCCACCTTGTTGCAGGTGAAGGTCTCATGCTGCTAAAGGTGTAGCTAACCACCGGTGGGCTCGGTGACTCTATATTATCTCTCATCTTAATGCTATTGTTGGAGGATGTCAGTATAAGCTAGCAATGTATTTCAACTTATGGTTTATAATCATTTCAAAGCAATGATGTTTTCAATAAATGGTTTTGAAACTCATACTTGTATTATTTATGGTGAACTCAAATGTAATTTATTTCAGCTGAAAACTCCATGTAAGTGATTTGTATTTACTTGATCATGCGATCTTGGTTGTAAAGTGGAATTACCGAGGTTTTTTCGGAACACTCGGCGGACTACCGGGATTATATGGGCTCAAGTGCTCTTAGTGGCAGTTAATTCAGCTACTTTATTACTTGATCTCTTATAATTTGGGCGGTTCTATTACATATGGCTTCTCTATCCTTCTTGAATTTGGCTCGTTCTTCGAGTTTCTTCATCAAGAGATCCATACTTGTGGAGAGTGCACTTACTTCATGAATAGTTTCTGCACTCTTCTTCTTGATGGGGAGCCTTTCATCTTTCCACCCTTGATTCGTCACTATCTTCTCAATAAGATCTTTTGCTTGTGTGACGTTGAGTGAAGTGAATGCTCCTCTTGCGGCTGCATCAAGGTGACTACGGGCTATTTGTGTTAACCCGTAGTAGAAGCCTTGAATCGGGAGCCAATCTTGAATTCCATGATGAGGGCATTCCCGAATGTACTCCTAGAGACATTCCCATGCTTCGGGAATGGTCTCGTCTGCTTGTTGTTGGAAGCTTGAAATTCTTCCACGAAGGGCGGTGGTTTTGCCCATCGGAAAGAATTTCTTGAGGAAGGCATTGGTACACTTCTCCCAAGTGGCAACTTCCTCAGAATGAGCATAGAACCATTACTTCGCCTTCCCGAGTAATGAGAACGGGAATAGGCGGAGACGAATGATATTCGATGCCACATTCTTAATGGAAATGGTGCCACTTACCTCGAAGAAGTGTTGGAGATGTGCATTAGCATCCTCATGGGACTTCTAGCAAAAAGGGTTGGCTTGCACTAGGTTGATCAAAGCTGGCTGCAGCTCGAAGGTAGCACCCCCTGTATTAACGTCTGGTCCTTGGGCCACATGAGCGACTGAAGAAGCCGAAAAGTTGGAAATAGCCTCTTGAGCCATGGCTTGCTTGATAACCGAAGTGTAGCCTCCTTCCTTGAGTGAATCTGAGTCCAAGATGAACTTTTGAGGGGACACTAGATGATGTCTAGAGTTCCTTCGAAAGCTCTTAGGATTTTTGAATGTGGTTGCTCGAAACTGGAACTCACTCATACAATGCCTTGCTTCACAATTAAGAAAGACAAAGTAAAGGGGTAAGCCCCTACAACTAGTTGATAACTGAGAGATAACTAGTAAAGATAAGTGAGAGATAACTAGTGAGTATAAGTATGTGGGAGGACAACGAGAGAGTGAAAGGACTCCTATGATTCCAACTCTACCTTTGTGGATTTAACTATGGAACTTAGTTAAGACAAACATCAATTGATTCCTCAATACATGTATGCTAGGCGAGGGATAGATCAGTAGGAGGACAAAACTCCTACCGGACCACACCCTCTTCTTACGGGGGCCTTATCTTTTAAGAACTTGCCTAAGAACACGTGGTGGAATACAACAACTAGACAAGGCAGTCGCCTCTTGCTAGCTACCACAAACAATCCATGCAACAAGCGATAACCAAAGGTAAGATTTAGTATAAGCACCATGCTTACACCTATTCTCACTACTATAATCGTGTATATGACAACTAAAATACCCTATGACAGGCGATGATCGCATACAAGAAAGGCCACAAGGATCTCAATCTAGTTTATAACAACTAATTGACAAGATAAACCACAACAATAGTATAGCAAGTATAATATTGCACTAAGTAAAGACTAAGTAAAGTAAATAAGGAATATTGCATTAAATAAGTAAAGTCTTACAAAAGGGAAAAGATACAAGAGCTTATACCAGATCCTCCGGGAAGACAACTCCGGAAAGCCCGAGCAAAGCTCAATTCAAATCTAACTCCCACACTAAAGAACACCACTAGACTAATCTCCACTTGAGAACAAGAGTGGCTTGTATGGATTACATCATGATTAGAGAGGGAGGTCTGTGCCTCTATTTATAGTGGGGGTGGAGTAGGGGTTACTCCAGCGCCACGTCATGGACCCAGGGGGCTTCAATCCTCCTCCCTTGGATCAAACCGTCATAGAACCACCTTGGATGAATGTTTGGATTTGCAACATGTGTTTGATAGTATGGAGGTTGAAAGGGACCCAACCGACCTAGGGGGGGTGGTCGGTCGATCCCCCCTATGGCCAGTGGGCCATCCCCTAGCCTTGTGGGTGTGGCCCCACTGGTCAGGCACTGAGTGGAGGCTAGGTGGGCCCAGGAGGCGGTTAGCCGACCGCTCCTTGGGGTCTCTGGCCCACCTCTTGCTCCCTGGTGTTGGTCCCACTTGTCATAGGCGTTAGGTGGTTGTTCTGAAGTAGTTGTCGTGTTTATCACTTTGGTGTGGGACCATGGATCCATGTACTTTGCATGTGAGCCGTAGGGAGAAAGCACGTAGTGATCCAAGGGCTGGAAATCACTCTAGGATGCTTCTTCTAGATCATGGCCGAGGGGGGGAGACCTGGTGGGCCCACAGGGTGGTCGGCCGACCGCCTATGTGGGTCCCACTGGGTCTCTTTTGTTCCATTTCTTTAATACTGCAACAAAATACAGGGTTAGCAAGCCATTCAGGGTGATACACCTCTTTAATAAAACCATCGGTTAAGAGTTTCTTGAGCTCTTCCCCGATCGCGACACGTTTCTTGTCATCAAAGCACCGTAGTCGTTGTTTCACCAGCTTGCAGCCCAGTTTGACATGCAGGAAATGCTCGGCGACGTCCCTAGGTATTCCCTGCACATCCGAGGGCCTCAACATGAATATGTCGACGTTTGCGCGGAGGTAGTCGACGAGCTTGCTTCCCTATTTCAAAGAAAGAGAGGAGTTGATGTGCACGACCCTCACATCTCTGTTACAGGTGTCGAGAGCGACCGCCTTCGTGGCTTCCATCGACTCGAGCGATTCGACCTTCTTCGTATGGGGAGCCTCTTCTCGTGACGCACTGGCCTTGGCCGCCATCTCTGCCACAAGCTGCTTTGAGGCTACGAGCGTCGACGCGTACGTGCAACATTCGACGTCGCACTCATATAAGCGTCGGGGCGTGGTGCCTACGGTGATGATGCCTTTTGGGCCAAGCATCTTTAGCTTCAGGTAGGTGTCGTTCAGGACGACCATGAACTTCGCATAACACGACCACCCGAGTATGGCGTGATAAGTCCCCCTGGAGCCAACGACCTTGAAGGTTAGTGTCTCCTTGCGAAAGTTTCCTGGTCCACCAAAAGTGACGGGCAAATCAATCTGGCCGATGGGATCTGCTTTCTTGCCCGGGATTACCCCAAAGAACAGGGCCCTAGAGGCTCGCAGGTGTGAACGTGGTATTTTCATCACGTCGAGGGTCTCGGCATAACGAATGTTGAGTCCACTTCCGCCGTCCATGAGGACTTTGGTGACGTGCTTTGTGCTGATGATGGGGTCAAGAACTAACGGATATCTTCTAGGGTACGGTATATAGTCAGGGTGATCGCTTCGATTGAATGTAATGGAAGACTTCGGCCACTTGATAAAGGTGTGAACAACGGGGGTGGTGGCGTATACCTCTCGATGGGTGACCTTTTGTTGACGCTTGGAGCTGCATGATGCCGGGCTGCCAAAGATCATCAGCATCTCGTGTGCTGGGACGTAGTCGTCGTCGTTCCCTCTGCCGTCCTCTCCGCCATCTTCTTTCTTCTTCAGCCACCTCTTCTTCAACCCTCCTCCGAGAAACTTCTTCATGAGAGAAGGTTCTTGATAGGGGACGCGTGGTTCGGACAGGGTCGTTCCAGCGTCTTCTCAAAGTGGTCATTGACCTATCCGTCTAGTTGTCCTTCTTTCTTCTCGACCGCCACGACGAGCGATGGGTCGTACTGCGCCGGTTTTGTCCCTTATTGTGGGGGCGGTTCGAGGGTCGCTTGGCTTCCACTTCGTCACGCTTGCCCTTTCTAGCAGCGCCTTGTATGATTAATTGTGTGAAATAAATATTTGATGCGGGTGAGGAGTGCTCCAAAAATTGTGAAAATTTTATGGTGTATTTCTACTGCTATAAAAAGAATTTGGTTAAACTTTCATGGCTAGATGTTGAATGGTTTGAGATTTATGAAGTTAACAAATGTCCTATTCACTGTTTTGGACTGCAGGAATGATTTCTGAATATTAATATTTTTCGTGTATAAAATGTTGTTTCCTATTGATATGGTGCATACCAAAGTTGTAGGTGATGACATGATGGAGCTTGTGTTAAATTGTCATTGTCATATCCTTAGTAGTTTGAGAGATATGGATTTATCAAGTTGATGGCTGAAAACTGTCATTTTCTAGACAGACTTAGATGTTTGTATTGTTTGGCCAAGTTAAAATTGGAATCATGTCTTGAGCATGTGGAAACATTTGTAGTGCTTTTCATTAGCTTTCTAGATTGTCCAAGTTCATATTTTTAGGAGCTCTATATCTTGAGTTATGACTGTTTCAAGAAGAGTTAGCAAATCTGTCCCTTTTTTGGACAGAGATGCATTCCTTGCTTGTTTAGAGTTTGTTAAGCTTTGAATCATATGAATATATGGTTAAAAGAAACTTGTAAATAACTTGAGTACCTTTCCAAAGGATCAAGAACCATATGTGTTGGATAAGTAGAGCTTCATTTATGCTTCTATGAACTTCAACTTAGTTGTATGTTTTGATTGTCTCACTCATGTGTGGGCTGCATACGCAGGGTTTCATATATAATTATTTGTATGATGTTATTAATGTTTGCTATTGAAGGACCGAGAACGGCGACCAGAGGGGGGTGAATAGGAGCCTCGAATTTCTCTCAAACTATTCGGGCTACTCTTCCCAAAAACCAAACCCAGTTGATGGGTGCTCAGCGGCAGTGGAGGAAATCTCACCGGAAACCCCCAAGATTGAGTTCTCAACCCCTATGAGAAAGAGGCAAGAACCCCAAGCAAAACAACCAGAAAAGCAGGCGACGCACGCTGAACAGCAGGGCAACGGACGCTGGAAGACAGCACAATGGACGCTCCAGGACAGGGCGTCGCACGCTGGCGATGGACGCTTAGGCGAGCATCCGTCGGCTTTCCAGATAGCCTAACAGAATCTAAAAACTGCTGAAGCGACGGACGCTTCACGACAGACGCTTGGACGAGCGTCCGTCGGCCTACCCGAGAGCCTGACAGAAAAGCACAGCGCACAAGACGCGACAGACCCTGGGCGACGGACTCTGAAGAGCGTCCGACGCCAAGACCGAAGGACGTAGACAAGACGAGCAACGGACGCTCACGACAGCACGTACCAGCATCCGATGCAAACCGTCGGAGCGTCCGACGCCCCCGACAAAAACGCAGAAAACTCGAAAAGCGATTTTCTCTCCGCCAAATCTTCCCAAATCCTAACCAAATGATCTCCACTAGCAACCCAACTTGGTAGGCATGTTTCTAGTGCGATGGAGGAGCTATCCCGAAGAAATCATCGCTCAATTTGGTGAGGATTGAGGGGAAACGAGGATTTGGGGGAAAAGGGGCAAGAACGAAGAACACCGCAAAGAAAATGCCCGATCTGTGTACTCGAGAGGTTTGAGGAAGGATCCTTCAGTGCAAAGATACTCCTCTCGATTACGAACAACTTGGTTCAAACAGATTTGCAAGAGCTACTCCCTACAAAGAGAAATCATCTCGAGAACAAAGAGGGAGCAAAAGCAAACCACAAAGAACACAAGCAGAATGGGGACACGATCAAGAAATCGAAGCCACCAAGGCTTACGGAGGTTACGGCCTCCGATTCCTCGCAACAAACTCATGTTCTTACAGAGGTTGGTGAAATCAACCTAGGGATCTCATGAACTAGAGAGAGGGTCGAGAGAGAGAGAGTTCAGGCAAATGATTAGGGTTCAAGAGATGGGATGAGGGATACCCCTTCACCCCTACTTATACGGCTTTGGATATTTCCCAAAGACCCCCCTAGATACATTGAGTGAACTACCTAGCCTAAGCATTGCGGTCCAAGCTCCGGAAAATATCTCCCGCATCTTTAATGGACGGCCCCGCTTCCTGCCGGGAGTTGTTGTCACCTCGACGCAACCTCCAGGATTCCACCACGTGCCATCCCCGCTTCCTCGGAAGCTCCGCCTAGGTTTTGAGGCCCAAACCCAGGAAACCTGCCACCGGTAGCTTTGGGCTCAACTACCGAACACCAAGTTTTGAGGCCCAAACTCGGAAACTGTCCTCAGATGGTTTTGAGGCACAAACCACCAAACCGCTCGACTCGAGCCACCTTGTCCTCGCCCGGTCAGACTCCGTGTCCCGTGAGCCTCCGCTCGACCCGCTCGTCCACCGTCTTGACTTGGTCAACTCGGTCTACCTCCATGTCTTCTCGCACTCGCCGGTGCCAAGTACTAGCCAGCATAGCTAGTCCGCCGGCGCCTGTGGTCCCTCAGTCCGAGCCCCGCTTCCGCCCTTCACCGCTCTCAGTCCATCGGCACGGCAAGCCTCTACTCGACCTTCTCCACGCCATTGACCACTATCACTAGGCATAGCACCTGCACACCTGCACACATGCTTTTGCAAGAGGTTAGTTCAAGCCACTTAAACTAAAACACTCAAGTGTTGGGCAATCACTCATCCCAAACCTGAACTACATGGGTACTTATCCACCATGTGTTCGCAATCTCCCCCTTGATGAGTGCATTATCAACACAAGGGCATTTCAAATTTGAGCCACAAGGTAAAGCTCTCCAAATGAACAAAAAGTTGAGAAGGCCAAAACAGAGTCACTTGAGAGAAGCAAAGTGAATCCAAAGCTTAGTTCCCTAAGACATGGGCAATGGCTCGACGCAACCAAGCAAAACAAAGTTAGCCCTCAAGAAGAGGCAGAAAACGGGCTCAACACCTCTAGCAAGTCCAAGAAACCAATCACAACTCTCAAAGCTTAGAAAACCAGTTGAAACACTAAGGGGGCTCAAAAGATACCAATTAACTCACTTAAAACTCAAGAAACAATCGAAACCTGTCGACGCCAACAAGGCAAGCTAGACCCTCCAGAAGAGACAAGGGCTCAACACATCTAGCAGAAGCTCCCCTGGGAACATGCACACTCAAGATACCAAGAAAGGGTGAAAAGAGCCAACTCAAAGAGATACCAATTGAATAACAAAGCTCACAAACCATATTTTCTCCCCCTTGACTAGTGCAAGTATGAAAATGCACCATTTTCTCCCCCTTGGTTGAATATGAATGAAATGCACATTTCTCCCCCTTGTTGACACATGAAGCTCATCAAAGCTCAAAACTCAAGATTTCGGCCACAAATGCCATGAAATGCAAAATGAGTGCAACAAGCTTCATACGTAGAGCTAAGACAATGAATAGATGCTCTAAGTTATGTGATCCTATGAGAATAAGAAAATCTCTACGTGCCCAACAAAGACTCAAGTTGAGGTTAAGATCACTTTAGAAGCTATTTTAGAGAGCATTTACATGTGAGAGTAAGGAATGGGTATCACCTCCTAGAGACAACTAGACATGGCAAACAAGATAGGATCTATCTCAAAGCAAAATCATGTATAGCAAGGAAAACTATCCCTAGCAAAGTTCATACAACAAGCCAATGACCCAACTGAATGAATTTTCCAAATTTCAGAGTTTTGCAGCCAAAATTTCAGTTTTAGGCACATTACAAGTTGTATGCGAGTGGTTGTAAGCAAGGTGATGCCACTTCTTACCAACCGAGCGAAGTCAAACGACATGACACACCGGTTTTGGTCATACACGACACCGCTCAAGTATCAACCCATATGGGAAGCAGTCTCAAACACACGGTGAAGTGCTCACAATGCAGACCCAACTCGATCTTTCCAATTCACAAAACAGAGAGCAATTTAATTTTAGATATTAAACATGGTGCTCAAAGGTAGTGAATGAAGCAATGAAGAGCCATAGTTACAAGCTATATAAAAGGTAGCCAAGAAGGATCTTCAAAAGCCTACACATGCTAGTGCCATTTCAGAGGTGACACGGGGAATTAAATTCATTTTTAAACCTTTTCTAACTTAGCTCTATTGCATATCATGATATCAAAGAGAGTCTAAGTTAGGCAACACCATAGACACATAAAGCACCCCAAACAGAGCATAGAATCATTATATAGGCTATAGGTATGAAGCTTAAAAATGAACTATGTCACAAATGCAAATGAGATACAAAATGCAAACTGACACCAATTAACAACTAAAAAGACACCAAAAGAAAGAAAGTCAAAGAAAAGACAAAAAGAACCAAAAAGAACTATGATACACAAAGAGAGCTTCCCTCAACTAAAAAGGGAAGCAAACATCCAACTCGCCCCAAAGGCGCGAAAACGCAGCTTGATCCAACAGTTTTGTGAGAATATCCGCAAGCTGGTTTTGGGTCTCGACATGCCGAAGGTCAATGTCACCCTTCTCATAATGATCTCGCAAGAAGTGAAAGCGAACATCAATGTGCTTGGTCTTAGAGTGAAGCACGGGATTTTTGGCCACACTAATTGCACTCGTGCTATCGCAAAGCAGAGGCACCTTAGTAAGCATAAGACAGAAATCCTTCAAAGTGGCAATCGTCCAAAGCAACTGCGAGGAATAGCTAGCCGCGGCAACGTACTCAGCTTCACATGTCGACTGTGCCACGCTAGACTGTTTGCGAGAAGACCAAGACACAAGAGAAGACCTGAGAAACTAGCAAGTCCCAGAAGTGGACTTCTGATCAAGACATCAATCAACAAAATCAGCATCAGAATAACCACAAAGCACAAGAGAGGAAGCGGTGGAAAACCAAAGTCCAAACTCGGGAGTGAAGCGCAAGTACCTCATGATGCGTTTCACCGCCTGCTTGTGCGAAGTCCGTGGGGACGCCTGAAAGCGCGCACACAAGTAGACGACGAACTGAATGTCCGGCCGAGTCGTTGTCACGTACAAAAGAGACCCGATCATGCTTCGGTACTCCATCTGGTCCACCGCCTCTCCTTCCTCGTCTGCATCCAATGCAATCATAGTCGACATGGGCGTCGAAAGAGGCTTTGCCTCACCCATGTCAAACTTCTTCAAGATATCCTTCGTGTACTTGCCTTGGTGCACAAACGTCCCTTCCTGGGTTTGCTTGATTTGCAACCCGAGAAAGAAAGTCAACTCTCCCATCATGCTCATCTCAAATTCCCTGCTCATAAGGTCTACAAACTTGGCAACAAGAGCATGAGAAGAACCACCAAAGATGATATCATCCACGTATATTTGGACTAGGAGAGTGTCTTTGCCTTGCTTGAGGAGAAACAACGTTTTATCGACTGATCCCATTTTAAAACCCTTAGCTAGCAAGAAGGTTCGCAATCTATCATACCATGCTCTAGGGGCTTATTTCAAACCATACAAAGCTTTGTGAAGTTTAAAAACATGGTTTGGAAACTTGGGATTTTCAAAACCGGGAGGTTGTCTTACATAGACTTCCTCCTCTATGTAGCCGTTTAAGAAAGCACTTTTAACATCCATTTGGTAAAGCTTAAAACCCTTAGAAGCCGCAAAAGCTAGAAGGATTCTAATGACTTCTAAACGAGCTACGGGAGCAAAGGTTTCCTCATAATCTATTCCCTCCTTTTGACAAAATCCTTGAGCTACCAACCTAGCCTTGTTGCGCACTACCACCCCATCCTCACTTTGTTTATTTTTGAAAACCCATTTGGTACCTATGGGATGAAAACTAGGTGGGGGAGAAACTAAGACCCAAACACGGTTTCGCTCAAAGTTTTCTAACTCCTCATGCATGGCATTAACCCAATCTGGATCCATCAAAGCGTGTCCAACATCTCGGGGCTCAAAAGACGTGACAAAAGCTGAATGAGCAAAGTGAGAGAGATAGGACCTAGACCGCGTGACTCGACGGTCGATGTCGCCAATGATGTTCTCTGGCGGGTGCTGCCGCTGGATGTGCCGGGGATCCTGCCTGGACGATGTGGCCTCCCCCTCAACAGCAGCTGGAGCTCCCTCAGGTGCAACGGGCACGGACTGAGGAAGCTGCTCGAACGGCCCCCATGTAGAGGAAGTAGTCGGGTCGGGCCGTGAGCCGAAGTAGATGTCACAGGGTCGACGGGGGCAGCCGGTGGAGTTGGCTCGGGATCACCCCAATCGGCATCATCCTACTCCTCCACAAAGATGCTGGTGTTCACCTCATCATCACCTGCAAGCTCAAAAGCGATGGAAACATAGGGCATAGTCTCATCGAAGGTAATCTCACAAGTCTCCATCACTCGGTTAGTCTCAAGATTAAGTGCACGATAAGCACGAGAGTGAGTAGAATAACCAAGAAAGATACCTTCAGAAGACCGTGATTCAAATTTGTCCAACTTACCGCCCTTTTTGAGGATAAAGCACCTGCACCCAAACACCCGTAGGTGACTTACCTTGGGTGGTCTCCCAAATCGCATCTCATAAGAGGTCTTCTTCTTGAAAGCTCGGAGAAAAATGCGATTGGAGACATAGCAAGCAGAACTGAGTGCTTCGGCCCAATACCGCCTAGGAGTCCTATGCTCATCGAGCATCGTCCTGGCCATCTCAACAAGGGTCCGATTCTTGCGCTCAACAACACCGTTCTGCTAAGGAGTGTGAGGTGAGGAAAACTAGTGATCGAGACCCGAAGAAGAACAAAGAGTTGCAAAGTGAGCATTCTTGAATTTTGTGTCATTGTCACTGCGGATAGCTCTCATGGCATTCTTAGGTAGCTCATTTTGCAATCACAAAATCAGATCTCAAACCAAAGGAAAATTCTCATCCTTACTCTCCAAAAAGAACACCCACGAGTACCTCGAGTAGTCATCAACGACTACAACCACATACCACTTCCCTCCCTCCAACCTAACCCGAGCTGGACCAACTGTGTCCATGTGTTAGAGCTCACCAGGTCGAGTGGTCATGACCTCAGTCACAGGAGGATGGGAAGCGGCAACCATCTTGCCATGCCTGCAAGGATGGCAAACAAAATTCTTCTCAAACTTCAGGTTTGGCAATCCTTGGATAAGGTCCATTGAGCTAAGCCTTGCAAGCAAGTCAAAACTTAAATGTCCCAATCTCCTATGCCACTTCCAAAGCTCGGAAGAAGAACCGGCAAGAAGACAACGAGAAGGTCCGGAAGAGATAGTAAAATCCGCATGAAAAACCTCCCCGAAGGGTAAAATCCGGCAAACAAGCTCACCATGAGAGTCCAAAATCCGAGAGAGATTAGGCTTGAAACTCACGTCAAAACCGTCATCAAGGAGTTGTGAAACCGAAAGAAGGTTAAAATGCAAATTCGCAACCAAAGCAACATCCTTGAGGACAAAAGAAGAGTTCACTCGGATCAACCCTCGGGAGACAATCTTACATTTACTCTTATCCCCGAATGTGATATACTCGGTGTGGTGCATGGGGTCGAGGCTGGAGAACCACTTGGCACTTCCGGTCATATGGCGTGAGCATCCGAAATCCACAAGCCAAGTTTCCTCCAGTCCTCCTTCCTACATCAATAAAAAGACATAGGGTGAGAAAACGGTGCAACACTAGGGTTAGTAAACTGTGAAGGATACCAATGTTGTCCCATTTGCCCAAAGAATAGGTTAGGAGAAAAACCAAACATCTCCTGTCCCATGGGAGGAGTGAAGCCACCGACACGAGGACCGTAGTCGTATGGGTCACGACCGGTACCACGCCGGGCATGACCACCATGTGGTCTAGCCTCCTGAGGCCTAGCACCTTGAGACATTGTACCTCTAGGCCTAGTAGTGCGCCTCCGAACTTCCGGTTCACGCACCCCAACTGGTGGGTGGTACATGTCCCGGTTGTTCAACTCAAACTACCTCTGATCATCTCTCTTCCTCCTATAGCAAAACTCAGCCAAATGCCCATCCTGCTCACAATGGTACCTCACCGCACTCTTGGTAGGCACTCTCTTGTTGGGTTGGGTGGATCTAGCTTTCTTAGGAAGGGGATCACTAGAGATGTCTGACATTGTGTCAAGTGGGTTGTGAAGATGGTTCGGTTTAGCAATCCACACTTGCTTCTATGGAGTTGTTTTGGGTGGCTCTTCAAACACACCATCTCTCACAGGAAACTCAGAGGGGTTGGTAGGCTTAGGTGGAGTGATCTTGGTAAGCTTGGGAGTTGTGGTGGGTTTCTCATTCTCGCTCAAACCACTGCACTCACCGATCTTACCGAACATGCTATCGTCCTTCCCACCTATAGCAAAGCCTACTCCTGTGCTGCCAGCCCTTTTGCATTGGCTAAGCATCATCCCCAACTACAGCTCTCGGCAGGACACCCAGCTCAAGATGGACCAAAGGTATGTGTTTTCCTCCTCGGTACACATCTTGTCGTGTCTGCACGGCGCGATCTCAAGCTCCAAATCCTCAAAGTGATCCGACTCTCTGGTGCTATCTGAGCTGACCTTCTCTAACACAGCAATCATAACATCTTTTTGTGCCAGCTAAGAACGCAAGCCTAAGCAAGACTTGCACGCACCAAGTAAGCTAGGCCTAGTCTTCAGCTCACTAACCTCCTCAAGTAGAGTGTCATACTTGTCCTGGATAGTGACAAGACGAGACATGTGAATGGCGCAAACATCACACTCTACCTCCTCGGTAACCACCACTTGTACCTTAGCAAACTCTAGCTCATGAAGCGTGCTAAGGTACTTCGCCTTAAAATCATTCCTCTCACAAGCAGCATGCTTGAGAAAAGCATCTTGACTCATCAACGTGTCGTTCAGGGACTCAAGCTCGAGAGAGAGGGAAGCGATGGTGGGTGATACCTTAGGTGTGTCGTAGTCGTAGTCGTAGTCGGGGCCATCCTTGCGTTTGCCGACCTTTCCTTCTTCAATCTCCATGGTGCAAAAGCCACCGTGCTTGGCGTCGGCGTAAAAGCATAGGCCATTGAACTTGTCCTCAACCTTTCCCTTCGACTCATCATCGCTTGAGGAAGCACCTCCGTCGGAGGAGGCATCGATGTCGCTGAGGGAGGCGAGGAAGGCTCGGTGCTTGGACTTCACCTTGTCGATCACCTTCTTGGAGGACCTTCGGTGGTAGCCGCCCTTAGGCTTGTGCTTGTCCTCGAAGTGGTGCTCGCGCTTGACCTTGCGCTTGGTGAAGTCGCCCGCAGCTTTCTTGGGGCAGTTTGCGATGAAGTGATCCTCATCACCACAACGGTACCACCCCTTGGCTGAGCCACCACGTCGTCGGTTCAAACGGTTGTTGTCAAACCGTGAGAACCTAGTGATGACTAGGGCCAGCTCGTCATCTCCAAGAGCCTCAACTTGCTCCTCTGTCATAGAAATCAGAGACAAAGCAAACAAAGAGTGTGAAGGGTCAGAGGAGGAAGAAGACGTACCACCGGGGCCAGAAACCAACGCCATAGATGGTTTTGACGGGTTTTCAAGCTTGGCCCGGGTCTGGTAGTCAATCTCCGAGGACTTGAGCTTGCTGAACAGCTCGTCCACGGTCAAGGCATCATAGCCCGGTGACTCCTAAATGGCAGCCACCTTCATCTCCCACACCTTCCGATCAAGAGCATGCAAAAGCTTGATAGCCATCTCATAATCATCATAAGGCAACTTGGCTCGATTAGCATGCAGCTTGTTGACGATAGATTGGAAGCGAGTGAACATCCCGTCAACAGATTCGCCGACCAACTGAGCAAAGTTCTCGTACTCTCTACGGTACGTGTCGAAGAGTATGGACTTGATCTAAGGGTTGCCCTCATGATATCTCAAGAGTGTTTGCCAGATCTCCCATGCCGTAGTGAGACTCAAAACCCGCTCAAACTCTGGAAGAGACAAACAAGAGAAGAGAATGCTACGGGCTCTTGCGTTTGACGCATGCTGCATAACCTAGGCATCGGTGATCCGAGCCTCAAGAACCACATAGTTCTCATTCTCACAAATCTCCCAAAACTTTGTGTCAATCCCTTGGAGGTAAGGGGACATGCACACCTTCCAATAGGCAAAGTTGGTTCCATCAAAGTAAGGAGGTCTACCAGCACCTCGCTCCATGTCGCCTTCGCAGATCAAGAACCATGTAAGGTGGATTGATCCTTAACCGACATTGATACCAATTGAAGGACCGAGAACGGCGACCAGAGGGGGGTGAATGGGAGCCTCAAATTTCTCTCAAAATATTCTAGCCACTATTCCCAAAAACCAAACCCAGTGGATGGGTGCTCACCGACAGTGGAGGAAATCTCACCGGAAACCCCCAAGATTGAGTTCTCAACCCCTATGAGAAAGAGGCAAGAACCCCAAGCAAAACAACCAGAAAAGAAGGCGACGGACACTGAGCAGCAGGGCAACGGACGTTGGAAGACAGTGCGACGGATGCTCTAGGGCAGGGCATCGGACGCTGGCGATGGACGATTAGGCGAGTGTCCGTCGGCCTTCCAGAGATCCTAATAGAAGGTGAAAACTGCTGAAGCGACGGACGCTTGGCGACGGATGCTTGGACGAGCGTCCGTCGGCCTACCCGAGAGCCTAACAGAAAAGCACAGCGCACAAGACGTGGCGGACCCTGGGCGATGGACTCTGAAGAGCGTCCGATGCCAAAACCGAAGGACGCAGACAAGACGAGCAATGGACGCTGACGACAGCACGTACCAGCGTCTGACGCAAACCGTCGGAGCGTCCGATGCCCCCGACAAAAACGTAGAAAACACGAAAAGCGATTTTCTCTCCGCCAAATTTTGCCAAATCCTAACCAAATGATCTCCACTAGCAACCCAACTTGGTAGGCATGTTTCTAGTGCGATGGAGGAGCTATCCCAAAGAAATCATCGCTCAATTTGGTGAGGATTGAGGGGAAACGAGGATTTGGGGGAAAAGGGGTATGAACGAAGAACACCGCAAAGAAAACGCCCGATCTGTGTACTCGAGAGGTTTGAGGAAGGATCCTTCAGTGCAAAGATGCTCCTCTCGATTACGAACAACTTGGTTCAAACGGATTTGCAAGAGCTACTCCCTACAAAGAGAAATCAACTCGGGAACAAAGAGGGAGCAAAAGCAAACCACGAAGAACACAAGCAAAACGGGGACACGATCAAGAAATTGAAGCCACCAAGGCTTACGGAGGTTACGGCCTCCAATTCCTCGCAACAAACTCAAGTTCTTACAGAGGTTGGTGAAATCAACCTAGGGATCTCATGAACTAGAGAGAGGGTAGAGAGAGAGAGTTGGGGCAAATGATTAGGGTTCAAGAGATGGGATGAGGGATACCCCTTCACCCCCTGCTTATTGGGCTTTGTCTATTTCCCAAAGACCCCCCTAGATACATTGAGTGAATTACCTAGCCTAAGCATTGCAGTCCAAGCTCCAGAAAATATCTCCCGCATCTTGAATGGACGACCCCGCTTCCTGCCGGGAGTTGCCGTCACCTCAACGCAACCTCCAGGATTCCGCCACGTGCCATCCCCGCTTCCTCGGAAGCTCCTCCTAGGTTTTGAGGCCCAAACCCAGGAAACCCGCCACCGGTAGCTTTGGGCTCAACTACCGAACCTCGAGTTTTGATGCCCAAACTCGGAAACCATCCTCAGATGGTTTTGAGGCCCAAATCACCAAACCGCTCGACTCGAGCCACCTTGTCCTCGCCCGGTCGGACTCTGTGGCCCGTGAGCCTCCGCTCGACCCGCTCGTCCTCCGTCTTGACTTGGTCAACTCGGTCTACCTCCATGTCTTCTCGCACTCGCCGGTGCCAAGTACTAGCCACCATAGCTAGTCCACCGACGCCCATGGTCCCTCAGTCCGAGCCCCGCTTCCGCCCTTCACCGCTCTCAGTCCATCGGCACGGCAAGCCTCTACTCGACCTTCACCACTTCATTGACCACTGTCACTAGGCATAGCACCTGCACACCATAAGCCGATAGACAGGCACACACATGCTTTCGCAAGAGGTTAATTCAAGCCACTCAAACTGAAACACTCAAGTGTTGGATAATCACTCATCACAAAACTGAACTGCATGGGTACTTATCCACCATGTGTTCACAGTCGAACTGAATAGAAAAGTTAATCATGATGTTCTAAGCTTTCTAAAAAGTCTAGAACCACCCTTATGTGATATCTATAACTCAAGTTATTAATCTTGTTAGTTGCATATCAAATCTGTCCATATTTGGACAGAGTTGCTCTCTTATGTTTGTTTGACCTTGTTAAGTATGGAATTACCTTGTGATGGTAATAAACATAATTTAGATAATTTAATGAGCTTTCTATAAAGTTATGTTTTATGATTTTTGGATGCCTGGAACTTGAGTTATGCATTTTTGAATGAAGGGCAACTATTTTGTCCTAGTTGCATATCTGAAACATTGACATGTTTGACTTGTTTATCCTTTGAATTAGCTTTTGGTGGTAATATCAATGTTGTAGGTAATTTCAATACCTTTCCAGAAAGTCTAAGTTCACCCCTTTTGGATAACTAAATCTCTGGTTATGATAAAAACAAGTAACATATATGCTGCTGTCCAGATTTCACTTTGCATGCTAAATTAATTACTCTAGTTCATGCTTGTTGATTGAATCCTTTTGTTAGTTCTTGGGTGATGAACTTTTGCAATGCCTTAGTTTATTAGTAAGCATGTAGCCTCCTAATATATTTGTTATCCTCCTATGCTATGTTACGGTAACAAGTGATTAAATAAATCCTATGCTTATCAAATGCTTTCGATGGCTTGGTTAAGTTAGTTAATATGTTATACTTGATATGATTGCTAGCAACTTGCGATAGGCCTGTGTGGTATCTGTTGTAAATGAATCCATATGCTTATGTAGGTTGGTTTAATCAAGTGCTTGCTATCCTCCTGTGATAGGCTTGTATGATAATTAGTTAGACAATCCGGAGTGTTTTTATATATATATGGCTTAGTCTTGTGCTTGTCATAAATGCTTGTATATGTATCTCTTGTGAACATTCTTCGCATTCATACATGAGCATCTTGCATCTCATTTAGGTACGCTAGGTACACTACGTGGAGATATGGTGGTTGGAGCCAAACCCGAAGATGGTGTTTGGTGGAGCTAACCTAAAGGTGGTGTTGCTGGATGAATCCAAAGGATGGAACAAGCCGGAGTACAAGCGTTGATCCGAAGAACTCGCCAAGCGAGTATCCTCTAACCTTCGCTGACTTTGTGTCGGTTCCCAAGGCAAGCCCCGGAGCATCATATGCCTCCTCCTCTCTTTTAAAGTATTCACTTACAAATATCAATCTTATTTGTGCATTAAGTTAGTAGGAGTTGAATGAAACACTTTACTGCATTACCTTCCTTGTCCACTAAAAAGAACCTTGTAGGCCTAGGATCGAAACATATGCTTAGCCCTACTTAAACCGGTAGAGTGGGTGGTCTACTATCCCCCACGATGATAGGTGGTACTGGTCACGGTTGGCTATATTTGCTATCGTGGAAAATAACCATGTGGAAGTAATAAATCGAGACCGGGCGGACAAGGTGTATGTAAGCCACTTGACTTGGAGGTCTTGTGAGCAGGTTCTCTCTGCCCGTGTCGCTAGGCACTGGATCGTGGTTGGACATCTGCCGAGATTGAACGCATGCCTCCTTCATAGCTGGTCGAATAACTCGTTTCGACCGCGAAGCCTAACTCTGTGGGTTTCGGGCCGGAATCTCCCCCCTACTTGGGTCATGAAGACTGCGAGCGGAATACTAGACCATGAGAAAGTACCCTGAACGTCCTGACTACGTACCAAGGGCAGACAATTCTTGAGCTACCTGGCTACCTTGAGTCGCTACTCATGTCTGTACATGGAGACCCGCGGGCTACCCGAAACGATAGTGAAGGTGACCCGTCAAAGTCAACCTGACGGGGAAGACTTGGGTGTGATAAAGGAATAAACCTCCAACTAGATAGGAATTCGATTCAAATCGCGGTCTCTCCCCGTCAGTGAGAAACTTGAAAGATCTTCCTCCCACTATAGAAACTTGAACCCTAATAAGTAACTAAAAGATGGTTATATGGTTTACATGCCAAACTAGATATGGTTACTATTGTGATGCTTTAATTAAGTGATTGCTCTAGATCAGGTGCAAATCTAGACTTGGTAAGCTTCATTAATCTTGATGCTAAAATGTTAATTAAAATATTGAAAGATAGGACTCAAGGAAGTAATGCTCTTTTTGCAAAAATTATGCTATCCTATCAACTCCACCATATAAGTCTTGCATATCCTTAGGAGTCTTTTATTTTATCTCCTGTCGGGTAAGTCTAGCTGAGTACATTCGAGTACTCAGGGTTTATCCCACCCTGTTGCAGGTGAAGAGCTTCGTCCTGCTGAAGGAGTGGTTAACCACCAGTGGGCTCGGTGATTTGATAGTTACTTCTTATCTATATGATGTTGTTGGAGGATGTCACTTTAAGTTACCAATGTATTTCAACTTATGTTACATAACCTTTTCAAAGATATGTTGTTTCATTAAACAATTTCTGAACTCATACTTGTAATATTATTTATGAGCTTATTTGTATTATTATTTCCGCTGCAAAACTCTATGTAAATGATTGGTGTTTACTTAATCAAGCGATCTGAGATTGGTTTGTTCATTTACTGGGGTCCTTCGGGATACTCGGCGGACAACTGAACTTGTATAAGTGAGAGTATGTGCATGTCAATGTGTTAAACAGGGACAGTTATGCTTGATCTTATATTAGTTGGGCGGTTCCATGACATTTGTCGTCCGCGGCCGGGTGGCCGTTTGGCTGGAGCTCGGTCCTTCCCGGAAGTCGGCCTTGGTCTCTGACGGACAGAGCTCTCGGGTGGTGGTATGTTTGGGACGCTGGAGAGGGCTCATGACATCTGACGCGCTGAGCTTTTGGCCTGTTGAACTGCTGCGCGGTCAAGGAGGGCGCGTAGCTCCCCACGAAGCTTATTTTCTTCGGGCGTTGTGGCATCGGGGAACTGTCGCACGAGCATGGCGGCGACAGCTATGTTCTGCTGCGCCCTTGCAAAAGTTGGTGGAGACCGGTCATCCTCGATGATGCGGCATTGCACCTCCCGAGCTCAGGCTCGGGGGCCGACCGCCGGCTGGGGGTCTAGCTACCGCTCGAGGAGGGCATGCTGAGAGTTGATCTGGCGCCGGGCCTCGTCGAGCTTGTCCTGTCGGGCATGCATGGCGTCGAGGTTGACGTGTGGCGGGGTGCGAGCTCCGTGACTTTCGGGGATGAGATTGCGCATGGCCCCCTTAGGAGTTGATTCCCTTCCGTCGCACATGAAGCACTCGCGTGAGGAGGCTCCGTTGCCCTCGGGGGTAGCGCACTCGGTCCCTATGCTGTCGAAACTAGAGAGAGCCAGTTCTTCTTCAGTTAGAAGGTCATAGAATGACTCGATGGCCCCTACGAATTTGTCATCCGCATGGGTGTCGGTCATCTTTAAAACGATGAGCCATTCGATAATGGAAGAGACGCTGTTGAGAGCGAACAGATATGTTACAGGGACACATTCCTCCAGTGGCGCGCCTCCTTCGATCTAGATGGCGGCGTCGATGTAGGAAAGCACCAGTCTCTGGGCACGGTCCGGGGAGGGCTGCGGCACCCTACAGCCTCCGGTCTGTCGGCATGGCCTGCGTTTGCGGAGGAGCGAATGGTCGCTGCCTTCGAAAGATAGTTCGTCTGAGGCGTAGTATGTCACCTGCTTCATGTCTGACTCCATACTCGCATCTGAGTCAGAGAAGGAGTTATATGGGACACCCCTTGGCATTTTGGCGGACCCCCACCATCGTGGTGATGGTCCCGAGGTGATCATCGCGCAGTGGCTTCACATCAACGTCGGAGCTGGGATCCGACTCCAAGAGATAGTCATACTAGGAATGCACAAAGCGCAGCACGGCGTGCTCAGCCGCGTGGTCGATTTTGTCATCATAGTTGTCAGAGTCCCCCACGCCGCTCATGAACATCTCGAGCGGGTGGGGTCCTCTGCTATTGTTCTGGGGGATCTCTTCCTCGAGATCGAGGGGGTCAGCTCCAAGGCCTCATGGCCCGAAAGCCTCGACCGGTGCGTCCTTGCGAGGAATCGGGAGGTCCTTGTTCGACTTGATTAGGACGTCGATGGCCTGATCCGACGAAGGCGACACACGGGTGAAGGCTCCGTCCGGGGAACAAACAAACTCCAGGCTCCTGAAGTGGATGAAGGAGAGCCCGGGGTGGTCGGCGTTGTGAGAGGCCATTCAGAACCCTTAAGGCGTCATGACACGTAATGCCCCCTACCGGGTGCACCAACTGTCGGTGTTATGAAACTACCTACAAGTAAATTTGTACGCGTGTCAGGTCCGAATGGTGAGACAAAGAGACATGAGGTTTATACTGGTTCGGGCAAGAAATCCCTACGTTCAGTGGTGAGACTGCTCGTGTTCCTTATCTCGATTTTAAGGGGGTATACAAGCTGGGTCGAGAGAGGGAGTGTGGATCCCATGTCTCTAAATGTTTTTGAGAGTGGGTGTGTTCTAGCTCATCTATTCACGTCCCTCTTCGTCGTCCATCTCGTCCTCCTTTTATAGTGGCAAAGAGGGTGGAGATGGTTACAAGTGTGGACCAGAAAAGATCTACCTGGGGTGTTATGCCTTATCCCTATCTTCTTTGGGAAGGGAGGTAGACACTTGGAGTATTCTATTCCTATTGCCCTTGGACTTCGCTGTGTGCGGTCGGGGATCTGGTGTCCTCCTGGTGTCGTGCTGACCCTCCTTGCGCTGCTGGGGGGGGTCGGTCACACCTGCATCCCTGTGGGAGTATGTTCGTCTGTCGTACCGTCGGTGGTAGGGGTCGAGTCGTGGCCGTTCATTCGCGAGTACACCGTTGTACCTCCTTTTAGTTCCTTTTGTTCTTGTTGATAGCGGGATTCCTTCCCTGGCTAGTCATCGTGTGCCCGTTCTCTCGACTCCCTGTACCCGATGTACTTCCCGTTTGGTGGATTTCGGTAGGGGCCGAGGTCGCCTAAGACTGACTTCGCCCTACGAAGGGCATGATTCCTTTTTGTCCAAGAATCTTGCCCTGGCCTATCCCTTCATTGGGAGCGAGGTCTGTCCCAATTGGGAGGGGTCAGAATGTTATCCTATGCCCCGGATTACTCAGGGTGTACGATCCGTCGTGGCTTCGGAGCCTTGTTCTTATCTTGTAAAGAGTGCATCATCATCAACTGGATACCGGCAACCGTCTCCTTGAGCCTTCTCCTAGATAGGGGTAAAAGGGTCATTCCTCGACTACCTAAGTAGGTTTTGACCTTGGTCGTGTCCTGTCCTAGGGGGTCCATCCATGTTCTTCGAAACCTATAGGTTTGTCGTCCCCGAAGGCGGAGGTTTCGTCCTATGCTAGGTGGCAGGACGTCATCTTAGGCCGAGGTACAGGCATGTCTTCCGTATCACAGGGTCGCCCTGCTTCCCATGTCGGATGAGGCGGAGTCACGTTGAAAGACCTTGTTTGGTTTTGGTTAATTGATTAAACCTATGGACTAACTCTTGAACTAAGTATATGATCAAGATAGGGTGGTCCACCTTGGAACATGGAGCTAGATGGATGATCATGGTGAATCAAGTGCTTCATGGACTAAGGAAAAGAAGAAAGAGAAAAACAAAAATGGGCTGAAGGCAAAGGTATATCATAGGGCCATTTTTGGTTTAGTGATCAAGACACTATAGAGAGTGTGATCACCTTTAGGATAGATAGCCGTACTATCAAGAAGGGAAAACTCGTGTCGATTGCGGTTATCATGTGCCACTAGGTTTGCATTGCATTCACATAAAATGAACCTAAGTGACATGAACAAAACTAAATCCAAGAAATATATTGTAAAAGGCTAACACAGGTGGACAAAGGTATGAATCATAAGGTGTTAGCACATGGAAGCTTGGAGAAGAAGAGGCAGCTCGGTCTGGCACTCAGAAGGACTCTGGACGCAGGGTCTGGACGCAAGCTAAGTGCGGTCCGGACCAATGGACATGCGTCCGGTGGCATACCCTAGCTCTCAGCGCTTCTAGACAGGAGGTACGGATGCAGATCATCGTCCGGACGCTGACTCCGGTCATGAGTCCGGAGTCATGCGCTCACTGGACTTCTCAGACCAGAGGGTCCAGACGCAAAGCATGGTACGGACCGAGGACACCGGACGCTGTGTTCGGGCAGTTGCGCTCGCTGGACTCTCTCCGGGTGAGGATCCAGACGTAGAAAAAGCGGGTTCGGACGCCACTATTGCACGCGTCCGGATGCCGCACGTCAGCAGCAGGAAGGGCGCCAACGGCTGAATTCAAATGGAGGAGGGTCCAGACGCAGATGCGATGGTCCGGAGCCCCTAAGAAACAGCGTCCGGAGCTACGCAGAAAAGCAAGGATGAAGGGGAAAACGGCTAGTCTTTTGTGGAAGGCTATAAATATGTTTTGGCTGGCTCAAGGAGCACTCTCTTGCACCTTCCATTCATTTTACATACTTGTGCTTGCTTGAGATAGCCCCCAACTCACTCTCTTCACTCTTGTTGCATATTTGTGAGAGTTTGAGTGATCCAAGTGCATGGATCATTGCATTGCATCTTAGTGGCACTTGGTCATCGTTGTCGCCGCAGAATTTCTTGTTATTCTTGGTATTTGCCAACACCTAGACGGCTTGGCGATTGTCGAGAAGCGTCGGCGCAATTGGTGATTGTTTGCGGCCGACTTCGGTGATTGTGAGAGGGCTTGTACCTACCTTGGCGGAGAGCCAAAGGGTAACTCTAGTGGATTGCTCGTGTCATTGAGTTACTCTCATTTGGGTGGATTCTTGTGGCGCCCGAGTTAGTGGGCTAGGCTTGTCATTGCCTATTAGCCACCGAATCACCACTTGAGTAGTCGACACAACGGGAACTAGCTTGGTGGCAACCAAGTGAACCTCGGGAGAAAAATCGATTGTCATCTTGTCTCCCGGCTACTCTTTGGTATTCATTGTGATTGGTTCATCCTATTGACATCCATCCATCACAAGGCATCGGTATAGCAATCACCTCCTATCTTGTATTTACTCTTTCTATCTTGTCTAGTTAGCTTGCTAGTTAGCTTCTTTAATAGTTGTTCTTGCTAGCTTGTGCTAAGTGCTTTAGGTTCTTGCTATTGATTGATAAGCACTTAGTGGACTAGAATTGCAATTGATAGGTGGCTTTGCACCCCAAGTTTGAAAAGTCTCACTCCTCTCTCCTTGATCAAAGCAAGGATAAGGTTGTTGCATCATTTGCAACCTTCAAATCCTTTGTCAAGAGATGTCACAATGGGGGTTTAGGGACAAAGGGGGGTGTTCTTTCTCAATGACAATAGTGATACATTTGCAACCTTCAAATCCTTTGTCAAGAGATGTCACAATGAGTTTGAAACAACCATCAAGAAAGTGAGAAGTGACAATGGAAGTGAATTCAAGAATACAAGAGTTGAAGAGCTATGTGATGAGCTTGGAATCAAGCATCAACTCTCGGCCAAGTACACTCCACAATCAAATGGCCTTGTTGAGAGGAAGAATAGAACATTGATTGATATGACAAGATCTATGCTTAGTGAGTACAATGTGAGTCAATCCTTTTGGGCCGAAGCTATCAACACTGCTTGCTACTCTAGCAACCAGTTGTATTGTCATCCATTGATGGAAAAGACTCCATATGAGCTTTTGAATGGAAGAAAGCCAAACATTGCATACTTTAGAGTCTTTGGGTGCAAATGTTACATATTGAAGAAATACACAAGACTTGGAAAGTTTGACAAGAAGTGTGATGAAGGGTTCTTACTTGGTTACTCAACCACAAGCAAAGTCTATAGAGTGTGGAATTCGGCTAGTGGTATACTTGAAGAGGTCCATGATGTTGAGTTTGATGAAACCAATGGCTCTCAAGATGGCAATGAGAACTTAGAAGATGTGAGTGGTCCTCAATTGGAAAATGCTACGAAGAGCATGGACATTGGTGATATTAGGCCAAGGCAAGTGATTGATATTGAAGATGATAAAGATCAAGTGCTCAACTCACCTCAAATGCAAGCTAGTAGCTCTCAAGTGCAAGATCAACAAGTTGCTAGTTCATCTCAACCAAGCTCAAGCAATCAAATCCCTATCCTCCAACCAACTAACATTGCAAGAGATCATCCCATTGATCAAATAGTTGGTGACATTACAAGTGGTGTTCAAACAAGATCAAGATTGACATCTTTTTGTGAGCACTACTCTTTTGTATCATCCATAGAACCAACAAAGATTGATGAAGCCTTACAAGATGTTGATTGGGTCAATGCTATGCATGAAGAGCTCAACAATTTCACTAGGAACCAAGTTTGGGAACTAGTTGAAAGACCCAAGAACTACAATGTGATTGGCACAAGATGGGTATTTAGAAACAAGCAAGACCAAGATGGTATAGTTGTGAGAAACAAAGCAAGATTGGTAGCTCAAGGATACACTCAAGTTGAGGGTCTTGACTTTGAAGAAACATATGCACCGGTTGCAAGATTAGAGGCAATAAGAATCCTATTGGCCTATGCATGTGCACACAACATCAAGCTATACCAAATGTATGTGAAGAGTGCTTTCTTGAATGGATACATCAATGAGCTAGTATATGTTGAGCAACCTCCCGGATTTGAAGATGACAAGAAGCCCAACCATGTATACAAGTTGAGAAAAGCTTTATATTGCTTGAAGCAAGCACCTAGAGCATGGTATGAAATATTGAGGGACTTCCTTCTATCAAAAGGGTTCATCATGGGGAAGGTTGATACTACCCTCTTCACCAAGAAGCTTGGCAAGGATCTATTTGTGCTCCAAATATATGTGGATGACATCATATTCGGTTCAACCAATCAAGATTTTTGTGAAGAATTTGGCAAGATGATGGCAAATGAGTTTGAAATGTCAATGATTGGTGAACTTAGCTACTTCCTTGGTCTTCAAATCAAACAATTGAAGAATGGCACCTTTGTGAGTCAAGGCAAGTACATCATGGATATGATGAAGAAATTTGGCTTAGAAGATTCAAAAGGCATTAGCACTCCAATGGGCACTAATGGACACTTGGATATTGATGCTAGTGGCAATATGGTGGATCAAAAGTTGTATCGGTCTATGATTAGAAGCCTACTCTATGTGACCGCTTCAAGGCCGGATGTGATGTTTAGTGTATGCATGTGTGCAAGATTCCAAGCCTCTCCAAGAGAAAGTCACTTGAAGTCTACAAAGAGAATTTTGAGGTACTTGAAGCATACACAAGATGTTGGATTGTGGTATCCCAAGGGGTCAAACTTTGAGTTATTTGGATATTCGGACTCCGACTATGCGGGATGCAAGATTGATAGAAAGAGCACATCGGGCACATGTCAATTCTAGGCATGTCACTTGTATCTTGGTCATCAAAGAAGCAAAATAGTGTTGCACTCTCTACCGCCGAAGCCGAATACATAAGTGCGGGTAGTTGTTATGCTCAATTGCTTTGGATGAAAGCAACTTTGAATGACTATGGATCAACTTCAAGCAAGTGTCATTGCTATGTGACAATGAAAGTGCGGTGAAGCTCACCAACAATCCGGTTCAACATTCAAGAACCAAGCACATTGATGTGAGGCACCACTTCATAAGAGACCATCAACTCAAGGGTGATATCAAAATCACAAGTGTTGGCACCGATGATCAACTTGCCGACATATTCACCAAGCCATTAGATGAGAAGAGGTTTTGCAAGCTAAGGAATTAGTTGAACATTGTTGACTTCTCAAATATGTGTTGATGCACCCCCATATATGACATGCCTCTCCTTCAAGCTTTGCAAGGTACAAGTTGATTGACATGTCATTCATCCTTATTAGGACTTGTTAGTGCATATAGACATCAATTCATTAGTACCATTCATGAAAATCAAAATGTTTTGATGCTTATATGGTACCACTATTGCTTCTATGCTTAACTTGATCTAGTGGTAGCATATGACATATTTGTGGGCTTGCAATCCTAGAGTTTGATCTAGATCATGAACTCCAAATGTTTAGCTCAACATGGGCAAGATAACCATTCCAGGATGTGTGAACAAACTTGTCCATGGTTTAAACCGAGTTAAATAGCTTGGGGCAAGTAATCTAGATTGAACCACAACTAAGCTTCTCTCCAATAATCAAACTTTTGAACACATCTTTTATGATAATTGATGACAAAGGGGGGGAAGTAAGTAGTAAGAAAGCCTATGAATAAAGTTGTTGCATATCTTTGTGCGCTCATAAGTACTTGCTTGCATATGTATTTACATTCATGACATGCTTGTGTGGTGTATGCTAGTTATAGGATTCATATGATGTTTTGCTAACTAGCATGCATAGGTTGGTAAGCTTGCTTCTAATGTTGATCTCACGAGGTTTCTAGTGTTTTTGATGGTATCTAGCTAACCATGGTGCTAAGGATAATTTATATTGCACTCCGGTTGGTATCACGCTTCAAAGGTCCATCCTACACACCTTAGCATCATTTGGTAGCATTTACTCTCCCACAATTCCCATTCATGCATATGTGATCAAACTGAACCAAACTCATATATCACATATGTAGGGGGAGATAATACTACCAAAGTGAAAAAATTTCATTATATATATTCTTTTGTGAAAGGTTGTCATCAATTACCAAAAAGGGGGAGATTGAATGACCTTGTTTGGTTTTGGTTAATTGATGAAACCTATGGACTAACTCTTGAACTAAGTATATGATCAAGATAGGGTGGTCCACCTTGGAACATGGAGCTAGATGGATGATCATGGTGAATCAAGTGCTTCATGGACTAAGTAAAAGAAGAAAGAGAAAAAAAAATGGGCTCAAGGCAAAGGTATATCATAGGGACATTTTTGGTTTAGTGATCAAGACACTATAGAGAGTGTGATCACCTTTAGGATAGATAGCCATAGTATGAAGAAGGGAAAACTTGTGTCGATTGCGGTTATCATGTGCCACTAGGTTTGCATTGCATTCACATAAAATGAACCTAAGTGACATGAACAAAACTAAATCCAAGAAATATATTGTAAAAGGCTAACACAGGTGGACAAAGGTATGAATCACAAGGTGTTAGCACATGGAAGCTTGGAGAAGAAGAGGCAACTCGGTCTGGCACTCAGAAGGACTCCAGACGCAGGGTCCGGACGCAAGCTAAGTGCGGTCTAGACCAATGGACATGCGTCCGGTGGAATACCCTAGCTCTCAGCGCTTCTGGACAGGACGTCTGGACGCTGACTCCGGTCGTGAGTCCGGAGTCCTGCGCTCACTGGATTTCTCAGAGCAGAGGGTCCGGACACAAAGCATGGTCCGGACTGAGGACACCAGACGCGTGTTCGGGCAGTTGCGCTCTCTGGACTCTCTTCGGGTGAGGATCTGGACGTAGAAAAAGCGGGTCCGGACGCCACTGTTGCACGCGTCCGAATGCCGCACGTCAGCAGCAGGAAGGGCGCCAACGGCTGAATTCAAATGGAGGAGGGTCCGGACGCAGACGCGATGGTCCAGACCCCCCTATGAAACAACGTCCGGAGCTACGCAGGAAAGCAAGGATGAAGGGGAAAACGGCTAGTCTTTTGTGGAAGGCTATAAATATGTTTTGGTCGGCTCAAGGAGCACTCTCTTGCACCTCCCATTCATTTGACATACTTGTGCTTGCTTGAGATAGCCCCCAACTCACTCTCTTCACTCTTGTTGCATATTTATGAGAGTTTGAGTGATCCAAGTGCATTGATCATTTCATTGCATCTTAGTGGCACTTGGTCATCATCATCGCCGTGGGATTTCTTGTTATTCTTGGTGTTTGCCAACACCTAGACGGCTTTGCGATTGTGGAGCAGCTTCGGCGCAATTGGTGATTGTTTGCGGCTGACTTCGGTGATTGAGAGAGGGCTTGTACCCACCTCGGCGGAGAGCCAAAGGGTAACTCTAGTGGATTGCTTGTGTCATTGAGTTACTCTCATTTGGGTGGATTCTTGTGGCGCCCGAGTTAGTGGGCTAGGCTTGTCATTGCCTATTAGCCAGGGTAAAAATGACAAGAAAACTAGGAGGGTGTTTTGTATGTAGGAAGGAGAGATTCCAGAGGGTGAACCGGTCATGGTGGGCACGTTTCTTGTTGCTCATCATCCTGCAGTTATGCTTTTCGATTCTGGTGCATCTCATACATTCATCAATAGAACTTTTGTTGAAAAGCATGCAATTCTAATAATGAATATAAGGGTAGATTTCTATATATAGTCACCTAGAGGGCATATAAGTACTAATGATATGGTACATTAGTTGCCCATAGAAATGGGTGGGTATACTTTTCCCACTACCATGATAATTTTAAATAAGTAAGATATAGATGTAATCTTGGGAATGAATTGGATGTAACAATGAAGGGCTGTTATTGATATTTTGAATAGAACTATAAGAGTGAATCTACTCGACAATAACTCTCAACTCTTGATTCAACTCTCTATACCCAAGACGACAGTTGAAAGAATATGTTCTTTGACAGTGAAACAAGTAGCAGATATACCTGTTGTGTGTGGGTTTCCAGATGTCTTTCCAGATGATCTACCCGGATTACCGCTAGACAGAGATGTGTTGTCGGTGTTTAGAAACTACCAACGAGTAAATTTGTACGTGTGTCGGGTTCTGAATGGTGAGACAAGAGGTTTATACTGGTTCGGGCAAGAAATCCCTACATCCAGTGTGGAGCTACTCGTGTTCCTTATCTCTACTTTCAGGGGCTACAAGCTGGTTCGAGAGAGGGGGTATGAGCCCCAGGTCTCTGGATGGTGTAGTGAGTGAATGTGCTATCGACTAGCTGTGTTCTTCGGGTGTGTGATATCTTTCTCCGGAAGATTGAGAGTAGAGATCCGGGTCCTCCTGAGTCGTCCGCCTGTCCTCCTTTTATAGTCGCAAAGAGGGCAGGAGAGTTACAAACATGCGTCGAGAGATATCTACCTAGGATATCGAGCCCTTTCCTTCCTCACGAAGGATGTTGGACACTTGTAATACTATATTCCTATTGTCTTCGTACTTTGTCGGAGGAGGGGAGTCGTGTCGGCTCCTCGTTGCGTCGCCGGAGGATATGGGGGGGGGGGTCCGGTTGAACGCGTAGCATAGTAGAGATATGGAGTTCATTGTACCGTTGGAAGGTACATGGATGTACCTTCTTATAGTTCTTTTTGTATACGATGGATTCCTCCACCCCGGGGCAATGGATTTCGTTACATGGCGAGCCCCATGTACCCGACGTACCTCCACTTGATGGGTTCCTGTTGGGGCCCGGAGGCATGAGGAGTTGTCGCTGCTTCTTGGAGGCGTGGGTCCTACCTGTTCAGAGATTCGGTTTCGTCCTGTCTCTGGCCAGAGGACTCGTTGTGCCTCGGTTTTGGTAGGGAACTAGGGTGTTATCCTGAGCTCCGGTTTATACGGGGTGTACGATCCCTCAGAGTGAAGTACCTCCGTTCTTATCGGCGCTCGCACCGTCAGCGCCCACAGAGCGACAGTCGTCACCTTCTAGAAGGGGGTTAATAGGTCTTTTCCCTTCCGGTGGCGCTCTTCACGTCTTCCGCTGGCTGTGGAACCGTCTCGTTCTCTACGTCGGGCGAGACGGAAACAGGTCTGCCCGGGGGCACGTCTGCCTTCCCAGGCCGACGGGGTTCTGCGAATCATGCGCCTCTTGATTCATGGGCCTGCGGTGATTTCTCCCAGATGGAACTCTTATTTGTTGGTTTGTTTTTAAGAGTTTGTCATTAAATTAGATCTCTGACAGTAGCCCCGAGCCTTAGGAAGAGTTTCCTAATTACCTTGCTGAGGCTTTATATATGATGTTCAGACATCTATTTTAATCCTTAGCCGAGAGGGTGCGCGCGAGCGCACCCGCCGAGTGTAGCCCCCGAGCCTGGGTGAGAGTATAACTCTTGCGCAGGTTTAGATTTCGTCGTTTTTGTCTTGATGTCTTGATCGCAAGCGGTGGATATGCTCAGATTGCTTCGAACCGCGATCTTTCAATGGCGCAGACGGACTGAATCGGGCCGACTGTGGTTTCCGTCCTGGCCGCCTGTCGTTATTGCCGGTGGCACTGTTTAGTCATGATGTTGTAAGCATCGAGACTTCCTCACCCCTATCCTGCCGCCACGTTTCGTACCTTCGTGTTGTCGACGCCCTGGCTTGTCCGTCGCGATCAGATGCAATGGAGTGGCTATCTTGCCTTCTTACGCATCCATTAATCGAGCTCTCTGTATACGGTGATTTTCTGCGGCGTGAAGCCCCCGGGCATATATCGACGTAGGGTTTCTTTTAAAGTCGCTTGCCATTCGGTCGGGCCGCAGGGATCGGTTTGTGCCTGAATCAGGGTTGGAGCCACAGTAGTGCTCTTTCAGTGACCGGGACACAGTCGCGATAGGCCTAAAGATTAGGATGATTCACGCCGCACCCTAGCCTGGTGGTGTTTGTCGGTGCTCTGCGTGTCGCGCTCCCCAGCGTGCGGTGTATCCACCAGCTTACCGTGACAAGACTTGGCACAACACTTCTTGCGTTTCCCTAACCATTTTAGCAAGATGAAAATGGGAATGGTGGGCCCCATCTGATATGGAGTGACCTTGGTCTTTGCTAACTCTACTACCCGGCCTATTTAAAGTGGCAGGAGGAGCGAACTGTTTCATCCTGCTTCCACTCCTCGGTTAAGCTCCTTCTGCCTGAGTCACTATTGCTTGTTAAGCCATGGACCGTGGCAAGCGACCCCTGGAGAGCGGTCTTGTTGGGAGTGCATCTAATCCTCGGAGCCTTCGTCGTCGGATGACTGAGGCGGGATGGTACTCGCATTGTGCTATTCTTGGTATCTTTTTCTTGTTATGGCTCGGACACTGATTGATTTCCCGCTATCCTGATTAGGAGGCCTTACTCGTCTCATAACATCTCCGCTTCTAGTGGCTTTGAGGTGTGGGCGGCGCCTTCTAACCTGCTCACACCGACGTGTCCGGTGTTTTGCGTGAACCCGGGGGGCGTTCTTCGTCCCGCTGCGATCCCGGCGCCGCCGGGGTCGATGCCATCGCCTCCTATGCACCGGTTCCGGAGCTTGCTGGAGGAACTACTTAGTCGTCCAATGCATAATCTTCACCGTGTTCAGGACACGGAGCTGCTTTACCGGATGCTCGAGGGTTTTCGCCAGAGCCTGCTAGGGTCTATTCAGGCAGGAAACGGTGTCCGTGATCGGCTGGCCGAGGCTGACGGATGTGTCATAGGTAAGCTTCGGCGTTTTTCCCTAAGCATGTTCTGTCGATGATTTGCTTTTGATGCCTTGTATCGTTTCTTCTTCGCAGCGCTGGAAATGGAGCTGCAGACACTCCGTTCTGCTGCGGACGACGTCGTCGACCTTCTTCATGCGCCTGGGAGTACCATGGTCGATCGTCTCCAGGCCGTCCCCACGCGCGTGCGCAACGTCGTTGTACGCGCCGTCTTTCGTGGGGCGGGAGTTGCGTTCGCCATGGTCGAGGTCCGCTCTAGAACGAACATGGTGGATGTCGCCGAGTTCCCTCATGGCCGGAGCGTCGATCAGTATGTTCATCTCATCGAGCGTATTTCTGACGCAGCGGAGGTCGTCGTCGACGTCGTGCCGGCCGAGGAGGTCTTGGCGGAGGAGCCGAGGGTGGTGGCCCCATGATTGTTAGTCCTCCACAGAGTTGGATGTATTTTGCTTAGTTGACGTGCTTTTATTTGCTTGTAAGAACTGGGCCTGCTGAGCCCCTATCTTTAGCTTCTACAATCGTCGTTTTTAGCTATCGTTCCTATTTCGTAGGCCTTTGTTAGTTTGCCTATCGTGTTTGTTGGACCATGCGTTTTAGGGGTTGTCGCAGCTCCCGTGTTTCTTCCTCGCACCCCCATGGTCTAGGATGTGGAAGTGAGCGACCCCGTATCTTACCTCGGGGGCCGAGATCGAGGGATCGTCGAGTTGCTAATGGGTAGTCTAGGTGAGACCCCGGGTCCTCATTCGTGGAGGCACGCACCGGCGGAAGTCCATCGTGGACAGATCTGTAATCTTCAACAGTCGATATGTATAGTACCCAGATCCGTTCGATGGAATCCGAGGGCTCGATGCCGCCCCTCGTGGGGTTTACCACGTATTCTGATATCTGTCGAAGCCTAAACACGTTTACTAAATGTGTTCGACGTGAAGACGTCTACGTTCCGACCGCTAGGGTCCACTTGGCAACGTCCCTCACTCTTCGTTTTTTGGCCAGGGAGGCTGTAGAACCCGTAATGTTTTGGGCCAACCAAGATCCCTTAGCCTAGTTGTCTCATTTGTTAAATGAGTACTACGGGTAACAAACGGACTTTCACCCGTTACCCCATTTTTGGTCCCTGTATTTTGCATAGTAGGGATAAAGAATTGTATGTTCTTTTAAATGGACGTACTTACCGGTCGTGCTCACCTTTTTATTAGCCGTAGTGGACTGGTTGTGCCTCTTGCAACGCTTGCATGTTCCTGGGAAGTTGGCGCTGCGTGCGGTTCACGGACCCCTATGGCAGCCAGTCGTTTGGTTTGGCGAAGCGGCGTACGTGTCCTCTGGTGGTTTGCTGATGTCGTCCATGCCTGGGAAATGAAGGGTCGCGTCTCTATGGGACCAAGGCGCGCTTGTGTGGAAGATGGAGAGATAGTAGCCCTGTGCTATATATTGGATGGGGTCTGGAGTAGTACTACTTTCCACCGCTCTTCTCGGTCTTCTTCTTCCCCTTTGCACCAGCCAGTAGTAGTAAGAAAAGAGGGTTTCTCATCGTCGTCATCGTCGTCGAGAGGGGTCGCGGGAAGCGCCTCAGCCTCGTCTTTGCGCTTACCATGCTTGCCTCACCATGGCAGCCAGCATCCTCCTGACGCTGTCGGAGGAGCTTCTCCTCCAGATCCTTCTCCGCGCCATCGACTACGGAAAGGACTATCATGAGTACATGCGTCTTCATCAGGTCTGTAGTGTTTTTCAACGGTTCTACCATGAGAGGGAGGTGGCTCGACTTTTGTCTCTCCGCGCTATACAGGGCTTCTGCCGGTCTTGCCGCAAGTTTTGGGGGATGGCTCTCGAGCAGTGCTTTTTTGAGGTCGATCATCGAGAAGCCTTTTGTTTCCACGGTGTGGAGAAGTTGATGCTACGGGGAGACGACCCCTCCGGTTGGGGTTCATCAAACTGGCGATCCAGGCTGGGGATGCCGGGGCGATGTACTTTCGGTCCATGATACTGTATCTTGCAAATCCGGCGGACCTTGAGGCCCTCGCTCTTCTCAACCAGGTCACCAGTGTTGTGTTCCTGAATGGTAGATGGGGCAACCGCGACCTAGCTGTGCTGCGTTCCTCCCTCCGCGCGGACCTTCACTTCACTGCGCGGTGGTGGAGGATTTGGTGCCCGTGGGATGTGCCGGAGTTGGACGTCGATGATCCTCCTGCCTACGCTCGGGAGTTTTGCCGACGCTTTGGGTCGGCGAGCGAGGGTCTGGGCGGAGTCATTATGTACTGTAGCCCTAAGTGTCGCCTTCGCCATGAGTTTGTGCTCTGGGCTAGGTGTCTTGACAATGTGTCCACATTTCGTGTTCGTCACATTAAGGTGTTGCCTTGAGTGATTCGTCCAGGCTCTAGTTCTTTTGCTTTTGAAATGGTTGTAATGAACTTGGATTGTATATATCTATTTAAATTTTTCTTTTGCTTCGTGTGTATCGGGTAGCCCCCGGGAAAGGGGTTTCTTTGCATGTCGTGTATGGAAGAAAAGCTCTTTCCCAAGACTTTGTGATGTGTGAAAAGAAAAACTTCGGTTGAAATGCTGTAATGGGGAATTTTTCAGGGGTAGAAACGACGTAGCTGTTGTATCTTCCAGGCGTTGGTGAAGATTTTGTCAGCAAATGTTTTCAGTTGTTAGGCTCTTGGCCTTATTACTTCGTGGACAATGTAGGGTCCTTCCCAGGGCGATGTGAGCTTGCGCTGCTCCTTGTTGCTCTGGATTTTACGGAGTACTAGATCCCCTGGCTAAAAATCCCTTGGTCGGATGCGTCGATCGTGGTACCGGCGTAGCGCCTGTTGGTACTTGGCCGAGTGTAGGAGAGCGGTGTCCCTAGCCTGGTCAATCTGATCTATGGCGTCTTCCAGGAAAATTTCTACCTTCTTTGGATCGTAGGCTTCCACCCTTGGGGACCCATATTCAAGATCGGTGGGTAAGATGACTTCTGAGCCGTAAACCAGGAAGAATGTGGACCTCGAAAGTCAACGTTTCCTTTCGGAAATTGTTCGGCCCGCCGAACGTGACGGGCAGATCAATCTGTCTGATGGGATCCGCCTTTTTGCCGGGAATTGCCCCGAAAAACGGAGCCCCCGAGGGTCGTAGTCGTGACCGGGGTATTCTCATTGCGTCGAGGGTCTCAGCATAGAGGATGTTTAGCCCACCCCGCCGTCCATAAGGACCTTAGTGAGGTGCTTGGTGCCAACAATGGGATCAACAAATAACGGATAGCGCCCAGGATACGGTACATAGTCGGGATGATCATTACGGTTGAAAGTAATAGGAGATTCGGACCACTTGAGGAAGGTAGGAACAGCGGGGACAGTTGCGTATACCTCTTTGCGAGCGACCTTCTGTTGACGCCGTGAGCTGCATGACGTCGGCTGCCGAAGATCATCAGGGTTTCGTCCGCCGGGATCTAGCCGTCGTCCTTCGCTCTGCTGTCTTTGCCGTCGCCCTCTTTCTTCTTCGTCCATCTCTTCTTTCTCGCACCGCCGCCGAGGAATTTCTTCATGAGGATGCAATCTTTGGGAAGGTGTTTTACCGGGGTCGCGTGGTTGGGACAGGTCCATTCCAGAATCTTCTCAAAGTGATCGTTCACTGGCACGTCCTATTGCTCCTCGCCTTTCTCCGTTGCGGCGACGAAAGACGAGTTGTACCATTGTTGGTTGCACCATTTCTTGTGCGGTCGGGTGGAGGGTCCTTTAGCCTCTACGTTGTCGCGCTTGCTGCGGCTCGTTGCGCCTTGGAAAACGGCGCCAACTGCCTCTTTTCCCGAGGCATGATTCGTGGCAATGTTGAGAAGCTCTTTCATCGTCTTGGGTTTTTTGTGCCCTAGTTTGTGAACTAAGGACTCGCATGTTGTCCCCGACAAGAAAGTTGTGACGACGTCACCGTCGGCTATATCCGGGAGCTTGTTACACTGTTGAGAAAAGCGACGAATGTACTCTCGAAGGGTTTTGCCTCGCTTTTTCTTACAGTTCTTGAGATCCCAGGAGTTGCCAGGTCGGATGTAGGCCCCTTGAAAGTTTCCGACGAAGGTTTCTTTCAGGTCACCCCAGTTCCGTATCTTTCCTTTCGGGAGGTGTTCCAGCCACACGCGAGCTGTGTTCGAGAGGTAGAGTAGCAGATGGCGGATTACGAAATTCTCGTTGTTCCCCCCGCCTGCCTCGCAGGCGAAACGATAGACCTCCAGCCAAAGGTCGGGGTTCGTGAGCCCCGTGTACTTCTAGATGTAGGTGGGTGGTCGGAAATGTGATGGAATCCGCGCAGCATGTATGCGAGCGGAAAACACCGCGGTCCGGTGGGCTTTGGGCTAGAGTCCCGGTCCTCGGCGGGGTCGTGTCGTCCGCCCCTGCGCGGGTGTTGCCCGCGTCACTTGTTGTCGTCGTCGCTGTCGCTGGGCTCGCGGTTGTCACTTTCGTGACGCGTCGCGCGGTTGGGACACCGCCTGACCGGCTCCTGATCCCTCGCAAGGGTTGGTTTTGGTCTTTGGCGAATGGAGTTTTCAGGTTGTGGCGTGTTGGGAGCACTGGAGAGAGCACCTTCCCTCTGTCGCACCGAGCATTCTGCCTGCGGGGCCGCCGCACTGTCCAGAAGGAAGCACAACTCCCCTTTGAGCTTCTTTTCCTCGGGCGTCACGGGTTCTGGGAACTGCATCATGAGCATGGTGGCAGCTGCTATGTTCTGCTGCGCCTATGGAAAGGTGAGTGGAGACATGTGATCTTCGATGATGCGGCGTTGCACGTCCCGAGGTTGGGCTCGGGGGTCGATCTCCGAGTTTGGGTGCAGTTGCTGCTCAAGAAGAGCACGCTCGTCGTCGATCTGGCGGCAAGAGTTGTCGAGCTCCTCCTGTCGGGCTTGCATGGCGTCTAAGTTGACGTGCAGCGGCGTAAGAGCCCGACGGTTGGCCAGGAGGATTTCGTTGTCGTCCTCATCGACGTCGCGCACGACTCCCTCCGGGGTGTCCTCCCTTCCGTCGCACATGAAGCATTCCCGCAAAGGGATCTCGCTGACCTCGGGAGTGACGTGTTCAGTCCCCGTGCTATCGGTGCCGGAGAGAGCCATGTCATCCTCGGTTAGGAGGTCGTAGAATGAGTTGATGGTCCCAACGAACTCGTCGTCCGGGGTATCGGTCATTTTTAGGGCGATGAGCCGTTCGAGGATGGACGCGACGCTAACGAGACCGAACGGGTATGTCCCGGGGACGCCCTCTTCTATCGGTGCGCCTCCCTCGATCTAGATGGCGGCGTCGACGTAGGCGAGTGCATGTTTTTGCACGCGGATCGGGGAGGGTTGCGACGCTCTTCGGCCTTTGGTGCGCTGGCGTGACCGGCGCCGACAAAGGAGCGGGCGGTCGCTGCCCGTCCTCATCGACGTCGTGCACGGCTCCCTCCGGGGTGTCCTCCCTTCCGTCGCACATGAAGCATTCCCACAAAGGGATCTCACTGACCTCGGGAGTGACGTGTTCAGTCCCCATGCTATCGGTGCCGGAGAGAGACATGTCGTCCTCGGTCAGGAGGTCGTAGAATGAGTCGATGGTCCCAACGAACTCGTCGTCCGGGGTATCGGTCATTTTTAGGGCGATGAGCCATTCGAGGATGGACGCGACGCTAACGAGACCGAACGGGTACGTCCCGGGGACGCCCTCTTCTATCGGTGCGCCTCCCTCGATCTAGATGGCGGCGTCGACGTAGGCGAGTGCATGTTTTTGCACGCGGATCGGGGAGGGTCGCGACGCTCTTCGGCCTTTGGTGCGCTGGCGTGACCGGCGCCGACAAAGGAGCGGGCGGTCGCTGCCCTCGGAGGACTGCTCGTCCGTGGCGTAGTATGCCGCTTGCCCGTCGGCAGGCTCCTTCCCTGCGTCAGAGCCTGGGAGGAGGTTGCTAGCGCATCCCTTGGTGTCATGGCAAACATTTTCCGTCGAAATGACGGCCCCGAGGCAGTCGTCGCTCGGCAGGGCTTCATCACCGTCGGAGCTGGGGTCCGAATCCAGGAGGTAGTCGTATTGGGAGCGTACGAAACGTGTCATGGCGTGCTCAGCCGTGCGGTCGGTTTCGTACTCGTCGTCGTCAGAGTCCCCCATGCCACTCATGAACGCTTCGAGCGGATGGAGATCTTTGTCGTCGTTCCCAGGGGTCTCTCCCCCAAGCCCGGTGAGGTTGGCCCTAGGGTTTCATTCAACCAAGTTCATTACCTTGGGGTTGCCCAGCAATCTTTGTGAAGAAGAAAGATCAAACCTTGAGGCTTTCTGTTGATTATCGACCTTTGAATGAGGTAACCCTTAAAAATAAATATCCTTTATCTCGTATCCATTTGCTCTTTGATCAGCTATCGGGAGCAAAAGTCTTTTCCAAGATTGATCTGAGATCTAGTTATCATTAGATCAAAATAAAGCCTGAAGATGTTCCAAAAATAGCTTTCACTACCAGATACAACATATATGAATACCTTGTTATGGCATTTGTCCAAACAAATGCTCCATCTCATTTTGTGTACCTAATGAATTTTGTGTTTATGCCAAAACTTGACAAGTTTGTCATTGTTTTCATTGATGACATACTTATCTATTCCAAAAGTAAAGAAGAACATGCCGACCACCTCAGAGCCATTTTAACTCGTTTAAGAGAACATCAGCTAGATGCCAAGTTCAGTAAATGCGACTTCTGGCTAAAGCAAGTTTAGTTCCTTGGTCATGTCCTATCATCCAAAGGAGCCGCAGTTGATCCTAGTAAAGTTAAAGATATCCTTGAATGGAAATCTCCAACCACTGTCCACCAAGTTTGAAGCTTTCTTAGAATGGCGGGATATTACCGTCGTTTCATCCCCGACTTCTCCAAGTTATCCAAACCTCTCACAAATCTTCTGAAAAATCAAAGTGAGTTTGTTTGGTCTACAGAATGTGAGGAAGCTTTCCAAACATTGAAGAAGTTACTAACCACATCACCAATGCTAGCACAACCAGATATCGAGAAGTTGTTTGATGTATATAGTGACACTTCTGGTATTGGTATTGATTGTGTATTAATGCAAGAAGACTGATTCATTGCTTATGCATCAAGGTAACTCAAGAAGCATGAAGAACATTACCCAACTCATGATCTTGAATTGGCAGTAGTTGTGAATGCATTAAAAATCTAGCGGCATTATCTGCTAGGAAATACTTGCCATATCTATACTAATCATAAAAGCCTAAAGTATATATATTCACTCAATTAGAGCTGAACATGAGGCAACAAACATGGATAGAATTGATCATCCTGGCAAGGCAAATGTGGATGCAGATGCACTCAGTCGAAAGAATTATTGCAACTGTCTAACTATGAGAGATAAGAATCTCACTTTATGTCATGAGTTAGAAAATATGGGTATATTGATGGTTATACAAGGCAACTTGACCAATATCACTGTCGAATCAAGTTTACAAGATCAAATTATTGCTGCTAAAAAAACAAAGTTATAACTCATATCGAAGAAAGGGTTAAGTCTGGTAAAGCGACTTGTTTTCAAATTGACGATAAGGGTGTACTCTGGTTCAAGAATCAGTTGGTTGTGCCAAAAGTTCCAAAGTTATATCAACTTATACTTGAAGAATAACACTCAACTAGATTCTCTGTTCATCCAGGGAGTGTTGATATTTCTTAGAGGACACGAGTAAATTAATTATCCACAAGCTCACAGATAAATACTGATGTAGCACTTCACCAAGATAAGCCAGTTTTAAATATCGAACCCAAAGGAACGGTGTTATGAGGAAGACTAAGTCTATATTAACTTAACATGTTTCACAACCAAGTATAGATAACTATTGATAAGAGGATAAAGAACCAAGGACTTTCTAGTTCTGGTCTCTGGGTAAGCTTTAACTTTTATGATCTTTAAGGGCGATGACTTAAATAAGAGCAGAAAACAGAGTTCTCTCCTACCAAGCACCTATATGCCTGCCAAACCTATTACGGGAAACGGACTACAGAGGAATCAACATAGCTATAAGAGTCACCTACACGAGCTACCGTTATCCAGAAAATCAGGGGACAATCACAAGTAAACCTTAGCCTAGGCACCATGCCTACACTACGAATTACTACTTCAATCATGTAATGATCAAGATCAAAGAACTCAAGAAGAGTTGCAAACATAAATAACAATAAGGATAATTGCTTACTTGAACCAGAAGTCGAATACCAGGGTATCGTAGAATAGAGAACCTGGGCGAGAGTAATCTGATCCCAAAGAATACAGCGATGAAGAAGAACCGACAGACCGGAAGTCCTCCATAACTACACTCTCCAACTCTATATCTCTAATCTCTAAATAGAGCTAGATCTACAAGGAATTGGTCTCTCTTGAAATGTTGACCTAGATATACTAGATAGGAATTAGGGCTTCGTGCTCTTGAGCTTTAGATCTAGCTTGGCTCTAGGAGGGGGGTATAGGGCTCTATTTATAGCCCGGTGGGATGAACGAGAGTCGTAGGATCAAACTGACTTAACGTAGGGCCGAGATGACTCAAAGGCGGTGGAGGAAGCTTCCGGAAGGCGGCGACAAGTGGGCCCAGGGGGTGCCCCCAGCCCCACCCCATGTCGACCGGTCCCATAGGTAAGGGTCTCAGGCCCTGCTTTGCTCTGGTGTCTTCTGGGTCCTTCGTGAGTTTGATGGCAACTATATCTCCGCGGGATTTCTTCTATATTTATTCTGATTTGCTTTCCTTATTATGCTTTTCTCGAATAGTCCCTGGAAAATAATAGAATACCAAAACTCGTGGAATTTGTTAGATAACCCGCTATACTTCTATTATTTTATATGTGATTGATCCATTTATCATGTTACACTAACGACCGTCAACAGGGAGCAATAAGATGTATCAAGATCTAAAATAGATGTTCTGGTGGACAAATATGAAGATAGAAATTGCAAGACACGTAGCAAAGTGTGATACTTGCCAAAGGGTCAAAGAAGTACATCTGAAATCTGGAGGAGAACTTCAACCATTACGAGTTCTAGTCTGGAAATGGGAAGATATCATTATGGACTTTATAGTGGGGCTACCCAAGACATCAAAGGGTTATGATTCCATCTGGGTTATCGTGGATAGGGTCACTAAGCCATAACTACACATTTCTTACCAGTCAAAACTACATATCAAGTCATTCACTATGCAAAGTTATATCTATCAAGGGTTGTGAAGTTGCATGGTATACCAAAGACCATCATTTCTGATCGAGGTACTCAGCTCATCTCTAATTTCTAGAGACACTTGCAAGAATCTCTAGGAACTAAACTTTTGTATAGTACTATGTATCTTCCACAAACAGATGATCGGGCTAAAAGATTGAATCAAATCTTAGAAGATATGCTAAGGTGTTATGTGCTGAAGTACTCAGAGAAATGTGATGAATGTTTGCCTTTAGCTGAGTTTTCTTATAATATTAGTTATCAAAGTAGTATCAAGATGGCACCATTTGAAGCATTATATGGTCGAAGGTGTCGAACACCACTCAATTGGTCAGAACCTGGAGAAAGATAGTTCTTTGGGGTTGATGTTGTGAAAGAAGCTGAATAAAAAGTCAAGCAAATACGGACCAATTTAAAGATTGCACAGTCTCGCCAAAAGAGTTATGCAGACAAAAGACATCAATCGTTTGTTGACGCTACCAAAGACCTATTCTTACACCATCAAAACATCGTCAACATGCTCGGTTTCGAAGGAAGAATATCAAATCATGAGCATAATCTTATCAAATAACTAGTTCCACATGTCCCTTGAGTATATTTATGCAGGAGATGACAAATGTGGACATTGGAAGCCTATGGGAACCACTTACTGGGGCGGCCGACCCCACTAAGGGCTCACTAGGGGCTCCCATGCACCCAGGATCCAAGTGACACCTCCCAGAGTGAAGATCCACCCTTGGATCCACTCTGTGCTTTCTCAGAATGGTTCAAGATCAAAGCACATGGATCCATGGGCCCACAAGGAACCAAATTACTGTGACACTTCTAGAGGATTCCTATGACATGTGGGCAATGCTCCACGAGAAAGGAGAAGCCTGGGGGACTCAACCCCAGGTCGGCTGACCTGGCATGTGGGCCTAGGAGCCACCTAGAGCCCCCCAGACTAGTGGGGCCACCTTCTAGAAGAAGGGGGAGGTCCCCACCTATTATGAGGGAGTCGGTCGACCTGGCCTAGGTGCCCATGAACCTCCCTGAGTTCTCCACTGCCTTCCTGCATGCCTTCATGCAGAGCATTGATCTCCACCCATGCTCTATGGCGGTTGCAAGGATGGTTTGATCCAAGGGAGGACAATGAAGATCACGCGGATCGCTGACATGGCGATGGAGTAGCCCCCACTCTACCTCCACTATAAATAGAGGGTCACACACCCCTCTCATATCATGAAGAAGAAGATACATGACTCAAGACAAGAGTAGTTCCACTCTATAGTAGTGTAGTCTAGTTTGGGATTTAGAATGCTTCCATTCGTTTTGATTCTTGATATATGCTTTCCAAGGCCACGAAAGGTGTGATAGCTAAGTACATGGGTTCACCCAATGAGAGCTCAAATAAGAAAGCAAGTTTGGGTACCCAAAACGAATTGATTTGTCTTGTAGATCAATTATAAAGCCAGAGGGAGGCATTGGGTGCTTGATAGTGGGTGCACTCAACATATGACCAAGGATGCAAGAATGTTCAACTCAATCAAATCAAATGACAACAATTGCATTGATTCTATCACATTTGGTGGCAATGGCAAAGGCAAGGTCAAAGGCTTTGTAAGATTGCAATATCCAATGACATGATCATATCCAATGTGTTGCTAGTAGAGAGCTTGAACTTCAATTTGCTATCCATAGCTCAATTATGTGATTTTTGTTTCAAATGCATATTTGGAGTTTATGATGTAGAGATCATAAGTGTAGATGGCTCTAACTTGATATGCAAAGGATTTAGACATGAGAATCTATACTTAGTTGATTTCAATGCTAGAGAGACATAACTATCAAATTTCTTACTCTCTAAGTCTAGCATGGGTTGGTTATAGCATAGAAGGCTTGGTCATGTTGGAATGAAACAATTGAATGGACTTGTCAAGCATGATCTAGTTAGAGGCTTGAAAGATGTTGTCTTTGAAAAGGATAAGCTTTGTAGTTCTTGTCAAGCCGACAAAGAAGTTTGAAACACTCACCCTAGTAAGAGCATGATGAGTACTTGCAAACCTTTTGAGATTTTGCATATGTACTTGTTTGAACCAACCGCATACACTAGTTGACTAACATTGGTGGAAATAAATATGGATTTGTGATAGTTGATGACTTCACTAGATATACATGGGTATTATTTCTTAGTGACAAGAGTGACACATTTGACACCTTCAATACCTTTGTCAAGAGATGCCAAAATGAATTTGAAACAACTATCAAGAAAGTAAGAAGTGACAATGGTAGTGAGTTCAAGAATACAAGAGTTGATGAGTTATGTGACGAGTTTGGAATCAAAGATGAATTCTCGGCCAGGTATACACCTCAATCAAATGGGCTTGTTCAGGGGAAGAATAGGACATTCATTGATATGGCAAGATCTATGCTTAGTGAATACAATGTGAATGACTCTTTTTGGGCCGAAGCTATCAACATGTCTTGCTACTATAGCAACCGACTCTATTGCCACAAGATGCTTGAGAAGACTCCGTATGAGCTATTGAATGGAAGAAAGCCAAATATTGCATATTTTAGAGTGTTTGGTTTCAAATGCTATATATTCAATAAAGGCACAAGATTGAGCAAATTTGAGAAGAAATGTGATGAAGGCTTCCTACTTGGATACTCAACCAGAAGCAAAACACATAGAGTACAGAACTTCACTCATGGCATAGTTGAAGAAGTACATGATGTTGAGTTTGATGAAACAAATGGATATCAAGATGAAATTGAAAATCATGATGATGTGAGAGGTGAACCATTGGCAAATGGAATGAAGAACATGGATATTGGGGGCATTAGACCAAGAGAAGTGGTTGATGAACAAGATAATGACTATCAAGATTGCCCTCCATCCAATGTGCAATTCAATGACAATCAAGCAAGTTCATCCTCTCTAACTCAAGATCAACAAGTGGCTAGTTCATCATCTCTATCAAATGATCAACCAAGTGAAGGCAATCAACTTTCAACACTCCAACCTACATCTATTGCAAGGGATCATCCATTGGATCATACTATTGGAGATATCACAAGAGGTGTGCAAACAAGATCAAGATTGACTTCTTTTTGTGAACATTACTCATTTGTATCATCTATTGAGCCAACCAAGATTGAAGAAGCTTTCCAAGATATTGATTGGGTAAATGCAATGCATGAAGAGCTCAACAACTTCACTAGAAATCAAGTTTGGGAGCTAGTGGAAAGACCAAAGAATCACAATGTTATTGGTACTAGATGGTTTTTTTGCAACAAGCAAGATCAATATGGAATAGTGGTGAGAAACAAAGCAAGACTAGTTGCATAAGGGTACACTCAAGTTGAGGATCTTAACTCTGGAGAAACATATGCACTGATAGCAAGGCTAGAAGCATTTTGGATTCTATTGGCTTATGCTTGTGCTCACAATATCAAGTTATATCAAATGGATGTGAAGAGTGCATTTCTCAATAGGTACATCAATGAATTGGTATATGTTGATCAACCACCCGGATTTGAAGATGACAAGAAACCCAACCATGTGTACAAGTTAAGAAAGGCATCATATGGTTTGAAGCAAGGACCTAGAGCATAGTGTGAGAGATTGAGAGACTTCTCTCTAAGGTATTCATTATGGGAAAGGTTGATACTACCCTACTCACTAAAAAGATTGGCAATGACTTGTTTGTGTTGCAAATATATGTGGATGGTATTATCTTTGGATCAACAAATCAAGAATTTTGTGAAGAGTTTGGTAACATGATGGCTAAAGAGTTTGAGATGTCCATGCTTGGAGAGCTTAGTTACTTCCTTGGTCTTCAAATTAAGCAAATGAAGAATGTCACATTTGTAAGTCAAGGCAAGTATATCAAGGACATGATCAAGAAGTTCAATATAGATGAAGCAAAGGCAATTAGTACACCAATGGGAAGAAATGACAATTTGGATGATGATGCTAGTGGCAACATAGTAGATCAAAAGCTTTATAGATCAATGATTGGTAGTCTACTCTATGTGACCACATAAAGACCGGATGTTATGTTTAGTGTATGCATGTGTGCAAGGTTTCAAGCATCTCCTAGATAGGGTCATTTGAAAGCCATAAAGAGGATATTGAGATATTTGAAGCATACACCAAATGTTGGGTTGTGGTATCCTAAAGGATCAAACTTTGAGTTATTTGGATACTCCGACTTGGATTTTGTCGGTTGCAAGGTTGAAAGGAACAGTACATCGGTTACTTGTCAATTGCTTGGAAGATCACTTGTCTCATGGTCATGAAAGAAGCAAAATAGTATTGCATTATCCACCTCCAAAGGCGAATACATATCTATGGGTAGTTGTTGTGCACAAATACTTTGGATGACAGCTACTTTGAATGATTTTGGAGTCAAGTTCAACAAAGTGTCATTGCTATGTGACAATGAAAGTGCAATCAAGCTAACCAATAACCCAGTACAACATTCAAGAACAAAGCATATTGATGTCTGCCACCATTTCATTAGAGATCATCAATTGAAAGGGGACATTTCAATTGAAAGTGTGGGCACTGAAGATCAATTGGCCGATATATTTACCAAGCCACTAGATGAGAAAAGTTTTTGCAAGCTAAGGAATGAGTTGAATATTCTTGGTTTCTCAAATATGAGTTGATGCACCCCACATATATGATATGCCTCTACTCCAACAAAGCAAGGTATTAGTTGATTGGCAAGCATTCATGCATATTTTGCTAGGACTTGTGTAGAGCATATAGACATCACTCATGCTTATTAGGCTCATTCATACAAAACAAATTATTTTGATGCTTATATGGTACCACTATTGCTTCTATGATTTGATATGATCTAGTGGTAGCATATGACATGTTGATGAACTTGCAATCCTAGTGTTTGATCTATGATTATGAATTTTAAGTGTTTAACTCAACATGGGTAAGATAACCATCCTAGAATGTGTGAAGAAGCTTGTCCATGGTTTAAATCGAGTTAAATATCTTGGGCAAGTAATCTAGATCAAACCAAAGTTCAAAATAATCTTACCCTATCTCATACAAAGGGGGATAAAATTGAATATCTATAATTGGTCCCACATTTTTGTGTCAATTGGATGACAAAGGGGGACAAATACAAAGATATGCTTAAGGGGGAGAAATATGCAAAGATATGGATTCAAAGAGAGAAAAACAGGAAAAGAATAATAAATTGCAAAGAACACACAAGTAGGGGGAGCAAGCTCATGAACTCTATTGATGCATTTGAATGTATGCACCCTCATATGTATTATTGCATAAGTATTATAATTCAAATGATGATGCTTGTGTGATGATTGCTAGTAGTATAAATTGAATGATGATTGATCAACTAGCAACTATAATACTAAATGTTAAACTAATGCTTTCAAGTGAGCATTAGTTTCCAAGTGGTATCTAATCTATCATGTTGCTAAGGGTGATTGAAAATTTCCACACTCCGATGGTATCACGTTTCAAAGGTCTATTCTTAAAACCCTAGCATCATTTGGTAGCAAAAATTTGAACCAAACTCATCTAGCACATATGTAGGGGGAGCTAATACTACCAAACCGAATTTGTGTAACTCGTCCAATTCTATTTCTTTGAAAAACATGCTTGGACAAGCAACTCAAGTTCAAATTGATTATATTTCATATCTTTGAGAAAGATTATCATCAATTACCAAAAAAGGGGGAGATTGAAAGCCCATGGTTTTGTTTTGAGTAATTGATGAAACCTTCATTTGTGCTAACCTATTGCTCTCTAAGTGAATGTATGAGATAGGTTGGTACAAGCCATGTGATGGAGCTTAATGGATCAAGGTGATGATGGCAAAGCTCAAGCATGGAAGGATGAAAATGGACTCAAGGCAAAGGCGATATATATAGGAGTCATTTTCGGTTGAGTGATCAAGACACTATAGAGAGTCTAATCACGTTTAGGATAGATAGTTGTACTATCAAGAAGGGAGAACTTGTGAATGATTACAACTATAGCTTCCGTTATTTCTGTCTACATCTGTTGGTGAAGGATTTAGCTAAAATTTTTAATATATAAGTTAGCTCTTAGCGGCTGCTATAGTCAACTATAGCTCGTTTTAGGATATAGAAAGATAAATGCCTAAATTAGCTAATTAAAACCTAGCTATTGAGCCAAATTCCCCACCCATTTTAGGTAGTTAATTTAAATTCATGAAATTTTAATTAGCATCTAGTTCCTATTTTTGTCTAGATTTGCATGAGCAAGTTTAGAATTCTTGTTATGCATGCACCACTAGTACAAAACCGGCCTATACAGGCGGTTGGGAACCCATTTTCACAGGCGTTTCCCAGCCCTGCCTGCGCTGGGGGCCAGTAAAAATGGGTGATTTCTACAGGCGGTTGCTTGAGAACAACCTATAGAAACTCATTTTCACATGCAGTTTTCTTAGTGATCGAACCGCATGTGTAAATGACTCATTTAGAGAGGTGGTTCACTAAGAGAACCGTCTATGAAAATGTTTTTCAAATTTTATTTTTTTAATATATATATATATATTATTGTATTATTTAATATATACATATATACATATATATTGTTATTGAAACTACTAAACCATATTGGATGGTGTTTAAATATAGCAACATGTAATTTAAATATCTCATACATACATGTATTACTTCAAAGTTTCATGCTCGCAATAAAGTTATAAGTGTATGGCACATTATATACATGAGTCTCACGTTCACACACATAAAGTTACAGATGTATATACATCAAAAGTTTGGACATGTCCTCTAAAAGCCGTTGTTGATATTTGTTAACGTAGATAGAAGAATCACTAGGAAGTAATCCGCAAGCGCACGGATACCAGTGAGCACTTCACCCGGGAGATTATCTAGAGTATCGTAATTTATTTTTCCACAGGGAACAAGGGTGCGTCTGACTAACCAAATCTATGATATTAACCTTTAGGCTACAGACAAGGTGATTTTGATATGAGCGATTAGAGAAGATCGCGACTGCACTCTCATTCTAGTCTATATAAGATATGTGTTATTATTCTATTGGGGAGAACCGTCGTGATAAGAGACACCTCAGAGGAAGCTTAGCACGCGGCCTATAAACCCTACCGATCCTTCTAACAGGATTGTGGGTTCCAAAGGTATCTACGGAATTGTCACGTTCCGAGCTACTACCACAGATCCAGCTAGACAGGGGATATCTATGAGTATCCTAGCCCAAACACCACGTTTACGCTATAGAAGATTACCCTACTCTCTACGCGAAGAGAATAAAGTAAACTCACAAACCAAAGAATAATAAAACAGAGAACTTACTAGAATTAGCAGTCGAAATACCAAAGAAATCCTAGGAGCAAGCCTCGGGTTAGGAGACTTGATCCCGTCGATACAAACTGGAGAAGAGACACCGACAGGCCGGGCTTCCTCCAATCCACACCTCCACTCTAACTCTCTCAATCTAGAAGAGTAAACTCTAATCTCACATAGAAACTAAGGGTAGTTTCTCTTGAATGCTAAGCCCTAGAGAATAGATCCATAAGGGATCCTCTCTAGCGAATCCTCTCTGGAAAATATGAAAATGAATAATGGATTGCTTTAACCAGGGGCAGGGGTCCTCCTTATATAGCCCCCTCAAATGATCGTCAGTCGTCGGATCAAACCAACCTTAATGGAGGGTTTAGATTGATCCTCAAAGGCGGTGGAACCCTAATCCACGAGGCGGAGAATCATTGGCCCTTAGCCCAGGGCGGCCGCCCTAGGGGGGAGGGCGCCCGCCCTACCCTGCTGACAGGTAGGCCCCTCCTTCTAGCGGGTGGTTCTGGAGTCTTTTAGATTGCTCTTTTTCATTCGAAGGTGTTATGTGTCTATGTAATCCTTAATTGTGGGCCTCTTTTGCTCTTTTGCAGTTGTCTCCCTGCAGAAATAGATAAATACCAAAACTTGTGGAATTCTGTCAGTTAAAACCCTATGTCTAGGTGGTGTGTTGCAAATATATCCTTTCTTCTGCTTAGTTGACACTTAGAATTGATAATTAAGAGGTGTCAACAACCGCTCTGAGTAAGTTTTAGGCTATAAACCTCTATTAGCGCTTCGTACTCGAGCTTGGCTAATTCACTATCATAATCATGATATTTCCCTACACATGAGATGACATGTTTGATGAGAAAAAGGAACAAGTCCTCAACTATGGTGTACAATGTCTTTTCATTGATGGTCGTCGCCTTGGCTTTCTTCATGGAATGTTTCTTCAAGTTTTCGGTGTCTCCTCTCATGTGCTCGCACACATAGTATCCATAGAGGACATATCCTGTTGGTTGCTTGTGGCACTATAAAACAAAAAAGTGTTTATTTATAGATGATCGCACGTGTAGTATATCCACAGAGTACATGTATGATCTGTATTCATAAGAGTAAGTTTTCATACTTACCGGCTAGTCATATATAACTTACAATGGCTCATTTTCTTTTTTTCTTCGAAACAAGCTTTCCACCGTTCATTTTATAAAACCGACATGCCTTATGAACTCGAATACAATCACCATGTTAATTATTCTTAAAACACTTACAATGCAAAAGTATATGTGCATATATATCTCAACTTACATCTCTAGCATCTCAAGGAAATGTCCATAGCTTGATGACTGATAATTTGCGGAGTCTAGTGCCAGCACCTTTCCTTGTCTAGGATAAATGACGACGCAGATCCAGTGGTCCCTGCATGAATCAAATTGTGCATTTAAATTATGTAGTATGATCACCCAAAGTTATACGGTGCCACTAACCAAACTCATATACTTACCCAAAGTTGTACGGTACCACTATCGATTTCCTGTCTTGATACTTATTCATACACTTTGAAATGTAGAAGGCGTATTTTGCTTCAAATTGAAACTTCAAACTTTTCTTTTTGGCGGCTCGTGCTTCCCCTTCTAAGCCCAATAAATCGTCGTTGTGTTCCCCGATTCTGAAGGTGTGCCTCTCTTCGCATATATCAATTGGGTTCAGATAGGCAATCCTCTCCTCGGCACAATAATCGATATCCTGACCATAACTCTGCTCCTGCTCATCAAATAGCATTCTACAAGGCACATGCATGTCAGATATTGAACATTTGCAACTACAATTCATGTCACATATTGAACATTTATGCAACTACAATGCATGTGTAACTATGTAACACTTACAATGCAAACGTCGTTATGATCTATGCGTCTAGTCTCTCAAGGTTCATCATCAACCAAAGGTCTTCAAAGCTAATCACGCACAGATTATGCTCACATTGAAATGCCTTATGTGGTATAGACATGTTGATGGTGTGAATGCCAGCAGCAGAGGCTCTCATGTACCAGTCATGCAACCTTTTTACATTGGTTGGGACCTTTTTGAGTTTCTCCCAGCTCAGTAGAGGCTTTCCCACCACATAGTTTTTAGGCATAGAATTGTAGTCTTCCCAAGTTGGCACCTTGATTTTGCAAGGAATTACCTTAGGCACTGGTTGTGCTGACTTCGCGAGCTCAGACAACTCGAGGACTTCACTAGTGTGTTTTTTCCCTAATCCTTTCAAAAATCTGGTCGTGTCAGCTGTTTTCTTCTTTGGCTCGAAGGGGGAAATCAACTTGGGCACCGGAAACTTCTTCTTTGGCGGCGTTGGTGGCTCTAGTGTTTGTTTAGGATCTTTTGGTTGTGGGGAAGGTGTGGATTTTTGTTGTGGAGGCGGCGGAGGTGATGACTATGGTGCAGATGATTGTGGCGGAGGTGATGACTGTGGTGGAGGTGACGGAGGTGGCGGAGGTGATGACTGTGGTGGGCTCCAATGAGAATGTATTGGTGATGGTGGTGGGTTCGGAAGAGGATCAGTCGGTCCTGATGACTCCTCAACTGCTATCTCTTGCAAGGACGGTGGCGGCTCCCTCAGCTGGACGTCCCGCCGAGGCCAAAGAATGAAATTGTTTATGACATGTCTGAGATTCTCAATGTCCTCGAGACCGGGGATGTCTAAAATCTTGTCCTCATATCCTTGGACCATGGTCGATACTTCTACTCTGCAGTAGTCTTCAGGAATGTCAGCACTGTGGTACTTGCGTCCTGGGATCGCTTTGCCCGTGGCTACTTCCCTTCTACGGTGATTGTTAATGCCATATCTTATGACTACGAAGGAAGCCACTGGAGTAACAATGTCATCCACAGGATATGGAACCTTATTCCCTGTAGACGCGACACTGCTTGGTACCTCAGCAACGGTCTGTTGGGACACCGCTGGGACTCGCTGCATCTAGGGTGCCTGAGTGCTCATTTGTTGATTTGACACCACACTCGCTAGTTTCTGCATCAACTCAGCAGGAGGATCATCTAGCAATTTCTGCATAAACTTAGTGAACTCTTTCTTAGCCTCCTCCTTCTAATAGCTAGCTATTTCTTCCTTGTGTCGATCATGTTTCCTATACTCACCTTCCCACTGAGGGCCAAATCCCTCCTTCCATCCTTCTTTGGATGCCACGCCTTGAACACGGCCAGGATGCTCAGGGTTACCCAGGCCCTCGCTAAGGATGTCCCTCTCTCTCCGTGGCTTGAATTTACCTTCCTGTGCTTGGCTGCCACCGCAAATATGTTCTTTGCTACTTCTTCAACCTGAGGGTCATCAAAGGACAAACCGTTGTTGGTTTCCTTTGGTTTCCGAGCCCTAATCCAACTCGCGGACCTTTCACCAACTTGTTCAAACAGCGTCGGCAACCCTTTCGCTTTCTTCGCAGCTTCTTTGGCTTGCCATTTGGGAGCCTCACGTTGATAACCACCTGTGCCTAGACGGTGGTGGTACTTATTCTTCTTTGCGAGAGCGGAGTTGACTTCGCTAATAGCTACGAAGTCTTTCTCTTTCCTCTACTCTAGAAAGACCTCCCACTTCCCTTTGGAAATCTTGTACTTTGTTGTAGGGTCCAACCCTTTCTTGGCAAACTTGATATTCAAATATGATCTCCAGTTTCGGAAACTGATCGCACACTGCTTCAAGGTATAGTCAGTGCCTCTGGTATGGCTCGAGGAAACTAGAACTTCGTCTTCATTATATTCCAAATTCTTGTCTTGTCATGCTCCGATACATTGGCCTAGTGCTTCTTAGTGATGTCAAGAAAGTCCCTAACACAGAAGCCAATTGCGTTCTGGTACTTGGATAGGGCCTCCAAAGGAGTTGTGGGCTGCCCGGTCGGGCTAACTTCTAAGATGGCATATACGTCATCTGGAAACTTGTTCAATCCTCTCTCGCCTCGTTTGGCATCGCTCCGCTTCCTTTTCCTTGATCTCTCAGTGCTCGTCGTCGCGGTCAGTTCGGGTGCATCTTCGGCATGTTCCGCGACATGTTGCGAGATTAACTCTTCCATCCGAGTCAATGCCCTCTGAATATAGACATTGTGAGTTTAATGGTGATGGTTTATATATAGACATCTAATTAAATAGATACATGAAATCATATAATAATAGACACCATAAATTACCTCCTCGGGCTTCTTGATCATAATCAGGGTCATGGCGTAATTCACACTCAACTAGTTCTCGAGCCTTCCTCACTTTGGGACGCTCAAAGTCGTCGCTCGAAGTTGATTGGTTTCCTTCTTCCTCCTCCATGGGGTCGGACGACTCCAGGTCTTTCCTCGTTTCATGGGTATCTTGTACTTGCTCCATGGGGTTGGACGACCCCACGCCTTGTCCTGTTTGGTGGGTATCTTGTACTTGCTCCGTGGGGTTGGACGACCCCACGCCTTGCCCCGTTTGGTGGGTATCTTGTAGTTTCTCCGTGGGGTCGGACCCTGCTGCCTGTTCCTTGCGAACGTACCCTTGTGCTTGGTCCTTCCTTGGAGATGTCATAGTGGAAATCTAATATATATTGGAAGCATATATATAATCATTTAAATATATATTGGAAGCATATATATAATCATTTAAATATATATTGGAAGCATATATATAATCATGTAAATATATATTGAAAGCATATATATAATCATTTAAATATATATTGGATGTATATTATAATTACATCAAGGGAATGAGAAATAAAAATTACATCAAAAGAAATAATTAATACATCTAGTGTATATGAATTTATATGAAATAAATAATATTTAGTGTCAAAAGAAATTTTCATCTCTTTCTCTTCTTTTCCCGTAGGCCCATGGCCTTTTCCTATCCTCTTTCTCGGCCACCGGCCCAGCAGCACCACCTCTCTCTCTTTCTCTCACTGCCACCATGGGCCCACATGTCATTTCCATCCTCCCCACTGCGCACTCCAACGCCGCCGCCGCTGCTCCACCGTTCCACTGCCACAACCGCTCCACCACCGCCACCAGTTCCACCGCCACCACCAGCCGCACCCCCGTTGCGCCGCTGCGCTCCACCGCCCAGCGCCACCGGTCCACCGACCACCACCACCGCTCCACCCCTGCCACCAGCCGTGCCCCCGCCAGTCCCCGGCATAGCCGCGCGCACCACCTCCGGCCCCCGCCAGCCCCCCCCCCCCCCATGCCTATCGCGCTGCCGCCGAGGAATATTGAGAAATATTGTTCCAAAAAATGTGAACTAAATTTTGGGGTGTTTGTCTTGACAAGATATACATGTTAAAAATATGAAATGACATGTTTGGGATACCTTTATATGTAGCTATATTTATATGTCTAATATCTCGATTAATACATAAGCTTGAAAAAATCATATCTTGAGAATTATTGTTCCAAAATTAGTGAATAAAATTTGGTGGTGTTTGTCTTGACAAGATATACATGTTTGTAATATGTAATGACATGTTTGAGATACTTTTATATATAACTATATTTATAATGACCCCAATTTAATATATTTAATATATGTCTCATATCTCGATTAATACATAAGAGTGCTTGGATTTGTATTTTTTGAATTAAATGTTAGGGTTTAGGGTTAATTGAGATAGAATTTAGCTATGGTACATTAGGGACTCTTGAATAGCTAGTGTTACAAAAATAGAGTACGTAGAAACAAAAATAAAGTTTAGCTAGGGTACGTAGAAACAAAAATAGAGTCTCACAAAAATAGGGTCTCCACATGTACAAACATAAATAGGATCTCACATTGTAACATAAATGGATTACATGGCAAATAACCAAAATAATCTAGGCATCTATATTGTTCTTCCTTGTCCATCGTGGCGCACCCAAGGTAGTGATTTCTGTGGGATGCTTTGTTCAACACTCCTTATTTTTACTGGATGGTCATCTACAAAGAGACACATGTTGCTAAACTCATTAAATTCATCCAGGTCAGATACACCATCAACCCCTATAGCTTGTTGCTTTACAGGAATAACTACATGCTTCGTCTTGTCAGTATTTTTCTTCTCATTAGGACAAAGGATCTATTCATCATAGAAGACTTGTGCAGCACGGTTAGCCATTATCCACAGATCATCTTTGTAGCCTACCTTACTTAGATCAAGAACTCTAACCCCATAGTTGTCCACTGTGACATGTTTGTCTTCATCCCATTGGCATTTAAACACACGGATCTAAAATGTATCATAGTCTAGTTCCCATATGTCATCAACGAAGCCAAAGTATATAGTTTCATCACCAGTTTCAGAGTCTAAGGCATCGCATCGAACTACACTGTTTTGTGAAATGCTCTTTTGGTCCTTGGACTTGGTATAGAATGCGAAGCCACTAATGTCATAGCTTTGCCATCTTGTGACCTGGCGTGATGGTCCAGAAGCCAACACCTTGATGGTGTGTTCCTCAATTATTTCCCACTCTGGAATGTCAAGCTCCCTTAGCCATTAGGTGAACTTATTCTTGTATTCCTTCATTAACCACTCATCTGTGTGCCCATGATTATGTTTATGAAGCTAATCAATATGTTGCTCGATGAAAGGCTCCATTATGGAGAGTTGATGTAGGATGTTGTGATGTGCCTCGAGGACTGAATTGTAATCTTGCGGGACTAATGATTTCTTTCCCATCCTCCCTCTTCCATTCAGCCTACCATCATGTCTTGACGGAGGCAAACCTATTGCATCCTGGTCTTTTAGGACGTTGTTGCAGAATGGACCACCAGACTCAATTGCCTCTTCGGTTAAGTACCCCTCTACCATGGAGGCCTCAGGATGAGCATGAGTTGATACGTAGCCATTAAGTGTTGACATGAAACGCTCATACGTCCACATCTCATGCAAATACATGGGACCAAGTGCCTCTATCTGTGGAACCAAGTGCACCACAAAGTGAACCATAATATCAAAGAATGCTGGAGGAAAACACATCTCAAACTGTGACACTGGCTCCGCTACAAATTCCTTAAGAGATGTCAACTCATCATGGTCGATCACCTTCTGTGAGATCCTGTTGAAGAAGTAGCACAACCGTGTGACTGCAACCTTTATCCACACTGGATTTATAGCCCTGATGGCAATAGGGAGGAAAGTAGTCAGCATGGCATGACAATCATGTGAGTTGTAGTTGGTCAGTGTAAGGTCTTTCATTGACACAATACTCCGTATGTTAGAGAAGAATTCATATGGGACCTTCAGATTCTTCAACCACACACACATCGAATGTTTCTCATCACTGATGAGGTTGTAGCTTGCTGCCGGGAGATGGTACTTCCCATTTTCTTAAAGAATAGGGTGTTCTTTTTTATGTCTAACTGTACCATGTCCAGGTGTGACTTTAGTCCTTCCTTTGTCTTGCCCTTTATGTCTAGCAAGGTTCCAATTAGGCTTTCAAACACGTTCTTCTGAACGTGGATACCATCGATCACATGGCGTACGTCTAACTCAGGCCAGTATGACAAATACTCGAAGAAAATAGATTTCTTCTTGAATGTATCCCCTAGAGTTGGTTTGACATTCTTTCTTGGTTTTCCGTCTGTTGTCTTCTTCCCGAAAACAAATTTAAGGTTCCTAACTAGGTTGAAAACTCTTTTGCCTTTACTGTTACCTAGTGGGGCAGTAGACTGTAGTTCAATGTTATTTTCGATGTACTTATCCATCTTCTTCTGGCGGTACCTGTGTCCTTTCGATAAGAAGCGTCTGTGTCTCATGTACACTATCTTCTTAGATGCAGTAAGTGTCGACGAAATATGCATCGCAGTCTACCTAGGAGGTTTCCCACGGTAGTAGATTGTTAGGTGGAGGTGTGGCGACGGCGATCAAGCGTAACACAAAGAGCGTAGACACGGCGGTTTATATAGGTTCGGGCCAACAAACCACCGTAATACCCTACGTCCTATGTTCTGGTGGCTAGATTGATCTTGTATATCAGGTTACAAGATCTGTAGATGATCTGAGAGAGGTTGTCTGGGCGTTTTTGAGGGGGGTCCCTGCTCGCCTTATATAGCCGGGGAGCAGGGTTACAATTTCCATATCCTAACCGATTACGATCGGTTCCCTATGGCAAGGGATCCGAGTCTATCTACTAGGATCTTCCTTGGCGAGCAAGTCTTCTTAGGAGTCCTTAGCGAGCACGATGGGTTGGTCGCGTGTCACAAGGCCTCGTAGGCTGGGCCGTCTCCTGGTCGGCAGGCCCAAGAAGGTCCCTGGGGATATGCCGAGGTTATATCCCCAACAAGTCCCCGAGCACGTTATATTCTTCTGGCGAGCCCGTGGCGTCATCTTGAGAGGCGTCCAGCTGGTCACCGTCATGCGGGGTGGTCGTCGTAGAGTCCCGACCAGTATGGCTGGTCGAGGTGCTGCTCGGAGAGGTCTCCCGACTAGGTCGATCTGGTCGAGATCGTCGTAACTTGGCGTGCGAGCTGGTCGCCTTGTCGGATGTTGCGGCTACTTGCTGGAAGAATGTGACGTGCTGAAAAACAAAAAACTTTTGAAAGGTCTTTCTCTGATAAAGTGTACCCACTTAGGCTCTACAAAAACCACACATTAAAACAGCAGAGCTTTGTTTGTGAACAAGATCAGTACATTCACCGCAAGGTGAAGTGTACCCACTTAGTCCCCGAGCATGGTAGCAGGTGAAGTATGCACGTTGTGTCATGCTTTATAAAGTAGTGCATAAAGTATATAAATAGAGATTGGAGCATAAAAACGACTACAAGTATCCGTAGCCCCCGAGCCTGATGTGAGTGGCGAGTAGCTTCTTGCATGAGGATCAAGTATGTAGAAAATAAAGGATTGAAATACTAGTTTAATGATAAATGACTGCGAATACACATAGTCCCCGAGCCTGATGGAAGGAGCTTGGAGGGATTCTTGTATCGGGGTCTTTTGGTTTTTATTCACAGTCCCCGGGCGTTAGTCCTCGGGTGTTGTCCGTCTGGTGGTCGTTTTCTGGCGCCCTGATCGCAGTCCCCGAGCCTAGCTCATCGTGGAGCTAGGCGAAGTCCCCGAGCCTGGTCGGGAATGCAACTAACACTAAGGGTAGTAGTCGGTGTTGACGGAGTCCTCGAGCGTGTTTGTGCGTGTAGATCTATCGACCATGTCAGCCAAGTTGTTGTAGTTATATCCTCTTCCTGAAAAAATAACAAAGATGTGCATCCAGTCCCCAGGACTGTAACTTTGGTGAAATCGCAAGGAGGACTATTAACCATGAATCGGGGAATTGACTTTAAGTAAACATGTAAGGAAAAGGAGGGGTAAATGGGCCGTGATTGTCGGCCTGTTTTTGGGGCGTAACAGGTAGGCGACGTGGCGGTTTCGTATTTGCTCATTGCGGTTTCCCAAAAACCCTGGAAGTCGAAGCGCCACGCCGCTTGGTATAAAGGGTTACTCCAGTGGTTGACAGAATGGGAAGGGTCGCGTTTCTTTGCTTTAGTGCGATTAGGACTCGAATAGCCGGCGATTCAGTACTATATATCCGTGGTGATTTGTGGGGATTCCGATCTGTCTTGTTCAACAGTCTCCACGCTTGCCACCAGCGAATTTTGGGCGAAGTGTAGGATAGTTCGTCGGCTCTAGGGTTTGATCGGCGAAGATGGAGGGAGACGATGTGCGCCTTGCGGATGGCTTCTCTGCCCTGCTGGCATTGCCGGAGGAGTTGGTCTTTCGGATTCTTCTTCAAGTGATCGACGGCGGCGACAATGTGCGTGAGTATGCGAGGATTCGCCCAATCTGCCGCCTCTTCTGCCGATTTTGTGACGATGCTTGGACGATTCGGCTCGTGTCTCTTCGGCGTCTTTAGGACTTTTGTCGACCCTACTATGCCTTCTTGGAGCCTTCCTTTGTGCAGCGCTTTCTCGATGTCAACCATCGTGAGGCGTTGTTCTTCCGTGGCTTGGAGCGGTTGATGGTTTTCGGTCGAGATCCTGGTGGGCAGGATCTTATTCGCAGGGCGGTGGCTGCCAGAGACGATGTCGCGATGTACTTCAGGGCTATGATGCTATATTATGCTGATTCGGCGAATCCGGAGACGCCTGCTATCCTTGGTCGCCTCATCGGAGGTGCTCTTCCAGATGGTCGGTTTTGTGATCGAAGCTTGCATCGTCTTCGGGAGCGTTCTCGTGACGACATACATAGGATCCAGCAACGGTTGGGGATTCGTGCCCCGGAGGATGTGCCTAACTTAGTCGTCGTCGTCGGGCCTCATCAATGCGTCTGGAACGAGTGTCGCCGTTTTGGTGAGATATCATGGATCATTATGTACTGTAGCCTGCAGTGTCAAATTCGTCATGAGTTTGATCTCTGGACTAGGAACATTTGTGAGGTGGTCGCTTATCGCATCAGTAGGATGAAGTTGTAATCACCGGAATAACTTTTCTTTTAGATGTTGTCTCTCCAATGTAGATTTTGTTATCATGCTTTGTTTTGCTGCAAGATAGCGGTTATTTGTATCTCGGATACGAGTGGTCAGACGTGTAAGTGAAAACTACAAAACTGTAATATATCCAGGCGGTGAGCTTTTATTTCACTTGTATGTCCTGTCGTGCCCACTAGTCGTGAGCCGTAGCGATGAGTCGTTCTGCCTTGGGTCTCAAATGCTCCAGATCGTAGGGCTAGTGCCACTTCACGCGTAGGATACATAAGGACTCCGAAGGAGGTACGCTGCTGGCAACCCGCGACGCAGAGGGTGAACAACTCATGCACGCTTTGGATGATATCAGTGTCAAGTCCTTTTTCCGAGAGGACTAATCGTGGTGTGACTATGGCCTGTGGCGACCGTTCCTGCAGACGCTGGGCGAATAGTCATGCTGCTTGTAGAGTCGTTGACCGTACCATGGTCATATACAGATTCTAGGCGCATAGCCTCATGGCTCCCGACCTAAATGACACCGCCCGGTTTATGAGGAAGTATCACTTAGCAGGTCTGTCAACGTGGTCGTAGTGCTTAGGGTAGCCACTTCTATTCACTATGACCCATTGATAGACCAGCTTCAGGAGCTTTCTGGTTATGGCCAGGCTGTTTAGAGAAACGTCGTGTTGCGTTTTGGAGAGGTCGTCGAACACTGTGGGAGTGTTTTGGAGAGGTCGTCGATCCTTAGTAGTCGCACTGTTGTGGTCGTCGTGTGTTATCGGCGTTGTTGCGATGAGGTTAGTTGTAAGTGTCTTTGGAGTGGTTAATCTACGCCATGAGCGTGTTGCAAAGATCTTTGTGCGCCGTGGGCGCTTTGTGGAGATTGTCGTACGCCGTGAGCGTTTCATAACAGGTTTGGTTAGATGAGATACAATGGAGATAAAGCACCTTTATTCATTGTTTGGAGGTAGAACAGTACAAGCTTTATTGAATTAGGATTATATTAGGGCATCTTGTATTACTCGGAGCTATCGACCTCTATACTTGTTCGCCGCCGGAGTTGGGAGTGATCGCTGCTTCTTCTGCTTCCTTCTAATTTTTCGCGGGCGGGCTGTCGCTGCCTTCTGGGCTATACGCATCCGGGAGACAAGGCTTTTCAACGGCGTTTATCGTTAGCTGTTCGCACTCGTATGCGATCTTGAGGTTGGTTCATAGGCTGAGGATGCCTTGCTGCGTCGAGATCTTGAGCACCATGTAGGTGTAGTGCGGAACCGCCATGAACTTGGCAAGTGCTAGTCGGCCCAGTATCGCGTGGTAGGCTGTTTCAAAGTCGGCGACGATGAAGGTGATGTGTTCTACCCTGAAGTGGTCTTGATTGCCGAACTGCACAGGGAGGGTGATCCGTCCTACCGGTGTTGACGCCTTGTTGGGGATGATCCCCATAAGGAGAAGTTCGCAGGCATGAGGTCTTTCTTTGAGTACTCGAGTTGGCGGAAGGCATCGGCGAATATGATGTTGAGGGCACTACCGCCATCGACCAGTACTTTCCTGAAGCGGCACGTGGCGATGGTTGGATCAACGATGAGCGGGAAGCAACCAAGGTACCTGAAGTCTGTCCACTCATCTTCTTCGGAGAAGCTGATGGGCTGTTCTGACCAGTCTAGGTGGCGTGTGTCGTCCGCGCCCTCGCCTGTTGCTGCTACCGAGTAGACATCCTTGCGTACCTGGCGACGTCTCCTTTCTGCTTCAACGACCACCACGCCTCTGAAGATGGAGTGCGTCGTTGATGGTGGGCGCAACTCCGGTGCTGGTGGTTCTTGATCTCTGTCCTTGTCGGGATCGTCCTTCTTTGCCCTCTTGTCTCCTCTTCCTTTCATCGCCTGCTCGAGGAGGTCGCAATTACGCATGGAGTGCTTGGCGTTCTTGTGTATGGGGCATGGGCCGTTGAGGATCTTGTCGTAGCTTTCGTCGTAGTTCTTTCTTGGTCTGGCATTTGTATTAGCGACGTAACGATCGTCTCGTCTGTAATTGTACTTCTGCGGGTAGCGCTCGGAGTTGCTCGATCTGTAGTGCCGGTGGTCACCGGGTCTTCCATCGTTGCGGTAGTCTGATCGGCGATCCCTGTCCCTTCCACGCTCTGGGGAGCGGGAGTATTGTCGCCTGGTCTCCCTGCTTCGGGCGGCGTCGTCTTGGTTGGCGTAAGGATTCGCGATCGTCATGAGCTCTTCTATGGTCGTTGGTATCTTCCGTGCCAGCTTGTTTCTGAGTTCGTCGGTGCGTAAACCGTTGGAGAAGATGGCGATAGCCTCTGGGTCAGAGATATCCGTGATGCTCAATCGCTTATCGGAGAAACGCCTGATGTATTCGCGGAGACTCTCGTTGCTCCTCTGGCGGACGTTTTCCAGGTCGTAACGCGTTCCCGGCTGAACACACGTGGCTTTGTATGTTTCAATGAATATTTCTTTGAGCTATTCCCATCTATCGATCGTGCCTTCGGGGATCTTCTGGAGCCAATTGTTGGTCGTGGTCGACAGCATAACGGGGAGGTAGTTGGCCATCACATCTTGGTTTCCTCCCAAAGCATATACGGCAATCTCGTAGGTGGCGGCCCATTGCTCTGGGTTTATCTTGCCGTCGTATTTGTCCACCGATGTTACCCTGAAATTCATTGGCCACCGGACAGCGCGCAGGCGAGGGGAAAGAGGTCGCAAATTTCCAACGGGTGGTGGTGTTAGGTCGCGTCGTGGATTACCGTCACGCCGCGGGGATCTGCCTCGGTACTCCCTCGGAGGGCTTTGTCGCACCGGCTCTGGTGTTCGTCTACATCACAGGTAGCCGCATTCCTCCCCATCGCGTAGCGGAGATCTTCGCATGTACTCCCTCGGAGGGCTACGGCGTGCCTGCTCCGGCGTTTGCTCACGCTGAGCGTCGTCGCGTGCTTCACCATCTCGTGGCGGGGATCTTTGCCTCTACTCCCGCAGGGGGCTTCTGGGGTGGTTTCTGTTGTGAGACTGATCAGAAAATTCAGACGGTGGGCCGCCTTATTCACCTGGACCACTGCTGCTTTGAGGTGAGCTCCTATTTTCTCTGTCTCGGGCATAGGGGGAGTTTGGACAGCTCGCATGTTGTCGCGGCGAGGTTGGCGCTTGGAGTTGGGTATATCGGAACGTCGCCTATCCGGTCGAACTCGTTCTGGAGATTACGTCCTGGCATGCGACCACCATTTCTCTGGTCCTGCTCGCGGTGTTCCTCGTCTTGTTTCTCTTGCTCGACGTGTCGTTGTATGCGCTCGTTGTTGCGCTGTTCCCTCGTGATGCGATCGACCTCCGTCTCATTGTCACGTTCGGCGGAGACTTGAAAAACTATCCCCCCGAAACCTCGGGGGAACTCTGGGATGTCGCTGGTCGATCCGGATGAACCAGGCGTTTCGGGCCTCGTGGAGGCAACCGAAGCTGAGGAGACCGTGCCATCGAGAGATACTGCCTGGTCGGAGTCATCGGAGACCGGGGAGATGACAACGGTGTTCACGATGGGTACTAGGGGAATCTGGTCGGAGATCAGTCGATGCGTTTGACGCTGGAATACAACGGCCTGATTACTGAGCCCATAGGGCATCATTGGGGAGGGGCAAGTGTCCCTGGTCATCGTGACCACTGTCTTCGGCGGAGACCAACGGCGGTGTAGTCGGCAACCGTGGTGACCTGGGAGTCAGCGCCGCGCCGCCTGGACGAGGTCGATGCAGCTAATGATTCCGACGTTGGCGCTATCGACGGCGCCGATCAGGTCGTTGATGTTGATGTCCTTGCGCAGGTGGTACTTCGGTATGGCGGGATGACGCGGAGATGGTGGTGAACTTACCCCGCGTGGCGCGGATCCGATGGTCCAAGACATAGATCGAATCTGGATCACGGTGTTGGGCACTTGACGAGCCATGAAGTCGATGCACACACCCCCTACCTGGCGCGCCAACTGTCGACGAAATATGCGTCGCAGTCTACCTAGCGGGTACCCCACGGTAGTAGATTGTTAGGTGGAGGTGTGGCGACAGCGATCAAGCGTAACACAGAGAGCGTAGACACGATAGTTTATACAGGTTCGGGCCGGCAAACCACCGTAATACCCTACGTCCTGTGTTCTGATGGCTAGATTGATCTTGTATATCAGGTTACAAGATCTGTAGATGATCTGAGAGAGGTTATCCGGGGGGTTTTGATGGGGGTCCCTGCTCGCCTTATATAGCCTGGGAGCAGGGTTACAATTTCCATATCCTAACCGATTACGATCGGTTCCCTATGGCATGGGATCTGAGTCTATCTACTAGGATCTTCCTTGGTGAGCTAGTCTTCTTAGGAGTCCTTAGCGAGCACGACGGGTTGGTCGTGTGCCGCAAGGCCTCGTAGGATGGGCCGTCTCCTGGTCGGCAGGCCCAAGAAGGTCCCTGGGGATATGCCGAGGTTATATCCCCAATAGTAAGGGACACATGAGCGGTTTCATCTATGCATACCACACAACCAACCTTTCCCTTGAACTGCCCTTATAATGTGAAGAGAGCAGGGTAATCATTGATGGTAACAAAGATAATTGCTCTCAACGTGAATGATTCTTTGCGATACTCGTCCCACATTTTAACACATGTTTCCCACAATATCTTCATGTCTTCCATTAAGGGCTCCAAGAAAACATCCATGTCAACTCCAGGCTATGTAGGTCCAGAGATAAGGATTGTTAGCATGAGGTACTTTCACTTCTGCATCAACCATGGAGGAAGGTTATAGATGGTGAGGATCACCGACCATTTGCTGTGCATGCTGCTCCTCTCGGCAAATGGATTCATTTCGTTAATACTCAGTGCAAACCTAACATTTCTTGGTTCCTTTGCAAAGTCTTCGTGGTTGTTATTGAAATCTATCCACTTCTTGCCATCGGCTGGGTGCCGAAGCTTCCCATCATCTTTGATGTGCTCATCAGAAGCATGCCAGCTCATAAGTTTGGAATCCTCTGGGTTAGCAAACAAACACCTCAGTCGATCGACCACAGGCAGGTACCATATCACCAAAGCACGAATCTTTTTCTGCGCATAATAGTCTACTTTGTCTGTTTCTTTGCTCGTGGGTTTTGAACTCTGTTGGGTCTTCTTTCGCTTCTTTTCTTTACACATCGAGGCAGCACAGTGTTCCTCCTTGTAGTCTTTATTCGTTTTGTATCTACTTGCATTACACTTTGGACAGCTCTCCATGTCCTTATAATCGTCACCTCGATATAGGATACGGTGATTTCTACAAGCATGGATCTTCTCAACACCCATCGTGAGTGGACTGATTAGCTTCTTTGCATAGTACGTGTTAGCATGCACTTTGTTTTCCTTTGGAAGCATGTCTGTGATAATACTCAAGAATGCATCAAAGCCAGCATCAGAAATACCAAACCTAGCTTTGCATACCAACAACTTTAGCACCGAACACAAGGTCGTGAACTCTTTGGTGCAACCCTTAGACTCATCGTACAAAGGCTCTTTTGCTGACTTCATCAGGGCCTCCATACCTTTCGTGAAGAACATTGATGGATCTTCTGCATGACGACGCAACATTGCCTCCAAGAATTCTGCATCTTCTGCAGCCATATTATTTTGCATCACATCAGTCCTGACGCTTTCAATTCCTCCAACGAAACCATGATCAGGACCATCGGTGACAGGTTGTTGTGTCTCGTGTACTAACTGAAACCCACCGTCAACAAGCATATCTGGACCATCGGCGTCGATATTAGCACGGCTAAAAGTTGTATAAGGCATAGAGCTACCCTCTCCATGCTTTGTCCAAATCAAGTAATCCTTCATAAATCCTCGGCAGACAAGACGATAAAGGATTTGTTGATGGTCATCAAATACAACAACATTCCTGCAGTCCATGCATGGATAATGTATGTGCGTCTTCTTTGTTCTCCAAGCATGGTTCTTAGCGGCATCAATAAACCTATAAACCTCAGGTATGTATGATTCATCTAGCCTTGATAACTTATACATCCAGAATGACCTCTCCATCGATCAATACCTGACTTTCAAAAGGGAGAGACGACAAAAATTATGTAACCATCTTAATCAACCTGACTTGAAGAAAATGGATTAAAACTGACCTTTCTTAGCAATATCCTTCCAAGAAATGAAGATAAAAACCTCCCTCCTTGTATTTTGATAAATGTGGCTCTCCAAAATCACCTCCTTCCAACAGTAATCAAATCAAAATACCCCCTTGTCTGTGTAAGTGAAGTTTAGAGAGGATTTACCTCAGGTTTAGAGTGTAATAGCTAGGGTTTAGCTAGGGATTATTAGCTAAATAATTAAATATATATAGCATAAACTAAATTAAAAAGCAAATATGAAAATGGAGAGAGGAGATATATTATATAATTAAGTTAATCAACCTCACATGAATAAACAAAGAAAATAACCTAGGTATTCTTCTCTGTCACTCATGGTGAAACCCTAGATCCAAAATGTGGCTCAAATTGAGCAAATATGAGCTAGATGAGGCAAAAGGGATATAAACTAACCTTTTTTAACAACCTCCTTCCAAAAAATGAAGATCAAAACCTCTCCTCTTGTATTTTGAAAAATTTGGACTTCCAAAATCGTCTCCAATGGAAGGTGGCGGCTAGAATATATATCTCTTTCTAAAAAAAGGTACAATATATATATATATAGATATATAGATATATCATGCACATGAATATAAATATATCTTGGAGAAATAATACCTATCCATCTTATTTTAGTCACCTCAATTATAGAAATAAATACAAAAATACTAGAAATAAATTAAGTGACCTCATTACTAGAAATAAATACAAAAATCTAGCTATTCTTCTCTCTAGCTAGCTCATGAAACCCTAGATCCAAAAATGGTTCAAATTGAGCAATAGAGGTTAAAAGAGGCCAAAAGAGGCACTAACTAACCTTCCTTAGCGACCTCCTTCGTAAAAATGATGATCAAAACCTCTCCCCTTGTATTTTGAAAAATCTGGACCTCCAAAATCTCCTACATAGAAGGTTGCGGCTAGAACTGTAGCTGGTCGGGAGGAAGAAGAGAGTGGTGGTCGGGAGGGTGGTATATATAGGCAGAATGTACCACAGGAGGTTGGCATAACCCAACCGCCAATGTAAATAGCCTCATTTACACTAGCGGTTGGGTTATGCCAACCGCCAGTGGTAATCATTCTCCACAGCCGGTTGAAAAGTCTGCCCGGGTCAAAACACACCACAGGCGGCGTGACAACCAAAACCGTATGTGGTGTGTTTTGGAGGGCGGACCGATTTTCTACTAGTGCACTACATAAATCATATGATAGGTTTGCTTATGATCACTCTTATTCATGAGCAACCTACATGATTTATTAGTTTAGGATCACGACACAAAGGTTTTCAACTAGTTTTTTTATGCCAAAGTCCAAATTATAGGGTGCTCCCAATGATCCCCTTCAAAAGTTGTAAGTTTTAATTGGTGTCGCTCAAGCAGGACCCACTACTTTAATAGGTATGGATAACAGCGAACTCTATAACATACTGAACTTGACCTGTCTCCCCTTTTCTTTTTTCTTCCTGAGAGGGGCATGAGCACGAACAGCTCATCAAATCTATAGTTTACAAGGTTTCAACCGCTCTAGGGGGAATTGCTTTTTCCTGGATTCGTTAAAGAAATTGCATTGCGCACTCTTTCCTTCTCAAATCGTTTAGATGGGTCTTAGTAGGAGTTTTATTATAATTTCATTTGTATTTAATAAGCTGTTACATAAGCATTTTGATAATGTGACAAAGTTTTAAGAAGAGAGAAGTGATGAAAGTCTTTTGCCACAAATATCAACTCTCTAATAATCATATAATTAAGTATCTATGAAATTATACAACGAAATTCTCCATTAAAAATAAGTATTTTATTCATATTTTATTTTATTTTACATTACGTGACAATCTTAAAAAACAAAGTTATAAATCTTTTCACTAAGACCGGCCTTAATGGTAATTTAACCTTTAAAAGCTTAGGTACACAGTGAAGTAATTCAACACATTTAGGGAAAAATGTTACTCTATTGTTTATGATCTTGTGTGGCTGCTGTCATGCCACACCTTTACCACGCACACCACCATTATGTGCTTGTCCGTTGCATTGAATGCGACGGAAAAAATCACCCGTGCAGCACTGCATCATCACCGTCCACATGTGCTGGTATAGCATCAGTGCAGCACCGAATCAACAGAGTTCGAAAGGCAGTTGGATCATGCTCGTGTTACTAGATCATGCGGCTGCGAAGAGCAGTATCAACAGCATCCGATCCATGCTGCACGGCGGTATCCGATCCATGCTGCACGGGTGACAGTGCCCAGCACGGCTACATAGAATTTTTTTCCGAATGCGGCCATACTGATCGTCGTAGCTGTTTCCTGATCCTGCGGCTCAGCACTCCATGCCAACTATGCTCACTCCTGCGGATGCTTTGCAGTCTAGATCGCTGTTCTCGTCCACTATCTTCTGTTCTTTCAGATAATATTAATAAATCTCAAGTCTTCAAATCCATGCCTTTTTTGGCACTCTCATGATAGGATTTTTGTTTTACAACATGCAAATCTCTATGCACACTTAGCTGAAAAGAAAAATCGGCTATGGGCATGCAAATCTCTATGCACACTTAACTGAAAAGAAAAATCGGCTATGCGACATTAATATCATTCACCCAATACTTCTGAATTCTCTGGTTTACAAACCAAACCAGCTTCACAGAAGTGCTCAACCAAAGAATCGATCCGCAAAGTTATAACCTCTTGATGAAAATGTCTCCCTGCGGCTCCGGTGCTGTACTTGTATCCTGTGGCATCTCCCAGCTGTTGAGTCCACTCCAGTTACTGTCACCAACAGCGTTGCGACCTTCTCTTGCTCGTCTCCAGAACTATTCCCTGAATTCCCAGTAAGATAATCTTGACTTCGTATTTGTCCATGTTGCAATGTCACTTCTACTGATTGTCCGGGTGGGATTATACCGACTGCCTTCTCTTGCTCGTCTCCAGAACTATTCCCTGAATTCCCAGTAAGATAATCTTGACTTCGTATTTGTCCATGTTGCAATGTCACTTCTACTGATTGTCCGGGTGGGATTATACCGACTGCCGGAGAAACCTGTGGTTATCGCCATACTCTTTCAGTTCTCAAACAATTAAGCTCATGGCATCGAGCAAATCTTAATTAGACAAACAATCTTATAGTATTACTGTATTAGAGTATCTATTATCATTTCAGTGATATGCTAGATATGTAATTTAAAAACTCGATAGAATAAGATTTGAACATTCACATTCAGTAAACTTTATCTTTCCACCATCTTGGTTCAGCATAGCTAACAACACTTCCTGATATGTGCCTACATAAACAGCAGTGTTCAGCTAAACTATGTTCAAATGGAGTACCTTAGCATAGAACAAGGAGAGAAGACAGAGCAGTAACCTACCTTCAGCCAAGAAGGGAAACCAGAGAAAGGTGTGCCAAATGAGTTTGGTGTCTGACCAATGATCTCAAAACAAGCCAACTCCTTTGTATTTCTGTTATGTAATTTCACAACAAAAGGGTTTTGATCTTGCAGAATGATGTCATTAGTGCTGATATTTACTTTAGGGAAAGGCTCAAAGCCCTGAAGTGAGTACAGCACTTCCTTATTTGAAGTCATTATTTCTCCATATTTCTGCCTCATTGTTTGTTTGTTGACATGAGCAATATCCAAATTGAACACGCATTTTACAGGTTTGTGATCACTGTCCGTTGCTTCCATACAAGAGTCGTACCTAAAAAATGGAATAACAGGCATTGCAAAATAACTAACAGCATTATATTATATTATATACCGCAAGGCAAGATAAGCAAACAACAAACTACTTACAGTGATATCGAACAAACTACAGGACATTCCAAAGAACACTCGATCTGTGAACTAGTTCGGCTGTCTCGATATAGAATTCTGTCACACCAGGCTGGAATGCGCCTTTTCTCACTACTATCATAACCTAAGGCAAATAAAAGATAACTAGATAAAATCACTGTAATAAGTGCTTCAGGAGATCACTAAAAAAGTACATACAAATTCTTGCAATGTAGGTTATGCTAATGTAATCAATCCAGTACAGTGACTAAGAATTTAAACAGATAGTATTATACCAGATAAGCCTGTTATGTGTTTCTCAAATTTATAAGTAGGGGGGAACTTAAACTCTCCTTCACGTAATCCCTGGAAGACTCTCCCAGATTTCATTTCTGCTCGTAGCTGATCATTCTCTCTCAACCAGTCAAAGCATCGCCGGGAAACCAAGCCCATTGCCTCATCAAAAGAAATATCAGAAAGCCGGTAATTGAAGTCACCAAGAAACACGATCATGTCTGCATCTGACAACTCAGGCAGTCTTGATCCCTATCATAGCACCATGTTGGTCAGTTTACAATCACGCAATCTAGATACACAATAACTCTACAAACTGAAAAATAAATGAAGATGACTAACAGCATACATTTGTTCCTCGAAGAAGCTGAGCAGCAGAACAAGAAACTGTAACAACAACAAAAGTGTATATAAGCTCAAATTTTCATTTCCATAATTATCGCTGAATGACATTAGCAAAGTTTGTGCAAAACGTTTGCAAATTCGCACGTCCATAAGCAAATGCAGATAAGTTAATGGGAGAAGATGGATTACCTGATGTTGTCAACAATCCATTGAAAGGGGAAGAAAATGTCATTGATCTGAAGACATGGTCAAAGTCTTCATTCCGTCTGCTCACAGCTTCCATATGTGCAGCAAAATGACAATTTACAAAGCAAATGCTTCTATCATGTATTCTCATTCTCAACCCTACTGCTCCCTGAAATAATCAGATAAATCAAAGATACAGTAAGTTAGCCGATTGATCTGCAAGAAAACCTACTAGTATGATCAAACAAAGTGGAGAAACAAATGATTTCTTTCCATTTTCATCGAAACTGTGATCAAGCAAATATGAACATCACATGCCAGTACAGGGGAATGCTCAGTTTATCGAAAGTGCCAATCTTTCCTTGAATATGCACAAAGCACAAATAGAGGATGAATCATGTTTCATTAATTAGGAAGCATTTCCAATTAATAACATAAGCTTGAAGCGTCCAACCATTGGAATGGATGAAGGATATATGCATAAGAATACAGAATGTATTTGGGCACTAACATCATGTTATCAATCATGTGATGTTAAGATCCCACCAAGTCCAATCCATTTATGCTTAATCCAAACAGACCTTGGAAACTTGCATGATCACACCAAGATATGAGTTTCCACCAGACAATCCAAAAACTTATACTTGGTTAATTTATATTGCCACTAAACAAAATGACAACAATGTCAGTTACTATTGTTGTAATGCTACCTTCATTTCAGAAAGAAAAGAAGAAATATCTTCTTCCCCTCAAACCCAATTGGTCACATGAAATTTTACTGGAATCAATAAAAAGTTTCTCAGCTAAATTAAGCGGCCCAGCTCAGCACAGCAACCACAAATATCTTGAATTAATCAAATTAAAGAAGTTTGTTCTTTCACAAAAAAGGATGTTCAAGAAACAAGTGCCTGAACATGGAATGCATGAAAGAGGATTCACATCAACATGTTTCTTAGACCTCAGATTTCAACACCCAAGAAACAAAGGAGATCATATAGCATGAGCTACTTCAATACAAACTATTGACATTAGTGCGGGCGCGGGGGGTCGGTACAAAACATGAGCACCTTATTGCCGATTGTTCGTCCTAATCCACATGCAACTGCCGCATTGTCAATGTCTCCAATGAACTGCTTAAGATTTATTCTGACCCTGAAAAAAGAAGAATCTAAATAATTCTCATGATAACAGGATCAAATCAAAGGAAAAATGGCCAGGCCCTGCTCAGATTACCATACAGCAATGAGTAATCCAGCCATCTGTCTAGAACCCACACGCACAAAGGAGTGGCCTTTCAAAATCTGGCCAATTACATCCAACCACCACTCTCCATTTGGACTTCCCTCTAGTCCTACCTAAAGTTAATAGAAATGTCACAAGGAATTCAACGCTACAAATAGCAAAAAATGGTAGCCATTTTTAAATAGCTATGTCTATTATATTCTTGAGAAAATCAACAAGGGATTAATTAGAAACAGGTAATAAACAAACATCCTCTTTGCAATAACCTCATCACAGAGAATTTGCGAAACTCTGAAAAATGAAAAGCAAGCCATAATTCTAAAAAAATCTGCAGTCCTGCAGGTAAAATTTACGCCAAGCTCAGAAGATTGAACAATGAGGCGATGGTATGTAACCAAAAAAAGAATTCAACTAACTAGTTGTTAACAAAAATTCAATATGCAGTATTTTGATCCAGCACTACAAGTCTCTAGGAGTTGGTCTGGCCCAGCATATAGGACATATCTTCAAATGACTAGCAGAAATAACATTATGTAAAAACTAATAAAAAACTAAAATTTCTGAATGTGACATCTATACCGTTTCTTTGGCTGCAGACATTGCAAGAAAACCAGCACCCATGTCCACCTCCTGCAATCCAATTACAACAACCCCAACCTCTGGTGTTGGGAGTTTTAGCCAAGCTCTTAAAGACTCATAGGATGCCTTTTCTTGCCCAACATTCCAAGAACCCACTAATACTTTCATGTATTCAAAACTTCTGTATGATGAAACCTTCTCAATCAACTCTGAATGCATAATGCTGTCAAGAGGCCCTGGTGATGACAAGTTCCATCCACGGATTCCACCATGACCAGCCAGTGTAAAGATATATGAACCTCCAACAGCCATACTCAGAATTGGACTACTATGTGCAACCCATCCTCCTAACAAGTTTCCTTCAAGGTCCAACAGCTGGATGTTTCCATCCAGGTAACCCACCCATATTCTTGTTCCAAAATTGTAAATGCATTGGACAGATGATGAATGATGCAGGAACTCTTGCAAACGATTACCACTGCCATCCCATTGGGCAAGAGAGCCATTTGCCAATCCTGTCCAGATCATCCCATCCGTTGACATTGTAAATGCTTCAATTCGTCGAGTGTCATCTCCAAAACCTGCTTTAACAGCAACTCTCCGGACTGCATCAGCTGCTCCCAACAAAGCATTTCGTGATCTCTGCAAGAAACCAACAGGACTGCGAGCTTTCTCTTTCCTCGGAGAGAACAGAGTTTGCTTTGTCTCATAGCTACATGGATCCTGAGCAGACAAGATGTCAAAATGGGTATCAACTTGGCCATCAACGTTTACCACTTTTAGAAGCTCCTTAGTGCGAGAATCCCTGCATAGCAGAATAGATAACAGTATTATACAAATACAGAAATAGCTGGACTAATGTCATTCAAATGCAACAAGTTAAATGAACACATGAAGTGTACCAGAGTGCAAATGAGAAGTTACCAGCACTCCATACTTTTGATCTAGAATTGTCAGACAATAGAAGTTTTACATCTACGGCAGGCAAAGGACAGGCCCCTCCATCACTGACAATGTCCCTAAGTCAATGGATGATCTTTCAACTAAAAAGGAGGTCTTACACTTTTCTTCTGTTTGTGAAATGAGTGACTTCTGAATCGGTTCTCCATACCATACTTTGATTTCTCCCCCTTCAGACCCAGACCACAAATCACCTATAAGACATGCAAGAAACATCAGTATTTCATGGGTGCATATGGTTTGATTGAAGAGGTAGGTTACTACTGATAACACTACTCCCTGCATTCCGTAATAGTAGCCCAAGTACTCCGTGTAAATGATTGATTTTCAAATTAATTGTGAATGTTCTGATTCAATTCTGAATAACATAGCAGCTAAATATATTTACCGAACCCATGATAGAGACCATAACATCATCTAGAACGTTCGCAGCATGTGGCTACTTTTCAGTTGATCGATTACTTATTTCTGATGATAGTAGACACACAACAGGCATCCAACTGTCTTGTACATATGCTCAACAAGACCTAGAATTAGACAAGGAAATACAAGTAGCCTCTTGAATAACCAATGTTCTGCATTGGGTACCTAAAAAGGGAACCCTGCATCATCTATCCGTGAGGCAACATGCCGGCGCCGCCACTGCTCTCCGGGCCGGATTGCCATCCGCAACCCATTCCCTCCCCCCGCTCCTCTCTTCCCGCTCCTCCAGTAGCCAGGTGGCCAGTGACATAACCTGTGCCCGCCGGGACCGGATCCGGTGCCCTCCACACTAGATCTACGACTACCGGATGCTCCACTGTTCGTGAGCTCGGTCGGTAGTCTAGGGCCAGTTCCGACCTCTACGACAGCCAAGGGCCTGCTGCGCCCGCACCTTGTGTTTGTGTTGCCAAGGGCGGATGATGATGAGCAGTTCGGGAACCGTCATCACCTAAACTATTGTCGCCATGGGTGGATGACAACGAGCTGCTCCATGCGACTCATGGGTGGTCACCAGTCCCCTACCGTATGGTTGACAACATCACCAGCGATGCAACTCCTCCCAGGCTCGCACAACATGACCTCAACGCCAACATGTACCTCACGAGCATTGGGGAGCCATGCTCGTTCGCGGATGTGGAGGGAGACGAGGCCTGGCGGATGGCAATCCAGGAAGAGGTCGATGTGGTGGTGCGGAACCGCACTTGGGATCTCGCGGATCTCCCACCTAGCCATCGAGCTACCACCCTTAAGTGTGTGTTCAAGCTCAAGAAGGACCAAACCGGCAAATTGGTCAAGCAAAAGGCACTGTTGGTGGCCTGTGGCTTTGTCCAGTAGCCAAGCATCGACTTCAAGGAGGTGTTCGCACTAGTCGCCAAATGGAGTCAGTGTGGTTCCTGCTAGCATTGGCTGCCGAGGAGGGGTAGCTCGTCCATCACATGGAAGTCAAGTCTGCGTTCCTTAATGGGGACTTGAAGGAGGTGTATGTGCGATAGCCACTAAGCTTTGTCGTCGCTGAGCAAGAAGGCAAGGTGTTGTGGCCATGAAGCGCCACACGCCTAGAATGAGAAGCTCGACCGCACACTCAAGGAGCTTGGCTGCCACCAAAGCGAGTACGAGCACAAGGTTTATCGGCGTGCTAACAGCATCTCGCTCCTTGTGGTTACGTAGACGACCTCATCATCACTAGCGTGTCATAGGACAGAGTTGAGAAGTTCAGGGCTGAGATGAAGGCATCATTCCACATGAGCAACCTTGGTCTGCTCTGCTTCTACTTGAGCATCGAGGTGCCCTAGGGCGACACCATCATGCTGCAACAAGGCCACTACGCCAAGCACATCCTCGAGCTAGTGGGCATGGCCGGCTGCAATCCGGTCCACACCCCCATTGAAGAGCGGCTCAAGCTCGAGCCGAGAAAGCATGGCGGAGGCCGTGGACCCAACACTATCGATGGATAATCGGAAGCCTCTGCTATCTTGTCCAGACCTAGCCAGACCTAGGGTTTGCTGTCGAGTTCCTAAGCCGTTTCATGGAGAAGCCCACGGAGGAGCATCTCCATGCGGTAAAGTGCATTCTACGCTACATCGCAGTAAGGAGTACAGACGGTGGACTGGAGTTGCGCGGCTGGTCAGATATTGTGATAGCAACCTCGTCGGCGACATCAACACAATGAAGAGCACAAGTGCATCTTCTTCTTCTTTAGTGGCTTCGGTCAAGCAGCGTGTGGTGGCCCTGTCTTCTTGCGAGGCAGAGTATGTTGCAGCCACCACTGGCAATTCAAGTATCTAGTTGGCTCGGTTGCTCAGCGAGTTCCATGGGAAGAAAGCCTGATGAAGTTGAATTCAAGGTGGAAAGCAAGTCCGCACTTGCACTTGCAAAGAATCCCGTCTTCCATGAGAGGAACAAGCACATTAATCTTTGATATCATTTCATCCGGGACTGCTAGAGGAGGGGAGCATTAGTGCCAGCTACATCAGAACCAATGACTAGTTCGCCGATATCCTAACCAAATCACATGGTCGAGTCAAGTTCCAAGAATTGTACACAAGGATTGGAATGGTCAAGATCAGTCCCAACCAAGAACACAAGGATTAGGTGGAGAATTGATAGATAAATAATCCTTGTGTCAATCTTTTGCTTAGCTAATAATCATACTAGTTTTTCTGCTGACCCAACTAACCCTTGGTCAGCAAGTATCCTAGCTTGGTCAATAAGCTTTCTAGGCATGTAAGTAGTCAAGTCTTAAATTGTACTGTAAGTCAAGGTCTTTTCTTACGGAAATGATATGGCTCACACACCCAGACGTGTTTCCTTGGTCCGGACGCCAACGTGGCTCAAGCATATCCACATAATCAACATGTCCTCTCCTAACCTGTTTTTAATTCTCCACCACTGGCTTGTTCCTATCCACTTATGGCTCAGATCACTGCTGTCACTGATTGATATGGCTAGGGAACTGGGATGGTTTATTGAGAATCTGAGGATTATTCAACAATGGCTAAACCTGAACAATGGAAGCAGCAGGGCCAATTTGCCCTCCCTGGGAGGCTCTGAACATCAATACTCTGCTTCTGCTTATCCTTCTCAATCAGACGGCCCTTAGTTATATCCCCCTAATGGCCGGCTGTGTACTAACACGTACACACACAAATTGGTGACCAAATCTCCTATTCCTACTCTCCGGATCCTAACTTGGCCAGCTGTGCACTTGCACTAACAACCTGCTGACCAAATCTCCTATTGCTATTCTCCAGCTCCTAACTTGTAGCAGCATCCCAGAATTAGCCATTCCTGGTTGCTGGCGCCTTCTTCTTCCTTCTAGTCTACTGATTTCCAATGAAAGAGTCCACAATACTGATATACCTCTCATCACCTACTAGTCATGCCTTAACTCGAAACAGGGCCAGGATGTTGTTGTGTTTGCAGAGTTCTAGCACAGCGGATCTCCATGTACCCTCAGGCGAGTTCGCAGCAGAGAATATCATCTCTGAGAGCGGCGAGAACGTGCCCAATCTTGTCTAGGCAGGGAAGACCATGGCCGGCGGGACTGCTGCTTCCTTGGAGCAGCGTGTCGATTTCACTTATTTCTCCACGAAATGTGTTTCAATAACTTAGATTGTTTGTTGCAATTGATTTTCTTGTAGATCGCAGCATCTCTCATGGGATGTTTGAAGTAAGTTGATTTTTGGATGTTCTTATTACATTTCAGTACCCACTTTAGGATGTCACACTTGAGATGTTGCAACATGTTTTTGTTTTTGGATGTTACAATGAGGTAGTTCAATATGTTTCATCAGCTAATTTTCTTATGTCACATGGTTTGATTTTGAGGAGTTGCGGTTTGAACATGAAGCAAAACACAGTGTTGCGGTGAGATTTTTTTTTGCTCGAACTACCTACATGTGTACGTGTGATGTCTAGCTTTGATTTACATTGTCAATGTTGTATACATTATTTCTTTATTGTCGCGAACCTTGTTTTTCATTGTTGCGAGCAATGATTACCATCTGATCCATTTCTCTCTTTCCATCTCTCTCCCTCATGTACAGCAAGGTGCGATGTCTGCGCCAGCGCTATAGGGAGCACAACCATCATCGCCAGGTTTTTCTATTTGCATCATAGAAGAAAGGAGGGAGCCACAACGTGTGTCAGCAAAGGGAGGGGGAGGAGTGCTGGGGGTGGGACAAGTAGTGGAAGCGTCCGGACTCCGGACAGATTGCTTCTGTCAAGACGTCCGGACGCTAGTAGCCCTGCTTTTATTAGGCTGTAAGAAAGCCACTAGGACTGTTGTTTCTGTACTCCTATTCAGCTACAAATAAGAGGTGTGAATACACCAGCCAGCTGCAGCTCATAGCAGCCCACAATCAGCCTCAACATCTCTTTTTTGTGAAATAGCCTCAACATATCAAAGTGTAGTGCAGCAGCAGCTTAAAAGCTGCATATACCACTATGGATCCAGACCCATTTCAGCCACCATTCTCTCTCAAAGAGTGGTGTAGCAGCAGCAGCTTAACAGCTACATATACTATTATCGATCCTACAATTGCCAACATCAACAAGAATGTAAGCAACTGAACTTATGTAAACTCTAGGTAGCACAAAACAAGACTGATCTGGAGAAAGTTTAGAATGCAGGATAAATACAGGGATAAAAAAAATACAGCTCTACTTTCGTGGTTACTATCTCCATATCTCCCGTGAGGCTTCCTAATCCTAAAGGTTCAAAGGCAAAAATCATTCACGACCCTCCAATAATCAGAAAATAGAGGCGAGACCTACCATAGGGAGAGAGACGGCCAACGCGAACACTGGGCCACGGTGTGCCTCCCACGAGAGGCACTCCCCCGCCTCCTGTCCAGGATCCGCGGTCCACCCCATGATCCTGCCGTCCGCGTGGCCGCTCCACACTACGCCGCGACCGGGGTCCGCCGCGAGGCAGAGCGCCGGGGGCGTCCTGCGCGACTCCTTGAATGGCGCAGACGCCTCGTCGCCCCAACGCTGCTGAGACGCCGGCGACCGGAAGGCGTCTGCGAGGTCCCACGCCCTGACGCCGGCCTCACCCGCTGCCCAGAGACGGGCGCCGACGCCGTCCTCGGCCCGGGAAGCATCGCAGCAGCAGGCGAGCGCGCGGAGCGCCGCACCGGCCTGCGACTCCCTGGGAGGGCGCGGGCGCAGGTCGAGCGGGGGTGGGCGATCGGCGCGCACCGCGGCGCGAGCGGGCGGGAGGTGCGCGCCGGAGGCCGGGGCGGCTGCGAACTCCGGGATTGAGCCCGTGTGGTGGGGCCCCGGGGGCGGTGGCCATACTTGTACTGCGGCGGCGGGGGAGCGAGAGGCCACGGCGGGAAAGGCGGGGAGTGATTGGCTGGGATGGAGGAGCTGCGGCTGATGCTGATGCGATGCCGGAGCGGCGCGGGGGCGCGTGTCAGAGAAGGAGGCGGAGGCAGAGGTAGCAGTGGAGGGAGTGGAAGCGGGCAGGAGTGAAACGGATCGGTGGGGCGTGGCGAGGCGAGGCGAGATGGAGGGGATGGGGGCCGGGGGAGGTGGAGGGGACGGGGAGGAGATGGAAGTGGAGAGGAAGAAGTCGTCGGGGAGGTCGTCCCACGGCGGCGATGAGGAGGCGCCGGCTGGGGAAGCGAAGGGATTGGTGGTGCCACCGGGATCCGCCATTGGGGAGGTCTAGGCCGAGTCGAAGGACTGTAGGATGGCGGAGAGGGAGAAGCGCAGCAATGGGGAACAAACAACACTTGCAGGCAGCGTAGGCCGGCCTGCGTGAATATCGTTTCGATCGTGCTTGATAGTGGGCCGGCTGTTTTACAGGTTGCACATGCTACGGGCACACGCGGGCTGTGCTGGTCGGACAGGTCACCCGTAGCGGTAGCAGAAAAGCACATGCCGGTTTCCTGCTTCTGCTGTCGTGCGTACATGGCGGCCGCGCTTAACTGATAGGGACTGGCTCACATCCGTTGAATCATGACTTCACGAGGACTGGCTTTAAGTCAAAACCTCATTTCTAATCGTTTTTGGGTGGATATTCTTATGGGGTGTTTGGATCCCCTTAGTAAATTAGTAAATTGGCAAAAGAGCAAAAGAATTGCTACTTTTTGACAAATGGATCCAAACATACAAGGCAAAAAATGATAAAAGAGCAAAAATTTATCATTTGTCATTTGCCACTTTGGAGTGGCAAATAAAGGCAAATAGAAAATTCTTCCACTCATAACCCTCCCTCTTATGCATGACATGTGAATGAATGTAATTATTAGGGGTACAATTGTATTTGTATGTGTCATTTTCCATTTTTCATTTGTCATTTACCAAGGGATGCAAACACCCTCAAGTCGCAAAAGATTTGTCAAATTCATTTACCATTTGTCATTTGCCAAAGAATCCAAACATCCCCTTAGATGTAATAAGATCATACAGGGGTATGCAGTGTTTGTTTTATTGGTGGATAACAGAGATAAGAGAATCTATAAATAGAGAATATACCACCAAAATATTAGATTTTGTTCGTAAAAATCTCACAAATCAAGATCAACATGCATATATCTTTTAATCTTTGTTATTATATTATTACTTAGTAATTATGAAGGTAGAATTAGTTTGATAAGTGCTAGTATATGGATTAGTGCATGTTTCATGCGCTAATAGGATATTAGGGGTGCTAATTAATATATTTTATTTTAAATTAGTGATTATCATGAAATTTTAGTATTAGTGTATATTTATTGGTACCTAATTGGTTTTATTACTTTTAAATAATCTATAATTAGTTAACTACTATTCTCATCCTATCTATTTTAATCTAATCCAGTTCTACCAAATAGAAAAATGACTCATCCTATCTCTCCAACTAACACATACTACATCATAGATGTTCTTAACTCAATATCTATGAATTGTTGTATCCTATCAAACTTTTCCCTCGAACCAAATAACTTTAAAGACAATAGAGAACCTAATATTAGCAAAAGACTTGGACCATTGGGTCGTGTCACAACTCACAACTATCGTGGCCAGGAGAACATAGATCGCATCTGGCTAGGAGAAAGGCCGCCACCGCCACCCACCACCGCTGGTCCCCTCCCTTCCCATTCGGCATCTTGCCGAGGGCTGAAGGGAGTGGGGATTCATTGATTTTAATAAGTTTTTCCAGTAGATCGATTCATATATAACCAAGGGGAGAGAGTGTGCATTCTACTACCAAAGGGGGAGAGTTCTCAAAGGGGGAGATCTTTGTGCATTTTGCATTTTTCTTTCTCCTTAAGGGCTCTAAATTGGTATCATGTCAAGGGGGGAGATTGCACACCTTTCTGTTTAGCCTCAATTAGTATCTTTGCACTCATGTGAGCGGCTGCATTTGTCTAGGGGGTGTTCTTGCTAGATGTGTTGAGTCTTTGCCTCTTCTTGAGGGTCTAGCGTCTTTTTCGGTGTTTTATTTGGCTCCTTGGTTTTCATTTGGTATCTTGAGCTTGGCTAACGGTGTTGAGCTCTTTTCTGCCTTGAGGGCTAGCTGTGATTTTACTTGGTTGCATTGAGTCGTTGCCCATATCTTTGGGGACTAAGTTTTGGATACTTTGCTCTTCTCAAATGACCCTGTTTGGCTTTGTTTGGCTTTTGGTCATTTGGAGAGTTTTACCTTCGTTGGCTCAAGCTAAAATGCACTTGTGTTGACAATGCACTCACCAAGGGGGAGATTGCAAACACATGGTTGATATGTGCCTATGTTGTTCAGTTTTGGTGATGAGTGTTTGTTCAACATTCGAGTATTTCAGTTTGAGCGGTATCACTAATCCATTGCGAAAGCAGAAAATGTGCTTGTCTATCGGCTTGTGTTGTGTAGGTGTCGAGTCCAGAGACGGTAGTCAATGTTGAGGTGAAGGTCGAGTAGAGGCGTGTCGTGTTGATAGATTGAGCATGGTGAAGGGCGGACACGAGGCTCAGACCGATGGACTGGAGGGCCGAAGGACTAGCCGTGGTGGCTGGCACTTGGCATCGACAAGTGCGAGAAGACATGATATAGACCGTGTTGACTATTGGCACAAATTATGACCACCTTTTACATAGCTAAAATATTGCCACCGATCCAAGGATCAAGGATAAACAAACACATCATGAGCATACTTTATCAAATAACTAGTTCCACATGTCCATGAGTGTTTGAGTGCAGGAATGAACAAATGAAGCAAAGGAGAGCCAGTTGGGCCCACATAGGGCGTCGACCGACCACCCTATGGGCTCACCATGCTCTCCCCTCTCGGCCATGATCCAAGAGAGGCACTCTAGAGTGGAATCCATCATTGAATCACTTTGTGTTTCCTCTCAACGGCTCACAAGCGAAGCACATGGATCCATGGGCCCACACCAAGGAGATAAAACGTGACAAAATACCCCAGGACCAACAACCAACACCTATGACGAGTGGGACCAACACCAGGGAGCAGAGGAGGGCCAGAACCCCCAAGGGGGGATTCGGCCGAATCACATGGAGGCCCAAATGGGTCCCACTCAGTCCCTAACTAGTGGGACCCCATCCAAGGAGGCAAGGGAGGGCCCACTGGCCATAGGGGGATTCGGCCGAATGCCCCCTAGGTCGTTTGGGTCCCCCCCCAACCGCCATAGCTCCTCCCCACATGTTGGATCACCACCATCCATGCCTTGGTCGGTTCCAAGGTCGGTTGGATCCAAAGGTGGAGAATGGATGGCCCTAGATCGCTGACGTGGCGCCAGAGTAGCCCCTACTCCACCTCCTGCTATAAATAGAGGGTCACACCCCCTCTCTAATCATGAAGAAGAAGCCTACAAGCTCTATTCCTTAGATTGTTCTAGGAGTTAGTCTAGAGTGGGAGTTAGAGTTGAGTCGAGTTGTGGTCGGGATTTCCGGAGTTGTCTTCTGGAGAGTCTGGTATAGCTCTTGTATCTTTCCTTCTTTGTAAGACTTTATCTTATTCAATATATATATATATATATATATCTTTACTTTACTTAGTAATTACTTTGAGCATTTCTATACTAGATATAGTCTTACTATATGCTTTTGCTCTTTAATAGCCTTTACATCAATAGTTTGTGATCCTTGTGACCTTTCTCGTATGCGATCATTGCCTGTCATAGGGTGCTTTGACTATTTGATCGTAGTCAAAGTAGTAAGTTGTGTGTAAGCGTGGTGCTTATACATCATCTTATCCTTGGTTATCGCTTGCTGCACGGATTGTTTGTGGTAGCTAGCAAGAGGTGACATCCTTGTCTAGTCTTTGTATTCCACCATGTGTTCTTAGGCAAGTTCTTAAAAGGTAAGACCCCCGTAAGAAGAGGGTGCGGTCCGGTAGGAGTTTTGCCCTCCTACTGATCTATCCTCTCGCCTAGCATACTTGTATTGAGGAGACAAACTATAATGTTTAGACTAGTTAATTGGCTAAGTATATTGAAGTAGAAGTGAATTGCTTAGGAGTCCCTTTACTCTTCTCGTTGTCCTCCCACCTAGCTAGTCTCTAAGGTTCGTTCTAAGTATCCTTTATTGTAGTATCTTCATTCATCAACCCCTTCCTATCACATATATCGTTTACCCCTCTATACTAGTTGATACTAAGTTAAGGTGCTCTCTAGGATCTCTATCCAATTATCATTTCTAGCAAAGCTTTCCTTTGGGATAATATAAATTACGATGCCTTGGATCACTCCTAGGTGAAGTGCTACAACGGTATAATCTGTGCGCTTGCGGATTTATCCAATAGATATAAGAAATACCAACAAGCATTTCTGGCGCCGTTGCCGGGGAAAGCTTAGCCAAGAAATTTTAATTAGAATGAATCCAGAGATTCTCGTTAACTTAGTTATCAATTAGTCATAGGGGCTTACCCCTGTCTGTGTCTTCCTTTTTGTGAAGCCAGACAATTTATGAGCGGTTTCTACTGTCGGGAAATTATCTTGAAGATCCAGAGCAGTTGTTGAGGAGGACTAGACGTCGTCAAGTTCCCCCTCAGAGGTTCCTCTCGAATCAGAATCCGTTCAAGGAAGGAGGCTCTACACCACCACTCAAGGAAGCTATGGCCCAGAAGGCGATCTCTGACTTCTCGGCTCCGTCAGCTACCCACGTAGCTCAGGGTCCCGAGGTCAACTTCGGAGATGCCACCTTCGAGCTGAAGCCCCCCTTAATTCATATGGTGCAGGCCAATCCATTTTGCGGGAAGCCCCATGAAGATGCAAATGCTCATCTCCAGCACTTCATGGAGTTATGTGGCACATTCACTATCAAGGGAGTGGCGTCTGACGCTATTCGTCTTCGTCTCTTCCCATTCTCGTTATTGGGAAAGGTGAAGCAATGGTTCTACGCCCACAAAGAAGAAGCCACTACATGGGAGAGGTGTGCTAACGCATTTCTCAAGAAGTTCTTCCCGACGGGCAAAACCAATATTCTTCGTGGAAAGATCTCAAGCTTCCAGCAACAATCTGACAAGACGATTCCCGAAGCATGGGAGCGTCTCCAGGAGTACGTTCATGCCTGTCCTCATCATGGGATAGACGACTGGATCCTAATCCAAGGTTTCTACCACGGGCTGACTAGCATGGCCCGTAGTCACCTTGATGCTGCCGCTGAAGGGGCATTTCTTCAACACACAGTAAGGAATACCAAGGATCTCATCGAGAAAATGGTGATAAACCAAGGATGGGGTGACGAACGACTCTAGCCAAAGAAAAGAGGTATGCACACCGTCAGTGAGGTGGACATACTCTCTGTCAAGATGGACCTCTTAATGAAAAAGATAGAAGAAGTTTCCAAGAAAGAACGAGAGGCCATCTACCCCGTCGCCACTGCACAAGCTATCGAAGTCGATCCAAGGTGGTGCGAGGTGTGCGGAGGAAATGATCACTCGGGCAAAAATTGCCTCGAGACTTCAAAGGAGGACGTGAACTTCATCAGCAACAACAACAACAACAGGTATCGACCCCAACAACAAGGAAGTTGGAATTCACGTCCCTTCTACCAAGGTAATGGAGGTAATGGTAATTACAATAATTACAATTCTTACAATAACCAGCCTTCATTAAAAGATCTTGATCTTGGTCAATCTAAGATTAATGATGGAATAAATAAAAAATTATTGCCACTGATAAAGTTCTTGAAACCTTTGGTGAGAAAATGAATAGTTTTACAACTGCCATGAAAATCCAATTGAGTTTTAATAAAATGTTAGAAACCCAATTAGCTCAATCAGCAGCAGCTATGCCATCAATGGAACAAGGTAAGATTCCTGGGAAACCACAAGATTCAATTGAACATGTAAACATGGTTAACTTGAGGTTCGGTAAGCCTCCACTTCGCTCCCATTGGGGCTATTTGCTCGATCCTCCTTTCATCATGAAGAAGGAAGATCCAAGCCACCCGACGATCAAGTGCTCAATCAGACAACAGACGTTCCAAAACGCTTTCTACGATCTTGGATCGGGTGTCAACATCATGTCCAAGGTAACGTACGATAACTTGCTAGGGGGACCTTTGTTCCCTACATATGTTCGTTTGCAGATGGCAGATCAGACCATACGGTTTCCCGAGGGACTCGCAAGGGACATCTTGGTAAACATCCAAGATGAGTACATCCCCACCGACTTCATCATCCTAGACATGGGAGCTAACGCGGAAGTCCCCGTCATTTTGGGAAGGCCTTTCCTCAACACCACCAACGCGTTCATCTACGTGGGATCGGGCCAAATCCACTTCCAATTCTGAAGAATCATTGCCCTAGTTGGTTTCGGTGATTAACGACAATTAGAGATTATTATGGCTAACGTGTGTTTTGCAGAGGCTATGCTTAGCTTAGCCATAGTGATCAATAAGAATGGACATTTACGGTCATCACTTAGCCCCCAAGATGGATACCGTTTTGGATTTCAAAGAGACATGATGAAGACCCTATAATGATAGGCTAAGTGCCATAAGGTGATGAAGGGCACTTAGAAATAGATAGGGCTTCACTTTTTATCTTTGACCGTACTATTAAGAGGGGTTGAGACTAGTAGCTTGACTTAGGAAAGCTTCATGACTTAGGTGTGGTGCACACTTGACTTCCTTAGCTCTAAGCAAGCCTATGGTGACCGTAAGATAGCCTAGAACAACTTCCATATTCATCGCGACGAAAAACGAAGTTGATAGAATTGTTTTCTGGGCGTCGGACGCTCCTGACGGGGGCGCCGGACGCTGTCCGTCGCGTCAGACAAAGGCGTCGGACACTGGGTGGTTGAGTCCACAGCGTCCGTCAAACTTCCAGTGGAGATGTTTTCTGGCTAAGTTTTTCAGGGTTCGTCGGATGCTGTCCGTCGGCCAGGCATCGGACGCTGGGAAGAGCGCCCGTCGACCTTCCAGAGAGGGTGTTTTTCAGCCCGAGCCAGAGTGCAGCGTCGGACGCTGAGTTGAGCGTCCGTCGCCCCAGTGACATAGAGTCCGTCGCTGGGAACAGTGTGTCAGAACTAGCCATTGGGCAGGGCGTCGGAGCGTCCGTCACCCAAACTATGAACAGAACTAGCCGTTGGGGCATGCGACGGACCGTCCGTCGCCTAGTCAACAGAGCGTCCGTCGCCAACTTAAAATGCCAGCCCGAGGCAATTTTCTGAGGGTCTATTTATAGCCCCTCCCACTTCTCTCCCACCTTGCCTTTGCTCATTTGAGTTGTTGAGTTTGTTGAGAATGTTGGGAAGAGAGCAAGAGCCCTAGAGAGAGAGAGTGATTCGCGAATCCATCCATCCTCTCTCTAGTTCATCCAAGAGTTCAAGTGTGCATCCTCTAGTCGTGAAGCTTGAGTGAGTCAAGCGAAGATCGAGGCTTGTTACTCTTGGTGATCGACATCACCTAGACGGTCCAGTGGTGCTCGGAGGAAGGTGATCGCCGGAGGATTGTCGGCGGCCCTTCTCCATCGACGTTGTGATCGGTTGTGGGCGATTCACCGAGTCGGAATGGCGAAGAATCAGCCCGTAGAGAGCACTCATCCCTTGCGCGGGATTGAGGGGGAGCTATACCTTGCGAGGTGCTCCAACGAGGACTAGGGGGAGTGTCGACTCCTCGATACCTCGGTAAAACATTGCCGTGTCAAGCATCTCTTTCCCTAGCTCTTACTTACCGCATTACTTTCCGCACTTGTCTTTCAATTCTTACTAGAATTGTGTAGGAAGTTTTTGCATTCTATTGACTTGCTACGCTTTCTAGCTAGGACACACAAGCGGTAGGCACTAGGGGGTTAATTGGCTCTTTATAGGGTTAATTCTTGTTTAGAAATTAAAAAGAGCCCAATTCACCCCCCCCTCTTGGGCATCTTGATCCTTTCAATTGGTATTAGAGCAAGGTTTGCTCTAAATTAGGCTTCACTGCCTAGAGCAAGATGTCCCATGGGGATGGACCACCTCCCATGTTCGATGGAGACGACTTTCCTTATTGGAAAGTTCGTATGGAGGCCTATCTAGAGGCCGTTGACGTGGGCGTGCTCAAAGCTGCCACAAAGGGAGGCACTCTCTTCGCGGAGGACCTCAACTTTGATAAGCATAATGCCAAGGCGAAGAACATTCTTTTTCGTGGCATTAGCAAGGATGTCTTCAACCGAGTGCGTAATGCCAAAGACGCATTTGAGTTATGGACCACTATTTGTGCTCTTCACGAAGGCACAAAAAGTGAGCGTGAAGAACTCTATCACTTGGTCATGGCTAAGCTCAATTCTTTTTCAATGCATGCAAATGAAAATGCAAATGAAATGTACTCACGACTTAACATTATTGTGGAGTAATTGAATGGGCTCGGTCTCAACCAAATGGCGCCGACGGATGTGGTACGCAAGATCCTTTGTGTCTTGCCCATTGAGAAGTATGGCCACATCGTTACGGTTCTTCACCAAGGAGATCTTTCCGCCGCTACACCAACACAAATCTTGGACAAGATCAATGCCCATGAGATGTACATGAAGATTGGTGATGGTGGCTCTTCCTCATCCTCCAAGAAGAAAGAAAAAGAGAAGGAGGAGAAGAAGGACTTGGCACTCAAGGCATCCTCCTCGGAGAAGCACAAGATGCAAGTCATGTATGAGAGTGCAAGCGATGAAGAGGATGATGATGACCTCGCTCTCATGGTGAAGAAAACAACCAAGATGTTGAAGAAGCTAAGCAAGAATGGAGTCAAGTTTGACTCAAAGAAGAAGAAATTCTTCACAAGCTCTTCAAGAAAGCCTCTCTCCAAGATGGATTGCTACAATTGTGGCAAACTTGGGCACTTGGCTCATGCTTGCCCCGAAGAGAAGAAAGACAAGTACAAGAACAAGAAAGCAAACAACAAGTTCAAGTACAACAAGGGCAACAAAGATGAGTCAAGTAATGAGGAGAAGAAGGATGACAAGCCATTCAAGAAGAAGTAGAACTTCAACTTCCACAAGAAGAAGAAGAATGGCAAAGCCTACATTGTTGGTGATTGGATCACCGACATTGAAGACACAAGTGACTCATCCGAAGATGAAAGTGAAGAAGAGAAGGTGGCCGCCTTGGTGATTGGGTCATCTAGTCCACCGCCACCCCCTCCATCATCTCCGGGCTCATCCTCTACACGCCTATGCCTCATGGCTAAAGGTGACAAAAAGGTACAAAAAGAGGATAGTGATGATGAGGCTAGCTCTAGTGATGATAGTGATGATGAGTTTGAGGCACCTTCCTATGATGAGCTAATTGTAATTTGCAACAAATATACTAAGCTCATTAGGAAGTATAAAGCTAAAAGTGAATCACTAGAGAAAGCCAACGATAACTTGCATGCTAAGCTTGATGACTTGTCTAGTGCTAATGATGATTTGAAGCTTGAGAACAAAACTCTCTCATCTAGCACTAGGGAGCTCAAAGCCTCACTCAAACAAGCTAATGAGAAACATGATAAGTTTGAGAGGTCAACACAAGAGCTCCATACAAGATACAACTTGCTAAAAGATGACTACAACTAAGTTAAGAATGAACATGGTACACTTGTGATAGCTAATGAATTGCTTTCAAATGATCTTGCTACACATGTTGCTATTAACCCGGTTGTTAAGTGTGATATAGCTACTTCTTGTGAGGACTTGCTTGATGAAGTTGCTAGTGAGCAAAATGCTAAGTGCAAGGGAAAGAAGGTAGTTGAGGCCGAAAAGCATGATGACTATGTGAAGATGAGGCAAGAGAACTCCAAGCTCAAAGAAGAGCTAATCAACCTCAAGGCAAGCAAGCCATTCACTATCAAGTCGGCCAAGCAAGGTGACAAAGATGCAATGACCTTGATTAACTCTCTCAAAGAGGAAAATGCAAAGCTCAAGGTTGAAAAGATCAAGCTTGCAAGTAGATTGGAGAAGTTCACCAAGGGCCACAACCTCCAAAGTGAGCTCTTGATGAACACTATCATGAAGACCGATAAGTCTGGTATTGGGTTTAAGGAGAACCAAATCATGAAGGCCGAGGTCACGATAGAAGCTAATAACTACTAAAAGAAAAAGGCCATGAGAAACAACTATGACACACCAAAGCCCAAGCCCAAGAAGTGCTTTGGATGTGGTCAAGAGGGTCACTTTGAATCCCAATGCAAGACTCCACCTCCCAAGACCTTTCCCAAGCACATAAGGCCCTTCGCTCATGATGCACACTTCATCATCAACAAGGACTCCAAGGGTAGACCTCAAGTTGTATTTCTCGGTCCTAAGATGAAGAACAAGCCCAAAGTGCTATGGGTTGCTAAGGAGTTGGTGGACAAGGCTATGGGACCTCACCAAGTGTGGGTTCCCAAACAACAAGCTTAACTTCAAGTTGCTTGTGTGTAGGTGAACTACAAGACCGGTGGAAGTCATTGGGTGATTGATAGTGGATGCACTCAACATATGACCGGTGACTCCCGGATGTTCACCACACTTGAGGAAGATTGTGAAGGGCAAGACAAGATTACCTTTGGGGACAATTCAAAAGGCAAAGTGCAAGGCCTAGGCAAAGTGGCAATCTCAAATGATCAATCAATATCAAATGTCTTGCTAGTACAATCTTTGAGCTTCAACTTGCTATCGGTGGGACAACTATGTGATCTTGGTTTCCAATGTCTCTTCACTCCAAATGAGGTAGTTGTGTCCAAGATTGAAGATTCATCATTGATATTCAAAGGGTTTCGGCACAATAATCTCTACCTAGTGGACTTCACCTCAAATGAAGCTAGCTTGCAAACATGTCTATTCTCCAAGAGTTCTTTGGGTTGGCTATGGCATAGAAGATTAGCACATGTGAGAATGTCAACTTTGAAGAAGCTTGTCAAGAAGGAGTTGGTTAGAGGTGTGAAGGATGTTGTGTTTGAGAAGGACAAACTTTGTAGTGCATGTCAAGCCGGCAAGCAAGTGGCAAACACTCATCCAACCAAAGCTTTCATGTCAACCTCAAGAGTCCTAGAGCTACTTCACATGGACCTATTTGGACCTACCACCTATGCTAGCCTTGGTGGCAATCTCTTTTGCTTGGTGGTGGTGGATGACTACTCTAGGTACACTTGGGTGTTCTTTCTTCAAGATAAGGGAGAGACTCAATCAATATTCAAGAAGTTTGCAACTAGTGCCCAAAATGAGTTTGATGTGAAGATCAAGAAGATAAGAAGTGACAATGGGACCGAGTTTGTAAACACCAAAATTGAAGATTATTGTGATGAAGTTGGGATCAAGCATGAAGTGTCCGCCACCTATACTCCTCAACAAAATGGTGTAGTAGAGAGGAAGAACCGGACACTTATCACTCTTGCAAGATCAATGCTTGATGAATATAATACCCCCGAGAAGTTTTGGGCCGAAGCAATCAACACCGCATGCTATGCGGCCAACCGACTTTTTGTCCAAAGGCTTCTCAAGAAGACCCCCTATGAGCTTGTGAATGGGAAGAAACCGGATATATCCTTTTTCCGAGTGTTTGGATGCAAAGTGTACATCTACAAGAAGCACCAACACTTGGGCAAGTTCCAAAGGAGATGTGACATTGGTTTCTTACTTGTTTATTCTCTTAAATCCAAGGCATACCGTGTATTTAACAAAGCCACCAGCTTAGTTGAAGAAACGTATGACTTGGAGTTTGATGAAACTAATGGCTCTCAAGAAGAGCATGAAAATCTTGATGATGTAGGTGATGAACCCTTGAGGGAGGCTATGAAGAATATGCCCATTGGTGCAATCAACCCACAAGAGGTGGAAGAAGTTGAAGATGATGAAAATGAAGTACCCTCTCCACCTCACACGCCTCAAGTTGATGAAGAACAAGTGAGGGAAGCACAAGAAGATACCTTCATCCCTCAAGATCAAGCTGAGGCTCAAGCTAGTGATGTTGATGCACCACAACCTCCTCCCCAAGCGATTAATAGAAGATCTACACCTATGCTTCAAGCTCATCCACAAGACCTCATCATAGGGAGTCCATCAAGGGGGGTAACAACTCGATCTAAACTTGCTTCTTATGTTGAACACCACTCCTTTGTTTCCTTTGTTGAGCCTTCTAGTGTGGAGGATGCACTTGCGGATCCGGATTGGGTGAATGCCATGCACGAAGAGTTGAACAACTTCACCCGGAACGAAGTGTGGACACTAGTAGAAAAGCCCAAAGGAGCAAGAATCATTGACACCAAGTGGGTGTTTAGGAACAAGCAAGATGATCAAGGCGTGGTTGTGAGAAACAAGGCAAGATTGGTGGCAAAGGGGTTCTCCCAAGTTGAAGGCTTGGATTTTGGGGAGACCTTTGCACCGGTTGCAAGACTAGAAGCCATCCGTATCCTTTTGGCATATGCTTCACATCATAAAATGAAACTTTTTCAAATGGATGTGAAGAGTGCCTTTCTAAATGGTTTCATTAATGAACTTGTTTTTGTCTCACAACCTCCCGGATTTGAAGACCCAAATTGTCCTAATCATGTGTATAGGTTGTCCAAGGCACTCTATGGATTGAAGCAAGCAACAAGAGCTTGGTATGAGAGGCTAAGGGACTTCCTACTCAAGAAGGGCTTCAAGATCGGGAAAGTGGATACCACACTCTTCACCAAGGTGCTAGATGGAGAGATCTTTGTTTGCCAAGTGTATGTCGATGACATTATATTTGGGTCAACAAACCAAGATCATAGCAAGGAATTTGGTGCATTGATGTCCAAGGAGTTCGAGATGTCGATGATTGGCGAGCTAACCTTCTTCCTTGGCTTCCAAGTGAAGCAATTGAGGGAGGGCACCTTCATATCTCAAGAGAAGTACACTTATGATGTGCTCAAGAAATTTAAGATGGAGGATTGCAAGCCAATCAAGACCCCAATGCCTACTAATGGGCATCTCGATCTTGATGAGGGAGGTAAACCAATTGACCAAACTCTCTATCGTTCTATGATCGGTAGTTTACTTTACCTCACCGCATCTAGGCCGGGTATCATGTTTAGTGTGTGTATGTGTGCTAGGTTTCAAGCAAACCCTAACGAGTCGCATCTTTGTGCGGTTAAAAGAATCCTTAGGTACTTAAGGCACACCCCTAGCATGGGTCTTTGGTATCCCAAAGGAGCTCCCTTCCAACTAGTTGGCTATTCCGATTCGGATTACGCCAGGTGTAAGGTTGATAGGAAGAGTACCTCCGGCGGGTGCCACATGCTAAGAAGATCACTTGTTTCTTGGTCCTCAAAGAAGAAAAATAGTGTGGCATTGTCAACCGCCGAGGCGGAATACATTGCCATGGGAGCAAGTTGTGCACAAATCTTATACATGACCCAAACACTCTTTGATTACAGCGTGTTTTTAAAAGAAGTTCCACTTTTGTGTGATAATGAAAGCGCCGTAAAGCTTGCAAACAACCCGGTTCAACACTCTCGCACCAAGCACATAGATATTCGCCATCACTTTCTTAGAGATCATGTGGCTAGGAAAGACATAACACTAGTTGGAGTTAAGAGCGAAGATCAATTGGCGGATATCTTCACTAAACCCTTGATGAAACAACCTTTTGTAGGTTGAGAAGCGAGTTGAATGTGCTTGATCACTCTAACTTCACTAAAAGATGAGTCTGTGTGAACCATGCATTCATATGTAATATAACATGTTTAATTTGGTAATGCACATAGGCTTGGCTAACGCGGTTAAGATAACCGCCCTCAAAGTGTGTGACAAAGCTTAACCGCGGTTTAAACTTGCAAGCAACCTAGATTCAAATTTCGTATTGCATAGCATGTGCATGTGTGTTGTTTGTCGTTCCTTTTCGGTTAAGTTTTTTGAGCATCCTCTATGTTCGTCCACTTAGGGGAGCATTCCAAGCACAAGACATTTCTATACCCCTCTTGTGGCCATATGATGTCTCCTTGGTGCTTCCATTCGAATATTTTGAGCTAAAACTAAATTTAAGCCTATGGCAAACTATTTGAAAATGAGAGTTTGAGAGATGGTTCTCATATCAAGTCCAATCAGGTGTTATTTGGATCTTATTGGGATTGGAACTTGGTTGGGAGAAAGACGCAAAAACAAAATTTGAAAAATTCCATTTAAAAGGCGTCGGACGCTGCCGACGGACGCTCGGTGTCAATTGCCTCAGCGTCCGTCGCGATCGTCCGTAAAGTTGCCCGCTTACAGGGCGACGGACGCTCCCCCAGCGTCTGTCTCGGTCAATGCGCTCGGGCGTTTCAAATCTGTTTTGGAAGCCCGACGGACGATGCCGTCGGACGCTCTCCGAGCGTCCGTCGCAGTCCGACGGAGCGTCCGTCGCGAACTTAAGGCACAATTTTTTTTAAAAAAATCCCCGTCTCTTCTCTGTTTCTCTCGCTCGATTCAGTCCGCCGCCGCGCCGTTCCTCAAACCCTAACCGCCGCTGTTTTCGCCGCCGCTGGGCCGCCGTTCCTCCTTGCGCCGCCGCGGGACCCTACCTGCGTCGCCGGCTACTCCTCCACCCAGCGCCGCCTGCCCCTGCGCCGCCGCCTACCCACTGCGCCGCCATTCCTCTTGCGCCGCCAGCACCCTCCCTGCGCTGCCTTTCCACCCTGCACCACCGCCGCGCCAGGGACACTCCCTCCAGCGCTGCATTCCAATCGCCGTGACTACGCCATCTCACTGCAACACCGCCACCAAAGAGCCAAAGCAAGCACCCCTTTCTGTTTCTCGAAGGACCCCCGTCTGTCCTGTGCTTTTGGCCCTTGCAAAGTTTTTGGAGGATTGCGGATTGCGGTTACTCGATCGAGGGATCTCTCCTCCTCTCTTTGTCTTGGTCAGTGTCTGAGGTATGAAATGGCAGAAACGATCTCTATCTCTTATCTACTTCATTTCATTCTCTAGTCACTCTCTTCTCTAGCTTAAATGCTTATGGTTATACTCCTATCTATTTCTCATGAGCATGGTCAGTTGATCAGAGAATCAGAGGGTCAGTTGAGCAGTGACAGTGAACTCAGGGCAAAGCCCGTGAGTACGGATCGAGGCAAAGCCTCGCAAGGACAGTCCAGGGCCGGCGTGCCACTCTTGCAGTTGGTGGTTCTGTGGTTTGTCAGAGGTTCAGTGTCAGTGGACAGTGAGTCTGTGGTGTGACTTTTGAGGCTTTGTCTGTCAGAGATTTAGTTAGCAAAGACCGGAAATGGCAAGAACTAAGAATGTAGGTCCCATTCCCGGTAGTGGTGGTGACCCTCCACCTCCACCGCGTCCACCCACTGACCGGGGAAAGGGCAAGCAAAAGGTCATATCACGGAAGCGCAAGAGGCCATTGATGGATCCAGACTCGGCAGCAGCGCTTGCAGTGGCAGAGGCCGCTGAGATAGCGGAGCGAGGGGGACGTCGTGCTGGTTTGAGGCTCTCGCCTCGCCGTGGAGCGCCTCGTGAGTCCTCTACGCGTCCAGAGACAGAGCCCGTTGAGGCTACAGAGGCAGAGGAGACAGAGCCAGTCCCAGAGACTGAGCCGACAGAGGCCGCGGGCCACTCTTCCATTGGTGAGTTGATGAGCCGCCGAGTTACCCGATCTAGAGGCTCTGGTGCAACACCTAGTCCTCCAGGACCTCAGCTCCCAGACCCAGTGAGGCACCAGGTCAGAGCACTTACAGCGAAGCAAGTCCAGTTACTCCGCTTCGTGGACTTTCAGTCCTGGTTCCCACCTCAGAGGGAGCCCCGTGCCGGACGAGACTTCTACACCACGATACACGAGGATTTCTACAGAGGTTACATCGACACTGATTCTCCTCTTAGGGCTCACAGGGTGTGCCCATCTGCCCATATAGAGGGGATCGGTGGTCCAGAGATCCTGCAGCACCTTCAGTACATTCAGGGTCTGACAGATCTGATGGGACGATCAGGAGCATATCAGAATGATTGGGTATATCAGTTTTATGCATCTCTATGGATCTCCCCTGATCACGAGTTCCTACACTTTGGATTCTAGGGACATGACTTCAGGGTTACAGCAGCACGGTTCAGAGAGCTTTTCCACCTAGAGTCCTCTCCTACGAGGATTCACAGTTTGTGCTATGGGATCAGGAGGCCCCTCGCCAACCTCACGATGGTATAGTGCCATCTACAGACTTCGTGAGGCCGTGCTTTCAGCAGCCGTTCACTGAGGGTTCGAGCCGTACACCACGTGACCTCACTCCACTTGCTCGGATCCTCCACGAGGTACTCAGGCGTACTATCCTCCCCCGGATTGGAGCTCGGGACACGATTACACGTTTACAGCTTTGGCTCCTTGCTCATGTCGTCCGGAAAGAGAAGTTCGACCTCTGGGATTTGATTGTGAGCGAGCTTGAGGATATCATAGCCGCTGGGTTCAGGGGTCGCTGGCAGCTGCAGTTTGCTCATTGGATTTCATATTTGATAGTTGCCAAGACCAGGTCAGGTGCTATGAGAGTCACTCTCACGAGGTCAGCGACTGAGTTTCCTGTATATTCGATGAGTCAGCTCGTGATACATGAAAACTTGCCTCGCCCTAGCAGAGCTTAGAGACCAGGCACCAGGCAGGCCGGTGTGCCACCACAGTCGGCAGAGGTCACGGATGCTATAGTTGAGCAGATTGCTCAGGCAGAGCTGGCAGATCTAGATGCAGAGATAGATACAGCTACCGAGACAGTCTATCGAGAGGACCTAGACTCTGACAGTTCCGACGAGGACTACCAGCCGGTGCATGAGTATACATCGATGCCTCATGACCACGAGGCAGGAGGGTCAGGCACAGCCGCAGCAGCTCCAGCTCTAGGTTCCAGCACCTCTGAGGCCACACTGCTTACGATTCTTTCGAGGATGTAGGAGGAGCAGTCTCGCCAGGCAGAGGAGCAGAGACGACAGGCTGCAGATTTATGGAGGCTTACAGAGCAGCAGCTGGCAGCTCAGGCACAGACACAGGCTAGGTAGGATGAGTTCCAGCGCCAGTTCTTAGCCTATCAGCTGCAGCAGGCAGAGATTCAGAAGACACAGACGTTGCTACTTGAGCGTCTTCTAGCCTCTAGCTCCGGGCAGACTTCCACTCCTCAGTTTCAGTTGCTTGGAGTCTCGCAGCAGCAGCAGTTCACCTCACCTCCTCAGTAGCCTCCAGTAGTAGTGGTTCCGACTCCAGCGTTACCGTCCGGAGGACAGTAGAATCAGGCACCAGCTACTCCTCCGTTCCAGGCACCAGCTTCTCCCGCGTATCAGTCTCCGAGGACCCAGGTGTCTTCTTGGTTAGCTTCGCCCAGAGAGTTTCAGACAGGATTCACTCCTATCCGGGGAACTACCATAGCCGAGGCCTTGAGAGATCTGTCAGCTTCTTACTTGGAGATCACGGGAGAAGACTCACCAGGAGCAGCTCAGCTAGTCTCACCAGCTCCAGAGGTTGCAGTCGATCCTTGGGCGACAGGCACCCACATGTCTTCAGTTGCCTCATCGGAGATCGCTCCTGAGCAGTCCACGCAGACAGTCACCACTCCTCTAGCCGCAGTTCAGACTGATGCTCTTTCACTAGCAGTTGCGATGGCAGTCATAGAGACTCAGGATGAGGCAGTTATAGTGGTAGTCTCCTCTCCAGCTCAGTCTCAGCCCACAGAGGTTGCAGCAGCAGTGTCACTAGTGGCACTAGCAGTGACACCGTCCCCTTCACCTCGAGTCTTCACTTGTCGGGTTCACAGGCCCGCTACTACAGAGGCAGGACCGTCAGAGGCACCAGCTGAGCCTCAGGGGAGTCAGTTGAGACACCAGCTCCAGAGGTTACTCCAGCTGCACCTACACCTGCAGAGGCCGAGGCAGATGACGAGTCAGACGAGTCAGACCTTCAGGACTTCATCATGCTCGATCGCAAGGCTGCAGCTCCTCCACCTTCTTCTCCAGCCCCAGACGCTTAGTTTTTGGTGCTAGATGCCAAAGGGGGAGAGAGGGTCGAGTATAGAGATAGGGGGAGGGATTTGGATCTTTGTATGCTTAATTTCCCCGTACTCTTTTATCATGTCTACTTTTATGCATTTGTTTATATGTGTGATGTGATGATTACTTTGGTTGATGTTTATATGGTTGCATGTGACAAACTCTTGATTATCACTAATATATCTTGTGAGTTGTCTCATGTTTCATGATATATCTCTTTGCTTAAACGTTAATTGAGCTTCCACGCTATACTCTGATACATCTTTTGAGAATATCATGAGGTACTTCTTTTACATTCATATCTATGAGTACCATGATTTGTGACTTGGCTTGGGTGAGCAAGTATGCTTCATTACAAATTTCCTAACCCTTGCTCAATCATTCCAAGTCACCATAAAGTCTAAACCATAACTCTTATCCATACTCAAGGTTTTATTGTCGTCAATCACCAAAAAGGGGGAGATTGAAGAATCATTGCCCTAGTTGGTTTCGGTGATTAACGACAATTAGAGATTATTATGGCTAACGTGTGTTTTGCAGAGGCTATGCTTAGCTTAGCCATAGTGATCAACAAGAATGGGCATTTATGGTCATCACTTAGCCCCTAAGATGGATATCGTTTCAGATTTCAAAGGGACATGATGAAGACCCTAGAATGATAGGCTAAGTGTCATAAGGTGATGAAGGGCACTTAGAAATAGATAGGGCTTCTCTTTTTATCTTTGACCGTACTATTAAGAGGGTTGAGACTAGTAGCTTGACTTAGGAAAGCTTCATGACTTAGGTGTGGTGCATACTTGACTTCCTTAGCTCTAAGCAAGCCTATGGAGACCGTAAGATAGCCTAGAACAACTTCCATTTTCATCACGACGAAAAACGGAGTTGTCAAAATCGTTTTCTGGGCGTCGGACGCTCCTGGCAGGGGCGCCGGACGCTCTCCGTCGCGTCGGACAAAGGCGTCGGACGCTGGGTGGTTGAGTCCACAACGTCCGTCAACCTTCCAGTGGAGATGTTTTCTGGCTAAGTTTTTCAGGGTCCGTCGGATGCTGTCCGTCGGCCAGGCGTCGGACGCTGGGAAGAGCGCCCGTCGACCTTCCAGAGAGGGTGTTTTTCAGCTCGAGCCAGAGTGCAGCGTCGGACGCTGAGTTGAGCATCTGTCGCCCAGTGACATAGAGTCCGTCGCTGGGAACAGTGTGTCAGAACTAGCCGTTGGGCAGGGCATCGGAGCGTCCATCGCCTAGGCGTCGGAGCGTCTGTCGCCCAAACTATGAACGGAACTAGCCATTGGGGCATGCGACGGACCGTCCGTCGCCTAGTCGACAGAGCGTCCGTTGCCAACTTAAAATGCCAGCCCGAGGCAGTTTTCTAAGGGTCTATTTATAGCCCCTCCCACTTCTCTCCCACCTTGCCTTTGCTCATTTGAGTTGCTAAGTTTGTTGAGAAGGTTGGGAAGAGAGCAAGAGCCCTAGAGAGAGAGAGAGTGATTCGCGAATCCATACATCCTCTCTCTAGTTCATCCAAGAGTTCAAGTGTGCATCCTCTAGTTGTGAAGCTTGAGTGAGTCAAGCGAAGATCGAGGCTTGTTACTCTTGGTGATCGACATCACCTAGACGGTCCGGTGGTGCTCGGAGGAAGGTGATCGCCGGAGGATTGTCGGCAGCCCTTCTCCATCGACATTGTGATCGGTTGTGGGCGATTCACCGAGCCGGAGTGGCGAAGAATCAGCCCGTAGAGAGCACTCATCCCTTGCGCGGGATTGAGGGGAGCTATACCTTGCGAGGTGCTCCAACGAGGACTAGGGGGGAGTGTCGACTCCTCGATACCTCGGCAAAACATTGCCGTGTCAAGCATCTCTTTCCCTAGCTCTTACTCACCGCATTACTTTCCGCACTTGTCTTTCAATTCTTACTAGAATTGTGTAGTAAGTTTTCGCATTCTATTGACTTGCTACCGCTTTCTAGCTAGGACACACAAGCGGTAGGCACTAGGGGGTTAATTGGCTCTTTATAGGTTTAATTCTTGTTTAGAAATTAAAAAGAGCCCAATTCACCCCCCCCCTTCTTGGGCATCTTGATCCTTTCAAATTCCCAAGTCATAAGGTAAAATATGCTTTCAATGGCTATAAACTTAATAAGCAGACAAAAGCACAACCACCAAAAAGAAGAGTTCAAGCTCCGCGAAAGAAGAAGCAATATCCGGAGGCTAAGATTAATAAACTCAAAGAGGACGAACCCGCCAACCCAAGGCATGTTTGGAAAGCAAAAGAGGTGCACACATCACAATCTCCGCCTCCGGAGACATCAAGTGCACCCGAGGAATGAACAAGGAGAGTCCTACTCCGAGGACTTAAAAACCAAGGAGCCTGCGCCGAAAGGTAAATTGGTAGTTATCTTTTATTTCCTTTCTTAAATTTAGTTCAAACCTTTAATTTATTTTATACTTGAAATTCAGAAAACTAAAGTTAGATTAAATAAAACTTGATAATTAGTTTAGCACTAAAACTTGACAAAAATTAGGGACATAGGGGGTTTGGCCGAACACCTTTATGCATCCCACTTTGGCTTATGTAATTAAGGATCATTTAGGGACCTTTATAAAAGAAAAAGAAAAATAAAATGGAGTACTAGGGGTTCGGCCGAACACCCTAGGGGCCCCATCTCCACCCCTCTTTTCCTCTCCACCATCCTTTGTCCAAGCATCTCATGATTTGGGAGGTGGGCTTTTCAAAAATCAGATTCTTGCTTTGGGAGACATCTCTTTTGTCTTGTCATGCTTTAAAGTACATCAATCACTTTAAGCATGGCACATCCTTGTCTCCCACTACTCCTTGTTCAAAGTGGGGAATCATGACATCCATCACTTTCACTTTGACATGCTTTGAAAAAGAAAACACATCAATCACTTTCAATCAAAGCATGACATACCTTTGTCCCCCACTACCCTTTGTCTAAAGAGGAGAATCTTGACCACTTTAGCTCAGCTTTTGATCACATCTTTCACCTTTCACCAAGCACTAGAAAAAGAATGACTGGAATCTTCACTTTAATGGGATGGTCGACCACTTTTGGTCACCTCCTCTCCCTCTTTTGCTTTGTGTAAGGCATATTCTACGACATGTGATCATGGCACCCAAGGGGCATGCCCATGGGTGGTCAGTCGACCACTCCATGGCACCCCCTTGGTGCCATCTCCTCCCTCTATAAAAGCCCAAGCAAGGAGAGCTTCATTCCTCACACCTCTACCAAAATCCAGTTCAAGTCTCTCCTTGCCTTGCTCTCCTTTCATTCGAGAGAAGTTCTTAGCTCTCAAGAGAAGTAGTGTTTCTCTCACTAGTCCACAAGAAGATCTCTTGTCTTCATCAAGCTTCTCTTAGCTTAAACTTCTCCCCACAAGGCAAACTAGAAATACACTCCACATACACATACTCCTCCCTAGTCTTGCTCTTGTGTCCTTCTTCCTCTCTAGAAGATGAAGAACCCATTGACATCCGCATTCAAGAAGATGAAGCAAGCTATGAGTGGGAGCTCATCCCGACGCTACCACCAATCCGAGGATACTTCCCAAAGAAGAACAAGGGAGGTTTGGCCCGATACACATGGGAGAACCTCCAAATCGAAGAACACCCTCAGGAGGAGGAAGTACCGACGGAGGTACCTCATATCGGGGCATTAATGGTGCCCCCGATGAGGACTTATGATCATCAAAGTGGACTCTGGCTCAACCAACTAGAGTATCAAAGGTACTTTTCTCTCCGGGATCGATCTTTTGAGCACACATGGAGATTGGATCTGAGTCTTCTCTCCAACGCAGGTATGACCACCGAATTTGAAACTATTTTTTCCTCTATTGGGTGGTCTAGTTTTTGGCAAATAGAAGAGTTTGGAATTGAGTTGCTCACTGCAGAATTTCTAAGCTCTCTCCAAATCTTTAATGATGGAATATCCTTTCACATGTTTAATCAAAACCATAGTCTATCTTGGAGTCATCTAAGTGCTGCTCTTGGTTTTGATAATTCATGCTTGATAGACTTAAACCATGCCATGCCTAGTTTCAACAAGAGAAAATTTTGGTTCTCTATCTCTGCTTTAAAAGATTGCTCAAATCCTAAGCCTGAGGAAATCCACAATCCTACTCTTCGTTTCATACATCTTTGGATGAAAATAACTTTGTTTCCTGGAAGTAATGCTAACTTGATAAACGACATGGAATTAAAACTACTTTATGCCATGGTCAACAAAATTCAAATCTCTCCCGTTAAATGCTTAGTAGAGTTCTGGCAAAGTTCAATTGAGAGTGATGCATCCATTCAATACACTTCTTTAATAACTCGTCTTGCCGAATCTATGAACCTGCTAAGTGGCACACATCCTTTTGTTTACATCTCTGCTCCGTTAGCTATGATTTCTGAAGAACATCTTAAACATGCTCATGTTCAAATGCTAAAAAGAGATGCCAAGGGTGAGCTAAAAATGATTTATAGTGGCCATATAATTGAGGTGCCTCTTCCAAATAGGCAACTTCAGTTGTATAGGACCCGCAAGCTAACCCTTGATCTAGATCAAGGAATTGGGCAAAGAGATTTTGTAGGATTAGACAGGAGAGCTCAGGAAGGGCCACACTTTGTTCATATTGAGCAAGGTGGTCCTTCCCGAGGAGCTGTTGGCGAGGAGGAAGACGATGCATCCTCCGATCCCATGCACACTTCTAGTGGCATGCCTCCTCGGCCATCACGCCCGCAACAACCACGAGCATCCTTCTCATCCACACAAGAGAGGGAGCATCGTGGGTTGCGGCAAGAATTCAATCATCTCACCAACACCCTTGGTGAGTTGCGTGTTGAGCACGATGAGACAGCACACATCATCCAACAAACCGCCGAGAACATTCACGCAATGCATGAAGAACAACAGCGGTATTGGGACTTTTGGCGGCAACAACATCCACATCCGCCACACTATTAAGAAAAAGACAAGCTTGGGGGAGGTTCCCTCCCCCACTAAGGTAAGTTTTTAATTTCAGCATTTATATTTATGCATTCTATTGCTTATCTTAGCTTTGCATTTAAAATCTGCATATGATAAAATAAAATAAAAAGACTTTCTCTTACTCCACTCTCAAATATTCCATGAAAATATATATATCTCCTATGGAAATGATGAATAGTTGCTCTGCTAAATGTTTTTCTAGTACTTAGTTTACAACTTGATATTTCTCTAAGTATGGATTACTTTGCTTGAAAAGAATTCATCATGAACCTCAAACTTTTGTGGGCTGCAAATGCTGTAACTAAGTCTAAGTTGTTGTGAGACATGATATGACAAGATAAGAGTTGCTATAATATTGTTCTAAGCAAGAATGACTATCGGAGTTTTATTTATTAAAATGATAAAACACTTTGATGTTCCTCAATGGTGACAATTCCTACCAAAGCCATACATGATCTTTCATGATATAAGCTTTCTACATAAGCTGCTTGCTTTGTGTTGAGTTTGGTCAAGTTTTGTGACCCTTGTTGAGAGATTTATCATACTCCCAAGATCAAGATCACGCACACGCCACATATATGTGCTATTTCTACACTGGAAGTACGCAGAAACATGACTTACATTTCCACATAGTTCATACTCCATGCTCTAAGTAGAAAAACTCTCTCTAATTGTTTCTAGTAAATGAGACATAGACTATGCAAAATTATGAAAATCCAAGGGCATTCTAAAGTCCTAATCTTTTTGAGCATTTCCAAAGCTCTCTTGAAAAAAATGACGAAAAATGAAATGATGAGCATCTTCAAAGCTCATAGAAAAATTCAAAAGATAACTATGTCTCAAAATAATAAATTTAGGAAAGAAAGATCCACAAATAGGAGTATTGATCATTTACCATGTTTCCACACACTTGCACATCTTGATCTAAGAGTATGACACTTCTCTCCTCGGGTTTAGAATTTGACTTTACAATATATGCAAGGTAAGTTTGCTACATCTCTGATCCCTACCTATAGCTCCACATAAGCTTTAGAGATAGGAAGAAAAGAAGGCAAACTTTGATATATGCCTTGGTGAGGAATCATACACCTTATGAGCAACTCGAGAGTACCATTTGAGGAACACTAAGTTTTCTTTACAAAATCTTGCAAAACCTCCGATATGAAACTTGTGAAAGAATGAGAAAACTAGTACTCAAGTAAAGTTGTTCTATCTCTCAACCTCTCAAGACAAAGGATAAAGCTATAAGCCCCATGAAGGACTAAGGTAATATGGGTGAGTCTTTATTGCTAACTTTTCCATTCAAAAGAGAAGTATGATTGTTGTAGACTTAGTACTCTTGAAATATTAAGCATAGTAGCAACTCCTGATCCATCGAGCTAAGTTTGATTGTTTGCTCGGGACGAGCAAAGGTTAAGCTTGGGGGATCTTGTTGGCACAAATCATGACCACCTTTTACATAGCTAAAATGTTGCCACCGATCCAAGGATCAAGGATAAACAAACACATCATGAACATACTTTATCAAATAACTAGTTCCACATGTCCATGAGTGTTTGAGTGCAGGAATGAACAAATGAAGCAAAGGAGAGCCAGTTGGGCCCACATAGGGGGTCGACCGACCACCCTATGGGCCCACCATGCTCTCCCCTCTCGGCCATGACCCAAGAGAGGCACTCTAGAGTGGAATCCATCCATTGAATCACTTTGTGTTTCCTCTCAACGGCTCACAAGCGAAGCACATGGATCCATGGGCCCACACCAAGGAGATAAAACGTGACAAAATACCCCAGGACCAACAACTAACACCTATGACGAGTGGGACCAGCACCAGGGAGCAGAGGAGGGCCAGAACCCCCAAGGGGGGATTCGGTCGAATCACATGGAGGCCCAAATGGGTCCCACTCAGTCCCTAACTAGTGGGACCCCATCCAAGGAGGCAAGGGAGGGCCCACTGGCCATAGGGGGATTCGGCCGAATGCCCCCTAGGTCGGTTGGGTTCCCCCCCCAACCGCCATAGCTCCTCCCCACGTGTTGGATCACCACCATCCATGCCTTGGTCAAGGATTTTGGTAAAGGGGTGCAATTACAATCAGCTTTTGACCGACTTCTAAACAAGTATACCGAATAAAATGTCGATTTAGTGAATTAGACACTAAATAGCTGATGAGTTGGGTACCGTTGCTATTTGGTTTTATGTTGTGTTTTCAGGTTCATGCATCATTCACATGAAAATAGGGGGCATATGTTGACACTCAAATTGGGCCCATGCCAATTTAAATAGGCCCAAGACAGTTTTAGCCCAACCTAAGGTAAACTCTATAAGCGATGTAATAATAGTACCACATTAGTTTTCCAACGGGATAAAGCTTTTACCCTCTATAAAATAACAGGTACATGGCCGATTGAGTTCCTATCTATCCAATCATCAAAAAACACATCTATTATTTTTATCTTCTATCACAAGCTCTTCCAACCCCTTGTTGTCCGATGTATCTCTCAACGAGATTCGTTGGCGTTCTAGGTGGCCTTGCCGATCCTAGAACACCCCCACCGTGCATTTCCAGGAGGTGTTCGTGGATTTATCAGGTGGAGAATGAGCGTCTAATCGGCCTCATCAACTTGTTGGTCGGCATCGTCGTTGAAACCTTCCTCCTCTGCGTGCTAGGCTGTGTGCGGCCTCCAGGCGATCTAGCCCCTACCAGTTTGTAACCTAAATGGGCATCAACAAGTGTTCTTTAAGGAACCTAATTTTTAGTGGTGCAACATTCATGAAAGATGGGAATATATAAAGAAAATATATGTTTATTAGCTCCATGTAGGTGCACGCTTGAAATATTATTGGCTAACAAGATTATGATAGTCTTAGTGTAACTGCTTTGCATGGTTGCAACATTTGTTAATTATTTTAAGCCTAAACTGATTTGAACTTGGTCTTAGTTGGACTTGTATTCATAAGCGTACCCGCTCGAAATAAGCCCGGGCAAAACTTAAGACACCTACAAAATTATGTGTTTCTAACATTCTCTTATACACAAAGTAATGAAATTCTTTGTATACGTGAAAGGATCAAGATGCACAAGAGGGGCGATGAATTGGGCTCTTTTTAATTTCTAGACAAGAATTAAACCTATAAAGAGCCAATTAACCCCTAGTGCCTACCGCTTGTGTGTCCTAGCTAGAAAGCGGTAGCAAGGCAATGGAAAGCGAAAACTTCCTACACAATTCTAGTATGAATTGAAAGACAAGTGCGGAAAGTAATGCGGTAATAAAGAGCTAGGGAAAGAGACGCTTGACTCAGCGATGTTTTGCCGAGGTATCGAGGAGTCGACACTCCCCCCTAGTCCTCGTTGGAGCACCTCGCAAGGTATAGCTCCCCCTCAATCCCGCGCAAGGGATGAGTGCTCTCTACGGGCTGATTCTTCGCCACTCCGGCTCGGTGAATCGCCCACAACCGATCACAAACGTCGATGGAGAAGGGCCGCCGACAATCTTCCGGCGATCACCTTCCTCCGAGCACCACCGGACCGTCTAGGTGATGTCGATCACCAAGAGTAACAAGTCTCGATCTTCGCTTGACTCACTCAAGCTTCACGACTAGAGGATGCACACTTGAACTCTTGGATGAACTAGAGAGAGGATGGATGGAATCGCGAATCACTCTCTCTCTAGGGCTCTTGCTCTCTTCCCAACCTTCTCAACAAACTCAGCAACTCAAATGAGCAAAGGCGAGGTGGGAGAGAAGTGGGAAGGGCTATAAATAGACCCTCTGAAAACTGCCTCGGGCTGGCAATTTAAGTTGGCGACGGACGCTCCGTCGACTAGGCGACGGACGGTCCGTCGCATGCCCAACGGCTAGTTTTTGTTCATAGTTGAGGCGACGGACGCTCCGACGCCTCTGTCTAACGGCTAGTTCTGACACACTGTTCCCAGCGACGGACGCTACGTCACTGGGCGACGGACGCTCAGCCACAGCGTCCGACGCTGAGTTCTGGCTAGGGTTGAAAAACACCCTCTCTGGAAGGTCGACGGACGCTCTTCCCAGCGTCCGACGCCTGGCCGACGGACAGCGTCCGACGCACCCTGAAAAACTTAGCCAGAAAACAACCCTTCTGGAAGGCCGACGGACGCTGTGGACTTAATCACCCAGCGTCCGGCGCCTTTGTCCGACGCGACGGACAGCGTCCGGCGCCCCTGCCAGGAGCGTCCGACGCCGAGAAAACGATTTTGACAACTCCGTTTTTCGTCGTGATGAAAATGGAAGTTGTTCTAGGCTATCTTACGGTCTCCATAGGCTTGCTTAGAGCTAAGGAAGTCAAGTATGCACCACACCTAAATCATGAAGCTTTCCTAAGTCAAGCTACTAATCTCAACCCCTCTTAATAGAACGGTCAAAGGTAAAAAGAGAAGCCCTATCTAATTCTAAGTGCCCTTCATCTCCTTATGGCACTTAGCCTATCATTCTAGGGTCTTCATCATGTCTCCTTAAAAACCGAAATGATATCCATCTTGGGGGCTAAGTGATGACCATTAGAGCCCATTCTCCTTGATCACTATGGCTAAGCTACGCATAGCCTCTGCAAAACACACGTTAGCCATAATAATATCTAATTGTCGTTAATCACCGAAACCAACTAGGGCCATGATTCTTCAATCTCCCCCTTTTTGGTGATTGACGACAATAGAACCTCGAGTATGGATAAGAGTTTTGGTTAAGGTTCAAGGGTGACTTGGAATGGTTGAGCAAGGGTTAGTAAAATTGTAATGAAGCATACTTGCTCACCCAAGCCAAATCACAAAACATAGTACTCATGGATATGAATGAAAAAGCAGTACCTTATGATATTCTCAAGGGATGTTTCGGAGTAAAGCGCGGAAGCTCAAATGACGTTAAGCACAAAGATATATCATGAACCATGAGACAACTCATAAGATATATTAGAGATAATCAAGAGTTTGTCACATGCAACCATATAAACATCAACCATCATCACATCACACATATAGACAAATGCATAAAAGTAGACATGATGAAAGAGTATGGGGAAATAAAGCATACAAAGATCCAAATCCCTCCCCCTATCTCTATACTCGACCCTCTCTCCCCTTTGGCGTCTAGCGCCAAAAACTAAGAGTCTGGGGTTGGAGAAGAAGGCGAAGAAGCGGCAGCTCTGCGATCTAGCATGATGAAGTCCTGAAGGTCTGACTCGTCTGACTCATCATCTGCCTCGGTCTCTGTCGGTGTAGGTGTAGCGGGGGTGGTCTCTGGAGCTGTCACTGGCACCTCTGGAGCTGCGGTCTCAACTGACTCCAGCTGAGGCTCTGCTGGTGCCTCTGACGGTCCTGCCTCAGTGGTAGCGGGCCTGGGGGCCCGACGAGTGAAAACTCGAGGCGAGGGGGACGGTGTCACTGCAAGTGCCACTAGGGACACTGCTGCTGCAACCTCTGCAGGCTGAGTCTGACCGGGAGAGGACACTGCCACTGTAACTTCATCTGCAAGGGATATGGCATCCGTCTGAACGGCAACTGGAGGTGTGGTGACTGTCTGTGCGGACTGCTCAGGTGCGATCTCCGACGATGCAACTGAGGACTGGTGAGTGCCTGTCGCCGGAGGATCCACTGCAGTCTCTGGAGCTGGTATGGCCTGCTGAGCTGCTCCTGGGGAGTCTTCTCCCGTGATCTCAAGGTAGGAAGCGGACAGATCTCTCGAGGCCTCTGCTAAGGTAGTTCCCCGGGTAGGAGTGAATCCCGTCTGGAACTCTCCGGGTGAAGCTATCCAAGAGGACACCTGGGTCCTCGGAGTCTGGTACTCAGGAGAAGCTGCCGGCTGGAACGGAGGTGTAACTGGTGCCTAACTCTGCTGTCCTCTGGACGGTAACGCTGGAGTTGGCACCACAACTACTGGAGGCTGCGGTGGAGGAGAGGTGAACTGCTGCTGCTGAGAGACTCCGGGCAACTGGAACTGTGGCATGGAAGTTTGCCCAGAGCTGGAGGCCAGAAGACGCTCAAGAAGTAGTGTCTGAGTCTTCTGAATCTCTGCCTGCTGCAGCTGATATGCCAAGAACTAATGCTGGAACTCGTCCTGTCTGGCCTGTGTCTGTGCCTGAGCTGCCAGCTGCTGCTCAGTGAGTCTCCGTAGGTCTGCAGCCTGTCATCTCTGCTCCTCTGCTTGGCGAGACTGCTCCTCCTGCATCCTCGATAGTATAGTGAGCAAGGTAGCCTCTGAGGAACTGGAGCCTGGAGCTGGAGCTGCTGCAGCTGTGCCTGACCCTCCTGCCTCGTGATCATGGGTCATTGGTGTATACTCATGCACAGGCTGGTAGTCCTCGTCAGAGCTGTCGGAATCGAGGTCCTCTCGAAAGACTGTCTCAGCAGCGGTATTGATCTCGGCATCCAAGTCTGCTAGCTCTGCCTGAGCAATCTACTCAACTGTCGCATCTGTGACCTCAGCCGACTGTGGTGGCACTCCGGCCTGCCTAGTGCCTGGTCTGTAGGCTCTGCTGGGGCGAGGCAACTGCCCATGGGCCACAAGCTGGCTCATCGAGTAGACTGGGAACTCTGTAGCTGACCTCGTAAGGGTCACTCTCATAACACCTGACCTAGTCTTGGCAACTATCAAATATGAGATCTAATGGGCGAACTGTAGCTGCCAATGACCTCTGAACCCAGCAGCTATAATATCCTCGAGCTCGCTCACTATCAAATCCCAGAGGTCGAACTGCTCTTTCCGAACAATGTGAGCTAGGAGCCAAAGCTGAAGACGAGTGATAGTATCCCTAGCTCCAATCCGGGGTAGAATAGTACGTCTGAGAACCTTGTGGAGGATCCGAGCTAAAGGAGTGAGGTCACGTGGCGTACGGCTCAAACCCTTAGTGAACGGCTGCTGAAAGCACGGACTCACGAAGTCCATGGATGGCACTATGCCATCGTGAGGTCGGCAAGGGGCCTCCTGATCCCCATAGCAGAGACTGTGTATCCTGGTAGGTGAGGACCCGAGGTGAAAGAGCTCTCTGAATCTGGCAGCAGTAACCCTGAAGTCACGTCCCTGGTATGCAAAGTGCAAGAACTCGTGATCAGGTGAGATCCACAGAGAGGCATAAAACTGGTAAACCCACTCCTTCTGATAGGCCCCTAAGCATCCCATCAGATCTGTCAGACCCTGGATGTACTGGAGGTGTTGCAGGATCTTTGGACCACCGATCCCCTCTATCTGAGCAGATGGGCACACCCTGTGGGCCCTGAGAGGAGCATGGGTGTTCAACATATGCTCTGTAGAAGTCCTTGTGCACTGTAGTATAGAACTCTCGTCCGGCACGGGGGTCCCTCTGAGGTGGGAACCAGGACTGGAAGTCGACAAATCGAAGCAGCTGAACTTGCTTCGCTGTAAGTGCTCTGACCTGGTGTCTCACGGGGTCTGGGAGCCTGGGTCCTGGAGGGCTAGGTGGTGCACCTAAGCCTCGGGAACGGGTGACTCGACGGCTCATCAGCTCTCCAATAGAAGAATGGCCCGCGGCCTCTGTCGGCTCAGTCGCTGGGAGTGGCTCTGACTCTGGTGCCTCTGTAGCCTCGACGGGCTCTGACTCTGGAGGTGGAGGGGACTCACGACGCGCTCCATGGCGAGGCGAGAGCCTCAAGCCGGCGCGACGTCCTCCTCGCTCGCTAACTTAGCTGCCTCTGCCACTGCGAACGCAGCTACCGAATCCGGATCCATCACTGGCCTCTTGCGCTTCCGAGAGATAACCTTCTGTTTTCCCTTTCCCTGGTCAGTGGGTGGACGTGGTGGAGGTGGAGGGTCACCACCACTACCGGGAACGGGACCTGCGTTCTTTGTCCTTGCCATACCTCAAACTCTTGCAATCAAAACGCTGACAAAAACCTCAAGAATCACACCACAAGCCCACTGCCAATCAAACACTGTCCCTGACCCTCTGACAGACCACAGAACCAAACAACTACGAGAGTGGCACGCCGGCCCTGGACTGTCCTCGCGAGGCTTTGCCTCGATCCGTACTCGCAGGCTTTGCCCCGAGTTCACTGTCACTGCCTGCTGACCCTCTGATTCTCTGACAACTGACCAAACAGACCCTGCTCGTGAGATAGATAGGGATATTACCATAAGCATATAACTAGAGGTGCGGGTCTATAGAAGCATGAAACAAGGTAAGGATAGAATCGTGACAACAACTGCCATACCTCGAGCCTCTGACCAAAAAAGGGAGAAGAGAAGAGATCCCCCGATCAATAAACCGCACTCCGCAATCCGCAAACTAAACGAGGCAAGGTAGGGTTCAGGTGTGGTGATCGAGAAATGGTGAGGTGATTTGCAAAATCAAGATGCCCAAGAGGGGAAAAGAGCACAGAAATTAAAAATCACCTTGACGCACAAACGAGATCAACCGACCCTCAACAAGGAGAGCTCCTCAGCCTAGAGGGACTCCTGCTCGGCTGGGTTAGAGCAGGAAATCAGATGTGGAGAAGTGGAGGTGCTTGGGCGCGAAAAGGGGTGAAGACACGACAACGCAGGGCAGAGGGGGCGGCGCTGGATGGAGAAATGCGGCGGCGCAGGGCAGCACAGGGAGGTGTGGCGGCGCAGGAGCAGAGCGGATCTCACCGGCGGCGGGGAGGAAACGGTGCTCAGCGGCGCTGGAGAGGATTCGCGACGGTTAGGGTTAGGAACTGTGGCAGAACGGCAACTGAGGGAACAGAGGAAGATTCGGGAGTTTTAAAAAAAATCGCCGTTTAGTTCGCGACGGACGCTCCGACGCGGGGCGACAGACGCTCCGTCGGTATGCGACGGACGCTCGGGGAGCGTCCGACGGCATTGTCCGTCGGGCTTCCAGAGCCGATTTGAAACGCCCAGTCGCATTGACGGCGACGGACGCTTGGGTGAGCATCCGTCGCCCTGTTAGCGGGCAACTTTAATCTCCGGATGATCGCGACGGACGCTGAGGCAATTGACACCGAGCGTCCGTCGGCAGCGTCCGACGCCTTAAAAAGAGAATTTTTCAAATTTTCTTTTTGCGTCTTTCTCCCAACCAAGTTCCAATCCCAATAAGATCCAAATGACACTTGATTGAACTTGATATGAGAACCATCTCTCAAAACACTCATTTTCAATTAGTTTGCCATAGGCTTAAATTTAATTTTTTGCTCAAAATATTCGAATGGAAGCGCCAAGGAGACATCATATGGCCACAAGAGGGGTATTGAAGTGACTTGAGCTTGGAATGCTCCCCTAAGTGGATTATCATAGAGGATGCTCAAGAAACTTAACCAAAGAGAAAGGGCAAACAACACACATGCATATGCTATGCAATACGAAAAGTGAATCTAGGTTGCTTGCAAGTTTAAACCGCGGTTAAGCTTTGTCACACGCTTTGAGGGCGGTTATCTTAACCGCGTTAGCCAAGCCTATGTGCATTACCAAATTAAACATGTTATATTACATATGAATGCATGGTTCACACAAGCTCATCTTTTAGTGAAGTTAGAGTGATCAAGCACATTTAACTCGCTTCTCAACCTACAAAAGGTTGTTTCATCGAGTGGTTTAGTGAAGATATCCGCCAATTGCTCTTCGCTCTTAACTCCAACTAGTGTTATGTCTTTCCTAGCCACATGATCTCTAAGAAAGTGAATGCGAATATCTATGTGCTTGGTGCAAGAGTGTTGAACCGGGTTGTTTGCAAGTTTTACGGCGCTTTCATTATCACACAAAAGTAGAACTTCTTTTAAAAACACGCCGTAATCAAAGAGTGTTTGGGTCATATATAAGATTTGTGCACAACTTGCTCCCATGGCAATGTATTCCGCCTCGGCGGTTGACAAAGCCACACTATTTTGCTTCTTTGAGGACCAAGAAACAAGTGATCTTCCTAGCATGTGGCACCCGCCGGAGGTACTCTTCCTATCAACCTTACACCCGACGTAATCCGAATCGAAATAGCCAACTAGTTGGAAGGGAGCTCCTTTGGGATACCAAAGACCCATGCTAGGGGTGTGCCTTAAGTACCTAAGGATTCTTTTAACTGCACAAAGATGCGACTCCTTAGGGTTAGCTTGAAACCTAGCACACATACACACACTAAACATGATATCCAGCCTAGAAGCGGTGAGGTAAAGTAAACTACCGATCATAGAACAATAAAGAGTTTGGTCGATCGGTTTACCTCCCTCATCGAGATCGAGATGCCCATTAGTAGGCATTGGGGTCTTGATTGGCTTGCAATCCTCCATCTTGAATTTCTTGAGCACATCATAAGTGTACTTCTCTTGAGATATGAAGGTGCCCTCCCTCAATTGCTTCACTTGGAAGCCTAGGAAAAAGGTTAGCTCGCCAATCATCGACATCTCGAACTCCTTGGACATCAATGCACCAAATTCCTTGCTATGACCTTGGTTTGTTGACCCAAATATATGTCATCGACATATACTTGGCAAACAAAGATCTCTCCATCTAGCACCTTGGTGAAGAGTGTGGTATCCACTTTCCCGATCTTGAAGCCCTTCTTGAGTAGGAAGTCCCTTAGCCTCTCATACCAAGCTCTTGGAGCTTGCTTCAATCCATAGAGTGCCTTGGACAACCTATACACATGATTAGGACAATTTGGGTCTTCAAACCCGGGAGGTTGTGAGACAAAAACAAGTTCATTAATGAAACCATTAAGAAAGGCACTCTTCACATCCATTTGAAAAAGTTTCATTTTATGGTGTGAAGCATATGCCAAAAGGATACGCATGGCTTCTAGTCTTGCAACCGGTGCAAAGGTCTCCCCAAAATCCAAGCCTTCAACTTGGGAGAACCCCTTTGCCACCAATCTTGCCTTGTTTCTCACAACCACGCCTTGATCATCTTGCTTGTTCCTAAACACCCACTTGGTGCCAATGATTCTTGCTCCTTTGGGCTTTTCTACTAGTGTCCACACTTCGTTCCGGGTGAAGTTGTTCAATTCTTCGTGCATGGCGTTCACCCAATCCGGATCCGCAAGTGCATCCTCCACACTAGAAGGCTCAACAAAGGAAACAAAGGAGTGATGTTCAACATAAGAAGCAAGTTTAGATCGAGTTGTTACCCCCCTTGATGGACTCCCTATGATGAGGTCTTGAGGATGTGCTTGAAGCATAGGTGTAGATCTTCTATTGATCACTTGGGGAGGAGGTTGCGGTGCTTCAACATTTCTTGCTTCGGCCTCGGCTTGATCTTGAGGGATGTGAGTGTCTTCTTGAGCTTCCCTCACTTGATCTCCTTCATCAACTTGAGGCGTGTGAGGTGGAGAAGGATCTTGATTTGCTTCATCTTCAACTTCTTCCACCTCTTGTGGGTTGATAGCACCAATTGGCATGTTCTTCATTGCCTCCCTCAAGGGTTCATCACCTACATCATCAAGATTTTCATGCTCTTCTTGAGAGCCATTAGTTTCATCAAACTCCAAGTCATACGTTTCTTCAACTAAGCCGGTGGCTTTGTTAAATACACGGTATGCCTTGGATTTAAGTGAATACCCAACTAAGAAACCAATGTCACATCTTCTTTGGAACTTGCCCAAGTGTTGGCGCTTCTTGTAGATGTACACTTTGCAACCAAACACTCAGAAAAAGGATATATCCGGTTTCTTTCCATTCACAAGCTCATAGGGGGTCTTCTTGAGAAGCCTTTGGACAAATAGCCGGTTGGCCGCATAGCATGCGGTGTTGATTGCTTCCGCCCAAAACTTCTCGGGGTGTGTTGTATTCATCAAGCATTGATCTTGCAAGAGTGATAAGTGTCTGGTTCTTCCTCTCTACTACACCATTTCGTTGAGGAGTATAGGTGACGGATACTTCATGCTTGATCCCAACTTCATCACAATAGTCTTCAATCTTGGTGTTCATAAACTCGGTCCCATTGTCACTTCTTATCTTCTTGATCTTCACATCAAACTCATTTTGGGCTCTAGTTGCAAACTTCTTGAATATTGATTGAGTTTCTCCCTTGTCTTGAAGAAAGAACACCCAAGTGTATCTAGAGTAGTCATCAACTACCACCAAACAAAAGAGATTGCTGCCAAGGCTAGCATAGGTGGTAGGTCCAAAAAGATCCATGTGGAGTAGCTCTAGAACTCTTGAGGTTGACATGAAAGCTTTGGTTGGATGAGTGTTTGCTACTTGCTTGTCGGCTTGACATGCACTACAAAGTTTGTCTTTCTCAAACACCACATCCTTCACACCTCTAACCAATTCCTTCTTGACAAGCTTCTTCAAAGTTGACATTCCCACATGTGCTAATCTTCTATGCCATAGCCAACCCAAAGAACTCTTGGAGAAAAGACATGTTTGCAAACTAGCTTCATTTGAGGTGAAGTCCACTAGGTAGAGATTGTTGTGCCGAAACCTTTTGAATATCAATGATGAATCTTCAATCTTGGACACAACTACCTCATTTGAAGTGAAGAGACATTGGAAACCAAGATCACATAGTTGTCCCACCGATAGCAAGTTGAAGCTCAATGATTGTACTAGCAAGACGTTCGATATTGATTGATCATTTGAGATTGCCACTTTGCCTAGACCTTTCACTTTGCCTTTTAAATTGTCCTCAAAGGTAATCTTGTCTTGCCCTTTACAATCTTCCTCAAGTGTGGTGAACATCCGGGAGTCACCAGTCATATGTTGAGTGCATCCACTATCAATCACCCAATGACTTCCACCGGTCTTGTAGTTCACCTACACACAAGCAACTTGGAGTTAAGCTTGTTGTTTGGGGACCCACACTTGGCGAGGTCCCATAGCCTTGTCCACCAACTCCTTAGCAACCCATAGCACTTTGGGCTTGTTCTTCATCTTTGGACCGAGAAATACAACTTGAGGTCTACCCTTGGACTCCTTGTTGATGATGAAGTGTGCATCATGAGCGAAAGGCCTTATGTGCTTGGGCAAGGTCTTGGGAGGTGGAGTCTTGCATTGGGATTGAAGGTGACCCTCTTGACCACATCCAAAGCACTTCTTGGGTTTGGGCTTTGGTGTGTCATAGTTGCTTCTCATAGCCTTGTTCTTGTAATAGTTCTTGGCTTCTATCTTGACCTTGGCCTTCATGATTTGGTTCTCCTTGAACCCAATGTCGGTCTTGTCGGTCTTCATGATAGTGTTCATCAAGAGCTCACTTTGAAGGTTGTGGCCCTTGGTGAACTTCTCCAATCCACTTGTAAGCTTGATCTTCTCAACCTTGAGCTTTGCATTTTCCTCTTTGAGAGAATTGATCAAGGTCATTGCATCTTTGTCATCTTGTTTGGCCGACTTGATAGTGAGCGGCTTGTTTGCCTTGAGATTGATTAGCTCTTTCTTGAGCTTGAAGTTTTCTTGCCTCATCTTCACATAGTCATCATGCTTGTCGGCCTCAACTACCTTCTTGCCCTTGCACTTAGCATTTTGCTCACTAGCAACTTCATCAAGCAAGTCCTCACAAGAAGTAGCTATATCACACTTAACAACCGGGTTAATAGCAACATGTGTAGCAAGATCATTTGAAAGCAATTCATTAGCTATCACAAGTGTGCCATGTTCATTTTTAACTTGGTTGTAGTCATCTTTTAGCAAGTTATATCTTGATTGGAGCTCTTGTGTTGACCTCTCAAGCTTATCATGTTTCTCATTTGCTTGCTTGAGTGAGGCTTTGAGCTCCCTAGTGCTAGATGAGAGAGATTTGTTCAAACTTCAATTCATCATTAGCACTAGTCAAGTCATCAAGCTTAGCATGCAAGTTACTATTAGCTTTCTCTAGTGATTCACTTTTGCCTTTATACTTCCTAATGAGCTTAGTGTATTTATTGCAAATTTCAATTAGCTCATCATAGGAAGGTGCCTCAAACTCATCATCACTATCATCACTAGAGCTAGCCTCATCATCACTATCCTCTTTTTGTACCTTTTTGTCACCTTTAGCCATGAGGCATAGGTGTGTAGAGGATGAACCCGGAGATGATGTAGGGGGTGGCGGTGGAGTAGATGAACCAATCACCAAGGCGGCCACCTTCTCTTCTTCACTTTCATCTCCGGAAGAGTCACTTGAGTCTTCAATGTCGGTGAGCCAATCACCAACAATGTAGGCTTTGCCATTCTTCTTCTTCTTGTGGAAGTTGAAGTTCTTCTTCTTCTTGAATGGCTTGTCATCCTTCTTCTCCTCATCACTTGACTCGACCTTGTTGCCCTTGTTGTACTTGAACTTGTTGTTAGCTTTCTTGTTCTTGTACTTGTCTTTCTTTTCTTCGGGGCAAGCATGAGCCAAGTGTCCAAGTTTGCCACAATTGTAGCAATCCATCTTGGAGAGGGGCTTTCTTGAAGCGCTTGTGAAGAATTTCTTCTTCTTTGAGTCAAACTTGACTCCATTCTTGCTTAGCTTCTTCAACATCTTGGTTGTTTTCTTCACCATGAGAGCGAGATCATCATCATCATCATCATCGCTTGTGCTCTCATACATGACTTGCATCTTGTGCTTCTCCGAGGAGGATGCCTTGAGTGCCAAGTCCTTCTTTTCCTCCTTCTCTTTTTCTTTCTTCTTGGAGGAGGAAGATGAGCCACCATCACCAATCTTCATGTACATCTCATGGGCATCGATCTTGCCCAAAATTTGTGTTGGTGTAGCGGCGGAGAGATCTCCTTGGTGAAGCACCGTGACGATGTGGCCATACTTCTCAATGGGCAAGACATAAAGAATCTTGCGTACCACATCGGCCAGTTCCATTTGGTTGAGACCGAGCCCATTCAATTCCTCTACAATAATGTTGAGTCGTGAGTACATTTCATTTGCATTTTCATTTGCATGCATAGAGAAAGAATTGAACTTAGCCATAACCAAGTGATAGAGTTCTTCACGCTCACTCTTTGTGCCTTCGTGAAGTGCACAAATAGTGGTCCACAACTCAAATGCGTCTTTGGCATTACGCACACGGTTGAAGACATCCTTGCTAATGCCACGAAAGATAATGTTCTTCGCCTTGGCATTGTGCTTGTCAAAGCTAAGGTACTCCGCGAAGAGGGTGCCTCCCTTTGTGGCGGCTTTAAGCACGCCCACGTCAACGACCTCTAGATAGGCCTCATACGAACTTTCCAATAAGGAAAGTCGTCTCCATCGAACATGGGAGGTGGTCCATCCCCATGGGACATCTTGCTCTAGGCGGTGAAGCCTAATTTAGAGCAAACCTTGCTCTGATACCAATTGAAAGGATCAAGATGCCCAAGAAGGGGGGGTGAATTGGGCTCTTTTTAATTTCTAGACAAGAATTAAACCTATAAAGAGCCAATTAACCCCCTAGTGCCTACCGCTTGTGTGTCCTAGCTAGAAAGCGATAGCAAGGCAATGGAAAGCGAAAACTTCCTACACAATTCTAGTATGAATTGAAAGACAAGTGCGGAAAGTAATGCGGTAATAAAGAGCTAGGGAAAGAGACGCTTGACACGGCGATGTTTTGCCGAGGTATCGAGGAGTCGACACTCCCCCTAGTCCTCGTTGGAGCACCTCGCAAGGTATAGCTCCCCCTCAATCCCGCGCAAGGGATGAGTGCTCTCTACGGGCTGATTCTTCGCCACTCCGGCTCGGTGAATCGCCCACAACCGATCACAAACGTCGATGGAGAAGGGCCGCCAACAATCTTCCGGCGATCACCTTCCTCCGAGCACCACCGGACCGTCTAGGTGATGTCGATCACCAAGAGTAACAAGTCTCGATCTTCGCTTGACTCACTCAAGCTTCACGACTAGAGGATGCACACTTGAACTCTTGGATGAACTAGAGAGAGGATGGATGGAATCGCGAATCACTCTCTCTCTCTAGGGCTCTTGCTCTCTTCCCAACCTTCTCAACAAACTCAGCAACTCAAATGAGCAAAGGCGAGGTGGGAGAGAAGTGGGAAGGGCTATAAATAGACCCTCTGAAAACTGCCTCGGGCTGGCAATTTAAGTTGGCGACGGACGCTCCGTCGACTAGGCGACGGACGGTCCGTAGCATGCCCAACGGCTAGTTTCTGTTCATAGTTGAGGCGACGGACGCTCCGACGCCTCTGTCTAACGGCTAGTTCTGACACACTATTCCCAGCGACGGACGCTACGTCACTGGGCGACGGACGCTCAACCACAGCGTCCGACGCTGAGTTCTGGCTAGGGTTGAAAAACACCCTCTCTGGAAGGTCGACGGACGCTCTTCCCAGCGTCCGACGCCTGGCCGACGGACAGCGTCCGACGCACCCTGAAAAACTTAGCCAGAAAACAACCCTTCTGGAAGGCCGACGGATGCTGTGGACTTAATCACCCAGCGTCCGGCGCCTTTGTCCGACGCGACGGACAGCGTCCGGCGCCCCTGCCAGGAGCGTCCGACACCCAGAAAACGATTTTGACAACTTCATTTTTCGTCGCGATGAAAATGAAAGTTGTTCTAGGCTATCTTACGGTCTCCATAGGCTTGCTTAGAGCTAAGGAAGTCAAGTGTGCACCACACCTAAATCATGAAGCTTTCCTAAGTCAAGCTACTAATCTCAACCCCTCTTAATAGAACGGTCAAAGGTAAAAAGAGAAGCCCTATCTAATTCTAAGTGTCCTTCATCTCCTTATGGCACTTAGCCTATCATTCTAGGGTCTTCATCATGTCTCCTTAAAAACCGAAAGGATATCCATCTTGGGGGCTAAGTGATGACCATTAGAGCCCATTCTCCTTGATCACTATGGCTAAGCTACGCATAGCCTCTGCAAAACACACGTTAGCCATAATAATCTTTAATTGTCGTTAATCACCGAAACCAACTAGGACCATGATTCTTCAATACGGCAATATCGGAGCCCGGGCGGCGGCCTAGGCTCGCCGGGAACTGGGTCCGCCTATGCTTGTATTCATGTTAAGAATTCTATTGTGGACTTTATTCTTCTATTAAGGCGTTTCTCCAAAAAATGAAAGATGATGATCCCATTTATTATCAAGACTTGAAGCCAACTCTTACGTGGATTAGCATAGGATATGTGATTGAGTTGCTACAGTTCAAATGCACTGTTATTTTTGCAGTTCTCCATCTTTTGATTGTACTCTATTTTAAATGTATGAGTGGAAGAAAATATAAGTTTTAGGTTATTTATTCCTCCAAAATTCGGCCCAAACTAGTTATCTTTTGCTACTATTAATTCCTTGCTGCTGTGATCATCATCAACTAAAAAACTGGATAAGCGGGGTAAGATAATCTTCAGACATTGTGCTTAAAAACCCTCGCCCCCACATATACACAGTGGCATCGTAGCATCTGTAAGACGGGAATGATCTTAGATCTGTGCTTTCACGTGGGACACACAAGAGGATATTTTCAACTCCGCTCACTTAAACGTGTATTATAGGGCTCGGACCTAGGTCACTAGGATGCAACGTGGCTCTGCTAGCCGGTCTGTCTAGCGGCAGTTGATCCTCTACCAGTCAAGTACTAGTGATATTTGACCGAGATTGTATCAGTTGTACGGTGTTCTATGGGTATACTGCCTCCAATATGGCACGCCATCAATTGTCTGGATCAAATTATTTGAAGCCTGCTCGACTGATGGTTTATGCAGCTGAAGCCGACTGATTATATTTTTACTATTATATCGTGAGAGAAAAATATTTCCATGACTAAAAATCTCAAACGAACAGGAAAAGCCACAATCTTCAAGTCACAAGTGGAATTCTTGGATTTATATTTATATATTCGATGCTGCTTTGTCGACTGAGCTGAGGTCATATTAAATTGCTCTGTTGTTTGAATACTAGCACAATAGGCGCCTTCGCTGTGCCGGTTTTAAGGGCACACCACCGGGACAGGTCACTCGGAATAACAAATTTGTGTTGGTAGGTTGTTTTAGGGTAAATGACAAAAATGTTAGTTTGCTGTATACGGTATGAGACATGATTAAGAAAGCATGTGACTAAAAGGTGTAACAAATAGAACTATTCATAACGTATAACACGATTGCAAATATATGAAGATGGAAGATGGTTGCTGGACAAAAGAGCAAAAAATGAAAAGTTTAGAAGGCATAACACAACATTGATATATAAACTTTGCAAACTTTGCAGGCACAAGTACATTATATCTGTATTTATTGAGGTTGGGATTATAGGAATAACCAAATGCAACACAGGTAATATCTTGATTACAATGTGTTAAATACTGGATTGGGGTTTCAGTGAAAAAAAAAACCTATAAGACCAGGTCTATTATTCATGAGTAAAATGTCATTCTTTGTAGGCTCCCATTTGATGACAAAGAAGAGTATCCCCTCGGATTGGTCTGCATAAATATGATCCATTATTTACAGAATTAAAAAATATGATTGTAAGAAAGGTTTGATAATAGAGACTGGTAATTCCAGAATCATTAAACCATGCCAATTGAGTACCATGACTCTAAAGTTAGGCTTCAAAAATTATTCACCTATTTAAAAAGATAAAAACAGGCTTATCTCATCTTGGTATATTAAATTATATCTAAAACAATTCCATAAAACATTTTTTTTGTAGTTGTTCAATATTTATGCCTATATCACTATTATGCACAGATGAATTTAGAAGCATGGCTAATATAAGATCAAAGAAAACTTCTACATGAGAATACTTTTCTCTAAGAAAATATATAAGATGATACGACCAAAAGAAATGATGGTAAAGAGCCTTCTATGTTCATCAACAATTAGATCCATGAGGGGCTCGGTGTAATAGGTAGCTCTAATTCTAACATGGTTCACAGTGTCCCTCTTGAAAACAAATTTCACTGGATATGAGGCCATCCATGTTGCATAGTATCATAACAATAAGGCGTTAGAAAAATAACTAAAAGTGTAATTGATGACAACATCAGATAAATAGAGGGCGCATCAATCTACCACGGAAAGACCTAACGATAGACTGATAGAAGTAATACTTTGGCTTGTCAGCAGTGTAGTCAATTAATGGTATTTTAGAGATACCCTTTGTTGTGCTGTTATTAATAGAAAGATGGGCACAATTTTAGCATAAGCCATCGATGAACCTATATACTGGAATGAGAAAATTGATAATACCATGGTGAGGAAGCACTAACTCATCTATTGAGCGGCACCCATGTTTAGCCCTTGCTGAGAAAAGGAAGAGGAATCCAGCATAAGCACTCAAACAGTCTATATACTGGAATAAGATAAATTATATTTACATGGTGTTGAAGCAATAGCTCAGTTTTCCAACAGCAGTACAACCATGCAGTCATGGTGGCCCCTTGGTAAGGAAAGGAAGAGGAAACAATGGAAAACTGAAGATAAATCCCCATTCTTATTAGCATAGTGTACAATTTTTCACATGGAGTTGTATTGAAAATTGATCGTATATACAACATACTTTTCTTGTCATGGAACTATACGAAATAACAGAGATTTAATTATTAAGATAAATTTGAAGTGTACTCATAATAACTATCAGCCTATTTTTTTTAGCTTCCAATCTAGTGACTACAAAGTGTTCAGAATTTTAAATGGTGGATTAAAAATACATTCGTTGCTACTAACTGATTCAGATCAACAGACAGTAGCATGGCTTTCCTAAGGAAAATAAGTACATTATTATGGTGACCTCATGAATAAAAGCTATCTTTTGAAAATAGTAGCCACATGGGGAGGCAGATATTTGGCCCTCTTAATATAGCAATGAGGATCCAAGAAGAGTGTAAAAGGATTAAGTAGGAAGACAAATGCGGCTTAAAGAGTACTTCCTATAGTTATCTTAGACATCTTTCATCTAAAACCAGTGCACTCATAGGTACATGTGTTTTTTTTTATATTACATATAAATACAATAGCCTAACATGCAGAAAAAAGCACCTATGATCTGGATTGGCAGTGCCTGATAGGATCATTTTTCGTGAATCAACGGGAAAGATATCCTATGTATACGAAAACATTAACAAACCACCATAGATCAGAGCAAGCACAAAAATCGACCAGGCATTACATTAAGATCAACAAACCTTGCAGAGAGTCTATGTAGTCTAAATCTTCTAAGGTATGAAAAGTCAAAGATTTTAGCTTCTATACTGATCAGATACATAACTTGAAATGTCCATGGGAAAATCAATGTTATAAGACACCAATATTATTGGAACTAACACAGTAAGCTATTTTTTAATGATTGGCAAATGGTATGTACCTGATATGTGCCATAACTGACATATACAAATGGCCTAGCACCATGTCGTTTGATCGTTGCCCTATAATAGTTCTAGTCAATTCAGATAAGACGATTAAATAAATAATTTGATCATGAAGGTGCACAAAAAGACCATCTCTGTTAGTACCACTAAAAGCATTAACTGAGAAAACCATTTTAGTTTAATTGCATAGTGTCAGTGAATAGCATGGGAAAAGAACAATAGGTAATTAGCATAAGCATGCAACAATAGCTAATTAGCATGACATCACTATAGAAGCTATGCGTACACGATGGTGCAATTACAGGTATGAGCAAAGTGAGCTTTTTTTTTGGGAATTACCTAGCTCTTTTATATGGTTCCAAAATCTTGTAGATAGAAAAGAAAGTAATTATTTGTCCAATGAATAGCACTGTGGTAACAAATTATCATGCAGAAGATTCATTGGGGGTGTCAAAAGGCATATTGCAAATTTTAAAACCTGTGCAAACAATCAACAACATGGAAAAATATAGATGCCAGAATTTTCAAAACTCTAGCAGAGGTGGTCATATTAGGTAGGCATAGGTATACCAATACCATTTTGTGTCAGACAATTTAACCATCAATAAGCTAGTAATTATTGTAATATCAAGTGAAGTAGGAAAATATAAGAGCTGGCATCAGCAATGGTATGAGTTCGTCGAGTACCTTATAACTACACCAACCATTTTAATTCTCTTAATCAAGAAATCAAACGATTTGTTCTCTCTGCATCCCAAAGCCACAATCAAAATAGAGCAATTAGTGATATGTAGGGCTATATCTCACACATGGTGAGTTATATGGACACGCAGAGATGACCAACATTCATTACATGAAAACAATGAATGAACTGAAGATGCAATTTAACAGGAACTACATAGTACATACCTTCGTGGTGTCATAGGTTGGAAGCAAATTTTCACGAGAGCCATCAACCGTCTAAAATATGAGAGGACATGAAAGAACAAACATAAATTAGAACATACTCCATAGAAGACTGTTTAGAATGGATTTGGCTAGGAGACCCATAAAGATAAATTTTAATGGCAACTATGGTATATCTGTAAACAGCAGGAGAATGTAACCTGAGCAAATTTTTGTTTTGAAATTTGAAGGCTCCATAAATAAGGACAAGCGTATATACAATCTGAAACTAAACAAAAGCATTATCCAATGAAAGTCTAACAATGCTGGAAACAATAATATACATTTATCATTACTGCATCTATGAAGGGACCAAACCTTGGAGAGGTCGGTTTGCATCGAGTTGTATCTGTTGTAGAACAACTGAACATGATATATTTCAGTCATCTCTCCATTCGTCCCAGCCTGCAAAAGGTAACCATGAAATTTGCCTATTTCTAGATATTTTGCCCGCATTAAAACTGTGGAGAAATAACACACAGCCGTGCCCAATGCTAACTGGCCCATGAGCACGCAGGCACAGGGTCAACAAGCAGCGACCGACATATGGAGGCAGGATGCAGGAGGGAAGTCGAGAAGAAAGTGGGTCACCAGGAGCTGGGACGGAAGTCGCAACGACGACCGGCGAGCACTCCTGCTAAGCGAGTCGAGATCGAACACCAGATGGATACAAAAAATACGCAAGCAGATCAGACAACTCCAGCTGAAGGCAGGTCGAGATCGGACACCAGATCGAGCTGGACGAGTGGACACAAACCTCAGTTGGTGAGGTACTCGAGGATGGCGGCGAGGTAGACCTTGGTAGCCTCAAGCGTCGGAGATGAGGGTGAAGGCAGCATGTAGCCAGCACATCTGGCCCGGGCCTCCCCGCTCCCGAAGTGTCGTGGCCAGCAGGTCCGGTGGCGGCATCCACCATGCCATGAACTGGGGAGAGGAAGGAGTGACCGCGTGTAGCCTCCGATAGAGCTGGGTGTTGCCTGTGCGCGTGCCGCCCGCCCGCCCCTGGGGAAGAGGCGACTTAATCTCGAAGCTCGCTTCTGCGGCCGCAGAGGTCGAATCGACGGTGGCGGAGGTCTATTGTGTGGTGTCAGAGCTCAAATCGACGGCGGCGGAGGTCGACTCAGCAGCAGCGGTGCTCAAATCTGCGGTGGCGGAGTCTGAATCGACGGCGGCCTACGCGAGACGGGAGCGGGCGAGCAACCTTGGTCGTGGCTCTCCTGCATAAGCAAGGATTTTGGGCGTGTTTTTCGGGCTTGCCGACAAGGGATCCAAGCATGCCTGAAGTTGAGGTGGAGGCGGAGGCGGCGAGATGTGTTGTTTCGTTGCGGATGAGTTGAGGTGTATATTTTGGGACTGACTACACATCTCTTAGAAGATTTTTTTTTTTTTATCTTCCACTTTTTCAGCCAATCAAAATTTGCCACATAACATGTCACACATTACAAACAACATAAATACGCCACATATACGAGACAACTTATAAAATTTTTTTATGTTTGTTATCTTCCACTTTTAGATAAGGAAATTGTGCCACGACAATTAAAAACAAAAATACAGCCCACATATACGACACAACTATAAATACCGTACATATACGGCACAGCTGCACTAAATAGATACGACACAAACCAGAGACAAAACTATACAGATACAACACACATGACATATAGAAAATCAAAATCTCAAATGAAGAAATAACAAAAAAAATATACAGATATGACACAGAGACAACACAGATACAACACACAACATATATAGAAAACCAAAATTTATAATGAAGAAATAATAAAAAATTATATGCATATAAAGATCTTCATATATAAAAATATGCATCTTCATGTGTTATCTACAAGTATGCATAAAAGACAATGTATAAACTAGCTTAACAGCCAGCAGAAAAGGAAACCTACCAACACTTTTGTCCTTCTCTTATCAAGCATCAACATATATAAGAGATACCTCTTGTTGGTGATATGAAAAATGAGATAAACATGGACATTTGAGAAACAAGAAGCAGTAGTACAAAGTACAGTCATTTAAGACTAACCCAATAATTAATAATTTTCCTTTTCATCAGACAAATTCATATTCCAGTGCCTAAGAAATTATTGAGCACGATCCATACTGTTATTTAGATTTCTTCCACCAAGGTTGGACTATGTGTGCATCAAGGTGTTAATGTGTCCTATAATTATTGGAACACCATCTAGTATCGATGTGAAGTGCTAAATGATGAGGACATCAACACCACACCAACACCATCTCCAGCACCACTTGGTCCTATTACTCGTGCTTGTGTCCGTGAACTCAACCATCAAGTAAGTTTATTCTCAAACTCTTGTCCATTATATTTACACAATGGAGACACGTGCACTCTTGTTTTGCTCAGGAACAATGGAGAGGATCAGCAGGACACGAGATGGGCGTTAGCTGGATTTGGACTGCAGGATAGCACCAACTTGTGATGGATGCCACGACTTCATACAGACTCCGATTGGGACATTCTCGCACTTTTTGGAAAGCTTATCAAGTCTACTTTCCAACGGATCTAGAACCAAGTCTATATCTTATCGGACACATACAGAGTAGTTGTTTTTGTACTGAGTCCTTTTCTGTCCACCGGTGCTGCGTCACCTTAATTTGGGCTGATGGCCCATGTATCAAGTTAGGTCCATTAGGGACGCGTCCTAGGGTTGGAGAACGACCCTAACACCCTTGTGGTCGTCCTCCCAACTCCTTATAAGTCTTTAGAGCCGTCACAAACAGTTTAGGTTTTGTTTTGTCGAGTTAGCTATTGCTACCGCCTTTCAGCGCGCGTGTTGGATCAACCGTCCGTCTGATTGTCATCAGAACCTCATCATATTGTGTTCTCAGATTGAAACCTTCATATTCATCTTGCAATTGAGTGCTTGTTCATCTTGTTCTTGCTGGTTCTTCGATTGCTTGCAGGACGGGAGCCCTAGTGGCTGGTTGTCGCGCCGAAAGATCACGGCAGCCATCGGAGGTGGTGTATCGGTTGCTAAGGCGCAGCGTCCTTGGACGGTTGTAGTCGAGCCGTGAACGTCATCTCCATCCACCAATCGAGTTATCCACCAACTCTCATCGAAAGATCGGACTGCGAACCCTACGGGTCGTCATCACTAAATATACAATACACCATACAAAAAAAAAGAAATAATAGAGGTTCTATTAGTTTAGAATGACACCACAACTACAAAGCAAGGAGACTAATTATTTCGTATATAAAATAGAGATAAATTTACATATAAGCAATCTTTTTCTGGTCTCACACTGGAGACCAAATAATATCTAACAAGTACAAGGGTACAGATAATATAAGTTTAAACACAATTTGTTCAAAAAAATCTGAAATGCCATAAGAATAGGAGATTCTGTTGAAAACTTGTAGAAACATCTAGAGTGTGTTAACCTTTCTTAAGATCTCTAATGTGCCATTTGAGGGCTTCAGGTTTCTTAACTCAACACTGCACTTCACTCCTAAAAGCCTGGACTTCTATAAGTGCTTGTTTGAACCCCCTATTGAAAAGACCACAAGACCAATAACACAGAGAAAAGTGCTAACAAACTATGTAGAATAGGACAGTCCCATCTTCCTTAGGTATTGTGAACGTGTACAGTTGGTAATATATAGAAAACAAACCACCAATGACCTACATCATTGTCCTAATAAAACATCCAACTAGCATGCTGCAGGGTGCATGTAATTGCTAGTCTACTACCAACGACAACACCACACTACTTTGATTAAGAAATTTTAGTTATCAGTCGGACGACTCATTCTTTTAAAAAAATGCGGGAGAGTCGTGTTTCATTTTATTAAAGATAGTCCGTCAGACTCAATAATAATTTGTGACTAAAGATAAAAGCCGACCAATACTTGTTCTCTAGCACAGGGACACATGTATTTTTCAGTCTCTCAGTAGCACATGATGCATTAGACAGTGATGATATTTCACATAGAGATAAAACACAGTAGACAATGACAAGGTATGGTCAACAATATTGCCTGCACATGGAGTATATAAGAATAAATAAATCCAAAAAAATCCAAGTATTATGATGCAAACAATTTGAAGTTTGGATGCGAGATGAGATACAATTCTGATATACAGACTAGCGGATTGCTATGTAGGCCAATTGAAATTTCTTGACCCCTAATTCAATTCCAAAACAAATGACATGAAGTCATAGAACAAGCTAACACAAGTTCACTTATGATCAAAGGAACCACATAGACATACTTGTCTAAAGATGACGTTGCTTTTCTCTCGAATACAACATATTGGATGGACATTGAAAAAACAAAGAAGTCAATGCTTAAAACATATATAGAATTAAAATACATAGATAATACAATAAGGGAATGGATTACAACAGCATACTTACATACTTACAACTCACAGCACGATTCAAGGCAGCAGCCGCACATAACAAGCAGACGCAGCCACCAATGACGCCATCGTTATAATGACTCAACCAGTGCAGCCGCCTCCGTTGTTGCCGATGACGACAACACCGCAACCGCAGACCGCCGACAGCTCCGCCGTCGCCAACAGATCCGTACAGCCGCCCCCGTGGACACCTCTCACATTAGGAAATTCGAACTGAAACAATGGGAACTTCATGTGTTATACAGAAGACATAAGCCCATTTTATTTACACAGGCCTATAAACACAAAGAAATACGAATCTTAACAAAAAATCTGAGCCACACAAAAGTGGAAGATAAAAACACAAGAAATATGCTGGAAGATATTTAGAAATTCCGTATTTTTTTGGAGCTATTGTGTTTCTACCTTACTTTGAACCTCAATTGTGATTTTACCCTCTCTTTTCGTCTTGTTGCATTTTTACCCTCGCTTTATAAAAACAGATACTCAGTTTACCCCTATTCCGTTAACAGCGGCTAACGGGGTTAAAAGGGCTTGCCAAAGACAACTTTGCCCTTTCAAAAATACACTTACTTTTCTGAGTTTAATATGATTTTACCCCTGTTTGCTTAAAAAAGTCCTTTCCTATTTGTTTATTTTTTTCTTTTTCCCTTTGTTTATTTTTTTATTTGTCCTTTCCTATTTCCTTCCATTTATTTGTTTGCTTCCTTTTATTTTTCCTATTTCCTTCCATCATAACGGGACTGTCCTCTTCCCGCAGCTCGCGGCTCGCTCGAGATGACACCCCGGACCTAGCCCTCCTTGGAGCTCGCGACGCGACATCCCGGTCCTCTCTCTTGCAGCTTGCGCCCGGCCCACCGGGTGACCCGACGCCCCTGCCCTCCCCGGCCGGACCACGCCGCCGCTTCTCCCGGTGACCCAACGTTCTCCTTGCTCTGGTATGCCGCCTTTGCTCCTCGCCGCGCAGCCACGCTGCCTCATCTCGTTGTTGTGCCGGCACGCCGCCAGTGCTCCTCCCTGCGGCCACGCCGCCTTCCCTCCTCGCACCGGTCGTGCTCACTCGCAGGCACTGCACAAACGTGTCGCGGGGGCAAAGCCGACCATGGCAACTTAGGGCCGTCGGAAGGCTAGGTGCATCGGAGACGAGCTATGGTTTTGGCGCGCCGGGACACAGTGCTCGCCGAGGGCGGGTTGCGTGGCACTGGACAGCCATGGCGCGCTGGCAACAGGCTCATGCCGAGGCAGGCCGGGCCTAGTAGCCTGCGCGCGCGGAGGCGGCCTGAGCAGGGGCTGCGACGACGGTTGTGGACGGCGCAGCGGAGGAGAGGAATGGCCACGCCCTGTGTCGTGCCATGTGTCGCCGCTGGGCCACCCCTACGTGTCCTAGCACGGCCACCCCTCCGCACAACAGCCCCGCCGGCCGTCCGCCAAGACGCCCCTCCCGGCCGTTCCTCCACCAGACCCTCCCGCCCCGTGTTGCCCGAGGACGCAAGCAGCGTCGCCAGCGCCTAGCCTGGCCATGAGGGGCCCCTCCGCGCCGCCAATACGCGGCGCCGTCCGCGCCGAACAGCCGCCGGAGCCGCATCGTCCACCCGACGCGAGAAAAAAAATATGAGTCACGAGTGAGTGGAGGGGTATTTTTGTCCTAGGTACTTCTAAGTATGTATTTATGTATTTTTCTTTTTTTCTTAATTTTTTTACTTAAACATCTAACAGAGTTAGAAAGAGGGGTAGACTGATGAAAGCCCATGTATGGTTTTGGTTAATTGATGAAACCTAAGGACTAACCCTATTGCTAAGTGCATGATCAAGATAGGGTAATCCACCTTGACACATGGAGCTTGAAGGATGATCATCATGAATCAAGTGCTCCATGGACAAGGAAAAGATGGATTGGAAATGGCTCAAGGCAAAGGTATATTCATAGGGCCATTTTTGATTTAGTGATCAAGACACTATAGAGAGTGTGATCACATTTAGGATAGATAGTCGTATTATCAAGAAGGAAAAATTCGTGTCGATTGCAGTTATCATGTGCCACTAGGTCATTTGCATTGCATATCTAAAATGAACCTAAGTGAAATAAAATGTAAAACAATCCAAGAAAATATGTTGTAAAGGCTAACATGTGAGCACAAGGTTTTGATCACAACATGTTAGCACTTGAAGACTTGGAGAAGAAGAGACAACTCGGAATAGCAATCAGAAGAGCTCCGGACAATAGGTCTAGACGCTAGCAAGATGCCATCCGGATCATTGGCTATGCGTCCGGAGGCATACCCGAAGCCTCGGCCTCGGCACACAGGAGAACCGAACGTTGTTTCTGGTCCGGACGATGACTCTGGACAACCGTCCGGAGTGTTGAAGCTCTTTGGACTCGTTCTGAGTAGGGTCCGGACGCTAAGTGTCATCCGGACGCTGGACTCCGGACAAGCGTTCGGAGCTAAGGAGTTCTTTGGACTCAATCTGTGTAGGGTCCGGACGCTGGCGGCTTTGGTCCGTACCTACACTGTGCAGAGCGTCCAGAGACACGCGGCAACGCCAAAGGAAGGCGCCAACAGGCAGATTCAAACGTCGAAGGGTCCGGAAGCGTGGTCGATGGTCCGAACCCCCCTACAGATAGCGTCCGGAGCTACGCAGTGAACTGAGAAAAGTGGAGCAAACAACTAGCTCAGTTTGGTTGGCTATATAAGTGGTTTAGCTGGCTCCTATGGCTCTCTTGCACCTCCTATTAATTCTTACTCTTTGTGCTTGTATGAGATAGCCCCCAACTCATCTCTCTTTGCTTCAATTGCATTCTCGTGAGAGTTTGAGTGAACCAAGTGCTTGATCATTGCATTGCATCTTAGTGGCACTTGGTCATCATAATCGCTGCGAGATTTCTTGTTATTCTTGGTGTTTGCCAACACCTAGACGACTTGGGCGATTGAGGAAGCTTCGGCGCGTGTTGGTAATTGTTCGCGGCCGGCTTCGATGACTTGTGAGAGGGCTTGTACCCACCTCGGCGGAGCGTCAAAGGGTAACTCTAGTGGATTGCTCGTCTCATTGAGTTACTCTCATTTGGGTGAATTCTTGTGGCGCCCGGGTAGTGGGCTAGGCTTGTGAAACGCCTATTAGCCACCGAATCACCATTTGAGTAGTCGATACAACAGGGACTAACTTGGTGGCAACCAAGTGAACCTCGGGAAAAAAATCGTGTGTCAACTTATCTCCCGACTACTCATTGGTGTTCATTGTGATTGGTTCTCTACATTGACATCTAAACATCACAAGGCATCGGTATAACAATCACCCTCTTCCTAGTATTTACATTCTTTCATATCTTGTCTAGTTAGCTTGCTAGTTAGCCTCTTTGTTAGTTGTTCTTGCTAGCTTGTGTTAAGTGCCTTAGGTTCTTTCTATTGATTGTTAGACACTTAACTAACTAGAATTGATTAGATAAGTGGCTTTGCACCCCTAGTAGATCTAGAGAAAAACTTCGCTTAAGTGTTTATCTAATGTTTGCTCTAGTGATTTGTAGATTTTTTATTAGGCTATTCACCCCCTCTAGCCATCTAGGACCTTTCAAGTGGTATCGGAGCTGTGGTCACCGCTATTATCAAGGCTTAACAACCTTCAGTGTTAGTGATGGCTCAAATATCATTCAACCATGTGGGTAGCAAACCACCAATGTTTGATGGCACTTCATTTGATTATTAGAAAAGGAAGATGAAGATGCATCTAGGCTCTATTCATGAGAAGGTGTGGAGTGTGACCGAAAAGGACTATGTCATTCTTGATGAAGATAGTCCCACACCTAGAGAGCAAGAGAATCGACAATGCAACACCATGACACTCAATGTCATATACAATGGCATTGACTCCAATGTGTTTGAGCAAATCAAAGATCTTGAAAGAGCAAGTGAAGTGTGGAAGAGACTTGAAGATACCTATGAAGGCACTTCAACGGTAAAGAATGTCAAGTTGTACATGCTCAAGGACAAGCTATCTCACTTCAAGATGAAGGATGATGAGTCTATCCCGGAGATGTTCCATAGGCTCCAAGTGATCATCAATGATCTCAAGAGCTTGGGTGAGAATGTCAAGGATGAGGACTTCTCAAACCGGTTTCTTGGTTGTTTGCCCAAGAAATACAAAACCTTGAGGCAAATAATTAGGAGAGATGGTTTGGACAAGATCACTTCCAATGAAGTACTTGGAGAGATCATAACCGAGCAGCAATACAATGAAGAAAGTGAAGAAGAAGAGGTCAAGGAAGAAGAGAAGAAGAAAAAGAGCTTATCATTCAAGGCTTCATCATCCAAGAGCAAGGGGAAAGCAAGAATCTAGTCATGATGAAGATGCAAGTGATATTGATGATGAGGCGATGGCCCTCTTTGTGCGCAAATTTGGCAAATTCATGAAGAAGAAGGGCTATGGTGCTAGAATGAGAAGAGACAACTTCAAGAGCAATGAATATGCGAAGAGATGCTACAAGTGCAAGAGCACCGATCACATGATTCTGGATTGTCCCAATCATAGTGATGATGATGAAAAGAAGAAGAGCAAGCATGACAAGAAGGAGAAGAAGCTATCATTCACCAAGAAGAAGAAGGGTGAATCATACATGGTGACTTGGGATAGTGATGATTCCTCCGATGAAGAATCTAGTGATGATGAGAGGAATAAGACCAAGAAAAAGGCATTGGCAAGCATTGCTATCAACAACAAGCCATTCATCTTCGACACTCCATCATGCTTCATGGCTAAGCCAACAAAGGTACAATCTCATGATCATAGTGAGAGTGATGATGATGATAGTAGTGATGATGAGGAGGAATACTCCAAGGAGGAACTCTTGGATATGATGAAACAAACTTATGCTTGCTTTGAGACAAAGAGGAAGGAGTGCAAAAAATTGAACAAGAAGCTTAAGGCTCTTGAACAATTCTTTGATGAGCTCAATGACCCTCATGAGAGGCTAATGGAAGCCCATGAGAAGCTTGAGAGGACTCACAAGAAGCTTGAAAAGGCTCACTCCTCCCTCCTTGCTCAAAACAAGGATAAGGTTGTTGTATCATGTGACATTGGAGTAACATGTGATATTGTAGATGAATCAGTTTTCACTCCTATCATTGTTGCACCAACCAACACTAGCACTTCCACTTGCAGATCCACTAGTGAGAGCTCAATGGTTGATGCTACACTAGTGAGTGAAAATGAAAAATTGAAAAATGATGTTAATGAACTCACTCATGCTTTGGGTAAGGCATATGGTGGAGATTCCCGTTTGCTAAGTGCTTGGGTAGCCAAAGATTCTCCCTTTGCAAAGAGGGATTGGGATATACCCCAAGAAAGGCAAGTCGGCCTTTGTAACTCCAAAGCCTAGCTTTGTGAGAAGAAATGGCCGGTTTTGCAACAAATGCAAGCAAGTGGGGCATGTTGCAAACTTAACATGAGCCAAACTAAGTTTGCTAAAGCCACCTCCATGCATTTTGATTCATGTTATATGCTTACCAAAGGGAGAGATGGTGTAATGGCTAAGTATGTTGGCACATCCATTGTTGGCCCAAAGAAGAAGGCAATTTGGGTTCCAAAGTCCTTGGTCACTAACTTTGGAGGACCCAAACATGTGTGGGTACCTAAGAAGAACTAATTTGTTTTGTAGGTCAATTACAAAGCCGGAGGAAGGCATTGGGTGCTTGATAGTAGGTGCACTCAACACATGACCAGGGATTCTAGAATGTTCAAATCAATCAACTCCAACACCAATGATGACATTGATAGTATTACTTTTGGTGATAATGGCAAGGGCAAGGTCAAAGGACTTGATAAGATTGCAATATCCAATGATTTTATCATATCCAATGTCTTGCTAGTTGAGAGCTTGAACTTCAGTTTGTTATCTATGACTCAATTGTGTAATCTTGGATTCAAATGCATATTTGGGGTAGATGATGTTGAGATCATTAGTTTAGATGGTTCAAACTTGATCTTCAAGAGCGTTATATATGAGAACCTCTACCTAGTTGATTTCAATGCTAGTGAGTCTCAATTATCAACTTGCTTGCTCACTAAATCAAGTATGGGTTGGTTATGGCATAGAAGGCTTGGTCATGTTGGAATGAAGCAATTGAATAGATTGATTAAGCATGACTTAGTAAAGGCTTGAAAGATGTTGTATTTGAAAAGGACAAACTTTGTAGCTCTTGTCAAGCCAACAAACAAGTTGGTAACACTCATCCCAAGAAGGGCATGATGAGCACTAGTAGAGCATTTGAGTTGTTGCATATGGACTTATTTGGTCCAACAACTTACACTATTATTGGAGGGAACAAATATGGATTTGTGATAGTGGATGACCTTACAAGATATACTTGGGTATTCTTTCTCAATGACAAGAGTGATACATTTGCCATCTTCAAATATTTTGTCAAGAGATGTCACAATGAGTTTGAAACTACCATCAAGAAAGTGAGAAGTGACAATGGAAGTGAATTCAAGAATACAAGAGTTGAAGAGCTATGTGATGAGCTTGGAATCAAGCATCAACTCTCGGCCAAGTACACTCCACAATCAAATGGCCTTGTTGAAAGGAAGAATAGAACATTGATTGCTATGGAAAGGTTTATGCTTAGTGAGTACAATGTCTGTCGGAAACCTAGAAATAGGGTACCCAATTTACTGCATTCCACAAAAACAAAATCACCCTTGGGGGCTCTCCACCCCGTCCGACCCAGGGTGACATCATCACTCGCGGGGGCTTCTCGTCTCCAAATCAACCAAGACAGCAACATTCGCTCGGGGACTCCTTCGCCTCGCCCGAGCTAAAGAGACATCATCCGTGACGCCATCTACCCTCAGGAGCTCCCACGCCTTGCCCGAACTAAAGAGACATCATCCGTGACATCATGTGCCCTCGGAGGGTCCTTCGTCTCGTCCGAGCCCAGGAGACGTCATCCGTGACGTCATCCCCCCTCAGGGACTCTTCCGCCTCGTCCGAGCCAGGGAGGCGTAATCCGTGATGTTCCCTGCCCTCGGAGATCTTTCCACCACCAGAGGCCCGTGATGTCCTAGACCTTATAGTCAAAAGTTCCACAGTGTCCTCCGTCCTCAGGGATGGGGTTCCAAGGCATGAGGCGCCATGCCTACCCCTGTTTCCCCCTACGGTACAAGGTCCTATGCTGCCTAACTGACGACTTGCGCGCACTACACCTGCGCCATACCTCCGACGGACACTCGAACAGGGATTAGGGCGTCATCAGCCCTGTACGACGGAACGCGGGGGTGCCTGGCCTTATGCAACCAACCCACGCCCATGCCCAGGTAAGGGAACATTGGAGTTCCCGGTCTCAAGGCGCATGGTTACAGCACCACAGGGACGAACAGGACCCGGACATGTGTTTACTAGCGCAATCTTCCTCAGGAAGGAAGGCAGAATGAAGACAAAACTCTCCCTCGGCAAAAGCCCAAGCCGAGCCCATGTTCACTCCCCCTATCTCTACTGTACTCCTCCATCTCTCCCTACGTATAAAGGGGGAGAATGGACCTCCAATCTCGCTCTCTCGACACCCCAATACTCATTCACACACACTCAAACTCGCATACACGCGAGCACACACGAGAACCAAGAACCTCATACGCGCGCTCGGTAACACGACTTCGCAGCAAACTGGACGTTGGGCATCCGTGCCCGAACCAGTATAAACCTATGTGTTCTCCGAGCGTAACCATCCGAACTCCGACACGCTTAGAAATTTACTCGTTGGCCGTCTAAACCCCACCATTTTAGACACCGACAATGTCAGTCACTCCTTTTGGGCCGAAGCTATCACTAGTACAAAATTGATTTTAGGAGACACCACCCAAAACTTAATGGAGGCGGGCATACAATTCATACGTCTCCTAAAACCTGAGCTATTAACCGAGGCAGGCATTTTTATTTACTGAGGCTGTCACATTTTTCCGCCTCATAAAATCGATTTACGGAGGCGGTTATTTATAACAGGCCCGCCTCAAAAAATACCCCCATTTACGGAGGCGGACCTGTTAGAAAGGCCCATCTCGGTTAATATGGCCGAGGCCCAAACAAGCCAGTCGGCCCGTTAACGTACTCACGTATATATACAACAGTTAGGGTTTTCCCTTCACTTCCCCAACCCACCCCACCCCTCCCTGCCCGCCCAACCCCGGCGGCACCCACCCCTGCGCGCAAGTGTCTCTCCCTCCCCCTTCTCTCCTCGGCGTGACCCCGCCCCCCTTCTCTCCCCGGCGGCGCGGGCGCAGGCGCCGCCCTTCCCCCTCTACCATGGTGGCTCGGCCGCCCCCTCGACGGTTTGGCGCACGGCGGCGTGGCCGCCCCGCCCCGCTCCCTCGATGGCTCGGCGACGCGGGCGCGGCCCAACGCTGCCCTTCCTCTCCCTATGCGAGCGGCAGCACGTGACTGGCGGCGTGGTGGCGGATCCGATGGATCATCCTCCACTGCCTCCCACCACCGCCTCCCACATCAAGCCCCTGTGGCGCTCGTCCTCAGCTCCCCGCCTCCGCCACATCCAGCCCCGACGGCGCTCCCCCAGCAGCGCGTGAGTGGTGCCTTGGTGGTGCTGGACCTCCACTGGTGGCTAGATCTGTGCCCGTGGTGGTCGGATCCACTGATGGTGGCCAGATCCGCTCCCATCGTGGCTGGATCGAGCTACCCCGGCGACGGATCGAGGAACCCTGGTGGCAGATCGAGGAACCCCGGTGGCGGTCGGATCGAGGAACCCGGCGGCGGCGGATCGAGGAACCCGGCGGCGGCGGCGCAGATCTAGGCCCAGGCCCGGTTTGGGTTATGGGCTTTTTTGTTTTTTTATTTTTTTTATTTTTTTAGCCGATTAACCGAGGCGGTCATTCCTACCGCCTCGGTTGTTGCCGCGATTAACATAGGCCTTTTGTTCGAGGCGGACGCAAAACCGCCTCGGTTAAGCGTTTTTGCCCGCCTTGGTAAAGTAATTATGTACTAGTGTATCAACACCGCTTGCTACTCTAGCAACTGGTTGAATTGTCACCCATTGATGGAGAAGACACCTTATGAGCTATTGAATGGAAGAAAGCCCAACATTTCATACTTTAGAGTGTTTGGTTGTAAATGCTATATTTTGAAGAAAAGCACAAGAATTGGGAAGTTTGATAAGAAATGTGATGAAGGGTTCCTACTTGGCTACTCAACCACAAGCAAAGCCTATAGAGTATGGAATTAGACTAATGGTATACTTGAGGAGGTTCATGATGTTGAATTTGATGAAACCAATGGCTCTCAAGTTGAAAATGAGAATCTAGAAGATGTGAGTGGATCTCAATTGGCAAATGCTATGAAGAGCATGTATATTGATGATATTCAGCCAAGACAAGTGATTGACATTGTAGATGACAAAGATCAAGTGCTCAACTCACCTCTCAAGCAAGCTAGTGGTTCTCAATTGCAAGATCAACAAATTGCTAGTTCATCTCAACCAAGCTCAAACAATCAAGTTCCAACTCTCTAACCAACCAACATTGCAAGAGATCGCCCCATTGATCAAATATTTGGTGACATTACAAGTGGTGTTCAAACAAGATCAAGATTGACATCATTTTGTGAGCACTACTCTTTTGTATCATCCATAGAGCTAACAAAGATTGAAGAAGCCCTACAAGATGTTGATTGGGTGTAACACCTTTGGTGTTTAATAATAAAATATGTCATGTCATCATATGCATTAAGCATTATTCATGTGATTTTAGAATCTTGTTATGCATTGAGCTAAAACAATTTTATTTGTGTGTGCTTAATCTAGCTTTTGCTTACTTGTGATGCATTTCAAATTTTATTAATTCAAATATTATATGAATTTCAAAAATGATAAAGAATTAGCATATTCTTGTTAAAGCAAAGTTATAGATCTTGTTTAATCTAGCAAAAGTTATGTTTGGAGGTTTTCAAGTGTTATTCAAAAATCTAAAGTTATTGCAAAGGGGGTAATTCAATTTAAACTGGTTTTCAAATTCAAAATTCCAGTTTGAAAACTAAGCAGATTTTGAAAATGTTGATATTGACAAAGTTGTAAATTTTAAAAAATGGAGCAACTTTCATGTTCACACTTTTTACTGAAAATGCTTGGAAGGGGTCCTTTTTGTAAAATAGGATCAGTGGCAATTCTGTGAATAGGTGAACAGTGCCTTCGGCAGCTGTCGAGCGCACGCGCCGCCACCCATGGCCGACGCCTAGAAGGTCATCGACGCCGATCTTCTCCGACCTTCTCGTCGTCTGCCATTTCTTCCACGACCTTCGCGACGTCGTCGCGTACCTTCTCCTCCCTTCTACTCTTCCCTATAAATACCCCAGCAACCGGAGCGGGGCATTTTTCTTTCTCTGTTCGCGCCGCCGCGTCCTCGACGAACTCCGACGAGTCGTTCGGCTAACCTATCCACTTCCACCGACAAATAAGCACGCCTCTATGTTCGCCTTAGCTTCCTATACCTCCAGAAATTCTCGATTGCGCAGCGCCTCCGTTGTTTTGCCCGGCGCAGAGCTTTCTTCTTCAGCTCCGGCAGAGTTCATCCGAGATCCGCCGCAACGTGGCCACGACGTTTGGATGAGTTTCGTGATCAAATAATTGATGTTTATTACTACTTGTAACCTTGTTATTCTCATGCGCTCACCCGTTCTCCCTTTGGCTTAATGTTGTGATCGGAACACGCCGTGCCGAACTTTCCACCGCTGCCGCGTTCGTCTTCGTCGTCGGCGGGTACCTCATGCTGTTGTTTCACTCCGTCTTGCGTGGGCCTTAGCACCGTGGTGAGCCCCTAGGCCTGTTCTTGCACTTGGTTGTCCTTATTTGGTGCTGTGCCGAGCTGTCCGCGGAGCACCTATCGTTCCGCCGCCGCCATGCCATCGGTATGCATGGTCAAAGTGTTCTGGAGGCAATTAGGTGCAATTGAAAGGTGCGCTAGGCTCGTGGCGTCATGCTAGGGACGTTTGTGTGCTTGGTTTGGTTGTATGCGTGTTGTGCTCACCGGCGTGATCCGACCCGAGCTCGGGCTCCGCCATGGTCGCCGGTATGGTGTCCCTGGAGCTCGAGAGCTTCATTTAGGTGGAGCAGCGTGTGCGGGGTGTTGTCGTGTGGGTGCTGGTGTGCTCCGTTGAGCCTATGGGCTTGTCGCCGGCGAGTTTGGCCGCGTGCAGTGGTCGTCGGCGAGGTGGAGTCACCGACGGGGGTCGTGGGTTAAGTGACGCATTAGTGCTGTTTTTCAATTTTTTGAAAATGAATAGTGTATGTTTTTGTTATTTCCATTCTAAATTTTGTGAAGTTCCAAATTTTTTGAAATAAATTCTGTATACTCTCTGATGTGTTTAGTATTTAATAAAAATAGAATATAACTTTTTTCAGTATATTTTTATTGTTATAAAAATACTCACTTTAATTAATAAATGTCTTTTCAATGTTTTTTAGTAAATTAAATATTGCTCCAAAAATTCTGAAAACTGTTTTGCAATATCTAGATGTTCTGAGTAGCTTAACTAAAAAGTTTGAGCATGTTTTGAAGAAGTTCATAAAATCACTTTTAATTACTTAATTAATTAATAAATGAAATAGTGTCAATGATTGTTATTTTTGTATCTATTATTTTATAAATCCAGAAATCATACAATTAATTTTGCAACCTTTATACATCTGTATGTTGTTGTATAAAAAGTTTGAGGTCATTTAGAAAAACCTTGAAAACTTGATTATTTATAAAATTAATAATTAATTGATAAAATCAATAGAAACTCTAATCACTATAGGATTTGGTGATTTTGGATTGTTTGTTAAACATGTGTCATTGTTCAGTGACAACCACAATATGAACATGTATTTGATGTGATGTTGAGTGTCAGTTATTTTGGATTTAATTATTAAATTAATTAGTTAATTAATGAAAGTTTAGTTAATTATTTAAAGAATGAATATTTAATTACTTAAAGAACTAGTTTTACTTTTCTTAGTGAAGGTAAGTTGTACTCAAGCTAATTAACTTTGATTAGTCATCTCTTAGCTATGTGCTTTTGATTGTTTGTCAAGCATCATGTTTACATTCAAGCATCATCTTAAGCATATCATTAACATCGTGTAGATAACTCTTTGATGGAGGGGTCCATCATATCATTGATCTGGGTGATCAACTCTTCAGGATTGGATTTCTATAGTTGTGATACTGAGTCAGAGTTAGTTGATTCTACAACGAAGGCAAGCCCCGGTGCATTCAAACCCTATCTTGTATTTCAAAGTTTTTCTTTAAATACACATATAGTTAATTATTGCATAGTTACTATTCAAATAAATTTCTACTTGATGCATAGCCTTTACCTTGAATTATTTATTCATGTACCTTGATACTGTTTTTAAAAATACGAACGGTACTTTATGCTTCTTAGCAATGTTTAGACCGATAGAGACAGATGATTTTCTGTCATCTCTGAGAATAAGTGATAACATGATTGCTGCGGCATATGTTATGCACTTTTGATAAAGGAATGTTTTGTTGGAAGTAATAATTGGGACCGAACGGACATGGTGTTTGGGAGCCACCAGTGTGACTAGTGAGCGGGTTCTCTCCGCCTGTGTCATTAGGGATCGTCCGTTGTTAAAGTCCAAGGGTTGTGACTTTGGAGTACTGATCACATACTTCGGGAAGCTGGACTCTGAGTATTCCAGTCTGAAGAACGGTTAATCCGTACTAGGAGTGGAGAGATGGCGAGAGTAGTGTGTACCCTCCAAGTTCGAGGAACTGAATGGAGGTGTACTATACTCTCGGGTGGCAGAACCCCGGTCTTGGCTGGAGGATCTAGGGAAAGGTAGTCATATGTGTGCTTTAGTGCTGCATGTGGCATGTGGTTGGGAAGCCCCAGCTGGTTTTAACCGGTTCGAATCGTCGTGTTCCTCGAATATGGAAACATAACCCTGTCTTTTGCATCATAGTTAATGAAACTTAAACTGAATACCTGATGATTCCATTTTGAGATGGTTGTTGCATCGTTATCGATCATACTGTTAACAGTCCTGAAGTACCAATTTTAACTGTCAACTAAACAAGGAAATGGATCTAAATGAAACCAATAGCTAGAATTAGGGTTTATACTAACAAAATTCCACAAGTTTTGGTGAATGTATGTTTCTGCAGGGGGTTACTGAAGAATCATGGTCCCTTGTGTTTAGGAGATTAACAACAATGCTAGGTCACTATGACTAACGTGTGTTTTGCATAGGCAAAGTCATTTGGTTTAGGTCATATGTGATGCTAGATGAATGACCTTAATGGTTATTCATGCCCCCAAGATGGAAATCGTTTTGGTTTCAAAGGATGGAGATACAAGTTGAAGACTAGGCTAGTTCTTAGTGCCATGAGGTTGAGAAGGGCACTAAGTATAGACTAGGACTTTGTTTTTCCTTTGACCGTACTATAAAGGGGGGGTATGAGGTTAGTAGCTTGACCTAGGAGAGTTTGGAAAAGTTGGTGTATGCACACTTTTCACAACTAGTCCTAGAGACCGTGCTATCAGCCCTTGAGGTACCTTAAGTTGGTAGGAGCAAAACCCCTTCAAGAGACTTGGTGAGAAGAAGTGAGGAAGGGGGTGTAAAAGGCTCCGGACCAGTTTGCCTAGGAGTCTCCGGACCATTGGAAGTGGTCCGGTGGTCCTGCCTTAGGCATAGCCCTATGAAAGAAGCTCCGGACCACCTGTTTGGAGGGCACTGGACTAATGGCCATTGGTCCGGTGGCCCTGGTTTCCTGAGAGAGCCTGAGAAGAGACTCCGGACTTGTCCAACGGGTAGTCTGACGGCTAGTCCGACGGTGATCAGCAGAAGCTCGGTTGAGTACAGTAAGCTCCTGGGCTCCGGACCAGAGGCTCCGGACTATTGCAAGTAGTCCGGTGGTCCCTGTTTCAGCACTGTTTTGGATCTGAGTGTGTGCTCCGGACCAGGAGTAATGGTCCGGTGGTCTTGCTCCGGACTAGTCTGGTGGTTACGCAGAAAAGGGAAAAAGCATAAAACGGCTAGTTTTGGAGGTGGGGGCTATTTATAGCTACCCATTTCATCCAAGTGAGCTCTCTTGGCCATTGTTTCACCTGAGGAACCCTTGTGAGAGTTCTTGGAGAGCCAAGTGCCTAGTGAGGGAGGGATTTGAGAGAATCCATCTTGTTCTTCCCTCCTAGAGTGATTAGGAGTGACTTGTGTGCATCCATCCACCTTCCTAAGCTTGAGTTGGTCAAGTGAAGGTCTTGTGCTTGTTACTCTTGGTGTTCGACAGCACCTAGACAGTTTGGTGGTGATCGGAGGAAGGTGATCGCCGAAAGATTGTTGGCGGCCCTTCTCCAAGCTTCTGTGATCGGTTGTGGGCGATTCACCCAGCCGAAGTGGCGAAGAATCAGCCCGTAGAGAGCACTCATCCCTTGCGCGGGATTAAGGTGGAGCTATACCTTGCGAGATGCTCCAACGAGGACTAGGGGGAGTGTCAACTCCTCGATACATCGGGAAAACATCGTCGCGTCAAGAATTCTCTTTCCTGAGCTCCTTTCATTTCCGCATTTACTTCCCGTTGTGTTCTTTGCTTTCCACTATAATTGCTTAGGTTGTTTTTAATTCCATGAACTGCTACCGCTTTCTAGCTAGGACACACGACCGATAGGCACTAAGGGGTGATTGGCATTTGATAAGTTTTCAATTTTGCTTTAGAAACTTAAAACAAGCCCAATTCACCCCCCCCTCTTGGGCACCTTGATCCTTTCAGTTACCAGTAAATACCAAGGAAAGACCCACATGTCATGTTTACATAGAGATATTTATCAACCGCACAATTTTCGGTACTCTAGAAGGTTCGAGGAGACACCAGAATGAACGGGAGGCAAAACGGGCCCGGAGTCAGGGCGCCCGCCCTGACCCCTAGGGCACCCGCCCTACCCCTGTGGCAATCAGCTTCCACTTCACGGATTATGCTCCACCACTTTTGAGGATCAATCTAAACCCTTCGCCTAAGGTCGGTTTGATCCGACGACCGATGTTCATTTGAGGAGGCTATATAAGAATGGCTCCTGACCCCCCCTGAGGATCATCTCATCTCATTATTCTTCTCCAGAGAAAAAGCTAGGGATTCAATTAGATGTAGAGATGGAGAGAGGTCCATCTAGTTGTCTAGATCTAGTTCTTCTAGTTCTAGTTCATCTAGTTGTAATTAGAGGTGAGAGAGAGGAGGAGACAGCTAGGAGGAGCGGGATCTTCCTCAACATTGTACTTTTGCAGCATCTGGTTCAGAGCAATCTCTAGGTTCTTCATTTATTATTTCTAAGTATCTTATTTAAGTTCTTACTTTATTCTATTTACGGGATCTCTGCTCATATTGAGTGCTCTAGTTTATAATTGGAATTAGAGTAGTAAGCGATAGTGTAGACGTGGTGTCTAGACTAGAGCTTACCTGAGTTTGCGCCCAATCCTACGGATAGTTGTGGTAGCTCCAGGGGTGACAACTCTGTAAGGCCTTTGTAGTCCACCATGTTCGGGTTGGTGTTTTCATAGGGCTTTTGGCTAAGGATGGCAACGGTGCGGGTCTAGACCCGAAACCCGCGGGTTTTGGACCCGACGGGGGCGGGGGCGGGTTCAGCTTCTCCCCCGCGGGTCTCGGGTTCGGGGCCCGAATCGGGGCGAGTTCGGGGGCAGGTCTAGGCTTTACCCTGCAGGTGCATGTGGGGACCCGAAATTGCTTCATCAAACGCTTAAACAGGCCACCAGCCCATACTATCTTGGCCCAACCCAACTATAACCCTAGATATATATAAGCACCGCACCATCACACAGACACAACCGCCGCCGGGCACCTTGCGTCCTTGCGGGAGTACAAGACGCGCACGCGCCAGCACCTCCGCTCAGCGCCGCTGCCTCCTGCTGCGCTGCCGCACAGCTGAGGCGAAAAGAAATTATGTGGAGGCGCCGCACAGGTGCAGCACGTTGCCTGCTGCATTTGTCTCTAGCTGGTCCTCGCATGTTTTTTTTTGGAGACCGCGTCATCAGCTTCCTAATTGCGATCTTGCATGTCTCTCTGAAAGCGCTACTAGTTGGCTGTAACTCTTCTTTTATTTAAGCAAATCCGATATCATGCAACCATTTTTGTCCGCTCATATTTTAGACTTGAGAAGCATTCTCGGGTTTTGGGTCCCCCGGCGGGTTTCGGGTCCCCGTCGGGTTTGGGGGCGGGTCCGCGGGTGCTCAACCCGTCCCGAACCTGACCCGTTGTCATCCTTACTTTTGGCAGCCTCTCCCGACTACCTTTTTCCTAGTTTTTTATCGAGAGTCGGGAATGTACTGTTGCTCCAAAGTAAGTAGAGTATAGTGGGCCTTTTGATTAGATAGAACCCCTTAGAAAACTCTAAAATCTCTCTACCCAGTTATCTTATCTATCCTTGGACGCTCTTAGTTCTTCTCTAGTACACTTCACATTCCCCGTGGAAATCGATACCCTTGGAATACTCACGGGTGAAAGCTACAACGGTATCCGCGCGCTTGCGGATTTTTCTATTTGCGTTAAGAAATACCAACAAGCTTTCTGGCGCCGTTGCCGGGGAACGGTAGCTGAACTAGTTTCGAGCCGAGTTCATTCGTTAACCTTTTTTATTTTTCCTTTTTACCATCTTTCTCACCTTACCATTATCATCTTATCAAAACTATAAATACTCTACTCCAAAGGGCGACTTGTTGGAGCCTACACCATCTTCACACCCTATTCTTATAAATGGCTATGAGCTTCGCCCTGCTTGTATAGCCATGGTTTGGGAGCAATCTTTCTCTAGGCTTGGTTTAGTTTTAAATCCAGTTGAAAATATGAATCATCCAAGTATAGAGGAGGCCCCAAACCAGACCAATTTGAGAGTTTCCAATCCAAGTGGAATTTTGAACTTACATGAAGAATTAACCATAGAGATTGGAGAGGACGATGATATCAATGAGCATGGAATCTATTTCATAACTATCTTCTTCCACCCATGCTCATATGAGACATCTCCCGAATCCATTGGTCTCTTTATTACCACACATGACATCTTCAACACCCTCACACTTTCTGTTACAAATATTTGAAAAGGGTGGTTGTCGATGCATATGTTTATCATAAATATTGCAAATCTCATTGTATTAAATCTTGAGATAGGTAATAGTAGGAAAACCGTTTCACTAAAAACACATCTTAAAAGGTTTCTCAAGGACAAGTTTAGTGTCCTAAAATAAGCACCTCTCAGATCTTAACATAAGTGTTCACCTTTTTGTTTCCTACCCTTGTAAAGCGAGCATGGAAATATATGAGTATATTCCTTCGGGTATTTTTGTCACTAACTTTTCTAGGTATAGAGCAGAAAGAATGAAGGAATGAAAAGTATAAGGTATGTCCAACCAATTATTATGCAACATTGAATTTCATTCATCCAATCTTGATTTTTGCAAAATTCAAGCTTGGGGGATAACTGTTGGCACAAAATATGATGCATTTTTATATAACTAAAATGATGACACCAACCTCAGGATCAAGGATAAACAAACACATCATGAGCATATTTTATCAAATAACCAATTCCACATGTCCATGGAGTGTTTGAATGCAGGAATGAATAAATGGAGCAAAGGAGAGTCAGTGGGGCCCACATAGGGGTTCGGCCGACCACCCTATGGGACCACCTGCTCTCCCCTCTCGGCCATGATCCAAGAGAGGCACTCTAGAGTGAAATCCAACCATTCGATCACTCTGTGTTTCCTCTCAACGACTCACAAGAATAGCACATGGATCCATGGGCCCACACCAACGAGATAAACGTGACAACCACCTCAGAACCAACAACTAATCTCAATGACAAGTGGGACCAACACCGGGGAGGACGAAGTGGGCCAGAGACCCCAAGGGGGGTACGGCCGACCACCCCCTGGGCCCACCTGGCTCCCACCTGGTCCCCGACCAGTGGGGCCACTTCCAGAGATCAGAGGAGGGCCCACTGACCATAGGGGGGGGGTCGGCCGACCGCCCCCTAGGTCGGTTTGGCCCCTGCCAACCGCCATACCACTCTACACATGGTGGAAATCACCACCGTCCATCTATGGATAGTTCAAGGTCAGTTGGATCCAAGGGTGGAGGATTAAAGCCCCTGGATCGCTGACGTGGCGCTAGAGTAGCCCCTACTCCACCTTCCACTATAAATAGAGGCTCATACACCCCTCTCTACACATGGTGAAGAAGCCTACAAGCTCTATTCCTTAGATTGTTCTAGTAATTAGTCTAGAGTGGGAGTTAGAGTTGAGTCGAGTTGCGCTCGGGATTTCTGAAGTTGTCTTCTGGAAAGTCTGGTATATCTCTTGTATCTTTCCTTCTTTGTAAGACTTTATCTTATTCAATATATATCTTTCTCTCTACTTTACTTAGTATTTACTTTGAGCATTACTATACTAGATATAGTCTTGTTATATGCTTTTGCTCTTTAATAGCCTTTACATCCATAGTCTATGATCCTTGTGGCCTTTCCCGTATGCGATCATTGCTTGTCATAGGGTGCTTTGATTATAGATCGTAGTCAAAGTAGTAAGTTGTGTGTAAGCGTGGTCCTTATACATTATCTTATCCTTGGTTACCGCTTGTTGCACGGATTGTTTGTGGTAGCTAGCAAGAGGTGACAGTCTTGTCTAGTCTTTGTATTCCACCACGTGTTCTTAGACAAGTTCTTAAAAGGTAAGGCCCCCGTAAGAAGAGGGCGCGGTCCAGTAGGAGTTTTGTCCTCCTACTGATCTATCCCCTCGCCTAGCATACTTGTATTGAGGAGACAAACTATAGTGTTTAGACTAGTTAATTGACTAAGTATATTGATGTAGAGTGAATTGTATAGGAGTCCCTTTACTCTCTCGTTGTCCTCCCACCTAGCTATTCTATCTGGTCTGTTCTAAGTATCTTTTACCTTGGCTTGTTCATTCTTCAACCCCTTCCTATCATATATATCGTTTACCCCTCTATACTAGTTGGTACTAAGTTAAGGTGCTCTCTAGGATCTCTGTACAATTATCATTTGTAGCCCAGCTTTCCCTTGGGAAAATATAAATTACGATACCTTGGAATACTCCTAGGTGAAGTGCTACAACGTTATAATATGTGCGCTTGCAGATTTATCCAATAGTCATAAAAAATACCAACAAGCATTTCTGGCGCCGTTGCCGGGGAAAGCTTAGCCAAGAAATTTTAATTAGATTGAATCCAGAGATTCTTGTTAACTTAGTTATCAATTAGTCATAGGTGCTTACCCCTGTCTGTGTCTTCCTTTCTTGTGAAGCTAGACAGTGTATGAGCGGTTTCCAACTGCTGGGAAATTATCTCGAAGATCCCGAGCAGCTGTTGAGGACTAGACGTCGCCAAGTTCCACCTTAGAGGTTCATCTCGACCCTGAATCCGTTCAAGGAAGGAGGCTCTACACCACCACTCAAGGAAGCTATGGCCCAGAAGGCGATCTCTGACTTGTCGGCTCCGTCCGCTACCCACGTAGCTCAAGGTCTCGAGGTCAACTTCGGGGATGCCAGCTTTGAGCTGAAGCCAGCCTTGATCCACATGGTGCAGGCCAATCCGTTTTGCGGGAAGCCCCAGGAGGATGCCGATGCTCATCTCCAGCACTTCATGGAGTTATGTGGCACTTTCACTATCAAGGGAGTGGTGTCTGGCGCCATTCACCTTCGTCTTTTACCATTCTCGTTATTGGGGAAGGCGAAGCAATGGTTTTACACCCACAAAGAAGAAGCCACTACATGGGAGAGGTGTGCTAACGCATTCCTCAAGAAGTTCTTCCCGACGGGCAATCTGACGAGATGGACCTCTTCGTGGAAAGATCTCAAGCTTCCAACAACAATCTGACGAGATGATTCCCAAAGCATGGGAACGTCTCCAGGAGTACATTTGTGCCTGTCCTCATCATGGGATAGACGATTGGCTCCTGATTCAAGGATTCTACCACGAGCTCTCTAGTATGGCCTGCAGTCACCTTGATGCTGCCGCTGGAGGGGCATTTCTCGAACACACAGTGAGGAATGCCAAGGACCTCATCGAAAAGATGGTAATTAACTAAGGATGGGGTGAGGAACGTCTCTAGCCGAAGAGGAGAGGTATGCACACCGTCAGTGAGGTGGACATACTCTCTGCCAAGATGGACCTCTTGATGAAGAAGATAGAAGAAGGTTCCAAGAAGGAACGAGAGGCCATCTACCCCATCGCCGCCGCACAAGCTATTGAAGCTGATCCATGGTGCGAGGTGTGCAGAGGAAATGATCACTCGGGCAACAATTGGCCCGAGACATCAAAGAAGGACGTGAACTTCATCAGCAGCAACAACAACAACAACGGGTATCGACCCCAACAACAAGGAAACTGGAATTCACACCCCTTCTACCAAGGTAATGGAGGTAATAGTAATTACAATAATTACAATTCTTACAATAACCAGCCTTCATTAAAAGATCTTGTTCTTGGGCAATCTAAGATTAATAATGGTATAAATAAAAAGATGATTGCCACTGATAAAGTTCTTGAAAATTTTGGTGAGAAAATGGATAGCTTCACAACTGCCATGAAAAATCAGTTGAGTTTTAATAAAATGTTAGAAACCCAATTTGCTCAATTAGCAGCAGTTATGCCATCCATGGAACAAGGTAAGATTCCTGATAAACCAGAAGATTCAATTGTGAATTTGAATATGGTCACAATGAGGTTCGATAAGCCTCCACTTCGCTCCCATTGCGGCTACCTTCTCGATCCTCCCTTCATCATGAAGAAGGAAGATCCAGGCCACCCGACGATCAAATGCTCAATCAGACAACAACCATTCCACAACGCTTTCTGCGATCTCGGATCGGGTTTCAACATCATGTCCAAGGTAACGTACGATAACTTGTTAGGAGGACCTTTGCTCCCTACATGTGTTTGCTTGCAGATGGCAGATCAAACCATACGGTTTCCCGAGGAACTCGCGAGGGATATCTTGGTGAGCATCCAAGATGAGTACATCCCCACCGACTTCATCATCCTAGCAATGAGAGCTAACGTGGAAGTCCCCATCATCTTGGGAAGGCCCTTCCTCAACACCACCAATGCGGTCATCTACGTTGGATCGGGCCAGATCCACTTCCAATTCCCAAGTCACAAGGTAAAATGTGCTTTCAATGGTTATAAATTTAACAAACAAGTTAAAGCACAAACACCAAAAAGAAGAGTTCAAGCTCCACGCAAGAAGAAGCAATACCCGGAGACCAAGATCAGTGAGCTCAATAAGGACGAACCCGCCAATCCAAGGCAGGTTTGGAAAGCAAAGGAGGTGCACACACCACGGTCTCCATCTCCGGAGTCATCAAATGCACCCGAGGAATAAACAAGAAAGAGAGTCCTACTCCAAGGACTTAAAAATCAAGGAGCCTTCACCAAAAGGTAAGTCGGTAGTTATCTTTTATTTTCCTTTTTACCTATAGTTCATTTCTTTAATTTCTATCATGCTTAAAATTTAGAAGAAAAATAATAAAGTTAGATTAGATAAAACTTGAGAATTAGTTTAGCACTAAAAATTGACAAAAGGTAGGGCCAGAGGGTGGTTGGTTGAACACCCTATGCACCCTAGCTTGGTTTATTTAAAAAGGAAAGATAATGTTATCTTTATAAAAAGAAAAAAAAATGGAGGACTACGGGGGTCGGCCGACCACCCTAGGTGACCCATGATCATCCATCTTTCTTCCCCACCATCCTTTGTCCAAGCATCTCATGATTTGAGTAGTGAGACTTTCAAAAATCAGATTTATCTTTAGGGGACATCTCTTTTGTCTTGTCATGCTTTAAAGTACATCAATCACTTTTGGTTAAAGCATGACACATCCTTGTCTCCCACTACTCCTTGTCCAAAGTGGGGAATCATGACACCAATCACTTTCACTTTGTCATACCTTTGTCACTTTCAATCACTTTCAATCAAAGTATGACATACCTTTGTCTCCCACTACTCTTTGTTTAAAGAGGAGAATTTGACCACTTTAGCTCAGCTTTTGATCACATCACATAACATCTTTCACCTTTCACCAAGCACTAGAAAAAGCATGAGTGGAATCCCCACTTTAGGGGGATGGCCGACCACTTTTGGTCACCTCCTCTCTCTCTCTTGCTTTGTGTAAGGCATATCCCAAAGCTTGTGATCATGGCACCTAAGGGCATGCCCAAGGGGGGGGGTCGGCCGACCACCCCATGGTGCCCCCTTGGTGCCATTCTTTTCTCCTATAAAACCCCATGCAAGGAGAGCTCATTCCCTCACACCTCAACAAGAACTCAGCTCTAGCTCAAGCCTCTCTTTGCCTTGATCTCTCCTCTCTTCACTCAAGAGAAGTTCTTATCTCTCAAGAGAAGTAGTGTTGCTCTCACTAGTCCACAAGAAGATCTCTTGTCTTCATCAAGCTTCTCTTAGCTCAAACTTCTCCCCACAAGGCAAACTAGAAATCCACTTCACACACAACTCTTCCTAGTCTTGCCCTTGTGTCCCTCTTCCTCTCTAGAAGATGAAGAACCCAATAAGATCCGCATTCAAGAAAGCAAAGCAAATCTTGAGTGGGAGCTCATCCCGACGCTCCCACCAATCAGAGGACACTTCCCAAGAAAGAAGAAGGGGATATTCTGCCCGATACACTTGGGAGAACATCCAAACCGAAGAACACCCTCAGGAGGAGGAAGAAGTACCGAAGGAGGTACCTCATATTGGGGCATTCATGTTGCCCCCAATGAGGACCTATGACCAACAAAGTGGTCTCTAGTTCAACCAACTAGAGTATCAAAGATATCTTTCTCTTCGGGATCGATCTATCGAGCACACAAGGATATTGGATCCGAGTCTTCTCTCCAATGCAGGTATGACCACCAAATTCGACACTATCTTTTCCGCTATTGGTTGGTCTAGATTTTGGCAAGTAGAAGATCTTAGAATTGAGTTGCTCACCTTAGAATTCTTATGCTCTCTCCAAGTCTCTAATGTTGGAATTTCTTTTCACATGTTTAATCAAAGCCATAGTCTAACTTGGAGTCATCTAAATGTTGCTCTTAGCTTTGAAAATTCATGCTTGATAGATTTAGACCTTGCCATGCATAGGTTTAACAAGAGGAAATTTTGGATATCTATCTCTGCTCTAAATGATTTCTCAAATCCTAAACCTAAGGAAATTCATAATCCAACCCTTCGTTTCATGCACCTTTGGATGAATATGACTTTGTTTCCTAGAAGTAATGCTAGCTTGATAAGTGACATGGAATTAAAGAATTAAAATTGCTTTATGCCATGGTAAACAAAATTCAAATCTCTCCTGTAAAATGCTTAGTGGAATTTTGGCAAAATTCAATTGAGAATAATGAATCTATTCAATTCACATCTTTAATTACTCCTCTTGCCGAATCCATGAATCTGCTAAATGGCGCTCAACCCTTTGTTTACATCCCTGCTCCTATAGTCGTAATCTCAGAAGAATATCTTGCAACTGCTCAAATGTTAAAAAGAGATGCCTTTGGTGAACTTAAAATGATTTATAGTGGCCATACAGTTGAGGTGCCTCTTAGAAATAGGCAACTTCAGTTGTATAGGACTCGTAAGCTAACCCTTGATTTAGATCAAGGAATTGGGCAAAGAGGTTTTGCAGGTTCAGACAGGAGAGCTCAGGAGGGGCGATACTTTGTTCATCTTGAGCAAGGTGGTCCTTCCCAAGGAGCTATTGGCGAGGAGGAAGACGATGCATCTTCCGATCCCATGCACACTTCTAGTGGCATGCCTCCTCGCCCAACACGTCTGCAAGGAGCACAAGCATCCTTTTCGTCCACACGAGAAAAGGAGCATCGTGAACGGCGGCAACAATTTGATCATCTCGCCAACACCTTTGATGAGCTGCGTGTTGAGCATGGTGAGACAACACACATAGTCTAGGAAACTGCCAAAGACATCCAAGCAATGTAAGAAGAACAATACCGGCAGTGGGACTTGTGACGACAACTATATCCACATCTGCCACATTATTGAGCAAAGGACAAGCTTGGGGGAGGTTCCCTCCCCCCTAAGGTAAGTTTTTAATTTCAGCATTTATATTTATGCACTTCCTTGCTTGTCTTTGCTATGTATTTAAAAAAAATCTGCATATGACAAAAATAATAAAAAGACTTTCTCTATTCCACTCTCACATGTTCCATGAAAATTAATATCTCCTATGGAAATATTGAATAGTTGCTCGGCTAAATGTTTCTCTAGTACTTAGTTTACAACTTGATATTTCTCTAAGTATGGATTACTTGGCTTAAAAGAAAACATCATGAACCTCAAACTTTTGTGAGTTCAAATGTTGTAACTAAGTATAAGTTGTTGTGAGACATGATATGACAAGATAAGAGCTGCTATAATTTTGTTCTAAGCAAGAATGACTATCGGAGTTTTATTTATTAAAATGATAAAACGCTTTTGGTTCCTCAATGGTGAAAATTCCTACCAAAGATATACATGCTCTTTCATGATATAAGCTTTCTACATAAGCTGCTTGCTTTGTGTTGAGTTTGGTCAAGTTTTGCGACCCTTGTTGAGAGATTTATCATGCTCCCAAGATCAAGATCATGTACACGCCACATATACATGCTGCTTCTACACTAGAAGTACGCAGAAACATGCCTTACATTTCCACATAGTTCATACTCCATGCTCTAAGTAGAAAAACTCTCTCTAGTTTGTTGCTAGTAAATGAGACATAGACTATGCAAAATTATGAAAAATTCAAGGGCATTCTAAAGTCCCAATTTTTATGAGCATTCCAAAGCTCTCTCTCAAAAAAAAGATCGAATGAGCATATTCAAAACTCATAGAAAAATTAAAAAGATAGCTATGTCTCAAAATAAGAAGTTAGGAAAGAAAGATCATCCAAATATAGGAGTATTGATCATTTACTATGTTTCCACACACTTGCACATCTTAATCTAAGTGTATGACATTTCTCTCCTTGGATCCGGAATTTGAATTTACAATATATGCAAGGTAAGTTTGCTACATCTTTGATCCCTACCTATAGCTCCACATAAGCTTTAGAGATAGGATGAAAGAAGGCAAACTTTGATATATGCCTTGGTGAGGAATCATACACCTTATGAGCGACTCGAGAGTACCATTTGAGGAACACTAAGTTTTCTTTTACAAAATCTTGCAAAACCTCCGATATGAAACTTGTTAAAGAATGAGAAAACTAGTGCTCAAGTCAAGTTGTTCCATCTCTCAACCTCCCAAGACAAAGGATAAAGCTATAAGCCCCATTAAGGACTAAGGTAATATGGGTGAAACTTTATTGCTAACTTTTCCATTCAGAAGAGAAGTATGATTGTTGTAGATTTAGTACTCTTGAAATATGAAGCATAGTAGCAACTCCTGATCCATCGAGCTAAGTTTGATTGTTTGCTCAGGACGAGCAAAGGTTAAGCTTGGGGGATAACTGTTGGCACAAAATATGATGCACTTTTATATAACTAAAATGATGCCACCAACCTCAGGATCAAGGATAAACAAACACATCATGAGCATATTTTATCAAATAACCAGTTCCACATGTCCATGGAGTGTTTGAATGTAGGAACGAATAAATGGAGCAAAGGAGAGTTAGTGGGGCCCACATAGGGGGTCGGTCGACCACCCTATGGGCCCACCTGCTCTCCCCTCTCGTCCATGATCCAAGAGAGGCACTCTAGAGTGAAATCCAACCATTGGATCACTCTGTGTTTCCTCTCAACGGCTCACAAGAATAGCACATGGATCCATGGCCCCACACCAAGGAGATAAACGTGACAACCACCTCAGAACCAAGAACCGACCTCAATGACAAGTGGGACCAACACCGGGGAGGACGAAGTGGGCCAGAGACCCCAAGGGGGGGTCGGCCGACCACCCCCTGGGCCCACCTGACTCCCACCTGGTCCCTGACTAGTGGGGCCACTTCTAGAGGCTAGAGGAGGACCCACTAACCATAGGGGGGGTCGGCCGACCGCCCCCTAGGTCGGTTTGGCCCCTGCCAACCGCCATACCACTATACTCATGGTGGAAATCACCACCATCCATCCAAGGATGGTTCAAGGTCGGTTGGATCCAAGGGTGGAGGATTGAAGCCCCCTGGATTACTGACGTGACGCTGGAGTAGCCCCTACTCAACCTTCCACTATAAATAGAGGCTCATACCCCCCTCTCTACACATGGTGAAGAAGCCTACAAGCTCTATTCCTTAGATTGTTCTAGTAGTTAGTCTAGAGTGGGAGTTAGAGTTGAGTCGAGCTGCGCTCGGGATTTCTGAAGTTGTCTTCTGGAAAGTCTGTTATAGCTCTTGTATCTTTACTTCTTTGTAAGACTTTATCTTATTCAATATATATCTTTCTCTCTACTTTACTTAGTATTTACTTTGAGCATTACTATACTAGATATAGTCTTGTTATATGCTTTTGCTCTTTAATAGCCTTTACATCCATAGTATGTGATCCTTGTGGCCTTTCTCGTATGCGATCATTGCCTGTCATAGGGTGCTTTGATTATAGATCGTAGTCGAAGTAGTAAGTTGTGTGTAAGCGTGGTTCTTATACATCATCTTATCCTTGGTTACCGCTTGTTTGTGGTAGCTAGCAAGAGGTGACAGTCTTGTCTAGTCTTTGTATTCCACCACGTGTTCTTAGGCAAGTTCTTAAAAGGTAAGAACCCCGTAAGAAGAGGGCGCGGTATGGTAGGATTTTTGTCCTCCTAATGATCTAGCCCCTCGCCTAGCATACTTGTATTGTGGAGACAAACTATAGTGTTTAGACTAGTTAATTGGCTAAGTATATTGAAGTAGAGTGAATTGCATAGGAGTCCCTTTACTCTCTCGTTGTCCTCCCACCTAGCTATTCTATCAAGTCCGTTCTAAGTATCTTTTACCTTGGCTTGTTCATTGATCAACCCCTTCCTATCACATATATCGTTTACCCCTCTATATTAGTTGGTACTAAGTTAAGGTGCTCTCTAGGATCTCTATCTAATTATCATTTCTAGCCCAGCTTTCCCTTGGGAAAATATAAATTATGATACCTTGGAATACTCCTAGGTGAAGTGCTACAATGGTATAATCTGTGCGCTTGCGGATTTATCCAATATACATAAGAAATATCAACAATAACCCATCATAAAAACATCTTTTACCATGTTTCTACATCATATTATTTGTAACTACCTTTAAGGCATGCTCAACTACTAAAAAATCATCATGCTCTTCCGTCGTCACTTGAGTAAATCTCTATAATACTTTCATGCTACCTTTGTCTGCTATAGTATATGTTTAGGTTTTGAAGTATATTCATACACCTTTTAAATTATGCATGGTGCTTAGTTTAAAGGTATTTGAATATTACTTCTAAAGACTTTTTAATTTAAGTGTAGTGCTTAGGTTAAAATGTCCTCCTAAATCAAATTAGACGTGGTGTCTAGGTTGATTTTTGAACCGATATTATACTAGAGAAGATATTGGATATTTTGTTGGACTAACCCCTGCAGGAAATCTTTCAATATCAAATTGGGAAGTCCTGAGATAAACTCATACCATAGATGAAGAGAGATACATGAACTTCAACAATTTTCACAAGGGAGATGTAGCTAATTCATCATGATGAATTCCATGGAGCAAGAAGAAGACATCTACAATCAAGCCACTCAATCCATGAAAGAGGGTGAACAAAACTTCAAGACAAGATCAACAAAAATTTCAAGATCAGAAGAACAAGGATGAGAGAGGGGTGGAACAAGAAGACACGTCGTTAATGCACAACCAGTTGATCAAAGGAAGCTTCCATGAGGGTTACGATGCCATCATTCTTCAATGACAAAGGTAAAGGTAAGTAATCACCACTCTAAAAGTTTTTCTTTGATTCTGGTATTCACATAAATAAAGATCTAAACATGTTTGAGCTGCAACTTTACTTGATCCAACCTGATTATCTCAACATGTTAGTTCTTTAAAGCTTGATCCTAGTACCACTTCTTAATCTCACACTCTTAACCATCTAAAATGTTACACATCCAACCTTGGAAGATAATGATAATCTCAATCATGTAAAAATAAATTAGATAATCTTTCCATGTGTTAAAGCAATCTAATATGCCAAGTGTTTATGAAATTCTACATTCATGCTCTCATCCTCTGGACTGATCACTCATGTCATGGCTAAATAAAATACAACTCATTCTTGCTCAAATATATTTAGGTTAGAGATGAATGAATAAACTTTTGGTTCTGTTGGTGTTTTTCCACCAGCAGAGCCCATGCACTTGATCTCTGCCTTGTTTGTATGAGCAGGACACTTCTTCACCATGCCATCAAGAGCATGGGTGGATGACACCCTACCAATGAATAAAGGAGATCCAGGGAGACCTGTCATTCCAATCTCTATTGGAGCTTACACTTTTGAAGAAGTGGTCTGTGACCTTGGAGCAAGTGTCAACATCATGCCAACTTGCAGATCAGACACTATGATATCCCAAGGGAGTTCTTGAAGAAGCTGTCTGTAACCTTGGAGCAAGTGTCAACATCATGCAAAGCTTGTAGATCAGACACTATGCTACCCCAAGGAATTCCTTAATATGTCAGCATACGAGTTGGACACATGTTCGTACGGGTAAAACCTTGTGATTGAAGAAACAAGCGAAGATGTGTAAGCACACATTATCTTGGGATGCTCATTTGTAAGAACAGATAATGCCATCGTCTACACAGATAGCGCCAAGATCTATTTCACTATCAAGGATGAGAAGGAGAGATTCACTTTCATGAAGCATACACTCAAGGCTTTTACTCATCCTAAGAGGCCATACATCTACAAGGATACAACTATTGCTACAAGAAAGAAGAACATCAACAATAGAAGAAGGAAGAGTAAAGCTCAACAACCAAGGGAAGACCCAGATAATTAGCACTATTGATCCAGGGTATGATCAACTCCTTCTATCACAATACCTCGCTAAGCTGGGAGATCCAGGAGTACCTACCATTGATTGCAAGATCAAGGAAAGTAACAAGATATTATGCAATATTGGATCAAGCAGTGACATAGTATCTAAGGTGGCCTACCAACATTTATATGGAAGTAGACCATTGTACCAGACATATGTGCAGCTACAGCTAGTAGACCAATCATTCTGATTTCTGGAAGGAATAACAAAAGACATCATGATCAGAGATCACTATGGTTCAAGATATGAGAGATGAAGATGAAGTCCACCTCATTCGAGGAAGATCTTTCCTCAACACCACCAACGCAATTATCTCCATGAAATCATGAGAGATCCACTTCCAATTTCCTGAAGAAAAGAAACAAGCCACCAAGGATGGATGGATGGACAATCTTGGAGAATTAACAAGATATAAAGATTAATTCAATAATAAAGATAAGAGTTCTCCTGAGAAAGAAGTCATACCACCAACAGAGGATGTATCACCTGCTATAGAGGAAAGAAAAAGCAGAACTTCATACTGAGGAAGTGTGGAAGAGGAAAGAGACTTCATCGGAAACACCAACACAAGAAGAGAAAACATCCAAGAATTCATTAGGAGTGGACCACGCTTCTTAAGACATTTGAACTAGAAGAGAGGTCTGGTTCGACGAACCTAAATCTCTGAACCTTAGCCGGAAGGTAAACTCGGTAAGTTATCTGCATATTTATTTTCCTCTGCATTGCATTGTTGCACTCTAGCATATTTACTTTCCATAAATATTTTTAGTACTATTTATATACATCATCCTTAGTATAATCCATTGCATAATCATCTTAATCATAGCATATCTATATTATTGCACTGCATTGCATCATAACAAGAAAAACTTTTAAGCCCCATGTGAATAAGTCTCCCAACTATTTACTATGGAGACATAAGAAAATATTGCATTAGTCATTTGCATATAAAACTGAAAATCTAAAAATATATTTGAATATTCGAATTCTGCAAAGCTCTAAGGCAATCAAGGCATAAATGGTTTACCGCTAATGCTTAATCTGTTCCACAAGCTTTGCTGTCTAGTTGAGTTTAGCAGGATTTGGAAAGACTAGACCAGATTAGATATCTTCAATTACTTTGAGAAGTACCACTACATCAACTATCATCTTTGAAGTCTCAGAGAAGTGAATTAAGTCTACACTGTCTAAATGAACGACTATGTCAACATTCAGCTTGGGGGAGAGCACCCTCATATATCCAGGTAAGTATCCTTACCCTCTTAGGTTTACTTTTATATTACATAGATAAATTCAAATAAAAAATGTGAGCACATGAAGGTTCACACTTAAATAATCATGAATCATAAAAGTTACAACTTAGACGCTCACTATATTGGATTTTCATTGTCTACTTTATCCTTAATAGAGTTTCCTATTTAGTAATAATAATAGGTGTGTTTAGAAGTTGCTAATAATAAAATGAACAACTCTAAAGATAACTCTATGGAAATGATGAATAGTTGCTCTACCGTAATTCTTTTCAAGTACCTAGTTTTCAGTCTTGAATTCTCCCGAGTTTTAGACATAACTGTTTTGACATAAGATTTACTCTGAACCTGAAACTTGTGGGTTGTGAATGCTTGATCTAAGTCTAGGTAGTTGATAGGCATGATATGAAAAAGTCTGAGTTACTATTTATCTTGTTCCTAGCAATACTAGAGTTCTAGAGAATTTATTTTTTTGAAAATTGAAAATATTACATGATAAGTTTCTGTATGACGAGAGCTTGAATTCCTACCACAACCATATATACATGCCTGGTAGATTAGGAAAACATTCACTATCATATTTACTACTTGTATTTGCATTGAGTTTTGTCAAGCTTTGTTGACCCTTAGAGACTTATCATGCTTTTAAAATCAAGATCACGTACACCCCACTCATATATGCTACTTCTATCCTGGAAGTACGCATCCACATATATGTCATTCAGATCCACCGGAAAAATGCTCTACTCCTACCTTGGGAGTAAGTAACCAAAAATATTCCAGTTCTCCACCTATCCATATATTTCATTACCACAGATGTAACTGCTCCAAAGATTTCCTCGTTATCATCTCTCAAAAGCTCTATTATAGAAAGAGGCTTGGGGTTGTAAAAAAATAATAATAAAATAAAGAGAGTAAAACATGGACAAGTTTCCTATCAAAACAATGGGTACTTAGATGCCCGCCTCTCTAGAAAAAGAGTAAGCAATCCCAAGTTCTCTCAAATTTCCATGTTCCAAAAGAGAGATGTATGTATATATGTATTCAAGGAGCAGAGTAAAATTAGGCTTCCATCATATCCCCTCATATATCCACCATACACCATTATCCACCACATATCCATCCTCATACATCCACCATATATCCCATACACATGCACATCTTGATTTGATTGTATGCCCGGTTTCTCTGGATCCATTGTTTGACTTTACAATATATGTTTTGCAAGTATGTATGCGTTGTTTCTCCCCCACCTTTGAACTCCATATATTGCCTATTAGTTATAGGGTGAAAGAGAGAAGGCACATTGTTACTTTGCCTATTCCAAATAATATTCTGAGAGAAGGCATAACACCATTGTTGCCTTGGTGAGGATCCACAAATACCACATATAGAGAGACTTGAGAGGGTCATACAAAAGAGACTTTGATTTTTTTTGAAAACTTTGCAAAAACTCCAGGATGAAGGTAAAGTGAAGAGCTTGAGACATAGTATTTGGCTTGATCATTCTACTTTTCAATTACTCAAGACCCAAGTGATGACTATAAGCCCAATTGTTAAAGGTAATATGGGTAAGTTTGAAAGTCAGAATAGTTTACTCTAATCCAGAGGAGAATTCTTCTTTGAACGCATGTGTACCTTTAAGGCGTGAAAGCATTGTAGCAACTCCTGATCCATCATTGAGTTCATCTTTGCTCAGGGACGAGCAAAAGGTAAGCTTGGGGGAGATGTTGACGGTCCTTAAGTACCAATTTTAACCGTCAACTAAACAAGGAAAAAGACCTAATGAAACCAATAGCTAAAATTAGGGTTTATACTAACAGAATTCCACAAGTTTTGGTGAATGTCTGTTTCTGCATGGGGCTACCAGGAAATACCAAGGAAAGTCCCACATGTCATGTTTACATACAGATATTTATCAACCGCACAATTTTCTGTACTCTAGAAGGTTCCAGGAGACACCAGAACGAACGGGAGGCAAAACGGGCCCAGAGTCAAGGCTCCCGCCCTGCCCCTGTGGCCAATCAGCTTCCACTTTGCGGATTATGCTCCACCACCTTTGAGGATCAATCTAAACCCTTCGCATAAGGTCGGTTTGATCCGACGGCCAACGTTCATTTGAGGAGGCTATATAAGAAACACCCCTGACCCCCCTGAGGATCATCTGATCTCATTATTCTTCTCCAGAGCAAAAGCTAGGGTTTCAATTAGATGTAGAGAAGGAGAGAGGTACCTCTAGTTGTCTAGATCTAGTTATTCTAGTTCTAGTTCATCTAGTTGTAATTAGAGGTGAGAGAGAGGAGGAGACAACTAGGAGGAGCGGGATCTTCCTCAACATTGTACTTTTGCAGCATCTAGTTCAGAGAAATCTCCAGTTTCTTCATTTATTATTTCTAAGTATCTTATTTCAGTTCTTACTTTATTCTATTTACGGGATCTCTGCTCGTATTGAGTGCTCTAGTTTACAATTGGAATTAGAGTAGTAAGCGATAGTGTAGACGTGGTGTCTAGATGTCACACCCGGTTCAGAAAGAGACCGAATGCACAATACATGTGTGCCAGGATCAAGAATTACACACATATATCGACATCATCAATGGTACATTGCACAGTGTTCGAAACATAAACATATACAAATATAAGAGTAATTTATTACAAGCCTTTAATCAAAGTTTAGCGGAAAAGGTAAAACGAACTAAGTCGACGCAAAGCTAGAGCCATCTCGCCACAGGAAGGTCGACGACAGCGACACACGAGCCTAACACCCGTCGATGTCTTCAGGGAACTCCTCATACCAGAACTAGTCTTCTGAGCAGCCTTTATGTGATTATAGCAAGGGTGAGCTCATGTCGAACTCAGCAAGTACATACAGAAAGTAATGACATGCAAGGCTTAAACAAGGTAAAGCTGACACGGTTGACTGCGCTTAGCATTTTAGTTGGTTTCTTTTATTAAAACATACTATTTAATAAACGTGGATAAGGAACCCAACCCATAGTGATTAAAAGGTAAGGTTCATTATTATTGAGCACCATGCCGGAAGTAGCAACTTCGGCTTCACCACGGGGTAGCAACCCCGCATCTCATCAGCAATAGGGATAGGAATCCCAACACTCGAGGTAGCAACCTCCAGCTCTCAACAGTAACAGGGATAGCAATCCCAACACTCAGGTAGAAACCTTGATCTCTCATCTGTAACCAACCACGATCTCTCTCAAGCCAGAAATAAGTTGAGTAAATACTCTGTCCATGTAAGGATCTGGGCCGCTCTTGATCGTGAGCGCGGCTGATATATCAGATTTAACTCTGCAGAGGGGTGCACTTTCACTTCAAGTCGTGGTTGCCCTTTCGCTCGAGGTAGCTAGCCTCTAACCCACTACCTATGAAGGTCGGCATGGTCCACTACGAGACCTTTCGCAGGGACCAACCGATGGGATGCAACATGTAGGGTTTTGCCCATGCGCCGGAAGTCGTCCCCATAGCCATGGAACCCGGTCGACCGCAACTTAATATTCATTACATGGGTGACTCCCCTACGCCTACCTGGTAAGCCACACCCTACCAGTCGTTGTCCTGTTACTTAGTCAAGCCAGAGCCATATAGCTTGAAGCTGCACGGATGTCCTAGGTGGCCGCTCCACGAACTGGCTCGCAGGGAGAGGAGATACGAGTACTCGAAAAACACCGGTCCCAGACCAGTACTCGTTCCCCCTTTGAACCAACTAAATCCAACTGTACGAGAGATCCCATCATCACCATGTTTCATTAACCGTTGAATCACTTTTAGTAGAAGTAGTTAATCATGTTTAGAATTGTCATCATAAGCTAAAGTAGGTAAAGCAACTAAGCATAGCTACATTACTATTGATAAAAGGTAAACCCCATGTGAGCAAGGAAGGTACAACAAGCCTATTAATGTTCTAGGGTTTCATAAATTTAGACGCATGCATGTAAAGTAAGGTGCATTAGAGTGAGTAGGTACAAAATGGTCAAAGGGTGTCTGCACTTGCCTTAGTCAAACTCGGGCTGCTCAAAGCCTTCGGGGTCTTCCTCTTCTTCCAAACCGAAGGGTCACGTTCTAAACGCATCACACAACACAAACAGGAACAAAACATGCAAGCAAACAAGCTCTAATTAGAAAAAGTACACCAAAACAGGAAACAGAGGTAAACACCATCATAGAATTAATCTATGAGATGATATGAATCTATAGGAACTTGAACCACTAGAAACAGAGTTAAAATAGGCAAGATATGAGCTATACAAGATGAGTGGCAGTTCTGTAAAAAGATGGATCTATTTTTGAATTAATTTAAATCCGAAATTCAAAATAACAGATCAGATCTGGACTGCGGGTTGATAAGCTGAAAAGGTAGGGTCTCTTTAGCAAAAGCGCCGTGGCTGGATGCGAGATGATGTCATCGTGACGTCGGCGGGCCACGCGGCGCGGCGGGACTGGGCGGTGCCGTGGACCGGTTGGTGGACCGCGACCGTGGACCGCGTTCACTGGTCCACGGTGGACCGGTGATGATACCGCTTCGGCGGTTCTAATCTGAGCCGCTCGGCTCAGATCGGACGGTGGAGGGGGGTTCAGCCGGGAGCAGAGGCTCCGGTGTGGTAGAGGCCATGGCCGGCGGCGCTTCTCGCCGGCGTGGACGGGATAAGGCCCCGCGGGGCTCGATTCTCGAGGGGGGAGGGACCGGGAGAGAGAGGGAGACAAGGCAAACTCACCTAGGGGTTTTCCCGCGAGCAGAGATGAAGCAGGGGCGGTCGACGACAACGCGGGCGGCTCTGTTCTACCTGTGTTTGGCGGCAGGGCAGCGGGGTCTAGAGAAAGCGAATCCGAGCGGTGATTGGAGTTCGCGTGGTCCCGTACCTTTCCTTTGCGAAGATGGAGGACGAACGGATGGCGGTGGAGCTCCAACGGGCGTTAATGGCGTTGGCAGTGCTCGGTTTTCTCGACGGGAGACCGAGCTGACGGAGCGAAGGTGAAGACGCGTGGCGGCTAGGGTTGGGAAGGTGGCGCGGTTCCCATGGGAACCCTCTTATAGCCCGGGGAACCTCGGGCCATGCGCGGCTTGGAAAACGGAGCGGAGGCGGCTCCACACGGGTTCTGTGCGAGTTCGTTTGGGGAAGACGAGCCAGCTGATAGGAGGGCCCTGCCTGTCAGCGGCCGAGGCGCGAGGCCCAGGTGCTAGCGCTGCTCGCGTGCGGGGCTAGGCCACGAGCTGGGCCGAGAGACGAGCACAAGCGCTAGCGGGCCGGGGTCATGCCGCTGGGCCAGCTGCGCTAGGCGGGCTGGGGGGTGAAAGAAGCAGGCCGAGCTGAGCCAAAAGGAGACAAGGGGAGAGGAAGAGGTTAGGGAGGGTTTTGTCATTTTCTTTTTATTTTTCCATTTTGTTAAATGCTCTTTTCGAAAGTATTTTCGAAATCCTCTTTTGAAAACCAGTTTTGAAACCAACACTCAAGAAAAGAAGTCAAGGGAATGATTTGGATCAAGAGATGAAGGATCTTAGGAAAGTCCAAAAGAAAGATTAAGATCGAGAGAGCCAGAATTTGATTATAGAAAAAGATAGAGACGAGCCGGAGACCGCTTAAACGACTTACTACATGTGTTTTGTAAATTTTATACACTCACATGCATCAAGACAAACACTAAACAACCACCACAACAATCAAGCATGTCAAATTAATTTAGAAAATTTTATAAATTCACTTTTCCTATATTAAATTTGTGCAAACTCAATCGAAACTTGGAACATTTCATATCAACCTAGAAATCATTTATTTTATTTAGTGTTTTCTAGTCACAATCCAAAATTGGAAATTTTGGGGTGTGACACTAGACTAGAGTTTACCTGAGTTTGCGCCCAATCCTACCGATAGTTGTGGTAGCCCTAGGGGTGACAGCTCTGTAAGGCCTTTGTAGTCCACCACGTTCGGGTTGGTGTTTTCGTAGAGCTTTTGGCAGCCTCTCCCGACTACCTTTTTCCCAGTCTATATAGAGAGTCGGGAAGGTACTGTTGCTCCAAAGTAAGTAGAGTATAGTGGGCCTTTGATTAGATAGAACCCCTTAGAAAACTCTAAAATCTCTCTACCCAGTTATCTTATCTATCCTTGGACGCTCTTAGTTCTTCTCTAGTACACTTCACGTTCCCCGTGGAAATCGATACCCTTGGAATACTCACGGGTGAAAGCTACAGCGATATCCATGCGCTTGCGGTTTTTTCTGTTTGCGTTAAGAAATACCAACACATACATTCAGATCGGTACTTGAGTAACCATTTATGAGAACTAAAGCAATTTCAATTGTTTTTATAAATGCTCATTTATGCAAAATACTTGATTCTTGAGAAACCCCACCTTTAATCCTATGACTTGCATATTGTTATATATTCTCCACATTTTATTTGTCGGGTAAGTCTTGTTGAGTACTCCCGTACTCAGGGTTTGTTAACCCTTGTTGCAGATGAAGTTCCTAGTGCGGTGGTTACAACTTTGTGTTGTATAACCGTGGTTGTCGTTGAAGATCAGTCCTTGTGACTCTTGGGCAAAGTTCCTAGTTTGATTCCTTATAGTGTTTACCACTAGCTTGATGTAGTAATGACACCTAAGTTATGTTTCAAAATTATAGTTTGTAATATAACTTTATAAGACTTCTGCTATCTGTGTAAACCTCTGAAATGTAATTTATTACAAGTTCACTTCTACCAATGTCTTAATGTGGATCCTGCTCGGAAAGAGGTGGATGACTCGGTTTAAACCGACGACACCTGGCAAATCTTTTAAAACTTGGATCATTTGTTGGGATTAAAGTTGGATGGACAATAATCCTGGCAAGTGGGCCCTGTTCTTAGGAGATTCTGTCACATTGGGTCAATGCTATGCATTAAGAGCTCAATAATTTCACAAGAAACCAAGTTTGGGAACTAGTTGAAAGACCCAATAACTACAATGTGATTGGCACAAGATGAGTATTTAGAAACAAGCAAGATCAAGATGGTATAGTTGTGAGAAACAAAGCAAGATTGGTAGCTCAAGGATACACTCAAGTTGAGGGTCTTGACTTTGGAGAAACTTATTCATCAGTTGCAAGATTAGTGGCAATTAGAATTCTATTGGCCTATGCATGTGCACACAACATCAAGCTATACCAAATGGATGTGAAGAGTGCTTTCTTGAATGGATACATCAATGAGCTAGTATGTGTTGAACAACCTCCCGGTTTTGAAGATGACAAGAAGCCCAACCATGTGTACAAGTTGAGAAATGCTTTATATGGCTTGAAGCAAGCACCTAGAGCGTGGTATGAAATATTGAGGGATTTCCTTCTATCAAAAGGTTCATTATGGGAAAGGTTGATACTACTCTCTTCACCAGGAAGCTTGGCAAGGATCTATTTGTGCTACAAGTCTATGTTGATGACATCATATTCGGTTCAACCAATTAAGATTTTTGTGAAGAGTTTGGCAAGATGATGGCAAATGAGTTTGAAATGTCAATGATTGGTGAACTTAGCTACTTCCTTGGACTTCAAATCAAGCAATTGAAGAATGACACCTTTGTGAGTCAAGGCAAGTACATCAAGGATATGATGAAGAAATTTGGCTTAGAAGAATCCAAAGGCATTAGCACTCCAATGGGCACTAATGGACACTTGGATAGTGATGCTAGTGGAAACATGGTGGATCAAAAGTTATATCGGTCTATGATTGGAAGCCTACTCTATCTGACCACTTCTAGGCCGGATGTCATGTTTAGTGTATGCATGTGTGCAAGATTCCAAGCCTCTCCAAGAGAAATTCACTTAAAGGCTACAAAGAGAATATTTAGGTACTTGAAGCATACACAAGATGTTGGATTGTGGTATCCCAAGGGGTCAACTTTGAGTTGATTGGATATTCGGACTCTGACTATGCGGGATGCAAGATTGATAGAAAGAGCACATCGGGCACATGTCAATTGCTAGGCATGTCACTTGTATCTTGGTCATCAAAGAAGCAAAATAGTGTTGCACTCTCTACTGCCGAAGCCGAATACATAAGTGCGGGTAGTTATTGTGCTCAATTGCTTTGGATGAAAGCAACTTTGGATGACTTTGGAATCAAATTCAAGCAAGTGCCATTGCTATGTGAGAATGAAAGTGCGGTGAAGCTAACCAACAATTCGGTTCAACATTCAAGAACCAAGCACATTGATGTAAGGCACCACTTCATAAGGGACCATCAACTAAAGGGTGATATCAAAATCACAAGTGTTGGCACCAATGATCAACTTGTCGATATATTCACCAAGCCATTAGATGAGAAGAGATTTTGCAAGCTAAGGAATGAATTGAACATTCTTGACTTCTCAAATATGTGTTGATGCACCCCATATATGACATGCCTCTCCTTCGAGTTATGCAAGGTTAAAGTTGATTGACATGTCATTCATCCTCTATTAGGACTTGTTAGTGCATCTAGACATCAATTCATTAGGCTCATACATGAAAATCAAATGTTTTGATGCTTATATGGTACCACTATTGCTTCTATACTTGATATGATCTAGTGGTAGCATATGACATATTTGTGGGCTTGCAATCCTAGTGTTTGATCTAGAATATGAACTTCAAATGTTTAGCTCAACATGGGCAAGATAACCATTCTAGGATGTGTGAACAAGATTGTTCATGGTTTAAACCGAGTTAAACACCTTGGGGCACGTAATCTAGATTGAACCACAACTAAGCTTCTCTCCAATAATCAATTCTTTGAGCACATCTTTTATGATAATAGATGACAAAGGGGGAGAAGTAAGTAGTACACAAAAAAATATTTTTGAAAATGAAAGCACACAAGTAGGGGGAGCAAGCCTATGAATAAAGTTGTTGCATATCTTTGTGCATTCATAAGTGCTTGCTTGCATATGTATTTATATATTCATGATATGCTTGTGTGGTGAATGCTAGAAACAGAATTGATTTGATGCTTGAAGTACTAGCATGCTTAGGTCTTAGCCTATTTCCTCTTGAGCTAAGCTTTCCATGTAGTATCTTTTAAGTGGTACTTCAAGTTTGCCTCTTAAAGTGTTTTCAAGTGGTTTCTAGGCATTCATGGTGCTAAGGATGGTATAATATTGCACTCCGATTGGTATCACGCTTCAAAGGTCCATCCCTTATACCTAAGCATCATTTGGCATTCACTCTCCCACAATTCCTATTCATGCATATGTGATCAAAATGAACCAAACTCATATATCACATATGTAGGGGGAGATAATACTGCCAAAGTTGGAATTTTCATTCTATATATTCATTTGTGAAAGGTTGTCATCAATTACCAAAAAGGGGGAGATTGAAAGCCCATGTTTGGTTTTGGTTAATTGATGAAACCTAAGGACTAACCCTATTGCTAAGTGCATGATCATGATAGAGTAATCCACCTTGACACATGGAGCTTGAAGGATGATCATGATGAATCAAGTGTTCCATGGATAAGGAAAAGATGGATTGGAAATGGCTCAAGACAAAGGTATATTCATAGGGCCATTTTTGGTTTAGTGATCAAGACACTATAGAGAGTGTGATCATATTTAGGATAGATAGTCGTACTATCAAGAAGGGAAAATTCGTGCCGATTGCGGTTATCATGTGCCACTAGGTCATTTGCATTGCATATCTAAAATGAACCTAAGTGACATAAAATGTAAAACAATCCAAGAAAATATGTTGTAAAGGCTAACATGTGAGCACAAGGTTTGGATCACAACATGTTAGCACTTGAAGACTTGGAGAAGAAGAGACAACTCGGAATAGCAATCAGAAGAGCTCCGGGCGTAGGTCCGGACGCTGGCAAGATGTCGTCTGGATCATTGGCCATGCGTCCGTAGGCATACCCTAAGCCTTGGCCTCGGTGCGCAGGAGAACCGGACATTGTTTCTGGTTCCGGACGATGACTTCGGACAACCATGCGGAGTGTTGGAGCTCTCTGGACTCGTTCTGAGTAGGGTCCGGATGCTAAGTGTCGTCCGGAGCTAAGGAGCTCTCTTGACTCGTTCTGTGTAGGGTCCAGACGCTGTGATACATCCGGCCCAGGTAGGGTTGGCCGAGGCCCGATAAATTGAGGTTGCCCGGACCCCAACAGTTCTTAGGCACGCCCACTCGGAGAAAGGCCCAATCTCCCTAAAAGACTAGTCTGATAAGGGAAGGGTGGCTCTCCCTTTTAAGGTGGCTTCCTCCTCCCAAGCTAAGCAAGGTGGGATTATTCAGAGGCTCACACGTTCACCGCCCGACTACAACTGGGCCACTTGGCCCATTATTTGTTGCGTCTTTGCCAACGGGTAATAATGGAGGATGTCCTCATCATTCCCACCCCGTTAAACAAGGGCCCAGCTCTGATACCAAATGATACATCCGGCCCAGGTAGGGTTGGCCGAGGCCCGATAAATTGAGGTTGCCCGGACCCCAACAGTTCTTAGGCACACCCACTTAGAGAAAGGCCCAATCTCCCTAAAAGACTAGTCTGATAGGGGAAGGGTGGCTTTCCCTTTTAAGGTGGCTTCCTCCTCCCAAGCTAAGCAAGGTGGGATTATTCAGAGGCTCACACGGTCGCCGCCCGACTACAACTAGGCCACTTGGCCCATTATTTGTTGCGTCTTTGCCAACGGGTAATAATGGAGGATGTCCTCATCATTCTTGATGAATGTTGGGTTGTCCGATCTTTCGGTGGAGATAGATAACTTCGATTTGACTGGAGAGACGTTCACGATCCGACTACAACCATCCAAGGACGCTGCGCCTTAGCGATCGATACACCAAATCCAGCGGTTGCTCACGATCTTGCGAATCACAACCAACCAAACCACTAGGGTTATTCCTGCAAGCAATCGAAGAACAAGCAAGAACAAGTAGAACAAGCACTCAATTGCAAATAAGAGATGAAGGATCAGATGTGATACACATGAAGGTGGGGTTCCGAATCAAGTAGAACGGATGGTCTAGTCGACACACGCGTCTACAAGGAAGTAGCAGCAGCTAAACTTTCATCTAAACAAAACCCAATCTGTTTGTGGCGGCTCTAGGGGGATATAAGGAGGAGGGAGGACGACCACAAGGGTCCTAGTGTCGTCCTACAACCCTAGGATGAGTCTCTAATGGACTCAACTTGATACACGGGCCATCGGCCCAAAATAGGGTGACGCAGCACCGTTGGCAGAAAAGATCTCGGTATTAAATTGTCTACTGCGCACGCATCTGATAGGATATAGGTATGAGTCCGGACCCATTGGAAAGTAGACTTGATAAGCTTTCCAAAAAGTCCTATAACGTCCCAATCGGAGTCCGTATGAAGTCGTGGCAACCATCGCAAGTTTGGACTCTTCTGCAGTCTGAATTGAACTTTCCAAAACGTGTTGGACTTGGACTCTTTGTTTCCTTGGATCCAATATGACGTGGTGGCCTGGTGGAGAACGTTAGGAACACTTGGATTTGGTCCCCAATCAACTTCATTGACCATCCATGCTTTCCTTATGCAATCTAACCCTTCCTTGATCCATGTAAGCAATTCTGAAAATGAAAACATACACAATTCATAGTGCAGCACCCATTCATCAAATGTAACAATGATAAACCTCATATAGAATGGTTTCACCTTTGGTATAGAAGTGGTTGGCATGGTCATATCTAAGCCGGTGATGTCCTCATCACGCTGGTAGCTGTGGTCCGGACCTACACTGTGCAGAGCGTCCGGAGACACGCGACAACGCCAAAGGAAGGCGCCAATGGGCAGATTCAAACGTCAAAGGGTCCGGACGCGTGGCCGATGGTCCAGACCCCTGTAGACAGCATCCGGAGCTACGCAGTGAACTGAGGAAAGTGGAGCAAACGGCTAACTCGGTTTGGTTGGCTATATAAGTGGTTTGGCCTGCTCCTATGGCTCTCTCTTGCACCTCCCATTCATTCTTACTCTTTGTGCTTGTATGAGATAGCCCCCAACTCATCTCTCTTTGCTTCAATTGCATTCTTGTGAGAGTTTGAGTGAACCAAGTGCTTGATCATTGCATTGCATCTTAGTGGCACTTGGTCATCGTCCTCACCGCAGGATTTCTTGTTATTCTTGGTGTTTGCCAACACCTAGACGACTTAGGCGATTGAGGAAGCTTCGGCACGTGTTGGTGATTGTTCGCGGCCGGCTTCGACGACTTGTGAGAGGGCTTGTACCCACCTCGGCGGAGCGCCAAAGGGTAACTCTAGTGGATTGCTCGTGTCATTGAGTTACTCTTAATTGGGTGAATTCTTGTGGCGCCCGGGTAGTGGGCTAGGCTTGTGAAATGCCTATTAGCCACCGAATCACCATTTGAGTAGTTGACACAACAGGGACTAGCTTGGTGGCAACCAAGTGAACCTCGGGAGAAAAATCGTGTGTCAACTTGTCTCCCGGCTACTCATTGGTGTTCATTGTGATTGGTTCTCTACATTGACATCTATACATCACAAGGTATCGGTATAACAATCATCCTCTTCCTAACATTTACATTCTTTCATATCTTGTCTAAGTAGCTTGCTAGTTAGCCTCTTTGTTAGTTGTTCTTGCTAGCTTGTGTTAAGTGTCTTAGGTTCTTGCTATTTATTGTTATCCACTTAACTAACTAGAATTGATTGGATAGGTGGCTTTGCACCCCTAGTAGAGCTAGAGCAAAAAGATTCGCTTAAGTGTATATCTAACCTTTTCTCTAGTGATTTGTAGATTTTTTTATTAGGCTATTCACCCCCTCTAGCCATCTAGGACATTTCAACTGATTGTTCGTTTTTATTAAGCGAGGGTAAAATGCAACAAGATGAAAAACAAGGGTAAAATCACAATTAGGTTCAAAGTAAGAGTAGAAACGCAATAGCCCCTATTTTTTATTCTCTTTTTTACCTAGACAGATGAGATGGGGCAGCTTTTGCATTTAACGTGAGATAAAAAAATGCTATGACACGGCCCCAGCAGGATATGCTCAGGATGCCCTCGCGGCGGCCAATCGTGTAGCGCGGCGCGTGGTGCATGGATTGGTCAACAGTCCCCAAATGAACCGTAGAGCAGCAATTTATCGCTGCTTGATAGTTATTATCTTATTCACTAACCAGGTGGAGTGTCATGCCACAAACAAAATATCTAAGCATTTTAAATTTTATTTTTCAGTGGCACTATTATAAGAAATTCTATAATAAATCTATAAAGGCATCTCCAAGAGATTAGCCAAATTTACTAATTTTCTTACTCTTTAAAATAGATAATATTAAAATACTCCAGCAGACTCTATAAAACTAAAGGATGGATAGTTAATGAAGTAGCCTATCCAAAAATAGAGAATGAATGAGGTGAGATATAGAACTATTAAATTTAGAGAGTCATTTATAAAGTTTGTTAGAGGCGTTTTTTCTTTAACAATAATCAAATTTATCTTTAGAAAATGATTTGGCTAATCTCTTAGAGATTCTCTCACATTGGATGTGAATCTTGCTCGCCATTTATAAGACCTCATTTGGTATGGCTCCAATTTCTCTGACGTATTCACTGCTCGTAGAAGTCGTTTTTATCTCTCATCTCTCTTTTTCTCGTAGCCAATGTGAGCAGAAGAAGCCACTTTTTCAGTGTGAGAGCGGAGGAGAGATAAAAAATGCTTATGCAAATAATATATGCACAATAAATACGTGAGAGAAGCTGAAACTATCATGCCTTCTCCGAGAGAAATTGACTATTATAGAACTCTAAACGTCGAGTTTCTTTATAATAGAAATCCTAACATTTGCTTTTTCGAAATAGGACTCCAAACAATTACAATAAGCTCTAATGAAATTTTGTTTCTTTTCTAACCTCTTTCGTCATAAAAAAATACATGTATTTTTCGTATTGACCGTATAACCCTTCAGATAATGTATTGATTCATCTACTCCAATTATGTGCGGAGTGCAACCTGAGCACGGCGCGGGCCGCCTCCTTGACGGTGGCGTCGCAGTCCGCCTGTAGCACGCAGTAGAGCTTCCCGACGGCGTCGACGCGCGCCACCTCCCGTAGCAGAGCTGAAGAATCATGGCCCTAGGTGGTTTCGGTGATTAACGACAATTAGAGATTATTATGGCTAACGTGTGTTTTGCAGAGGCTATGCATAGCTTAGCCATAGTGATCAAGAAGAATGGGCACTAATGGTCATCACTTAGCCCCCAAGATGAATATCCTTTCAGTTTTCAACGACACATGATGAAGACCCTAGAATGATAGGCTAAGTGCCATAAGACGATGAAGTGCACTTAGAAATAGATAGGGCTTCTCTTTTTACCTTTGACCGTACTATTAAGAGGGGTTGAGACTAGTAGCTTGACTTAGGAAAGCTTCATGACTTAGGTGTGGTGCACACTTGACTTCCTTACCTCTAAGCAAGCCTATGGTGACCGTAAGATAGCCTAGAACAACTTCCATATTCATCGCGACGAAAAACGAAGTTGTTAAATCTGTTTTCTAGGCGTCGGACGCTCCTGACGGGGGCGCCGGACGTTGTCTGTCGCGTCGGACAGAGGCGTCGGACGCTGGGTGGTTGAGTCCACAGCGTCCGTCGACCTTCCAGTGGAGATGTTTTTCTAGCTAAGTTTTTCAGGGTCCGTCGGACGCTGTCCGTCGGCCAGGCATCGGACGCTGGGAAGAGCGTCCGTCGACCTTCCAGAGAGGGTGTTTTTCAGCCCGAGCCAGAGTGTAGCGTCGGACGCTGGGATGAGCGTCCGTCGCCCAGTGACGTAGCGTCCGTCGCTGGGAACAGTGTGTCAGAACTAGCCGTTGGGCAGGGCGTCGGAGCGTCCGTCGCCTAGGCGTCAGAGCGTCCGTCGCCCAAACTATGAACAGAAACTAGCCGTTGGGGCATGCGATGGACCGTCCGTCGCCTAGTCGACAGAGCGTCCATCGCCAACTTAAGTTGCCAGCCCGAGGCAGTTTTCAGAGGGTCTATTTATAGCCCCTCCCACTTCTCTCCCACCTTGCCTTTTCTCATTTGAGTTGTTGAGTTTGTTAAGAAGGTTGGGAAGAGAGCAAGACCCCTAGAGAGAGAGAGTGATTCGCGAATCCATCCATCCTCTCTCTAGTTCATCCAAGAGTTCAAGTGTGCATCCTCTAGTTGTGAAGCTTGAGTGAGTCAAGCGAAGATCGAGGCTTGTTACTCTTGGTGATCGACATCACCTAGACGGTCCGGTGGGCTCAGAGGAAGGTGATCACCGGAGGATTGTCGGCGACCCTTCTCCATTGACGTTGTGATCGGTTGTGGGCGATTCACCGAGCCGGAGTGGCGAAGAATCAGCCCGTAGAGAGCACTCATCCCTTGCGCGGGATTGAGGGGGAGCTATACCTTGCGAGGTGCTCCAACGAGGACTAGGGGGAGTGTCAACTCCTCGATACCTCGGCAAAACATCGTCGTGTCAAGCATCTCTTTCCCTACCTCTTTACTACCGCATTACTTTCCGCACTTGTCATTCTTTTCATACTAGAATTGTGTAGGAAGTTTTCACTTTCCATTGACTTGCTACCGCTTTCTAGCTAGGACACACAAGCGGTAGGCACTAGGGGGTTAATTGGCTCTTTATAGGTTTAATTCTTGTTTAGAAATTAAAAAGAGCCCAATTCACCCCCCCCCCCTCTTGGGCATCTTGATCCTTTCAATTGGTATCAGAGCAAGGTTTGCTCTAAATTAGGCTTCACCGCCTAGAGCAAGATGTCCCATGGGGATGGACCACCTCCCATGTTCGATGGAGATGACTTTCCTTATTGGAAAGTTCGTATGGAGGCCTATCTAGAGGCCGTTGACGTGGGCGTGCTCAAAGCCGCCACAAAGGGAGGCACCCTCTTTGCGGAGGACCTCAACTTTGATAAACACAATGCCAAGGCGAAGAACATTATCTTTCGTGGCATTAGCAAGGATGTCTTCAACCGAGTGCGTAATGACAAAGACGCATTTGAGTTGTGGACCACTATTTGTGCTCTTCACGAAGGCACAAAAAGTGAGCGTGAAGAACGCTATCACTTGGTTATGGCTAAGCTCAATTCTTTTTCCATGCATGCAAATGAAATGTACTCACAACTTAACATTATTGTAGAGGAATTGAATGGGCTCGGTCTCAACCAAATGGAGCCGGCTGATGTGGTACGTAAGATCCTTTGTGTCTTGCCCATTGAGAAGTATGGCCACATCGTCACGGTTCTTCACCAAGGAGATCTCTCCGCCGCTACACCAACACAAATTTTGGGCAAGATCAGTGCCCATGAGATGTACATGAAGATTGGTGATGGTGGCTCTTCTTCCTCCTCCAAGAAGAAAGAAAAAGAGAAGGAGGAGAAGAAGGACTTGGCACTCAAGGCATCCTCCTCGGAGAAGTACAAGATGCAAGTCATGTATGAGAGTACAAGCGATGATGATGATGATGATCTCGCTCTCATGGTGAAGAAAACAACCAAGATGTTGAAGAAGCTAAACAAGAATGGAGTCAAGTTTGACTCAAAGAAGAAGAAATTCTTCACAAACTCCTCAAGAAAGCCTCTCTCAAAGATGGATTGCTACAATTGTGGCAAACTTGGACACTTGGCTCATGCTTGCCCCGAAGAGAAGAAAGACAAGTACAAGAACAAGAAAGCAAACAACAAGTTCAAGTACAACAAGGGCAACAAAGTTGAGTCAAGTGATGAGGAGAAGAAGGATGACAAGCCATTCAAGAAGAAGAAGAACTTCAACTTCCACAAGAAGAAGAAGAATGGCAAAGCCTACATTGTTGGTGATTGGCTCACCGACATTGAAGACTCAAGTGACTCATCTGGAGATGAAAGTGAAGAAGAGAAGGTGGCCGCCTTGGTGATTGGTTCATCTACTCCACCGCCACCCCCTCCATCATCTCCGGGCTCATCCTCTACACGCCTATGCCTCATGGCTAAAGGTGACAAAAAGGTACAAAAAGAGGATAGTGATGATGAGGCTAACTCTAGTGATGATAGTGATGATGAGTTTGAGGAACCTTCCTATGATGAGCTAATTGTAATTTGCAACAAATATACTAAGCTCATTAGGAAGTATAAAGCTAAAAGTGAATCACTAGAGAAATCCAACGATAACTTGCATGCTAAGCTTGATGACTTGTCTAGTGCTAATGATGATTTGAAGCTTGAGAACAAAACTCTCTCATCTAGCACTAGGGAGCTCAAAGCCTCACTCAAACAAGCTAATGAGAAACATGATAAGCTTGAGAGGTCAACACAAGAGCTCCATACAAGATACAACTTGCTAAAAGATGACTACAACTAAGTTAAGAATGAACATGGTACACTTGTGATAGCTAATGAATTGCTTTCAAATGATCTTGCTACACATGTTGCTATTAACCCGGTTGTTAAGTGTGATATAGCTACTTCTTGTGAGGACTTGCTCAAGGTTGAGAAGATCAAGCTTGCAAGTGGATTGGAGAAGTTCACCAAGGGCCACAGCCTCCAAAGTGAGCTCTTGATAAACACCATCACGAAGACCAACAAGACCGGTATTGGGTTCAAGGAGAACCAAATCATGAAGGCCAAAGTCAAGATAGAAGCCAAGAACTACTACAAGAACAAGGCCATGAGAAACAACTATGACACACCAAAGCCCAAGCCCAAGAAGTGCTTTGTATGTGGTTAAGAGGGTCACTTTCAATCCCAATGCAAGACTCCACCTCCCAAGACCTTGCCCAAGCACATAAGGCCCTTCGCTCATGATGCACACTTCATCATCAACAAGGACTCCAAGGGTAGACCCCAAGTTGTATTTCTCGGTCCTAAGATGAAGAACAAGCCCAAAGTGCTATGGGTTGCTAAGGAGTTGGTGTACAAGGCTATGGGACCTCGCCAAGTGTGGGTTCCCAAACAACAAGCTTAACTTCAAGTTGCTTGTGTGTAGGTGAACTACAAGACCGGTGGAAGTCATTGGGTGATTGATAGTGGATGCACTCAACATATAACCGGTGACTCCCGGATGTTCACCACACTTGAGGAAGATTGTGAAGGGCAAGACAAGATTACCTTTGGGGACAATTCAAAAGGCAAAGTGCAAGGCCTAGACAAAGTGGCAATCTCAAATGATCAATCAATATCAAATGTCTTGCTAGTACAATCTTTGAGCTTCAACTTGCTATCGGTGGGACAACTATGTGATCTTGGTTTCCAATGTCTCTTCACTCCAAATGAGGTAGTTGTGTCCAAGATTGAAGATTCATCATTGATATTCAAAGGGTTTCGGCACAACAATCTCTATCTAGTGGACTTCACCTCAAATGAAGCTAGTTTGCAAACATGTCTATTCTCCAAGAGTTCTTTGGGTTGGCTATGGCATAGAAGATTAGCACATGTGGGAATGTCAACTTTGAAGAAGCTTGTCAAGAAGGAGTTGGTTAGAGGTGTGAAGGATGTTGTGTTTGAGAAGGACAAACTTTGTAGTGCATGTCAAGCCGGCAAGCAAGTGGCAAACACTCATCCAACCAAAGCTTTCATGTCAACCTCAAGAGTCCTAGAGCTACTTCACATGGATCTATTTGGACCTACCACCTATGCTAGCCTTGGTGGCAATCTCTTTTGCTTGGTGGTAGTTGATGACTACTCTAGGTACACTTGGGTGTTCTTTCTTCAAGACAAGGGAGAGACTCAATCAATATTCAAGAAGTTTGCAACTAGAGCCCAAAATGAGTTTGATGTGAAGATCAAGAAGATAAGAAGTGACAATGGGACCGAGTTTGTGAACACCAAAATTGAAGACTATTGTGATGAAGTTGCGATCAAGCATGAAGTATCCGCCACCTACACTCCTCAACAAAATGGTGTAGTAGAGAGAAAGAACCGGACACTTATCACTCTTGCAAGATCAATGCTTGATGAATACAACACCCCCGAGAAGTTTTGGGCCGAAGCAATCAACACCGCATGCTATGCGGCCAACCGGCTATTTGTCCAAAGGCTTCTCAAGAAGACCCCCTATGAGCTTGTGAATGGGAAAGAAACCGGATATATCCTTTTTCCGAGTGTTTGGTTGCAAAGTGTACATCTACAAGAAGCGCCAACACTTGGGCAAGTTCCAAAGAAGATGTGACATTGGTTTCTTACTTGGTTATTCTCTTAAATACAAGGCATATCGAGTATTTAACAAAGCCTCCGGCCTAGTTGAAGAAACATATGACTTGGAGTTTGATGAAACTAATGGCTCTCAAGAAGAGCATGAAAATCTTGATGATGTAGGTGATGAACCCTTGAGGGAGGCAATGAAGAATATGCCAATTGGTGCTATCAACCCTCAAGAGGTGGAAGAAGTTGAAGATGAAGCAAATCAAGATCCTTCTCCACCCCACATGCCTCAAGTTGATGAAGAAGATCAAGTGAGGGAAGCTCAAGAAGACACTCACACTCACATTCCTCAAGATCAAGCCGAGGCCGAAGCAAGCAATGTTGAAGCACCACAACCTCCTCCCCAAGTGATTAATAGAAGATCTACACCTATGCTTCAAGCTCATCCACAAGACCTCATCTTAGGGAGTCCATCAAGGGGGGTAACAACTCGATCTAAACTTGCTTCTTATGTTGAACATCACTCCTTTGTTTCCTTTGTTGAGCCTTCTAGTGTGGAGGATGCACTTGTGGATCTGGATTGGGTGAATTCCATGCACGAAGAGTTGAACAATTTCACCCGGAACGAAGTGTGGACACTAGTAGAAAAGCCCAAAGGAGCAAGAATCATTGGCACCAAGTGGGTGTTTAGGAACAAGCAAGATGATCAAGGCGTGGTTGTGAGAAACAAGGCAAGATTGGTGGCAAAGGGGTTCTCCCAAGTTGAAGGCTTGGATTTTGGAGAGACCTTTGCACCGGTTGCAAGACTAGAAGCCATTCGTATCCTTTTGGCATATGCTTCACATCATAAAATGAAACTTTTTCAAATGGATGTGAAGAGTGCCTTTCTAAATGGTTTCATTAATGAACTTGTTTTTGTCTCACAACCTCCCGGGTTTGAAGACCCAAATTGTCCTAATCATGTGTATAGGTTGTCCAAGGCACTCTATGGATTGAAGCAAGCTCCAAGAGCTTGGTATGAGAGGCTAAGGGACTTCCTACTCAAGAAGGGCTTCAAGATCGGGAAAGTAGATACCACACTCTTCACCAAGGTGCTAGATGGAGAGATCTTTGTTTGCCAAGTGTATGTCGATGACATTATATTTGGGTCAACAAACCAAGATCATAGCAAGGAATTTGGTGCATTGATGTGCAAGGAGTTCGAGATGTCGATGATTGGCGAGCTAACCTTCTTCCTTGGCTTCCAAGTGAAGCAATTGAGGGAGGGCACCTTCATATCTCAAGAGAAGTACACATATGATGTGCTCAATTCAAGATGGAGGATTACAAGCCAATCAAGACTCCAATGCCTACTAATGGGCATCTCGATCTCGATGAGGGAGGTAAACCGATTGACCAAACTCTTTATCGTTTTATGATCGGTAGTTTACTTTACCTCACTGCATCTAGGCCGGATATCATGTTTAGTGTGTGTATGTGTGCTAGGTTTCAAGCAAACCCTAAGGAGTCATATCTTTGTGCGGTTAAAAGAATCCTTAGGTACTTAAGGCACACCCCTAGCATGGGTCTTTGGTATCCCAAAGGAGCTCCCTTCCAACTAGTTGGCTATTCCGATTCGGATTACGCCGGGTGTAAGGTTGATAGGAAGAGTACCTCCGGCGGGTGCCACATGCTAGGAAGATCACTTGTTTCTTGGTCCTCAAAGAAGCAAAATAGTGTGGCATTTTCAACCGCCGAGGCGGAATACATTGCCATGGGAGCAAGTTGTGCACAAATCTTATACATGACCCAAACACTCTTTGATTACGGCGTGTTTTTAAAAGAAGTTCCACTTTTGTGTGATAATGAAAGCGCCGTAAAGCTTGCAAACAACCCAGTTCAACACTCTCGCACCAAGCACATAGATATTCGCCATCACTTTCTTAGAGATCATGTGGCTAGGAAAGACATAACACTAGTTGGAGTTAAGAGCGAAGATCAATTGGCGGATATCTTCACTAAACCACTCGATGAAACAACCTTTTGTAGGTTGAGAAGCGAGTTAAATGTGCTTGATCACTCTAACTTCACTAAAAGATGAGTTTGTGTGAACCATGCATTCATATGTAATATAACATGTTTAATTTGGTAATGCACATAGGCTTGGCTAACGCGGTTAAGATAACCGCCCTCAAAGCGTGTGACAAAGCTTAACCGCGGTTTAAACTTGCAAGCAACCTAGATTCAAATTTCGTATTGCATAGCATATGCATGTGTGTTGTTTGCCGTTCCTTTTCGGTTAAGTTTTTTGAGCATCCTCTGTGTTCGTCCACTTAGGGGGAGCATTCCAAGCTCAAGATACTTCTTTACCCCTCTTGTGGCCATATGATGTCTCCTTGGTGCTTCCATTCGAATATTTTGAGCTAAAAACTAAAATTAAGCCTATGGCAAACTATTTGAAAATGAGTGTTTGAGAGATGGTTCTCATATCAAGACCAATCAGGTGTTATTTGGATCTTATTGTGATTGGAACTTGGTTGGGAGAAAGATGCAAAAACAAAATTTGAAAAATTCTATTTAAAAGGCGTCGGACGCTGTCGACGGACGCTCGGTGTCAATTGCCTCAGCGTCCGTCGCGATCGTCCAGAGATTAAAGTTGCCCGCTTACAGGGCGACGGACGCTCCTCCTAGCATCCGTCGCGGTCAATGCGATTGGGCATTTCAAATCTGTTCTGGAAGCCCGACGGACGATGCCGTCGGACGCTCCCCGAGCATCCGTCGCAGTCCGACGAAGCGTCTGTTGCGAACTTAACGGCGAATTTTTTTTAAAACCCCATTCTTCCTCTGTTCTCACGGTCGATCCGTTTCCGCCGACGCGCCGCTGCCAAACCCTAGCCGCCGTTCTTCCACCACGGCTGAGCACCCGAGCAACTCCTCGCCGGCGAGATTCACCTCCACCCAGTGCCGCCTGCACCTGCGCCGCCCCGCTCCATCTCCCTGCACCGCCGCTAGCCCTCTGCACCGCCGCCGCGCCCAAGCACTAACCCGCCAAGCACCACCACCGCTCCAGTGCAGTTCCCCCTGCCTTGCAGTGCTAGCACTGCCAGCACCCCCTGCCTGTATTTCCTCCCTCTGATTGAGGATTCCCTATTGCGGATTGCGAATTGCAGTTGATCGATCAGAGGATCTTTCCCCTTCTCTCTTTTTGGTCAGAGTTTGAGGTATGGCAGTCGTTTTCTTCGATCTATCCTTACCTAGTTTCATGCTTCCATAGATCTTCTCATCTCTAGCTTATATGCTTATGGTTATACTCGTATCTATCTATCGAGCAGGGTAAGTGTCTGAGGTATTTGCTTGAGCAGTGGGCAGTGTCAATAAACTCGGGGCAAACCCCACGAGTACGGACCGAGGCAAAGCCTCGCGAGGACAGTCCAGGGCCGGCGTGCCATTCTTGCAGTTGGTTGCGGATTGTCAGTGGTTTCAATGACAGTTGGGGCAGTGAGTTTGTGGTTTGTCTATTGAGGATTCTTGTCAGCAGTTTGATTGCAAAAGGTTGAGAAATGGCAAGAACCAAGAATGTCGGTCCCGTTCCCGGTAGTGGTGGTGACCCTCCACCTCCACCGCGTCCACCCACTGACCGGGGAAAGGGAAAGAAAAAGGTTATATCACGGAAGCGCAAGAGGCCTTTGATGGATCCCGATTCAGCAGCAGCGCTTGCAGTGGCAGAGGCCGCTGAGATAGCGGAGCGAGGAGGACGTCGCGCCGGTTTGAGGCTCTTGCCTCGCCATGGAGCATGTCGTGAGTCCCCTCCACCTCCTGAGACAGAGCCCGTCGAGGCTATAGAGGCAGAGCAGACAGAGCCAGTCCCAGAGACTAAGCCGACAGAGGCCGCGGGCCACTCTTCCATCGGTGAGTTGATGAGTCGCCGTGTTACCCGATCCAGAGGCTCAGGTGCACCACCCAGTCCTCCAGGACCTCGGCTCCCAGACCCAGTGAGGCACCAGGTCAGAGCGCTTACAGCAAAGCAAGTCCAGCTACTTCGCTTCGTCGACTTCTAGTCCTGGTTCCCACCTCAGAGGGACCCCCGTGCCGGACGAGACTTCTACACCACAGTGCACGAGGACTTCTACAGAGCTTACATAGACACTGATGCTCCTCTTAGGGCTCACAGAGTGTGCCCATCTGCCCATATAGAGGGGATCGGTGGTCCAGAGATCCTGCAGCATCTTCAGTATATTCAGGTTCTGACAAATCTGATGGGACGTTCAGGGGCATATCAGAAGGACTGGGTATATCAGTTTTACGCCTCTCTGTGGATCTCACCTGATCACGAGTTCCTACACTTTGGATTTCAGGGACGCGATTTTAGGGTTACAGCAGCACGATTCAGAGAGCTGTTTCACCTAGAGTCCTCTCCTACGAGGATCCACAGTCTTTGCTATGGGGATCAGGAGGCCCCTCGCGGACCTCACGATGGTATAGTGCCATCTACGGATTTCATGAGGCTGTGCTTTCAGCAGCCGTTCAGCCGTACACCACGTGACCTTACTCCTCTTGCTCGGATCCTCCACGAGGTACTCAGACATACTATCCTCCCTCGAATTGGAGCTCGGGACATTATTACTCATCTACAGCTTTGGCTCCTGGCTCATGTCGTCCGGAAGGAGAAGTTCGACCTCTCGGATTTGATAGTGAGCAAGCTTGAGGATATCATAGCCGCTGGGTTCAGGGGTCACTGGCAGCTGCAGTTTGCCCACTGGATCTCTTATCTGATAGTTGCGAAGACCAGATCAGGGGCTATGAGAGTCACTCTCACGAGGTCAGCTACAGAGTTTCCAGTCTATTCGATGAGTCAGCTGGTGATACATGGAAACCTGTCTCGCCCTAGCAGAGCTTACAGACCAGGCACTAGGCAGGCCGGTGTGCCACCACAGTCGGCAGAGGTCACGGATGCTACAATTGAGCAGATTGCTCAGGCAGAGCTGGTAGATCTAGATGCAGAGATTGACACAGCTGCTGATACAGTCTATAGAGAGGACCTCGACTCTGACAGTTCCGACGAGGACTATCAGCCGGTGCGTGAGTATACACCGATGCCTCATGACCACGAGGCAGGAGGGTCAGGCACAGCTGCAGCGGCTCCAGCTCCAGGTTTCAGCACCTCTGAGGCTACTTTGCTCACTATTCTCTCAAGGATGTAAGAGGAGTAGTCACTCCAGGCAGTGGAGCAGAGGCGACAGGCTGCCGATCTACAGAGGCTTACAGAGGAGCAGCTGGCAGCTCAAGCACAGACACAAGCTAGGCAGGATGAGTTCCAGCGCCAGTTTTTAGCCTATCAGCTGCAGCAGGCAGAGATCCAGAAGACCCAGACGTTGTTACTTGAGCGTCTTCTGGCCTCTAGCTCCGGGCATACCTCCACTCCACAGTTTCAGTTGCCCGGCGTCTCACAGTAGCAGCAGTTCACCTCACCTCCACAGCAGCCTCCAGTAGTAGTGGTTCCGACTCTAGCGTTACCGTCCGGAGGACAGCAGAGTCAGGCACCAGCTACCCCTCCGTTCCAGGCACCAGTCTCTACCGCGTATCAGTCTCTGAGGACCCAGGTGTCCTCGTGGTTAGCTTCGCCCGGTGAGTTTCAGACAGGATTCACTCCTACCCGGGGAACTACCATAGCAGAGGCCTTGCGAGATCTCTCAGCTTCCTACCTAGAGATCATGGGAGAAGATTCACCAAGAGCAGCTCAGCCAGTCTCACCAGCTCCAGCAGTTGCAGTCGATCTTCCGGCGACGGGCACCCACTTGTCTTCAGTTGCCTCGTCGGAGATCGCTCCTGAGCAGTCAGCGCAGACAGTCACTACTCCTCCAGCTGCAGTTCAGACAGATGCTATGTCACTAGTAGATGAGGCAGTTACAGTGGCAGTCTCCTCTCCAGCTCAGACTCAGCCAGCAGAGGTTGCAGCAGCAGTATCACTCGTTGCCCTAGCAGTGACACCTTCCCCCTCGCCTCGAGTTTTCACTCGTCGGGTTCACAGGCCCGCTACTACTGAGGCAGGACCGTCAGAGGCACCAGCTGAGCCTCAGGGGGAGTTAGTTGAGATAGCAGTTCCAGAGGTCACCCCAGCTGCACCTACACTTGCAGAGGACGAGGCAAATGATGAGTCAGACGAGTCAGACCTTCAGGACTTCATCATGCTCGACCGCAAGGCTGCAGCTCCTCCACCTTCTTCTCCAGCCCCAGACACTTAGTTTTTGGTGCTAGACGCCAAAGGGAGAGAGAGGGTCGAGTATAGAGATAGGGGGAGGGATTTGGATCTTTGTATGCTTAATTTCCCCATACTCTTTCATCATGTCTACTTTTATGCATTTGTTTATATGTGTGATGTGATGATTACTTTGGTTGATGGTTATTTGGTTGGATGTGACAAACTCTTGATTATCACTAATATATCTTGTGAGTTGTCTCATGTTTCATGATATATCTCTATGCTTAAATGATAATTGAGCTTCCGCGCTATACTCCGATGCATCTTTTGAGAATATCATGAGGTACTTCTTTTGCATTCATATCTATGAGTACCATGATTTGTGATTTGGCTTGGGTGAGCAAGTATGCTTCATTTCAAATTCACTAACCCTTGCTCAACCATTCCAAGTCACCATAAAGTCTAAACCTTAACTCTTATCCATACTCGAGGTTTTATTGTCGTCAATCACCAAAAAGGGGGAGATTGAAGAATCATGGCCCTAGTTGGTTTCGGTGATTAACGACAATTAGATATTATTATGGCTAACGTGTGTTTTGCAGAGGCTATGCGTAGCTTAGCCATAGTGATCAAGAAGAATGGGCACTAATGGTCATCACTTAGCCCCCAAGATGAATATCGTTTCGGTTTTCAAGGAGACATGATGAAGACCCTAGAATGATAGGCTAAGTGTCATAAGGCGATGAAGGGCACTTAGAAATAGATAGAGCTTCTCTTTTTACCTTTGACCGTACTATTAAGAGGGGTTGAGACTAGTAGCTTGGCTTAGGAAAGCTTCATGACTTAGGTGTGGTGCACACTTGACTTCCTTAGCTCTAAGCAAGCCTATGGTGACCGTAAGATAGCCTAGAACAACTTCCATATTCATCGCGACGAAAAACGAAGTTGTTAAATCTGTTTTCTGGGCGTCGGACGCTCCTGATGGGGGCACCGGACGCTATCCGTCGCGTCGGACAGAGGCGTCGGACGCTGGGTGGTTGAGTCCACAGCGTCCATCGACCTTCCAGTGGAGATGTTTTTCTGGCTAAGTTTTTCAGGGTCCGTCGGACGCTGTCCGTCGGCCAGGCATCGGACGCTGGGAAGAGCGTCCGTCGACCTTCCAGAGAGGGTGTTTTTTAGCCCGAGCCAGAGTGTAGCGTCGGACACTAGGATGAGCGTCCGTCGCCCAGTGACGTAGCGTCCGTCGCTGGGAACAGTGTGTCAGAACTAGCCGTTGGGCAGGGCGTCGGAGCGTCCGTCGCCTAGGCGTCAGAGCGTCCGTCGCCCAAACTATGAACAGAAACTAGCCGTTGGGGCATGCGATGGACCGTCCGTCGCCTAGTCGACAGAGTGTCCATCGCCAACTTAAGTTGCCAGCCCGAGGTAGTTTTCAGAGGGTCTATTTATAGCCCCTCCCACTTCTCTCCCACCTTGCCTTTACTCATTTGAGTTGCTGAGTTTGTTAAGAAGGTTGGGAAGAGAGCAAGAGCCCTAGAGAGAGAGAGTGATTCGCGAATCCATCCATCCTCTCTCTAGTTCATCCAAGAGTTCAAGTGTGCATCCTCTAGTTGTGAAGCTTGAGTGAGTCAAGCGAAGATCGAGGCTTGTTACTCTTGGTGATCGACATCACCTAGACGGTCCGGTGGTGCTCGGAGGAAGGTGATCGCCGGAGGATTGTCGGCGACCCTTCTCCATTGACGTTGTGATCGGTTATGGGCGATTCACCGAGCCGGAGTGGCGAAGAATCAGCCCGTAGAGAGCACTCATCCCTTGCGCGGGATTGAGGGGGAGCTATACCTTGCGAGGTGCTCCAACGAGGACTAGGGGGAGTGTTGACTCCTCGATACCTCGGCAAAACATCGCCGTGTCAAGCATCTCTTTCCCTAGCTCTTTACTACCGCATTACTTTCTACACTTGTCATTCTTTTTATACTAGAATTGTGTAGGAAGTTTTCACTTTCCATTGACTTGCTACCGCTTTCTAGCTAGGACACACAAGCGGTAGGCACTAGGGGGTTAATTGGCTCTTTATAGGTTTAATTCTTATTTAGAAATTAAAAAGAGCCCAATTCACCCCCCCTCTTGGGCATCTTGATCCTTTCAAGAGCTTCCTAACAGTGCCGACGAGCTCGAGGGCCACCAGCACGTCCGTCACCGTGTCGAGGAGGTCGTGCACGTGGCTATTAGCGACTGCTAGTGGCCGAAGCTCGTCGCTAGAGACGTCGAGTCGCGGACAAGATCAAGTCCAGCCTCGATGGTCTCTAAGCTGCTCCTCCCCTGGTGTCTGGGACAGGCGCTCTTGACGACCTCGCTGGAGCTCGACATAAGGACGCGTAGCACACGCTGGAGCACACCGGCGTCCACCATGTGGCGCTGCGCCACGTCGACGGGTGGGGAAGCAGCCGTGCACACAAGCTTCTTGACTACGACGTCGGCGGCGACCTCCGGCGGCCGCTGCTGCTCCATTGCGTCGTCCGCCATCAGCAGCTTAGCCGCCGCACCCGCATTATCGATCGGGCTACGTAGATGAAATTACATAATTGAAGCTCTATTGCATCGTCCGCTAGCTGCAGCTTAGCGTCTTGTGGTTGCGTAGATGAAACGACATAATTGGTGTAGATGAATCGATACATTAGGTAAAGGGTAATACGGTCAATACGAAAAATACATGTATTTTTAGATGAGGAAAGATATTAAAAAAGAAACAAAATGTCATTAGAACTTATTATTGTAATTGTTTGGAGTCCTATTTCATAGAAACAAACGTTAGAAATCTTATTATAGAGAAACCCGACGTTTGGAGTCCTTTCCTTCTCCGATGCAACATTTTTACTTGTAGCCCCAAGTGTCATGTAGGATCGCATAGAAAAAATAGGTTTTTTAAAAAATGTGTGACATGATAAAAGGAGGGAGAGAATGTGGTTCATGCTAAAAAAGAAGTGGGAGAGAAAATAAAGATGTGACATGATAAAAGGAAAATCACTTTAGAAACTATAAATAGTTAGAAATTACAAGTAGTGATAGTTTGCATTGTGTGAATAGTAATTTTGATATTTACTAATCTATGTGATCACTTTATTTATATCGAAACCTTGTTGGTTTTCTTGGAATAAGTCGATTTTAGCTTAAATTATTCTGGTTCTTGTACAAATTATACATGTATTTCTACTTAGATTGATTTCAAATCTTTAACCATACATCATTTAAGAATGTTAGGCTGTATTGGTGCTGCCTTGAGCGGCAAATATGACGGAAAAAGAGTACCTTGGTGGTGCCCTCGAGGGGCAACATATGGCGAAAAAGGGTTTTTTTGATTCATGTCATTACAATTTTCGAAGTTTGGAGAAGTACTATTACTATTCGCCTATTTTGAAATGTACCATTACAATTCTTCGCTTCCCACAAAAATGCTACAAAATACGTATGAAGACATCTTAGGCCCACCTACAAGCGTACATGAATACGTATAGCCTCTCTCCTTGTCACTGACACGCGAGACCCACATGTCATATTCTTCTTCCTCATCTTGCCACCTTCCATCGCCGGATGCGCAGCAGCACGCAGGCACTCGAGCAAGGGGACGCGCAGCAGCAATATGCGGGCACTGGGACGAGCTACAGCATCAGCGCACCGACACACGCAACAGCAGCACACATTCACCAAGGCGAGTAGGACGCGGGCGAGCTCCCTGGCCGCGAGCTTCATGCCGGCCGTGTGCTCGGCCCACCAGGCCGCGAGTCCGCCGGTCGCGAGTCCCCAGGCGGCGAGCTCTCCGACCGAAAGCTCCGTGTGCCGCCGGGCCGCAAGCTCCGCCCAAGCTGCGAGCTCCACGGTTGCGTGCTTCGTGTACAGCTTGGGCTGCAGGATCCGCCGGCCACGTGTGCCCCACCGCCTGTCGCTCGCTCGCGTTGCAGCTGCTGCGTGCTCAAGCTGCAGGCTCCGGCGAGCGCGTGCTGCTGCTGAGCGCCGGAAGATAGCAGGAGGAGGAAGAAGAATATGGCATGAGGGCCCACGCGTTAGTGAACGCGTTAGTGACAAGGAGAGAGGCTGGAATGAAGTGTACGTATTCTTGCAGATGGATCCAAATGTCTTCGTACGTATTTTGTGATATTTTTATGAGAAGTAAAAAATTGTAATGATATGTTTTAAAATAGACGAATAGTAATGGTAACTCTCCAACCTTCAAAAATTATAATAGTATCAACAAAAAACCAAAAAAAAACCCCTCTCCACGCTCGTGCACCCGGCCCCCCGCGCCGACGCGGTGTCCACCGTCCTCGCCGTGCACCCAGGTCCCTTCCGCTGCGTCTACCTCACTGGCACCCGGATGGAGACGCATCCCGACGAGCTCGCGCTCTGGCTCCAGCACCTAGCCGCCAAGGGCGTTCAAGAACTCATTTTTCTCAGCCGCACAACAAAGTTCGACTCTGTCGTGCATCTCCCTCCCACGCTCTTTAGATGCACCTCCCTCACAAAACTCTACATCGGCTTCTGGTGGTTTCCGCCGACCACCGCCCTCCCTCCCACCGTCGCATTTCCCTACCTCCGGGAGCTCGGACTCTTTTCCCTCGTCATGACCGAACAGGACCTCGCCTTCGTGCTGAACAGATGCCCCGTCCTGGAGAAGCTCCTGATGATCGGAAGCCGGTGCCCGGTTTGCCTCCGCATTCGGAGCCACAGCCTACGATTGGTGGAGGTATGCCAGTGTATCGCACCAGAAATCACAGTGGTGAACGCTCCACGCCTGGAAAGGCTCTTGCTTTGGGAAGCTTGGGGTGGCGGCGGTTTCACCAACATGTCCTCCAAGATCAAGATTGGCCATGCTCCGAAGCTGCGCTTCCTGGGATTCTTGGTGCCTGGAATGTACCAGCTGGAGATTGGGAACACCATCATCAAGGTGGGAAGCATCATTTTCGTTTACTTGTGAATGTGGTTTTCATTGTGAACGCTGGTGCTTATATGGCATTTTTTTTAATTGAATACTATAGGGCAATGTGTGATCTTAGTTTCTTCTTTCAATTCTATGCAATCTCAAATTGCATCAATTGCAGGCCGAGACAAAGGCAAGCCCAAACACGACTGTCCCAAGTGTCCAGATACTGGCAGTTCAGGTGAAACTTGGAACCCGCATTGAAGCTAGGATGTTACCTAGTTTCCTCTGATGCTTTCCCAACGTCAAGACACTCTACGTCCAGGTAAAATTTTAACTGAATATGTACTTGTGTCAGATGAGACTGCTAATCCATTACCCATCATTACCTTTGTGCTCTGATCTATCTAATTGCAGTCCGAGAACGATGACTTCAAATTCTGGGGACGTCAAGCAGCTGGCACTGGCAAACTAAATCTGAAGTTCTGGAAGGAGGCAGGTCCCATTGAATGTGTTCAGAGGCACATCAGGAAGGTCGTTCTCCGTGAGTTCCGAGGGACAAGAAGCGAGCTTGACTTCCTCAAGTTCATCGCCGAGCATGTACAAGTTCTTGAGAAGATGGTGATTGTGTTGACCCATGGACATTCCCCTTCAGATCCGGTCGGTACCAACCTGAGGACTAGAATGGCTTCTGCAAAATGGGCCAATGCATGCTGTGAGCTGATGATTTTTCAGACTCCATTTCCTCAAGAAGGTACAACTTGGTGCTACCTATCAGCATTTAATCTTTCTAGCACAGACCCTTTTGATGTTTCAAAATGTCACGATGGGACATGTCAAAGTCATTAGCGGGCTGTTCCAGTATCCATATGCAAGGCACTGTTTTAGACTTCTTGCAGTGTGTTTTTGAGGATTGTGAAGCATTCTATATTCTGGTTTCAGTGGCTTAAGTGTAGAACCTATGGAGTAGCATCATTTGGCTTGCAGAAGATTTGTGTTGTTTATGTAATCTGTTTTCTGGATACATTGGACACCTGCTAAATATTTTCTGATTGCTGATGGGAATATTTATGCTTCGCTTGCCATGTACGAACTTGTGTGTTCCTTAAAATGAAATTTTCCATTTGGCATCAGATATTACCTTTTCCCGTTCGTTGTTCATGATTGATTAATCACAGCCTTTGCATCAAGTCATCAATACAGTTATTACTGTCTCTATTTGCTCTACTGCCAATCCAGTATATCGTGGAATTTTTGGAAGTTATTTTTAGATGTTTCTTCAAATGTGACGTTTAGAGACATCCTTTGACCACCTGTGCTGTGAAGATATTTGCTTGGTATGGCTACTGTGTTTCAGGGCAAGAATGTCAGGATCAGGATCTTATAAGAAAAATCTATGTCAGCATTGCTACTACCTTACATGGCATTTTATAGAACCGAAGGTGCTTTATTTATGAAGAGATAGGCTAAATAACCTAAAAACACTATTAAGATCTCCAATTTAGATTAGGCCAGTTGCATTGCACTTTCTATAGGACTAGCCTTTTTTCCACAAAGGGAGCATAGGCATTATCAGCCCTTCTTACCAAACAGACCCTAAGCTCTGTTGGCACAGACTATTACTGGTCTTTTCTACCCATGTCAAATTTGTTTTATGTGTGCAATTATCATAAACTAGCTGCTGGTACATGCTTTATTGGAACAAATAAGCTGGTGTGAACTGGCATATCTCTTTCAGAAATTGGAACCACTTCAATTCAATTTGGTTGTGCCATGTCAATGTTGCTACATTCTGCAGTTCTTGTGATTCCAGTTCTTTTTTAAATTTTTTTTTGCAAGGCTCCTATTAGGTCCTCATGATTCCACATAGTTGAAGTAGCTTATTGTTTTTTCTGGAAGTTTAGAAGTCAATTCATTGGGTTTCAATTGGATTTGCTTGTTATGTTTTCAGATTTTCAGCTTCTTATTGGTTACCTCATCAAGTTAAAAGATAAGTAGCTAGCTAGGGTTTCTGGTTATGATAAAACAAAATATCTTTCGTTGGCATGTAGCTCTAGTACAAGAGCTAATCCGGCCCTCGAGCAGTCGAACTCCTGGTGCATTGAATGATATTGCAGGCAGTCAAATACTCAAATGTTCGCATTTCCTTGATCATTGCAGATCGCTCCTGTTGTCAACGTTGCTAGGTTTGCATGTAGGCTGCACAAATCTTTATATAGTGATAAAAATATAGAATAGACATACTGAATACTCCTCTCTCTGTCCCTAAATAAACATTATTTGCACTTTCTGAAACACAACTTTGACTAAATATATATTAAAAAGTATTTATGGTAGATGATTAGTATTATTAGAAGGATATTTGAATCTAGGTTTGTAATAAATTTATTTGAAGATACAAATGTTGCATGCATTTTTCTATGAATTGAATCAAATTTACGGTACTTAATTGTTGGTACAGAAAAAAAGAGGAGCAGATTTAGTAGCATCAGTTGTCATTATGTTAATAAAAAGTGGTTCTGCCGTATGTTAACGAATTGGTCAATTACTAAAACTAGAATTTCTCAATTTAGAGACAGCAGGAAAAAAAATACGAAAATTCCACCATCTCTCAAAAAAAGATGCGGCAGTCTTAAAGAGAATATTATCTACCTTGCAAAGATATCTGGGCGGGATCAAATACATGACGAGGTTGCCTGACATTGTGATCGATTTAGGGACAGAAGGAGTAGATCTGATCACAGCAAAACGGATCTAGAGAAGACTTGTCACCGTGCTGACTGCTGAGGAAGAAGCATCACTGCATCAGTAGGTGGTGGATCAAGGAGATTTACTCGTAGAGTTTGTTTCTGATAGGAAGAGGTAAACCGTTCGGTTTAAATTCAACCACTGAAAAAAATTCCAGCATTGGCAAGCCAAGTAACACTCGGGCGTCAGTCAATTAGACGGATTTGGGACAAACCTTTGTACTTAGTTAGTATACAAAATTGATGTCATTAGTTTTATATTCGAAGATACTTAGTTGGGATTGTAATTTTGCATCATATAAACATAAATGAAAATTTGAATAGAGTAATTCTTAACCGAAGTCTTTCCTCCTTGAAATAAAATATACCTTGTAAAAGAAAAGGAGTAATTTACATCTACGGGCTCCAATTATACTGCACGGGGATTCTCGGAGCATCCTCAACAGAGCGGTGATTGGTTTATTGTGACTGCCCTCTATACACTTCCTGTCGACCTCCAAAAAAAAAACCAATAACAAAACATCATCCTATGCTTCTTCCAAAATCCTGAAATCTACAAAGATGAGCCAGCTGTTGTTATGTACAGAGACTCAGCTCATGAAACTGTCACCCTGCGACTGCCCTTCATATCCCAGCAGTGCAAACTTCACATGGATCCCGATCTTCCCTCCCTCCTTCACAAGCTTCGCCGCGATCACCAGCCAGTGGCCCGGGACGTCGTGTGGCCCTTTTATCACCTCCGAAATGTCGACGAACTTGAGGAGCTTCCTGGACCGGAGCGGGATGGGCGGTCCATCGGGGTAGACACCTGAGTTCAGCTGCACCGGCTCATGCTTCGCCTGCTGGTGGGTGTCACGCTGCGTGAAAGGGGAGCTCAGTGTCGTGCTGATCGTCGTCAGGAAGCTCCCCTTCTGAGACGCCGCCGGAGCATTCGTCCACTCGGTCCTCTGGATGGTGCAGTTGGAGATGTGGGTGTAGAGGAGGCGCAGGTGGAGGACCTTCTTGGACCAGGTCCCCTTGGTGACGAGCTGGGCGCCAGTGACGACGAAGACTCCGCCTGGGGCTTTCTTGTGCCACTCTGGGTTGTACTTGATGGCGGAGGTGCAGACGCACGAGTAGTTCTTCCACTGGATGGCCTCGATGTACCTGGGTCACTGTCTTCGGACTCGCGCCATTCTGACATTGAAGATGCCACGGAGTCTCCAATCATGCTTGGAACACTGGAGAGGTGCTGGACATGGATGGCCAACCGGTTGCACTTCCGGCCCTCCAGGTATAGCCGTAGGCCAACCACCGGTTTCTGAGAGCTAGATACCTTGAAACAACAAAGGAGAGCAAAAACATGTAAATAAATAGGTACAAACTGTATCTTCACTGAAAGAAGGGATTCTCCCAGAAGAGAATGGCTATTAAATGAAACTCCTGAAGTCCAAACTGTCAACAATTTACCATCTTATTTCAGTCCTCAGAGACAGACTAAACTTACCATTTGGCAACATAAGTAAAAGCTGGATGACTGGACAAAACAACGTGTTTAAATCTAAAATGTAAATTAACATTCTGGTACCTGAGAAGTGCTGACATGTAGTTTGGGGCCGAGAAATCTGAACTGCATTGAAGGGTAGGAGCCTTTTCTCTTTTGGGGCCCAAGGACAAGCTCGTTGAACATAGGTGCCCATTGTAGAGGAACTTGAAACTCCAAGAAATATTGCAAGTCTTGAAGATCAGGTTTATCTGGGAAAACAATCATTATAAGATTTTACCCAGTAATGACATTCTACTGGCAAGTAAAATGTAGTTGTTCTAAAAAGAGTAATACAATAAAAGTTTTTAAAAAAGACTTGTTCTCAAGACTTACAGCGAAGATATAGATTGATGGCATGGCTGAGGTAACCACTACCAGGAATACCAGTTAGAAGAGAGGTGATGGGGACAAATTTAAACATAATGGCATCAGGTTTCTTTGCCACTGTTTGCAGCCATTTGGAGTGGTTGGGCAGGTATGCTTCTCCTCCCCTCTTCGAACATGTAATTGTCAGGCCCTGTTTGGAGTAGCGGACATATAATTTTTGTCACCATATCAAGAGACAGCTAAAATTGACAGTAAGTTATATAAGAAAATACATACATCCTTGGTTGATGTTTCAGAGAAACTAGAAAGGTGCAGGTTATTAGGTTGCTGCACTATCCTGACAAAAACATCAGGCACCTGTAATAAAAATGGATCAGATTAGCTAAATTTTGGCCCAATATATGAGAACACAAACTGAAGACAGAAATATATCTGTACCTTGCTCTTGCCATCCTTTGTCTTGCGATGAATTGGGGAGTGGTTCTTACCATCAGAAAATAAGAAATCACCAAGGTCCTCCAGATGCAACTTAAGATCAGCAGTTGAAATGGTTGAAGAATGACTTTGTTTAACACATATGACATCCTGACCTCCGATTCCCATTTCAATAATTATATGTGTCCCATAAGTCTTGATAAACCTGATATTCATAAGATTAGCAGGTTTTATATCAAAACAACAGTTTGATGTATTTATGGTGGTTTGGAAAATTTGTTGCCAGGTAAGTTCATCTTTTTTAGACAAAATAAGGTTACATGTTTAAGAAAATTAGAAAGTTCTGAAAAAGAATCCCTGGTTTGTAGTTCTCAGGTCAAGAACTGCAATATTGCAGACGAGTATATACGACTCATTATGGTTAGTATTAACAAAACCAAAACAAAGAAACATGGCAAACTAGAAATCTAGAAAATAATCCAATCTGAAACTATTTATATGTGAGTCTCCAGAACGTAGCAATTGGTTACTTATAGATGGCATTTTTCATTTGTTAATTAATGTCTTCAATTTATAGGAAAAAAGCTAGGAGCCTAGGACTGAAGTAAAGAACAACATATAGCAGATCTAAAAATACAGCATGGCAAAGAAAATGACAGGTCAAATCTCAGAGAACACGATAAGAACATAAAGAAATCATATTGTTTGAATGCAAGAACAAACGAATTATGAGTAACAGGGCTAACATAGTGTCTTACCATGATAATGCAACAGGATCCCACTTGGAAGGAACAGCCTTTTTGACTTCATCTCGAAGAACTAATGGAGAAGCCTTTAGGTGCAAATTGTACAAAGAAATGAAATATCCGTCGAATGCTAGATGCTTGGTCTCTTTGGCATCAGTCAACCAAGCTCCACTTAATTCAAAGAGAGCGTTAAAATAGCCTGAAGGAACTTTCCCTTGGACTGAAGATTTCTGATTAAGCAATTCTGACATCTGATCAAGAAAATCAAAATGTGAGCAGAATAAATTGTAAACATTTTGCAGATAGAGTTCCACAGCTGTACTTAAGAGCATAATGAACTTCATAGTCAAACTTTCTTGAGTCGCCAATTAACCTTTTTATCAATTCTACTGGCACATTACTAGTAGAAAGTAAAATTCTATTGAATAAATAAATAAACCAATAAAGAAATAGTCTCTTTTAACCATGATAAACAGGGTATACCTACCTCCAAAAAGTGAAAGGAGCAGATTTTCACTGTTACAACCCAAAATACTAAACCATTTTTAGAAAATAATACAGAAAAAGAAACACCGAGCTAGCATAAAAGGGTGCATTGAACAGTACGAAACACAGCTCTGGAGTTAGAATTTACCAGAAACAGGGCAATATGAAATGTTAAAGTGTTAAGCAGATAGATGGTAACCTAGTCATGGTCTTGACTCATAAGCGAATGACACAAGCCTACCATTACCATGTGAATTGTACATAAACCAAGCCGTCAGGTAAAGCTGCTTTTCACCTCGAAAAGCAAGAAGGTTCTACACATTTAACAGGCCCACATGGTCCAATGACATGCTGCAGTCGTGCACCGGAAATACATGAAATTAGTTTTGTCCAAAACCCTCCAAAAGTCCCACAATGTTTTATCATAAACTCGCATTATATACCAGCTCCCATGACAGGGACTAGCTTTTCCTCTGCCACGGGTTACACATCATTTGCTATCATTCAGTTATTGAGTAAAAGAAAGTCTTAAAGATTTCTCCCTGGAGTGGTTTCACATTTGCTTACTGCCGTCCACAAGATTTCACTGGCAAAGCCCTGAAAGGCTGAAATCCACCGGAAGCTACGAGTCTGAATGTCACAGGAGTCCTAATCACACATCAGCATGATGTTAGGGCAGTCCCAATGGTGTATTGATGATGGTTTCTATCCTTATTAAATGACTTGACACGTAGGTAAAATGCTGACATGGCACCCTAATTAATGATGAAAGAGAACACAAATCCTAGACCTGGTTTCTTCATTAAGAAATCAGGTCTTCACTCTACCCAATGCACCAAGAAACTATGAAATCACCATTGGGAAGAAACAACCAGTTTCTAGGGGGCTCGTGGCACACTCTCATTGGAGGAAGAAGATAGAGTTGAGAGAGAGAAAGAGAAAATAATTATTACTCGAAGACACCTCAATTGTGGAAGATAGTTTCTATATATGATTTCTTGTGCTACGAAAATTGTGTCAGTTTTTTCCATTGGGACTGCCCTAACGCACACCGAACCGATTCGTTGAAGGAGTTGCACAGAACTTAATTGCTGCCTGCCAGATCGAGGAGCCATGATGAAGGCAGGCAATATCCCCAGACGATAATGGTGGCCGCCAAACTCCGGTAGGCCGTAGGCATCAGGCACGCAGCAAAAGGGATCATTCCAGGACGCAAGACATTCCCCGGCGTTAACGAGGGCTTCCCCAATGCATGCTTTTTGCTTGTAGCCTCAAGTGTCATGTAGGCTCGGATAAAAAAAGTAGAAGCTCTAAACTTGTCATATTGTCTTGGTGAAAATACATATGCCCGATTGTAGCCAATATTTTATTGCAAATAATTCCGACAACCTCCGGGGAAAAAAGGGCATTTACTTATTATAGAGATGGTGCGATTTGACTCTTTTTTTTTTAGCCCTACCTATACCTCATTCTTACAAGAAAGAGAGAGGGTTCGCATAGAGAGAACAAAATTTGTAAAGGAAACCCGCGCTTGGGGAAGTTAAGGAGAGAGAAAATGGTCCATTCTAAAAAAGAAGAGGGAGAGAAAATAAATGTGTGACATAATAAAAGGAAAAAATTACTTTAGGAGCCACAAATAGTTGTAGTTTGTATTGTGTACATAATAGCCTCAACATTTACTAATATATGTGGATCACTTTAGTGTTAGCTTCCATTGGTGGTGCCCTGAATGGAAAGGCCGTAGCAGCTCGATCCTGATGCTCCGCAGCCCAAGGAAAGTTACTACGCGGTTGGTGGTGGTGGGGGCGTGCAGACTAGCTAATGCTACTAGTACAGTACTACAGAATTTGTGCCCCCACGCAAAAGAAAAGAAGATTGAACTGTTGACGATGATGATGATTGAACTTTAAGCACAGGACTTGGATTGGTTGACTGACATATTTTGCGAACGAGAAAGGTAATTGCCATACCGCGTTAATTTTTTTTTAAAAAAATATAAATAAAAGAAGAAACGATGAAACAATTGAAAGGCAAAGAGAAATTTTGACGCCCAGATCAGAAATGCGGTCCCCGTTCCCAAAATCGGGCAAACCCGAGGGATACGAGAAGAGAAGGTGAATCTGACACGCACTCCGTCTCCAATCAATCAACAACCATGAGCTGTTGATTCGTCCAGCGATGTTGCGGACGCACGCAACAGAAACCAACAACAAGACCGCAAAGGCATGATGAATCCAACCCCATCCGATCCCCCGAAATCCCTGGCCAATCACGGCGTCACAACAGCAACCCGCGGGACAAAACAGGGCAGCCAGGTCCGTCCGATCACGCGGCGGCGGCGCGCTGGGAGTGGAAGTAGTGGAAGCAGGAGAAGGGAGGATGGAGACCGCAGCGCGCGGGCGTGGTACGCACCTGGTTGAACTCGAGGACGTCGGAGCGGAAGCGGATGCGGTCGCCCTTGTCGACGCCGACGTCGCGCGGCACCCCACGGAGCGTGGCCCCGCCGCCGCCCGGGAGCGGAACGTCCCTTGTCTCCTCCCCGAGCTCCACCAGGCGCCGGCCCTCGCTGGCCTGCTTGGCGAACCGCAGGCGGAAGTCGGACGTGAGGTCGAACCCGGCGCCGAGCGCCCGCACCACCTCGTCCACCACTTCCATCACTGCACGACTCCTCTCCCTGCTCCTCTTCTTCTGCTCCTCTTTATCTAATCTAAGATGAGAAGATCCAGCTACGGCCTACGGACGATGATGAAGCACCCAACCACCGCCCGAGCGCAAGTCTCCTGTGTTCAACGCAAGAGCCAAGAGGAGAGAAGAAGATGAAGAGGGAAGGTTTGACTATGGAAAGGTCGGACGAATGGGGTTTGGTGGGAATGCGGCACGTGGGGCCCGCAAGGGAAGCGGGAAGGAAGAGGAGAATGCCGCGAGGGCAAGGCTATTGCCAGTGCGGTGACACACAAACACAAGACACAGGGGTCGCCGGGTCGGATCGGCGGATGGATCGGATCGGACCAGAGGCAAATAGACGCGGACGGGTAGTCTTTTGCGCGGTTTTTGCCGCCGCAACCGCGCGGTCCCGATCCCTCTCGGCTGACGGCTACGGCCCACCGCGGTCCCTGTTGGCTGTTGCCCGGACCAGATTGGGGCTGCAACTGCAATGCGTAAAGGCTACAAGCTGTGCAAGAAAGACCATACATATATCTCTTCTTCTATCTTCTATCTTCTATTTACTTATACAACTAAAAAATACGGATCACAATCGTCCACCGGGCGTGCGAAATGTCGCTCGCTCCCACGCTCGCCCGGCGCTTCGCAATCGTCCCCGAGCGATCGAAACCCCGCCCGACATTCTCTCGCCTCCCCCACGCGAGTGCACGGTCCGGCGGTAAATATGGAAGATCAACCAATCTCCGCCCGGCGCTCCATGCCCCCTCCCCAAAATCTCGAGACACCTTCTTCAAATCGCCCGTCGCCTCCTCCCCCGAAGCTCACCTCCTTCCCAGCATTGCCCCCACGCTCGCCTATGGCTCCGCATCCCTCCCCCAGATTTTTTTGCATGTCCGGCCATGGCTACGGGCGGATGTTTGATGTGGTATGATGTGGTCGTGGCACACGGTGACTCGACGGTGGCGGCGGCGAGGTTTCTAAGCAGGAAGACTTCCATTGCCATCGCTCCGACGGCAAGCCGCAACGTGTCCCTCCCTACGCTCGCACGCTTGCCCGTTGCAGCGTCCCTCTCTCACAAGTTCGGTCGTGGCAGCGGGCGGAGGAGCAGGCCTAGATCCCCTTCTCCGTTGAATTGAGGCCTCCTTCACACATTCCTATCTGTATCGACATGGATTAGGCCCAACACGTGTTCGATAAAACGCCAATGCCCTCAAGGTAATCAAAGTTTCTTACATCGTGATGATTTCCGGTTATCAATGCCCACTGCGACCTCACTGAAATTCAGATTCCTATATTCTCTTCAGCTTCTTATCCTCCAAGGTTGATTCTCTCGCATTCATGACATCATCGTGCCTTCGGCCTAATATGAAACCCTGCGGCTTTCGTGCTGCCATGACTCGAGGAGAGCTGTTCATCAACTTCACACGGGCTGCGCATAGGTTGTATGAGTGGCTCTTGGTGTTCATCAAATGGCTCAACACAGCCACAAGCTTGACGGTGTGAGCACCCAGGTTCAATGCGGTTGCACACTGGTGGTGCCATGTATGACATGAAATTCCTAATTGGCACACAGCGTCATATATATAGGTGATTGACGCTGACACTTACCATGCTGTATTCTTGCTACAAATTGTTTTTCTGCCTGTTATTAATTGTTTGCTGGCTGTTTTACTCAGTGCTAAGATTGATGTTATATATATAGGTTCAATGCTAAGATTGATTGCTATCAGTCTATCTGAGTAAATGCTTAAGCCTAATTGATATCATTGTAGCTGTAAAACTTAATAAGGTTTCCTTAATATAACGTAGGGTGAATATCCAGCTGCTTTCCTGTAACTATGGTTCTTTAGCATCTCTGTACCAGTTTGGTGTACAAGAAGCCTGCTTGACATATTCAAGTAAAAAAAACTATTGAGTTTGGGCTAAATAAGGGGTAATGCTGATTTTTTTTTTCACTCAGCATTGTTTTCGATATGCTGTAATGTTGAGTATTGACATCTTCAACTTTTTTGTGTGACAATGCAGTTGGGTGTTTTTGGTTTCAATGATAAAGAGCTCTCTTAAGCTGCATAATGATGGAGAACTGTGCAGCACAACACCTGCATTTTCGGGTGAGGCAGGTGCCATGCTTGGACATCTTAACGGCAATGTCCTTGTCAGTCTCAATCACTAGAGCTTTCATATATCTTGTTACTTGTTTATGGCTATGATCTCTGATATAATTTAGAGTCTGAAATGAGTTTTGAAATTTGAGCATTTTCTAGAATAACATAGTTCTATGGCACTGAAATCCGACCCAGCTGATCAATATTATAAGTACTTGACTGTTATACACAAAAAGCTGCCAACAACATATGGATAAGTATAAAGCTAGATACTTTCATGCAAAGTTTTGGATTAGAATCTATTCAGTGCAGCAAGGTCATTTCGTATTTAGCTGTGATAGAAGGACATCGACTGGAAGATTTAATGCAAGATAAAGAGAAATGCAAGTGACAAGATGATGCTCGCCCTTGTTGTTAGCTGTCTCCATGATTTCTCAACTTTTGATTTTTTTTTATCTAAAGAGAGATGTTTGCCTCATGGGTGATATTCCTCATGAGTGATATATGTAATGGTTGCTATATAACCGGAATGCTAGAACATTCAATTTGTGTTCATGCAGGGAGATATGTCCCACATCAACATTTCCTTCGCAGGAACTTTTCTTGCAGAAAAAAACAAAAGATGATTGTGGAGCAATTCCTTATAGGAATGACTCCTTCAGTCTAGATGCAAATGTTCTTTTATTTGTGAGGAAAATTGTTTTTTTTTTCAAAAACGAAAGTGCACATGTATTTAATTCTCAATGAAATGAAAGAAACTGGACTATTATTCTCCAAGCTACGATGACATAACAGCCCAATGATCTTTGCAGCAGTTCACTCACTGAATATATTTAATTTAGATGAGCGCATGTAATTTTTTGTATGGATGGATAGATAGAGTACTCATGTATTTTGTATCTAGGTGGATTCATGAGCTTGTGTTCTCACTGGTTGGTCAATTATCATCTACGAATGTTGTTTTGTGTGGGTTTGGTGCCTTCTGTACGGATGGTGTTTGGTACAATTGCTTGCTAATGAAAATTATTTGGATGATAAATAAATAAACTAAAACTACAAACAGAAATAAAAACAATTAGATAAAAAAATATTGTTGGCCTCAACCAGGGAATAATGCCTTTTCCATTCTTCACTTATCGTCTTGAAAATTCTAAGGCTCATCCATTCTCCACTCATTGTTTTCTCTACTCATCGTCTTATAATTTTAACAATCATGACATTATTTAGCTCCCGTTGCAATACACGGACATTAACCTAGTGTGTCTATATATATATATATTAGAAATATCAGGTGACACAGTATCTTTACATGCTATCTATATAAAGGTTAAATGCTGCCAACCCATGAGCACCAACAATATATAGTATTGAATTTTTTGTGCTCTCATTCAAACTCACCTTATCTGTTTTATAGCCCTTTGGTTATTGTATGCACGTGATTTCAGTCACCCCAGATTATCCATTAGCTCTAATCTTTTAACTAGAGATGCTACAAATCTCTTACCTACATTAGAATTTATCCTAATTGTTTCATATGTGGTATGACCATGTTCTTTCTAAACCGCATGCAAGTGGTATATTGGAGAGGGCTGTTTTTTTCTTCAAAGGAATATAATCATGCGAGATCTTATTTTGTTGATAAAATCTTAAGAAATATTACATTAAAAATAGATTATATATTAAATATACGGTAAAAATATATTGCATTTGAAGCTTGATTATCTAAAAATCTAGAACTCCGTGTATGTAAGTAATATTTTCAGCTGTGATGTGTGTTCAACTGTTCATACAAAACCGATGCATGAGCAGCTGGTTTCGTGCCTCCCATGCCGCTCATACCACAACAACGTGAGGACCACTGCAAGGGCTATGAATGAATGGAATGGAGGGTTTGAATGAAAAGTGGTTTTGAAAAAATCGGTGGACTTACATGGACACCCATGAGTAGCCAGCACCTAGAAATGATTTTGAACAATGAGACGATGGTCCCTAGCTAAATGCCTCTTCGCAAAAGGCAAAAGCTAGCTAAGCAAAATGCTGACGAGACGCTGGCATTGTACTACTATACCGTTTATAGACACGTATCCACGATCCAGCACCGATGGTAGTTACCACCCCTTGATGTGCGTAAAGTATTTAATCGTACTAGACTATTTAGGATGATCATACTATACTATTTAGGGTAGTATGTGTATGAAGTATGCCATAAGTTTTGGAGTATCTTAAAATAAATATATAATCATACTCAAATTGATAAATAAGTATGAATATATAATATGATTTATTAAACATAAGACCATCCTTAATGTGAGTTTTATATCCCAGTTTCTAATGCTCTCGTGTGTTGGAAATAGTACGGAAGAGTTTTATGGGGATGAAACTCTCTCTACTGCCATTAAACTCTTATCATCGCTCTTTATAAATAGGATGTCATGTCAGCCTATTTATTTAATGCCCATGAAACTCTACGAAACTTCTATTGAGACTGACCTAAGGTCATCCTCAATGGGAGTTTCATGGCATAGTTTCACATGCAACAAAATTTTGGAAACAATGTGAAACTCTCTCTAGTCCCATGAAACTCTCATCACCTCTCTCTTCATTAATATAGTACCACATTAGCATATTTAATGCTCATGAAACTTGGATGAAACTTCATTGAGACTGACCTAAGAGTAACTACACGAAATACACACACAAACTAACCTGAACCTGCGTGAAATTGAGAATCGGAAACAAAGGGTGACATGTCTTTGGAATTTTGTGAGGAGGCATTTAATTTGTTTTTCCCATAGACATAGTAACTACACCAAGGCTTCCAGCTCTACACGAGAGATGTAGTCCAGAGCACACAACAACATCGCGAGGGGTCGGGTCGCCGATAAAGTTGGCCATGCAGCCCGAGGCCCGACGACCCAGCACACGGCACGCAGTTTTGGCACGACCTGAACCCGACCCGACCTGCAATGCCTCGTGCCCGTGCCAGCCCGGCCCGCATGGGCGTGCCATGCTTGGGCCGACCCCCTAGCCCGCGGGCGGGCACGGCCCGACACAGCTAATCAGCCAAAGCACGGGACGGCCCGGCCTGCCAGCGCCCCCCACTGGCAACGGCAACGCCCCAACCCTAACCCCCCCTCCCCCACATATTTAACCCCGCCGTCCCGCGGCTCCCCAAACCCTAGCTCATTTCCCTCCCCGCGACCCCCAGTCCCCCTCACCGCCGCGTCTCTTCGCCCGTTCACCGACGTCGAGAGCCTGACTGCCTGAGATCCAAATCTCCCCTCTCCGACTCGCTGTCGGCCCGTCGCTGCGTCGCCGGGACGCTCTAGCTCTCTCCAGTCTCCGTCTCCGCATCTCACCGGTCGCCGTCTCCGCCGTCCACCAACATCGATCTAGGTTCTCTGGTGTCCGGTGAACTTGATCCGCCTTCTCCTCCCTGTCTCCTCGACTCCTCTTGTCCTCCCTTCCTTCCTCTCTCGGTGATTATGTGAGTTCGTGCTCTGTCTTCCTTCCTCTGCCGCTCGTCGTCCGTTCTAACGGTCTGTCTGTCTCGACTGTTGTATCTCGTATTCTCTACTTCCTCGGGGGTCGGGGTCCTCGTCTTCACCGGTACCGGGCTCTGGTTGCGAAGGTGAGTAACCGGAACCCTAACCCTATTCCTAACTGTAACCCTAACTCGAAGCCTACCTAACCCACATTTCTTTCTTGCTATGACAAGTCAGTAGCCGATGCTTCGTCCTCTAGCTGCGGTGTAGAGCGAGCTCGGCGGCCACCCGTGCCGTTGAGGAATGGCACCGGAGAGGAAGAGGCCATGGCGGCAGTTGCCGATGCCGACATGGACCTGCCACCCGAGGGCGAGAACGACGACGATGTCCGAGAGGACGCTCGCGTCTTGTTTGGCATCGATCTCGAAGATGCTTCGAATCCGATCAATCTGGACGCTGACGACGGCGGTGGTGATGGAACGCAAGCCACGGTGAACTCAGACGCCTCTGCTCCTTCTGTCGCTGAACCTGGAAAAGGTAGGTCAGGTAAGCGCAAGTCTCCTGTGTGGCAAGATTTTGACGAGATCTTTGGTAATGTTCCTGGTAAAGCAGATCCTGTGTGCATTTTGGCAAAATGCAAACTGTGTAAAACTATTATATTTGCTAAATCTAGTGCTGGAACTGGTCACTTAAAGAGACACCTAGAAACTTGTAAGGCTAAAGTTGATAAAATTGCTAAGGTTCAGTCTAGGCTTGCTTATAATCCTGATGGATTTGTGTACAACTAGGAGTACAAACCTGATGTTGCTAGATCTGAACAGTGTCGTTTGATTGCTAAACTTGATCTGCCTTTACAGATTGGTGAGACTGATGCATTTGAAGAATATATTGTTAAGGCTCATAATCCTAGGTTTGTTAAAGTCTCTAGACAGCCCACCACTAGAGATCTTTACAAACTGTTTAATGAACGCCGTAATATTATTAAGAACAATGTGTTGTTTGGTGCTTCTTCTGTGTGTCTTACATCAGACATTTGGTCTGGTAATGCTAAAGAGGATTACATTAGTGTTGTGGCTCATTATGTGAATGCTGAGTGGGAATTAGTGAAAAAGGTTATTGGTCTTTAGGTTGATTGATGTGAAACATACTGGTGACAATATTGCTGAAAAAATTGGTGGTGTGATTCAAGAGTATGGTTTGCTTGATAAGATATTCTCTGTTACTCTTGATAATGCTTCCTCCAATGCTAAGGCTATAGAGACTTTGATCCCTATGTTTGCTGGTTATGTTGGTTCTGATCTTGAACCTACACCTAATGATCCTAATAAAGTAAAATATAATCTGATGCATCAACGTTGTTGGGAGTCCCCATGTGTTTTGGTTTTGAGTAATTGATGAAACCCATCTAAGTACTAACTTTGATCTCTAAGTGTAAATTATGAGATAGGTTGGTACATGTCATGTGATGGAGCAAGGTGGATCATGTGTGGATGGCACAAGCTCTAGCATGGTGGTGGAAAGGAAAATGGTGTGAAGGCAAAGGTGATTGCTAGCAACCATTTTCGGTTTGGTGATCAAGACATCATAGAGGATGTGATCACTTTTAAGATAGATAGCCATACTATCAAGGAGGGAGCTCTTAAGTATGATTACGGTTATCATGTGTCACTAGGTTCATATGCATTGCATTAAAATCTATTGAACCAAGTGAAACACCAATTTAATCCAAGATAATTGTGAACTAAAAGCTAACACACGAGAAAAAGTGTTGGGACCACTTAGTGTTGGCTCTTGGAAGCTTGGAGAAGTTGGAGAAGTGTTGGGCAGCTCAAAAGAGCTTCGGACTGAGGTCCAGACGCTAGGGTTTGGGTGTGTCCGGACCATCGCGTGTGCGTCCGGACACATACCCTAGGTGGCTCGGCTGAGGAGAGGAGACCGGACGCTGTTCGCGGTCCGGAGGCAAGGATCCGGACGCGCGTCCGGATGACCTGCCCTCTCTGTTGCTATCTGGGTGGAGCAACCGGACGCAAATGATGGTCCGGTTGGAGGAACCGGACGCGCGTCCGGAGAAAAGCGCTCTCTGGAGTGCTCCCTGCGTAGCGTCCGGACGCTACTGTTGTTGGGACCGGACCCGCACTGTTGTGTGCGTCCGGAGCCATGTGGCGCGCAGGGACGCGCGCGGGAAGAGGCCGTTTGAACTCGCAGGCTGACCGGACGCTGGCGCGTTGGTCCGGACGACGCTTGGCGCGCGACTGGAGGCCGCGTCCGGAGTGGCGAAGAGAGGGTTTGACCCTCGGCTGTTGAAGGGTCCGGACGCTGTTGTTGGTCCGAACCCCTGAGTGAAGTCCGTCCGGTGGTCGCGCAGAGGCTCTGTTTTGAGGGCAAAACGGCTAGTTGTGGGTGTGGGCTATATAAGGTGATATGGTCGGCCCCTTGGGCTATCTCTTGCACATTCTACTCACTCACACATTTGTGCTTACTTGAGAAGCTTCCACCACTCATCCTCTAAACATATTTGACATATTCTAGAGAGATAGAGTGAATCCAAGTGCATTGCTTTGTTGATTGCATACTAGTGGCACTTGGTGATCGTCGTCATTGCGGAGCTCTTGTTATTCTTGGAGATTGCCATCTCCTAGATGGCTTGGTGCGACGAGGATCGTTGAGCGGAGGAAGGTGATTGTCTCCGGCTCCGATCGGTGGATTGTGAGGGGTTCTTCAACCTACCCCGCGGAAGATTCGCGAAAGGTATCTCTAGTGGATTCTGCAAAGCTTGGGGATCCCCATCTTGTGTTGGTTGTGCGGCACCCTTGAACGGGTTTGGCTTGGATTGCCAATTAGCGCTTGAACCTCCAAGTGGGTGTATCGCTACAACGAGGACTAGCTTGTTGGCAAACAAGTGTACCTCGGTAAAAAATTTTGTGTCTCATTGTCTCTCTACCGAGGATTCATCTTGTGATTGATTGGTTATCTATTGGCTTATCGCTTCACGTTGGTATAATCATTCTATCTCTAGCTTTGCATTACATTCTTTATATTCTTGCAAAGTAGAGCCTCTAGCTTAGCTTGTGTAGCTTAGTCTAGCTTTAGTAGTCTAGCTCTTGTGTGTGACATAGAACATATCTTGCTAGTAACTAAAATTGGTAGATGGCTTGCCTAACCATAGAGCTAGAGCAAACTTGCTTATCGCTGTGTTTTATTCTAACAAGTTTGCTAAGTGTTGTTGTAGAAAATTTAATTAGGCTATTCACCCCCCTCTAGCTATTCCTAGACCTTTCAAGTGGTATCAAAGCTAGTACACCGTACTCAAAGGCTTAACAACCCACGCTGTTAAAATGGCTCAAGTCAACAACACCAAGAGGGCACCTAAGTTTGATGGCAACAATTATAGCTATTGGAAGGCCTTGATGACCACTTATCTTAAATCAATCAATCGGAAGATATGGTTGGTGGTCGACAAGAAGTTTGAGGTGGTAAATGAAGAGGCACCCACCCCGGCCGAAGAGGAGAAGCTCCAAAATAATGATATTGCCTTGAGTGCAATACATGAGGCAATCTCCAAGGAAGTCTTTGAGCAAATCAAAAACTTGGAGAGTGCTCATGAGGCTTGGAAGAAGCTAGAAGAGTCATATGAAGGGACTCAATCCATGAAGGGAGCAAAGACCTATATCTTGAAGGAGAAGTTTGCTAGCTTCAAGATGAAGGAAGATGAGAACGTGCCCGAGATGTTCAATAGGCTTGAGGTGCTTGTCAATGACCTTAAGTCACTTGGAGATAAGGTGGAAAACAAGGACTTCTTATTTAAGTTTCTAAGAAGTCTTCCCTCAAGATTTGAGATGCTAGTCACTCTATTGGTGAGAAGTGGATTGGACACAACCACACCAAACCAAATTCTTAGTGAGGTGATGACCGATGACACCTTTAGAGAAGACAAGGACAAGATTAGAGAAAACAAGGAAAAGAAGGATGATAAGAAAGATGAGAAGAAGTGTGGCATTCAAAGCCACATCATCATCAAAGGGCAAAGCAAAGTGTAATGAATCAAGCAATGGTGAATGCTCAAGCAATGATGATAGTGATGATGAAGAACAAATGATCCTCTTTGTCAAGAAATTTGACAAGTTCATGAAGAAGAAGGGCTATAGAGCTAAACGGAAGAACTCCTTCAAGAGCAAGAGCAATGACAAGAGGTGTTTCAAATGCAATAGCAAAGATCACTTCATTTCGGATTGCCCACATCATAGTGATAATGGAGATGAGAAGAAGGGTAAGAAGAAAGAAAAGAAAGAGAACAAGATGTTTCTCAACAAGAGCAAGAAGGAAGGCTCATATGTTGTCACTTGGGATAGTGATTCAAGTGAAGATGATGACTCAAGTGATGATGAGAAGAGATCAAGCAAAAAGAAGGCTCTTGCTAGCATTGCTATGAAGAACAAGATCTCTCTCTTTGACACTCCATCGACATGCTTCATGGCTAGGACAAATAAAGTACAATCCAATGATGAGTGTGATTCTAGTGATGATGATGATGATGAACCCACTAAAGATGAACTAATTGCAATGTTGAAAGATGCTAAGACTCACTTCTTCCTCACAAGAAAGAAGTGCAAAGCATTGCGAAAAGAGAATCATTCTCTCAAGCAATCCTTTGATGAGTTCAATCTTTCTCATGAGAGGTTAGAGGTAGCCCATGAGAAGCTTGAAAAAGCTCACTCTAAACTTGAAAAGGCTCACTCATCTCTTGTTGAGCAAAAGGAGAAAGAGCATGTTTCAACATGTAATATGGGAACAACTTGTGATATAATTGATGAATCATTCTATCAACCCATCATCATCACCCCAACTAACCCTTCTTGTAGCACATCTAAGTCTACCTCTTCTACTAGTGATGTTGTCACTTGTGACACTACACTAATGGTTGAGAATGAGACCCTTAAGAGGAAGGTTGGTAAGCTCACTCTAGCATTAGGCAATGCCTATGGTGGAGACGCCCACTTGCTTAAGTGCTTGGGTAGCCAAAGGTTCTCCCTTTACAAAGAGGGACTTGGCTATACCCCGAAGAAAGGCAAGACAACCTTTGCAACTCCAAAGCCTCGCTTTGTGAAGAGCAATGGTCGGTTTTGCACTAGTTGCAAGCAAGTAGGGCATGAAGAGCAATATTGCAAACTAAACCAAAGCAAGATAAAATTTACACATACATCTATTCGCTTTGATTCTAGTTATATGATTACCAAGGGCAAGAAAGGTGTGATAGCTAAGTACATGGGTACACCCAACGAGAGCTCAAAGAAGAAAGCTATTTGGGTACCTAAGTCCTTAGTCACTAACTTTGGAGGACCCAAACAACAATGGATACCTAAGAAGAATTGAATCTTTTTTAGGTCAATTATAAAGCATAAGGGAGACATTAGGTGCTTGATAGTGGGTGCACTCAACATATGACCGGAGATTCAAGAATGTTCAACTCTATCAAGCCAAATGATTGCAATGGGATTGAATCTATCACATTTGGTGACAATGACAAAGACAAGGTCAAAGGGCTTGGTAAGATTGCTATATCCAATGACATGAGCATATCCAATGTGTTGCTAGTAGAGAGCTTGAACTTCAACTTGCTATTCGTAGCTCAATTTTGTGATCTTGGATTTAAATGCATCTTTGGAGTTGATGATGTAGAGATAATAAGTGTAGATAACTCTAACTTGATATTCAACGGATTTAAATATGAGAATCTATACTTAGTTGATTTCAATGCCAAAGAAACTCAATTGTCAACTTACTTGCTATCCAAATCTAGCATGGGTTGGTTATGGCATAGAAGGCTTGGTCATGTTGAAATAAGGCAATTGAACAAATTAGTCAAGCATGATCTAGTTAGAGGCTTGAAAGATGTGGTCTTTGAGAAATATAAGCTATGTAGCTCTTGTCAAGCCGGGAAATAAGTTGGAAATACTCACCCTAGTAAGAGCATGATGAGTACTTGCAAACCATTTGAGCTCTTGCACATGGACTTGTTTGTACCAACCGCCTACACTAGCATTGGTGGAAACAAATATGGCTTTGTGATAGTTGATGATTTCACTAGATATACATGGGTATTCTTCTTGAGTGACAAGAGTGAAACATTTGATACATTCAAAGTCTTTGTCAAGAGATGCCAAAATGAATTTGAAACAACTATCAAGAGAGTAAGGAGTGACAATGGTAGTGAGTTTAAGAATACAAGAATTGATGAGCTTTGTGATGAATATGGAATCAAACATCAATTCTCGGCCAAGTACACACCTCAATCAAATGGGCTTGTTGAGAGAAAACATAGGACACTCATTGATATGGCAAGATCTATGTTTAGTGAATACAATGTGAGTGATTCTTTTTGGGCCGAAGCTATCAACACGGCTTGCTATTATAGGAACCGACTCTATTGCCACAAAATGCTTGAGAAGACACCTTATGAGCTATTGAATGGAAGAAAGTCAAATATTGTATACTTTAGAGTATTTGGATGCAAATGTTATATCTTAAAGAAAGGTGCAAAATTGAGCAAATTTGAGAAGAAATATGATGAAGGCTTCCTACTTGGCTACTCAACTACAAGCAAAGCATTTAGAGTATGGAATCTTACTCATAACATCGTTGAGGACGTACATGATGTGGAGTTTGATGAAACAAATGGATCTCAAGATGAGAATGCTAACCATAATGATGTGAGAGGTGAATCATTGGCCAATGCAATGAAGAATATGGATATTAGGGACATTAGGCCGAAGCAAGTGGATGATGAACAAGATATTGAAGATCAAGTGAATCCTTCATCCAACATGTAACTCAATGACAATCAAGCTAGTTCATTCTCTCCAACTCAAGATCAAGAAGCTAGTTCATCTATTCTACCCAATGATCAACCAAGTATAAGCAATCAACTTCCAATACTTCAACCTACATTTATTGCAAGAGATCATCCTATAGATCATATTATTGGAGATATCACTAGTGGTGTACAAACAAGATTAAGATTGACTTCATTTTGTGAATACTATTCTTTTGTATTATCTATTGAGCCAACTAAGATTGAAGAGACTTTGCAAGATATTGATTGGGAAAATGCTATGCATGAAGAGCTCAACAACTTCACTAGAAATCAAGTTTGGGAGCTAGTTGAGAGACCAAAGAACCACAATGTCATTGGCACTAGATGGGTCTTTCGCAACATGCAAGATCAAGATGGAATAGTGGTGAGAAACAAAGCAAGATTAGTTACACAAGGTTACACTCAAGTAGAGGGTCTTGACTTTGGAGAAACATATGCACCGGTGGCAAGGCTAGAAGCAATAAGGATTCTATTGGCTTATGCTTGTGCTCACAACATCAAGCTCTATCAAATGGATGTGAAGAGTGCATTTCTCAATGGGTACATCAATGAATTAGTATTTGTTGAGCAACCACCCGGTTTTGAAGATGACAAGAAACCCAACCATGTGTACAAGTTAAGGAAGGCATTATATGGCTTGAAGCAAGCTCCAAGAGCATAGTATGAGAGGTTGAGAGATTTCCTCCTCTCTAAGGGATTCATTATGGGCAAGGTTGATACTACCCTATTCACCAAGAAGATTGGGAAGGACTTGTTTGTGTTGCAAATCTATGTGGATGACATTATCTTTGGGTCAACCAATCAAGAGTTTTGTGAAAAGTTTGGCACAATGATGGCTAAAGAGTTTGAGATGTCTATGCTTGGAGAGCTTAGTTACTTTCTTGGTCTTCAAGTCAAACAATTGAAGAATGAGACTTTTGTTAGTCAAGACAAGTACATCAAGGACATGCTCAAGAAGTTCAATCTAGATGAAGCAAAGTCTATTAGTACACCAATGGGAACAAATGGAAATTTGGATGGTGATGCTAGTGGCAACATGGTAGATCAAAAGCTATATAGATCAATGATTGATAGTTTACTATGTGTGACCGCATCAAGACCGGATGTCATGTTTAGTGTATGTATGTGTGCAAGGTTTCAAGCATCTCCTAAAGAGAGTCATTTGAAAGCCACAAAGAGGATATTAAGATATTTGAAGCATACACCTAATGTTGGGTTATGGTATCCTAAAGGATCAAACTTTGAATTACTTGGATATTCCGACTCGAACTATGCGGGTTGCAAGATAGAAAGGAAAAGCACATCGGACACTTGTCAATTGCTTGGAAGATCACTAGTCTCATGGTCATCAAAGAAGCAAAATAGTGTGGCACTCTCTACAGCCGAAGCCGAGTATATTAGTACGGGGAGTTGTTGTGCACAAATACTTTGGATGAGAGCTACTTTGAATGATTTTGGAGTCAAATTCAAGCAAGTGTCTTTGCTATGTGACAATGAAAGTGCAATCAAGCTTACCAACAATCCGGTTCAACACTCAAGAACAAAGCATATTGATGTCCGCCATCATTTCATTAGAGATCATCAATTGAAAGGGACATTTCTATCACTAGTGTTGGCACCGAAGATCAATTGACCGATATCTTTACCAAGCCACTAGATAAGAAAAGGTTTTACAAGCTAAGGAATGAATTGAATATACTTGATTTCTCCAACATGAGTTGATGCAACCCCACTTATATGACATGTCTCTACTCCAACAATGCAAGGTAAAAGTTGATTTGAGAGCATTCATACATACCTTGTTAGGACTTGTGTAGAGTATCTAGTCATCACTTATGCTTCTAGGCTCATTCATGAAAATAAAATATTTGATGCTTATATGGTGCCACTATAGCTTCTATGAGTTGATATGATCTAGTGGTGGCATATGACATGTTGATGTGCTTGTAATCCTAATGTTTGCTCTATGTCTATGAACTCAAAGTGTTTAATTCAATATAGGCAAGATAACCATTTTAGCATGTGTGAATAAGCTTGTCTATGGTTTAAACCGAATTAAATATCTTGGACAATTAGCTTAGATCAAGCCAAAGTTAAAAACAATATTTCACCTTATCTCACACTAAGGGGGAGCTATAACTTGAATATCTATAATTGATCCCACCTTTTTGTGTCAATTGGATGACAAAGGGGGAGAAGTTATGAAAGATATTATCATGGGGGAGAAAAGATCAAGGGGGAGAAGTTGAAAAGATATAACATGGGAGAAAAATAAAAAAATCAATTTTAAAAAGAGAACATACAAATAGGGGGAGCAAGCTCATGAACACCATTGTTGCATTTGAATGTTTGCATCCTCATATGTATTGTTGCACAAGCACTTCAAATTCAAAATACATATTTGTGTGGTGCTTGCTAGTAATACAAATTGAATGATGATTGATCAACTAACATGCATAGGTTGATTAGCTTTGACCCTTGTAGCTTCAAGCATTCTCTAAAAACGTTGATCTTAATGTTGATCTCATAAGGTTATCTAGTTGTTGTTGCAAGTGGTGTCTAGCTAATCATGGTGCTAAGGGTGATTCTAAATTCCGCACTCCGATGGTATCACGCTTCAAAGGTCTAACTCTTACATCTTAGCATAATTTGGTAACTATTTACTCTCCCAGAATGCCTATCTATACATATGTGCAAAACTTGAACAAAACTCATGAAGCAAATATGTAGGGGGAGCTAATAACTACCAAAACCGAATTTGTGTAGCTTGTCCAAATCTTGAATCTTTGATTAAAATGCTTGGACAAGCAACTTAAGTTCAAAATGATTATATTTCATATCTTTTATGGAAAGGTTGTCATCAATTACCCAAAAAAAGGGAGATTGAGAGTCCCCATGTGTTTAGATTTTGAGTAATTGATGAAACCCACCTAAGTACTAACCTTGATCTCTAAGTGTAAATCATGAGATAGGATGATACATGCCATGTGATGGAGCAAGGTGGATCATGTGTGGATGGCATAAACTCTAGCATGGTGGTGGAAAGAAAAAATAGTGTGAAGGCAAAGATGATTGCTAGGAACCATTTTCGATTTGGTGATCAAGACATCATAGAGGATTTGATCACTTTTAAGATAGATAGCCGTACTATCAAGAAGGGAGCTCTTAAATATGATTACGGTTATTATGTGCCACTAGGTTCATATGCATTGCATTAAAATCTATTGAACCAAGTGAAACACCAATTTAATCCAAGATAATTGTGAACTAAAAGCTAACACACAAGCACAAGTGTTGGGATCACTTAGTGTTGGCTCTTGGAAGCTTGGAGAAGTTGGAGAAGTGTTGGGCAGCTCAAAAGAGCTTCGGACTAAGGTCCGGACGCTAGGGTTTGGGTGTGTCCGGACCATCGCGTGTGCGTCCGGACACATACCCTAGGTGGCTCGGCTGAGGAGAGGAGACCGGACGCTGTTCGCGGTCCGGACGCGCGTCCGGATGACCTGCCCTCTCTGTTGCTCTCTGGGTGGAGCAACCGGACGCAGATGATGGTCCGGTTAGAGGAACCGAACGCGCGTCCGAAGAAAAGCGCTCTTTGGAGTGCTCCCTGCGTAGCGTCCGGACGCTACTGTTGTTGGGACCGAACCCGCACTGTTGTGTGCGTCCGGAGCCATGTGGCGCGCAGGGACGCGCGCGGGAAGAGGCCGTTTGAACTCGCAGGCTGACCGGACGCTGGCGCGTTGGTCCGGACGGCGCTTGGCGCGCGACTGGAGGCTGCGTCCGGAGTGGCGAACAGAGGGTTTGACCCTCGGCTGTTGAAGGGTCCAGACGTTGTTGTTGGTCAGGACCCCTGAGTGAAGTCCGTCCGGTGGTCGCGCAGAGGCTCTGTTTTGAGGGAAAAACGGCTAGTTGTGGGTGTGGGCTATATAAGGTGATATGGCCGGCCCCTTGGGCTATCTCTTGCACATTCTACTCACTCACACATTTGTGCTTTCTTGAGAAGCTTCCACCACTCATCCTCTAAACATATTTGACATATTCTAGAGAGATAGAGTGAATCCAAGTGCATTGCTTTGTTGATTGCATACTAGTGGCACTTGGTGATCGTCGTCATTGCGGAGCTCTTGTTATTCTTGGAGATTGCCATCTCCTAGATGGCTTGGTGCGACGAGGATCGTTGAGCGGAGGAAGGTGATTGTCTCCGGCTCCGATCGGTGGATTGTGAGGGGTTCTTAAACCTACCCCACGAGAGATTCGCGAAAGGTATCTCTAGTGGATTCCGCGTAGCTTGGGGATCCCCATCTTGTGTTGGTTGTGCGGCACCCTTGAACGGGTTTGGCTTGGATTGCCAATTAGCGCGTGAACCTCCAAGTGGGTGTATCGCTACAACGAGGACTAGCTTGTTGGCAAACAAGTGAACCTCGGTAAAAATTATTGTGTCTCATTGTCTCTCTACCGAGGATTCATCTTGTGTTTGATTGGTTATCTATTGGCTTATCGCTTCACGTTGGTATAACCATTCTATCTCTAGCTTTGCATTACATTCTTTATATTCTTGCAAAGTAGAGCCTCTAGCTTAGCTTGTGTAGCTTAGTCTAGCTTTAGTAGTTATCTAGCTCTTGTGTGTGACATAGAACATATATTGCTAGTAACTAAAATTGGTAGGTGGCTTGCCTAACCATAGAGCTACAACAAACTTGCTTATCGCCGTGTTTTATTCTAACAAATTTGCTAAGTGTTGTTGTAGAAAATTTAATTAGGCTATTCACCCCCCTCTAGCCATTCCTAGACCTTTCAGTTGTGCTTGCCATATTATTAATCTGGTTGTGAAATCTGGTTGAAAAGGATCAAACCATACATTGAGGATTTTAGAACTGGTATTAGTTTTTTGAATTCATCTAATCACATAATTGCTATGTTTAAGAATTATTGCAATGCTCAGGGTGTAATACCTAGAAAGTTTGGCTTGGATATGGATGTTAGATGGAATGCCACATACCTTATGCTCAAACACTTGATTCCTTACAAGAATGTTTTTTCTGTGTTTATCAATGCTAACTATGGCAAAACATTGTTAACCGCCAAGCACTGGTATGTTGCTGAAAAGATTTATGAGTTCCTAGAAGTTTTTTATGATTCAACTGTTGTTCTATCTGGTATTTACTATCCAACTACTCCACTAATTATGCACCATCTGCTAGAAATTGCCACTCATTTGAATGAAGCTGAAAATATGAAACTTAAATTCCTTAAATACTGGAAGAACATACCTATCTTATATTCATTTGCATTTGTTCTTGATCCTAGAGGTAAAATGAGGGGTTTGTTTAATGTTCTTAAAATACTACAAGAAAAAGTTGGTTTTGACTACAGTTCTTATTATGCTTATGTGAAAAATTGAATTATTCAAATTGTTTAACAAGTATGAGCAAAAGTTTGGCTCTTACAGGTCTCAAAGAAGGTCTTCACAGCCTACAAACACTACTGGTAAGAAAAAACTAAGGATGGGGGAGAATTTTTGGAGGTCCTGGTAATTCTGGTGTTGTTGGACCTTTCCCTACTTGTGCCCCTTCTTCATCTGCTTCTACTGCTTCTTGTGAACTAACTGCTTACCTGGACAATGACAATATCACTATATATGAGGATGACTTTGACTTGCTTCTCTGGTGGCGTGACCATAAGCTAACCTATCATGTGCTTTCTATCATGGCCAAAGACATTATTTCTGTTCCTGTTTCAACTGTGTCTTCAGAGTCCTGTTTTAGCATGTCAGGAAGGATTCTTGAAGAGCGGCGCCGACGATTGTTGCCGGAACATGTAGAGGCCCTTATGTGCATCAAGGATTGGGAGCTTGGTGATAAAAGACTTGAGCATTCTATCGATGATCAAGAACTGATAGAGGCCTTCGAGAAGCTATAGCTGGATGATGAAGGTGCATGAGAACCTGGGACTGGAGCTCCGAATGCTACTGCATCTGTGGCTTCTGCTAGAACGTGAGTTACTGAGTTGAGAGAGTTGAGAATTGAGATAGTTGATACTTGATAGAGTTGAGAGATTTGAGAGATTGAGAGTTGAGAGGAATATCTGTGAACTGTGACTGTGATGTATCTGTGACTGATGTAATAAACATAAGACCTTTATAAGAGCTGTGATGCACTCTTTTTTCCTTTCTAGTTGTAATCTTTAGCTGTTGCCTGTTGGTTAAACTTGAGTTGTTGGTTGTTGCCTGATAATGGCTGAGGGCCTGTTTGGCAGGGCTTCTAGTGGCTCCGACTCCTCTTGAACAAGCTACCGTAGCAAGGAGCCGTTTTTCTCTCCTCACAGAATGAACTAGGAGCCGGGTGAAGCCACGTTTTTTGGCTCCTCCGGCTCCGGCTCCTCCAGCACTGTAGCAAGGAGCCGGAGCCGGTAGGAACCCTGCCAAAGAGGGCCTGAATAGCTGATGCATTTGTGAACATGTAAACTGTAATCAAGTTGGGGTTGTTGCTGTTGACGCCTGGTATCGACGTGCCTTGGGGGCACAGGCCCGGGTTGTCTGGGCGTGCTACTCGTGCCGGCACGACACGAATAAGGGCACATTGTGCCATGCTTGGGCCATTCCTTCGGCACCGCGGCACGGGCGGTACGGCGTGCCGTGCCGACACGACTCAGTGCGTGTCGTGCCCGTGCCGTGCTGGCACGGCCCGATGGACAAGTATAGTCGCCGATCGAAACCGGCGGCACTGGCCGAAGACACTTGGCACGGGCTGTGGTTGACTCGGTCGGCCGTGATGGGTTGAACTTGGGGAACCCAGACTCAACGGGGAGGCGGAGCTGAGCGCGGCGCGCGTGTCGACTGGCATGGCCCGGCTTTGACTCGGGGGCGGGGGCAGAGGCGTGACTGACAGGCACTCGCTCTCATCATTCTCGGGCACCCGGACAGCCCGGCGGCTCCCGGTCCACTGGCTCCGCCAAAAATGACTGCTTCAACGCAAGCCACTGTCACATGCGTGCCCTGACGCCTATGCGTGTCCGATCGACTATAGCATCGTCGTGTGCGGATGCAGCAGCGCAGGGCGGGCAGAAGCAAATAACAGCCGTGCCCATCGCCCCAATTGCAAATCATTTGTGTGCTAACGAGGAAGAAGTCTTCACTGATAGCTGGTTGGTAACCGTTGTGGGCCGTACGAGGTGACACTGTATATTTGCCCGTGCTAACGCTACGACTTTATTTTAGGGAAAACACATGAAAATAACCAAATGATGATCGCTCAAGGCTCATTTTAGAGAAAGCACATGAAAATAACCAAATGTATGATGAGGTACAGAGCTCAGCAAACATACCAGTGCGCTTCCGGATAACTATCAGGGAATTTCTTTCTTTAGCGTTATTTTACCCATCAGGATTATTGAAGAATAGTACAAAAAATAAATCTCTTTTTTCAAAAATCATGAGCCAATGTGAACACCTTGTATATCAGTACCACAATGCCTTTTCATACGGGCTACCGCATCCTAGCAAAGTGTGAATTTGACAACATGAGAGAAATAGGAAAATAAGAGGAATTCTACTTCCATCAAGTGGACAGTAACATCTTTCCTTAATATAGCCATTATTTCCAAGAGTAAGGCAAAAGACTTAGAATGAAGAGAATGGAAAATATATTAGGAACATGCCTGGTTCTCAGCGGCTGCAGTGACTTTCTATGTGACAAATAGAATTTTGATTGTAGGAACATACAAAGTTATTCTTTCCATATGGAGTCCACCTGTGATTAAGCAGAAGTGTAATTAGACCACAATCAAAACATAACACCTTCAAAGGACAACTGACTGTGATTTCAATAGATAGAAACAAGAAAAAACATATGGATCAAATCAATATGAATTTTGATTAAAGAGGCCTAATAAAAACTAAAAATCCTTATCCCCTACCACTCCATATCTATATGAATCCTAGCTAGCACCTGTTTCATACCCCACAGGATCAGAACCCATATTCTTCCTCCTTGCCTTTTCAATCTTCCCTGTGTATTTTGAATATTTGAATATTGACATGCAGAAATAATCCTATTATAACCCTAAAATAATATAAATTAATAAGCTACTTACCCCTTGTACATTATCACCTCACTAAATTCCATAGGATCTGCAAAATTCCATAATTCCATGTTATCAAAGAGGTGAAACTTTTCCTCTTTGATGATAAGCAGATCTCCTGCATGTTGGAGAGAAAAAAAATCAAAGAGCTGAAATAATGACATCCATTAGGTACAGACATTGAGACGTGTGTGAATGACTAACAACTTTTACGCATTCTATGAGATCAAACTTAAAAAGCATCTGAAAAATCCATACATGTTAGGTTTGTTTCAAACTGTTTACGGTATACTGATAGGTCATACATCACAACTATATTCTAGTGCCAGCCCACTATAACCAATCGCGACAAATGCAATGCTAGAAGAAATACAAAGCCATGAATAAACTAATATATTGAAAAAAGATTACCCAAATATTTTTTTCTGGGTAAGATGCAACCATCTAGGTCGTGACAATTTGTTTCAGCTCAAATGAATATTTACGATGACATCTTAGAACCATCAATTTTCCCAGCTCATGCATGACATTCAGTCCTCATAAATAGATCTAATCATATAAGCAAGTAAGAAATGTGATGTGAATCTTGTTGGACTAAATTTGTGGACCATTTGGAAACAAAATTGTCAGGCAGCAAGATAAATCCGAGTTCACTAATGCTAATGTGATGTGCTGATAAATTACTGTTTGGAGGGATGCAATTTACCTGCAGTCTTACTTTGTGACGCCCAGAGCAGATCTGCACAGTCACCACACTGAGATATAAATAGGAGTAGCAGAAAAGGGAAGTTCAAGAATTCAGTTTTCAACTTGCATAAATTACAAAATACTTTAGTATAGGTACTCATTAATCTTTTAAATAGATGACTGGAAACTACAAGTTCCATGATAATAGCATTATAGCTCTTTAGCTGATATATGCATAATATAAAAAAATGAAAGTTTTGTTGTGTACAGGTGGTTCACCTATAACACTATCTTAAGTCTTCATACCTGTAACAAACTCAAATAGAGTTGATCTATATGAAATTACAGTACATCTTATCACAAAAAATTTCATAAGGATGATTCCAAGGTGAAAATTTCTCATTATATAGCTAACTACGTCGTATCCAAAATGTCTTTCTTTCCTTTACAGCTAGAATCATTTCTTCTTCCTTCTTTCCTTCTTAATAAAGGATTACAATTTACTGCATGCCGGCACAGAGCCGTCAGATTCCTCACCCAGCCATCTCTAATTAGCAGACTAACCAATCAAAATGCATACACATACCTCTCGACATCCAGCCAGGGTGAAACCACAATGGTGGGATCTACAGGGGCGATGAGACGTCCTACTGTACTGCCGACAAATAGGAGCAGAGCTGACGATGATCTTTGACAGTTAGGGTTGCGTCCAAACCGCCGCCGCCGCTGCCACCCATGGGTCGCCGCGTCGCCGGGCGGCGGCCAGCGGGGAGCGGAGTGTTGCGTCCAAACCCGCACCGCCGCTGCCACCCATGGGTCGCCGGGCGGGGTCGCCGGGCAGCGGCCAGCGGGGAGCAGGTTCGCCGGGTCACCGGGCGGCGGCGGTCGCCAGGCACAGGTGGGGGAGCTGCCACCCATGGTCGCCGGGTCGCCTGGCGGCGGCCAGCGGGGAGCGGGGTCGCCGGGCGGCGGCCAGCGGGGAGCAGGGTCGCCGGTCGCCGGGCGGCGGCGGTCGCCACGCGAGCGAGCGTGCGAAAGCCGGGTGGAAGATAGATATAGAGATAAAGATTTTTTAATTCGGAGATTGTAGCCTTCGATCCCTGCTCGGGAGCGTTAGTCGTCGCGGTGTGGCGTGGGAGGGTTGAGTAAGACCCGTTCTAACTTTTTAATCTCAGCCGTTGAATGCGTTGATGTGAGCCATTGATTTTAAGCGAACGAATTAGCCTAGAGAAAATTTTAATTATAGGAGAGATAGAGGATACAAGGAGTGGTCGCTTAGGACGTTGTGATAAGAGTAATGTTTTGTACTTCCTCAGTCTAATTATAATACGTTTAACTTTTTTATCTCAAATTTGATCACTCATCTTATTCACAAAATTTATTAAAGCTTAGTCAAATTTACCTTAAACTTATATATATATATTTACGAACCCAAAGGCAATGGCCTAAAGGGATCAAAATTTGCTAGCTTGTCCTGTCAGATTAGGCACCTAATAAATTTCAAGGAGCAAATACAACATCATCTCTTATCCTGAATGCAGCCAGTCACACAACTCACAACCTAAGCATACATGCATTATGTAGATATCCGAGACTAGTAGTGCTCCTACCGCCACGACTAGAGAACATACCTTTGGTCAATATCCAAAATATGTAATAGTTTCGATGAAATTTGAATCCGACACCAAAAACACCTTTAGTCTCGGTCCAGGTTACCAACCAGGACTAAAAGTAAACCTCTAGTCCCGGTTGGTGTTATAAACCGGGACTACATACTTAGTCCCGGTTTGTAATACCAATCGAGACCAGAGGTTTACCTTTAGTACCGGTTAGTAACTCGGACTGGGACTAAAAAGTCTCATCTTTTAAACCTTCGTCTTCCCTCTCCCCAGCCTGAGCCTGAGCAGAGTGTTCTCGTTTTGTCCTTGTTGTATTCTTGCTCTCATCTCCGTCCATTTATCCATCTCTCCGTCATCGACTTCTTTAAAGGTTAATAATTTCATCCTCTCATGTTTTAGCGGTAGCATATGTCATTTCGTAATATATATATATATATAAATATATATATATATATATATATATATATATATATTGTTTTATTTTATGATTTCTACACCATTTTAAGCTCCAATCATTTGATAGTTTGAATACTTTGATGAAGGAACCTGAAATTAGTAAATTAAAACTAGTATACACCTTTCTTTGCTAGTATTCCTACCACATTTCACGGTTTGGTTAGAGAAATAGAGAATTTTGGAGTATTTTTTAATTTAATTTGTTTAAAAAATTAGAAATTTATAATATTTTAGTTTACAATTTGTGACTGTGTCAATTAGTTCATTAAAACTAATATACCTTTGTTGACGCTAAAAATGGGGTCTTCTAGCGTCAGCACCGCACAAGGCATGCGGAGACCGTGCAGCAGCGGCGCTTGATCTTTTAAACTTCTTAAGCAGCTTAGGCCAGTTTGGAGATTGATCTCAGGCATACCAGTCAATTTGACCTGCAATTGACAAGGAAGTGAAACATCAAATTATGGAACCTGCCGCTTGTTGCCAGACAGTTCCATGAATGTGCGGCTCTCACATAGTCAATTGAGTGAAGGATATTGACTAAAGAGTCAACTTCAAACGGTATAAATCATAGTAACAATGTATAAACGACTTTCACAGGATATCAGGTACAAAGTGCATAATTAGCTGATCATATCACAATGGTAGAGTAAGGATGCGATACATGCAACATTATCGACCCAAACCATCAGATTTACTAAACATATCAGATAAAGATTAACCATCAACATAGATGTGTTCTTATTCAGCTATGATGATAATTAACTCGATAACCTGACATATTTACTAGCATTGGGGTGTTTCCATGCAGCCATAAAAATAAATAAACCAAACTACGTCCAGTACATTTAATAGACCTAATAGATTAAGACAACAAAGTACATGCATCGTATGAATGAAGCACAACCAGATCGGTTGTGTTAGCCAATATGGGATCCATGAGGCTTGAACAAGATCCATACGCTTAGCCTCGGACGAATCTAAGATTGGACAGACATAACCCAACACACGTGGCAGTGGGGTCCGGTAGATGCAACCGTACCACACATGTTGAACTAGATCCAACCATCCTCAAACCAATCTAATGATTGAATGTATGTCTCGAACCCGCAACATGTGACAACCGCAACCAAAGGATTAGCCAATACAATCTTAGATCTACTGCCTCGGTAAGTATAAGAGTAAAAGCATTGGAGACAATAGATCTAGATGGAAAATAAAGCGTAGGCCAATCCATTAGTTGAGATTGGGCAAGATATTATCGCAGTAGATAAAACAGTGCATAACAAACAATATCGATAACTTAATGAATCTATTAGACCACCAATCTAATAGAACCGATAACTAGCTTGAAGCCACGATTCATGTGAGATTGAAGCAATGCAGTCCCATGAACAATAGATTCAAACCGATAACTAGCTCATACCGAGGTTGCACGAGTTACACAATACAGCCGTATAAAACGAGACATGAACCAAGGCTAGACTTACAACCAAACAGGAGGTCGATTTGGTCGATGTAGCCCGGTCCGTCGAAGGTTCACCAAAATCTACTCTACTCCTACTCCTAGGGTTGGCCGTGGCCAGAAAACTACGTAGGTGTGTATTTGATTGATTGGATGTCCTTCTCATCCCCTAAGCCTTGCTATTTATAGATCATAGCATATACCCTAACCGACCATCGCGCAAGTCCTAAAAATAAGAAAACAAACATGACTTGGGCTTCAATCCAATCCTGCGCCAAGAATTCCGCGCACGTTCTGTTGTAGTCGGCCGAAAAATCTTCTTGCGATCTTATCTTTCCTTAGTCGATCTTTCGGGTCCATCTGAATGTATTTTTCTGAAGGCCTGCTAGGAGGCCCATGAGCATGTATCTGGCCGTGCTAAAATACGGTGTCAACACATGCCTCCAAATTTTGGGATAAACTTGCTTTATTCCAGAATTCCTTCAGAAATTCCAAAGATCATACCAACAGTCGGCTCGTCCTCCTAAAATATCTCTACACTGTTGGGAACCAAAACGGCCGACTCCTCCGCTTCCATTAACTCCACGTCGTGCCGCGCCTTTGAATTGACTCTTCACCTCCTTAGGGGATCTATAAAAACGCTATGTGCCCCCCCAGGCTTCAATACTCATCCATAGTCTCCCTGCACTGTAGCCCTTTCTGGAGCCCCCAAGAATCACAGAGAAAACCCCAATGGCCGAAGATGACAGCCGCGGGAAGCGGCCAGTAGATGGTCATCCGGAAGGCATTCCCATGCGCCAGCGCCTTCGTCTGCTGCGGTAAGTTGATCAATGATTTCTTCGCCCTCGGACGCACCTTATTTGAAGGTTTTTCCTTCTTTCAGCGTGGTCATCAATGGTAGTGTCCGTCATATTGACTTTGCAATTGGCAACCCCCTTCCTCCTCTTAGGTCTGTGGGGGTTGGCCCTTCCGAAGCTCCACCGTCTCCGTCCGGCTCCGACTCCATTCTTCTTCCATTGAGGAGGAACGTCGCCATATGCAGCAGATTCGTGGACTTCTTTCAGAAGCCACCAAAGAGGAGACCCACCTCAAAGAGGTGGTTGAGGCACAACAGTTGGCCCTGAATGCTGCCGGGGACGAGCTCGCCGAGGCGAGGGATCGACTATCTACAAACGATAACATGGTGGCAAGATGCCTTTTCCTTTAGTGATCTGTTCTATGTCCTTTCTGCATCTTCATGTCACCCATGTTTCCCTTGATTTCCACAGTGCTAACAGCGTAGTTGGAAGATCTGCGTTAGATTGCCACCACCGCCGCTGATGTTGTCAATGCTAGAGGTGATGCACTAGGACACCGTCTCCAGGATGTCCGGCGCCAAGCCCAGGAGGTGTCCCTCCACGGCGTTCGTCATGACGTCGTTGTGGACCTCGTCGCCACCGAGGCCACCTCCAAAAACAACCTCCAGGACATAGAGCCTGGGTTCCCGAGGAACGATGGCCCTGAAGATTACGAAGATCTCTAGGAAGCCTTCCGGGAGCACGACGAGGCAATAATTAGCATAACTCGCACCAAGGATGTTATTGGCAAAGTGTTCCTCGGCGATTAGGTTGCAATAGGCATAAATCAATAAAATGACCCTTCAACACATTGACTCTACCTCCAGTATGTGTCTCTGCTTCGTCAAAGCTTCTAATTTGCCAGTACTCCTTTTATTATTTTTAATTTTTGATATAAAGGCGATACACACCGTATCGGCTATCATCGGCCTCACACTTACCTAGACCAATCATTTCTTCGCTGAAGGCGATATGTATCATATCAGATATCCGATCCTATCGACTATAATGTGTTGACCCACACATTGGGGTAATACTTCTTGAAGTATTTTCCATTAAGTGTTCTAGAGTACTCTTCTCCCTCCAGAGTTTCATAGAAGTCAGCATTACCCGGAGCACCTCTTGTAATCCGGTAAGGCCCTTCTCAGTTTGATGACCATTTGTCGTATTTGCTGTCCTTAGTTCCGATGGGCAAAATGACTTTCCAAACCAAGTCTCCCTGATCTCTAAATAGGAGGCATTGAGAACAAAGAAATTCTTGGAGCTATCGTTTTCCTCTAGCATTAATATAATTCATTGGTGTTAAGAAAAACCTCTTGGGGCAAGGTTGGCTAGAGATTTCTTGGAAAAATACCAGCCCCCTTCGGTCCATAATGAGATGGGACTAATTCTATTTTTATTCTATAGATTTTTTGCTTTGTACTATGTATAAATTGATAGAATTCCTTTTATTTTTTCTTCAAATCCAAAAAAATTATCTTTTTTATACATTGGTCATCGATTTGGCATTGGAAAAAGGACTGCGTGCCCTTCTAGTAAATAGTTCAAACTATTTTATCGATATGAGTGTTCTATATCAGATAAATTCTACACTAGCTATTTCCCGTTTAAAGCATTTAAAGACAAAGAGCACTCACTACTTAGCGGAGTGTGTTAGCCTCATTTCCAACTACTAGTTTTACATATAAACTTCGTGAGAAAGATTGGAGTTTCGAGGCCCCATACTGACTGAAAGAGTAGTACCTTGCATCGTTGGGTCAAGAGAAGTTCTGATTGAAGTTCAATATGAATCTTTTGGGAATTATCATGAGATTTATGCCCACTATCTAGTAGTGGGAAATAGAAAAAAAAGAAATCCATTCTATATACATTCGAACCACTCTAGGTGATACACCTAGACATAGGGTTTTAACTGATAGAATTCCATGAGTTTTGGTGTTTATCTGTTTCTGCAGGGAGACAACTGCAAAATATCAAAAGAGGCCCACAAGTAAGGATTACATAGACACATAACACCTCTGTACGAAAAAGAGCAATCTAGAAGACTCCAGAACCACCCCCCTGGAAGGAGGGACCCACCTGCCAGCAGGGCAGGGCGGGTGGGCGCCCTAGGCCAAGAGACAATGAGGCGCCGCCTCGAAAATTAGGGTTCCACCGCCTTTGAGGATCAATCTAAACCATACAATTAAGTCGGTTTGATCCAACAATTGACGTTCATTTGAGGGGGCTATATAAGCAAGACCCCTGCCCCCCTGGAAAGAGCAATCCATTATTCATTATCATATTTTCTAAAGAGGATTCACCTGAGAGGGTCCCTTGGATGGATCTACTCTCTAGGGCTTAACATTCAAGAGAAACTATCTTTAGTTTTTATGTGAGATTAGAGTTTACTCTTCTAGATTGAGAGAGATAGAGTGGAGGTGTAGATTGGAGGAAGCCTGGCCTGTCAGTGTCTCCTCTCCAGTTTGTACCTGCGGGATCAAATCTCCTAACCCGAGGCTTGCTCCTAGGATTCTTCAGTATTTCGACATCTAATTCTAGTAAGTTCTCTGTTTTATTATTTTTGGTTTGTGAGTTTACTTTATTCTCTTCGCGTAGAGAGTAGGGTAATCATCTCTAGTGTAAACGTGGTGTTTGGGCTAGGATACTCATAGATATCCCCTGTCTAGCCGGACCTGTGGTAGTAGCACGGAATGTGACAATTCTGTTGTTACCTTTGGATCCCACAATCCCGTTAGAAGGATTAGTAGGGTTTATAGGCTGTGGGTTAAGCATCCTCTGTGGTGTCTCTTATCTCAACAGTTCTCCCCAATAGAACAGTAGTGCATAGCTTGCAAACGAGAGTGTTGTTGTGGTCTTCTCTATATCGCTCACATCAAATCACCTTGTTTTTAGCCTAAAGGGTAATAGCAATAGATTTGGTTAGTGAGATGCACGCTTTCTCCCTGCGGAAAAACAAATAACGATACTCTAGATAAACTCCTAGGTGAAGTGCAGACCGATATCCGTGCGCTTGCAGATTATTTCCTAGTGATTCTTCTGTCTACGTTAACAACTATCAACACTCCCACCCTATGCTTTTGCGTTCGCTTTGTGGTAGGTGGAATGCAAGGATATAGCAAAAGACCTATTTATGGCTGTAGTTTGCCTATGCATATAATAATCAATAATTAATTTATATAATTATATCTCAAGTTTTAACACATATCCATCCATCCATCCCATCCACACACATCTCACCACACTCTCACTCTCTAGGCAACAAGGACAACTCCCTCTCGTCCTTGTCTCAGCGGCTAGCAGCCGGATCCTGCAAAACCCAGGGGAGAGAAGAATGAACTCATCTCACTAGATCAAGTGAGGCGTAGGTCATGAGAAGTCCATATCCGAGGACGAGGCTATACATATAGATCGATCAACTCTGCAAAGTGTGTACACCAGTACCCATAAGATCGTCATCATCGACGTTGTACAATGACTAGCCCGACAACGGGCTATCTCCCGATTGGGAACGATACCATCCTGCCACTCAGCCCTGGGGCTCCCCGGCGCACCGGCAAACTGAGACTGGGAGACGCAACACCTGGCCACCGTGGTACTGCGCATCTAGGATCTATGTATATGCATGTCTAATAGGATTCTACGAGGTTGGGTGGGACGTGGCACCTGTTCATTTAGATCCATAATCATCCATATCTGGTTGTTGCTCGCGTCTTCTGCCTCCAACGGGTCCTTGGTTCGATCAACGCCGCCCTCGATGTAACTACCTCGATAAAGTGACAAACAAGGCATAAAACAATCAATCCCTAACCAAGATCCAAATCAAAAGGCAGCGACACAAAAAGAGCAGCTAACAATAAAAGACACCAAAGACTTAGCCCTTGCGGTGGTTGTCCGCTTTCCTCGGGCTCAAAATAAAACACGAGTGGTTGTTTGTTAAGCATAAGCTCGAGTCACGACCCCGAAATAGCCACACTTCCCGGGTCGATCGTGTCGACCTGTATGTATCAAAGAGAAAGGGCATAGACCCTATCTTAACTTAGACATACACCACGGCTTGCGGTCTTTTGATCTGGGTGCCATGGAAATTGACAGGAACCAAAAAAGTTGCAAGCGGGAGAGAAGACAAGCTCAACAGGGTTTGTCCATTGTAGCCTTATACCCCACAAGTCACAACTAAGCACGAACAAGAAGGAGCAACCAACAACGCAAGAGTTGTGACTTGCATGCCATGGAAATTGGCGCAAGTAAAAGAGAACAGGACAAGAAATAGGGGAAGGGTTGGCTAGGCCGTCCATATCACGTCCTCAGTAAAGATGGTTTTCTGACGGTCAATCGAGTCGACTCGCATGGTTCAAAGGACATGACATAGACCATAGCTTCGCGAACTAGAAGGGATAGTCCGGTCTTTGATCTAATCATCATGGTTAAGGACGAGATCGAACAGAGCGGGCTATAAAAAGGATAGAAAGGGAGTAGTGGTCTACTTCTCCCAATCCACACACCACGGCAAGGGCGAGGCATTGGAAAGGAGTGATAAGCAAGAGAACACACACCACCCAATCCACTTGTAGGGTACTATGACCTATGTGCAATACATGTGAAAGGTCCTAGATGGCTAGAGGGGGGGTGAATAGCCTAATAAAAATTCAACAAATCACTAGAGCAAAGGTTAGATTAACACTTAAGCGAAGCTTTTTGCTCTAGCTCTACTAGGGGTGCAAAGCCACCTATCCAAGCAATTCTAGTTAGGTGAGTGTCTAACAATCAATAGCAAAACCTAAGACACTCAACTCAAGCTAGGAAGAACAACTAACAAGATAAACTAAAGAACCTAGCAAGAGAGCTAACTAAGCAAGATATAAAAAGGTAAATGCAAGGAAGAGGGTGATGGTTATACCGATGCCTTGTGTAGAGAATATACCAATGAGAATAACGAATCACAATGTGAACACCAAGAGTAGCCGGGAGACAATGGTTGACACCCGAGTTCACTTCGTTGCCACCAAGCTAGTCCTCGTTGTGTCGACTACTCAAATGGTGATTCGGTGGCTAATAGGCAATGACAAGCCTAGATCACAACTTGAGCACCACAAGAATACACCCAAGTGAGAGTAACTCAATGACACGGGCACTTTACTAGAGTTACCCTTTGGCTTCTCCGCCGAGGTGGGTACAAGCCCTCTCACAATCGAATGAACCGGCCACAAACAATCACCAACTTGTGCCGACTCCTCCTTCTTGCTCCAAGCCATCTAGTTGTTGGCAAACACCAAGAATAACAAGAAAACCGTAGCAAGAATGATCACCAAGTGCTTCTAGATGTAAATCACTAAGCAATGCACTTGGATCCACTCTATCTCTTTTGGGATAAACAAGAATCAAAGAGATGAGTGGCAGAGGTGCTTGGGAGCTCACAACAGCGTATAACAAGTGAAAGATTCGAGAGAGGGAGCTCCAATCGGTCACAAGCACTTAAATAGCCACCTCTCAAAAACTAGCCGTTATGCTCTGTGTCGGGGGCATCGGATGCTGTTCAAGTTGGTGTCGGACGCTCCGTTGCCAGCATCTGGCGCCAACACAGAGAGCAACAGAGAGCTCCCATGGGCGTCGAACGCGTCCGTCGCCTTCCCGTCGTACGCTCCGCAATGTCCGTCGCTTTGTCTTCAATCTGCTCGCTTGCAGAGCTCTCTGGAAGCCCGACGGACGCTCCACGCGAATCCGTCGGACAGCGTCCGTCACGAGTTGAAGAAATCCTGGAAACCTTAGTGAAGCTGACGGACGCTACGTTATGCTGACGCAATCATCCGACGCCAACGTCCGCCGCGTCGGACAGAGTCCGACGCCTTCAGCTTCGGCGTCCGTCGCCTCTGTCTTGCTCCTTTCTTGTCTTTTTCTTTTCCAACCTTGCTCCATTGTGCCAAACACTTATGGTACCTCTTTAGAGCAGGTGTTTAGCATATATTTTATGGGTTTTAAGCAAGGCTATGTTACTAGGTGAATTAATGCACATGCATGAATGACAACACCTAGTAGCACTTGATAAGCGCAATCACAACGTTTTTCCCTTCTTGATAGTACAACTATCTATCCTAAATGTGAGCACACTCTCTATAGTGTCTTGATCACTAAACCAAACAATGGCCCTATGACATACCTTTGCCTTGAGCCCATTTTTGTTTTTCTCTTTCTTCTTTTCCTTATCCATGGAGCACTTGATTCATCATGATCATCCATCTAGCTCCATGTGATAGGTTGGATCACCCTAGCTAGATCATGCACTTAGCACTAGGGTTAGTCCATAGGTTTCATCAATTAACCAAAACCAAACTTTGGCTTTCAAAATGGCACCTAAATACCCCTAGGGCCTTAGCGGTGCAGTTGTCACCACAAGGACCTAAGAAGCGCCACGGTCTAAGATAGGTACAAGCATACAAGGGGCTCGAGCGTGAAGAGGCAAAAAGAGAGAAGGGGAGACACGAGACTCACCTTCCTTTGATCCACTCGCCATAGTATTTGATGGTAATCAAAGGAATGGAAACAAGAGGATCGATAAATAAACACCAAATGGAAACAACCAAGCGAAAAGAGATTCGGTTCCTCGGCACTTCAATCCTCATGTCATGGCAAAGGACATGAATCAAAGTTGGGACAAGAGGGATCAATCCACGTCTTACTAGATCGACGAGGATTGATAAGAGAGGAATAGTACTCGCATTCTCTTAACCACATGCCATGGTAACAGACGGAGGTTGAAGGAATAGAGACATAAGCTCGCAGTTCCTCGAACTACACCAACTCGTAGGACATCATGACCTCTGTGCAACGAAAATGGCACAAGAAAATCCCTCGTGTTCTTAGCAGTGCGGTTGTCACTACAAGAACCGAAGGGATGCTATGGTCTAGGTGGTACAAGCATATGAGGTGGGTAGGAAAAAGAGAGGCAGAGGAGATAGAGTCCGATGGTCATTGCGAGATGACTCACGGCCATGAACTCTACCTACACGAGTTGACTTCTGAAGCTTCCACGATAGTCATCCCCTAGTTCGGGTCTAGTGGACTAGGTCACATGAGACTCATCATGTGCGGGTAGGAAGCGCACCGTTGTCGAGTCCACCATAGCCATGCCCTAGGGCCAAATAGGGTCACTAACGACCGCAATTCTATGGGGCCAACAAGACACAAGAGAAGGGATCATGCTTGGCGTTATGGCCGCAGCGGGATGCACCCACGACGGAAACGACCCAAACGCGTCGTTTCTCAACTGGCTCGAAGGCTCGGTTCGCAGACAAAGATCACAACACAAGAAAGATAACTCGAACAACATGCAACTGAAGTAGCACATTTCCATAACGACAAGAATAGATCGACCGGCGCGAAGGCATGACATGCATAGATAAATATCAAAGATAGACATGGGTATCATGAGTAGCTGACAACTGCGGACAAGTAAGAACAAGTATGAAATAGAAAGAGTTTTGCCGACGTCGTGGATGGCATCGGCGGGTTCCAAAGACTCGACCTTGAAGGGCAGAGCGATGATGGGTTGCCGTAAGGGTCTGGTAGGGCATCCAGGACAGTCACGAACACACCTTCCCGCAACAACAAAAAACACGACACGATGGTCGGACAGAGCAGCATGCCGAGAGCTGGTAGTTGCTGACTGGTGCGGTAAATGGAATCGGGATGGCGTCTGGGGCTCTGCTGGACGGCTCATCAAGGTTGTTGCCACCCTGCAGCAGTGAACACAACGGCATGAAGGCCAGTCTTAGGCACAAACATCAATAAGAAGGAGAAAGGGGGAGGCTTTTCGGTCTTGGCGACTCATCGTCGATGCCTAAGAGGCGGTGCAGAGGTGTACGTGGCTCCGTGTTCTATTTCCGGCACCGCTGTTGGGTCCACGACCGGTAGTGGCACTACTGCTTGCCACGACGCCAGGGCAGCGACACATCAACAACAACTCAAAGGTGCATCTTGCGTAGCTAGGTGGAGCATGGCGGGGTCGGGTGGATGGGTACAACTGCTGGCCTCAGCGATGGAGGGCGAAGCAGCAGAGGCTTCCACAGCAGCTGGTCGCAGGGCGTGGCCGTGGCAAACCAAGGTCGGTGCAACAACGACACTACTCAGTGAGGGCCCTCCGCTGGGCTCAGCGAGGTGCAGCAGAGGCGAGGTCCCAACGTGGTTCGGTCGGACATGTGTCCAAAACCGGCTCTATCGCGGCTACGACGTCGGCGTCCCGGCAGGGTAGCAGCTCGCGGTGAGCGACGTCGTGGAGTTGCGTGCACCGCAGAATGGATGGCCGGAGACTACTGCATGATGAGGTGGAACAACCGGCAGGAAAAACGATCTCGGCAAGGGCGTGATAGCGGGTTTGCGGTGGTCGGTCGGCGCGATGGTGGTCGGGGTGGTCGACGTCGTCAGGACGGTGCGGCGTCGCGGCGCAACACGAAGAGGTGGGGGGGGGGGGTGCGCAGCAGCGCCCTACGGCCCGGCGCGTCGGTGGAGGGCGGAGCCGGCAGCAGCGGTGACAAGGAAGGACGGCATTCGGCGGTGCCTAACAGGGTGGCGCTGACAGGAGCACTTGGTGGCGAGCGCGTCCGTGACGACCGGACGTGGCAGGGACGGCGTGGCTCGACACTGGGTTGTAGCTAACCGCGGCACTTCAATAGATAGAAGGGCGAGCAGCACAGCTGGGAAGGGAGGAGTGGTGGTGGTGGCTGGGGGTATTTGTAGGCGTCGCCGCTAGGGTTTGGGGTTGCGAACTACCGGACGCCTCGGCGTCCGTACCCCCAGGACGCGTGGCGGCATCGGTGGAGGGGCGCGGAGGTGCAGGCTCGCGTTGCGCGGCTCGTGCCGCAAGGCGGCGACTGCGGCCTTGGAACGGGAGCAGGTCCTCCTGCCCTAGAGCTTCCAACACAGGGGGTGCGGCAACGTGGGCCAAGGGGCCTGTTGGGGCGCGCACTAGGCCGGATGGGCCGCACGGGAGGGAGGAGGCTAGATGGGCCACGCGTGAGGGGAAGGTAGGGTGGGCCTATGGCTTGCGGGAGCAAATTCGTTCAAGGAGAGGGGTAGCTTGGGCTGGTGGCTGGCTGAGCTGCCGAATGAGAAGGAGATGGAAAAAACGAGTGGGCTGGTTAGGTAAGATAGGGAGGAGAAAATAAAATGAATAGACCTTTTCCATTTATGCATTGAATTCAAGAGGGATTTGAGAGAAATTTTAAAGGAAGCGAAAGAAAGGAAAAGATCTCCCTTTCATAGACAATGAATTTTGATAGGAATCCGAAAGGGAATTAGATCGAGGTTGAAAGGAGACATGGCAAGAATTTGCTATGGATTTGTGCACTCCAACACGAGAAGAACTCGAAACCCAAAACCGATTCCAACACACGAGCACTCTCCTACAAGCATTTCTATATGAATGCAACGTTTCATCGATAACCCCTCCTAGAGTTAGCTTGGTTTAACCTAGCGTTCACATGTTTCACACATTACAAGAAAAGTTTTTGAAAGTTCGTATTTTTGGTTGTTAGAAAAACCCGAGTTGTTACATTGTCGGTAGATGGTACTTCCCATTTTCTTATAGAACATGGTGAAGGTCTTTTTTATGCCTAACTATACCATGTCCATGTGTGAATTGAGTACTTCCTTTGTCTTGCTCTTCATGTCTAGCAAGGTGCCAATTAGACTTTGAAACACGTTCTTCAGAACGTGCATATCATCGATCGCATGCTGTACATCTAACTCTTTGCAATATGGTAAATATTCAAAGAAAATAGACATATTCTTGAATGTAGCCCCTGGAGTTGGTTTCACATCCTTTCTTGATTTTCTGTCTTTTGTCTTCTTCCCAAAAACAAATTTGATTTTGCTAACTATTTGGAAAACTCTTTGGCCTTTACTGTTACCTAATGGTGCGATAGAGTGTAGTTCATCGTTATTGTCAAAGTACTTAGTCATCTTATTAAGGAGGTACCTATGTGCTTTCGATAAGAAGCGTCTATACCTCATGTACACTATCTTCTTAGATGCATTAAGGGACACATAAGCGGTTTCATCTATGCAGAATACGCAACCAACCTTTCCCTTGAACTGCCCTAATAATGTGAAGAGAGTAGGGTAATCGTTGATCGTAAAAAAAATAATTGCTCTCAGCATGAAAGAATCTTTGCGGTACTCGTCCCACATTTGAACACCTATTTCCCACAACATTTTCCTATCCTCCATTAAGGGCTCCAAAAAAACATCCATGTCAACTCCAGGTTGCGTAGGTCCAGAGATAAGGATGGTTAGGAAAAGGCTTCCGCTTCTGCATCGACCATTGAAGAAAGGTTGTAGATGGTGAGGATCACCGGCCATGTGCTATGCTTGATGATCCTCTCAGCAAATGGATTCATTTCACCAATACTCAGTGCGAATCTATCATTTCTTGGTTCCTTTGCAAAGTCTTCATGGTTGTCATTGAAATATCTCCACTGCGTGCCATCAGCTGGATAACGTAGCTTCCCATCGTTTTTGTTCTCATCAAAAGCATACCAGCTCATAAGTTTGGCATCCTCTGGGTTAGCGAACAAATACCTCAATCAATCAACTACAAGAAGGTACCATATCACCAAAGCAGGAATCTTTGTCTACGCATAATAGTCTACTTCATCTTTTTCTTTGATTGTGGGTTTTGTTGATCTCTGTTGGGACTTCTTTCTCTTCTTTCCTTTACACGTGGAGGCAACACATTCTTCCTCTCGATAGTCTTTATTCGTCTTTTACCTACTTGGACCACACTTTGGATAGCTCTCCATGTCCTTATACTCATCACCTCGATATAGGATACAATGATTTCTACATACGTGGATCCTATCAACACCCATAGTGAGCGGACTAATTAGCTTCTTTGCATAGTACGTGTTAGCAGACATATTGTTCTCCTTTGGAAGGATGTCTGTGATAATACTCAAGAATGCGTCAAAGCCAGCATCAGACAAACCATATCTAGCTTTTAACACCAACAACTTTCGCACAGACCGTGAACTCTTGTGTACAACCCTTAGACTCGTTATACAAAGGATCTTTTGCTGCATTCATCAGGGCATCCATACCTTTCATGAAGAACATTGATGGATCATCTGAATGACGATGCAACATTGCCTATAAGAATTCTGCATCTTCTGCAGCCATAACATCTGGTAGGACCTGAGTTCTGACACCTCCATTTGCTCTAGTGAAACCATGATCAGTTCCATTTGACACAACATGTTCGCACTCAGGAAGAGGTTGTTGTGTCTCGTGTATGAACTGAAACCCGTTAGCAAGCATATCTAGACCAGCGTCAATGTTCATAGTGTTTGTAGTTGTATAATGTGCAGAGCTACCCTCTCCGTGCTTTCTCCAAATCAAGTAATTCTTCATAAATCCCCGGCAGACTAGATGAGAAAGGATTGGTTGAGTGTCATCAAATACAACAACATTTTTTTAGTCTATGCATGGACAATGTATGTGCTTCGTGTTTGTTCTCCAAGCATGGTTCTTAGCAGTGTCAACAAACCTATGCACCACTGGTATGTATGATGGATCTAGTCTTGACAAGTTATACATCCAGAATGACCTCTCCATGATACCTGTACAAAATATATTGAATTAATTGTATGCTAAACGGTAGAAGAATGATCTTTTATTAGCTCTAACATATGGTGAAACCCTAGATCCAAAAAGTTACTCAAACTGAGCAAGAATGAACAAAAGCATGCAAGAGAGAGATAAACTAACCTTTCTTAGCACCTCCTTCCAAAAAATGAAGATCAAAACCTCTCCAATTGTATTTTGAAAAATCTAGACCTCCAAAATCGCCTCCAATGGAAGTTGGCTACGAGCTACACGAGTTATCGGGGAGGACGAAGGGATTAAGTAGGGTTTATAATAAGGTACAATTTTTAAACCTATATTTATCTCTCCATACAAACAAATGCTTCAAGAAACAATTTGATAAATAAATCAATTTGAGAAATAAAGTAAAAACACTAAATAAATACCATAATTTAAAGAACTAACAAAAAAACTATATTCCTCTCTACATGAGTACACCATATGAACATACCATTCATCGCTACAACTAAAAATGTCTTGGATAAACTAAATTGACAAGAAAACATGAGTAGGGAGAGTGGAGAGACATCATCTAACCATCTTAAGCAACCTCATTTCAGAAAATAAAGATAATAACCTAGCTACCCTTCTCTCTAATTCATGGTGAAACCCTAGATCCAAAAAGTGACTCAAATTGAGCAAAAATGAACAAAAAGAGGCATAAACTAATCTTTCCTAGCAATCTCCTTCCAAAAATGAAGAACAAAACATCTCTCCTTGTATGTTGAGAAATCTGGACCTCAAAAATTGCCTCCAATGGAAGTTGGCTGCGAGCTACACGAGTTATCAGGGAGGAAGAAGGGATTAAATAGGGTTTAGCATAAGGTACGATGTTTAAACCTATATTTGCCTCTCCATACAAACAAACGGTACATGGAACAATTTGAGAAATAAAGAAAAAAACACTAAGTAATTAACATAATTTAAAGAACTAACAAAAAAACTATATTGCTCTCTACATATGAGTACACCATATATATGAACACACCATTCATGGCTATAGCTACAACTAAAAATATCTTGGATAAACTAAAGTGACAAGAAAACATGAGTAGGGAGAGTGGAGAGACATCATCTAACCATCTTAAGCGACCTAATTTCAGAAAATAAAGATAATAACCTAGCTACCCTTCTCTGTAACTCATGGTGAAACCCTAGATCCAAAAAGTGACTCAAATTGAGCAAGAATGAACAAAAAGAGGCAATAGAGGCATAAACTAACCGTTTCTTAGCAACCTTCTTCCAAAAATGAAGAACAAAACCTATCCCCATCTATGTTGAGAAATTTGGACCTCCAAAATCTCCTCCAATGAAAGTTGGATGCAAGCTACATGAGTTCTCGGGAGGAAGAAGGGGTATTTATAGCAGAAACATCACTGACGGCTCACTTAAGACAACCGCCAGTGGAAATGAATCTACAATAGCAGTTGGCTTCATTTCCATAGGCAGTTCCAGTAAGTGAACCGCAAGTGTAAATCGATTTACACTGGCGGTTGGCTTACCACAACCGCCTGTGGAAATGACGCATTTCTACAGGCAGGTTTTTAAGCCAACCGCCAGTGTAAATTTACACTGGCGGTTCTTAACTCGGACCGTACGTTTCTGTTTGCACTAACTGATACTGCCAGTACAAATAATACACCGCCACATGCTTAGATCTTCTTTGTACTAGTGATATATTCAGAGAAAAAAATGCACTTATACCCAATAATGGTACAAAAATACGTCACTCGAGAAGAGGGAAGCTAGGCAGAAACCTAACATATTGTATCGAAAGGAGGCAAAGAGAGCTTCCTATATAGAATACTGAAGGAATTTCGTACCAACACTCTACATCTAGATTCTATTGCTATGGAAAATACTATGTATATTCCTTCACCATAATCAAGGTAATGTCTTATATTTATAATTTTTATATATAGACATGAGACTTTTATTGACATTGGTTTTAAAAAACATAAGATAGGGCAACCCAACGGGTGCTTGATCAACCTTCCATGTTATAGAATTTATTATAGTGACATTGGCACATGCACCATCAATAATTATGTTTTGGTGTGACATTTCAACGTGGGTCCATGATTCTGCATGCTGCAATCCCGCACCTATTGCTCATTCTCCCTTCCTTTTGCAACAATATGATTTGGATGTGAACGGGAGTTAGGGTTGATGATATACAAATGATATATGTATTTGGATAGAGTAACGGGACACTACGAGTCCTACTATAATTTTGTGGGTTAGACCGTGCCACCTATCAAACCTAGGAAGCGGCCCAAGCTTGGCCCAACTGGGCAGGGCCAGCTTGAGCCCGTTGCTCACCGTGGCGCGTCGTGCTCATGCCGGGCCAAAGTTAGAGGCTTGGTGCCGAACTATCAGGGTGTAGGCTGCATGGCCATCCATAGTCATGGTTTTTCCATATTCAATTACCATTTCACTAAAATAGGACGAATTTACCTTGGCCCCAATTCAGGTCACAAATACTTTCATTTTGATTTGTTGTGTCGTACCCTTTAAAGGGGATGAATCTAGGGGCCAACTGATGAGCTAGGAGGACATAGAGGAAAACATGCCATGCATATTTATACGATGAGTATAATATACTTTTTTTGAATGGTTTTGAGATTTTTCTAGACATGCAATATTACTCATGTGACATGCACTATTATACATATATACTCAAACATATATACAAGATGGTATGGATATGTGACAGAACTGATTTGTGGATTTACATACTAGCCCACAAAAGTAATGGATATCGGGGATTTCTTTCTACTGATAAAAAATATTATCTTAATCGCATCACGAAAAAATCTATATAGTAGGTTTCTGAGCCTGCAACATCGTCGTGCTTTTGTTCTGCGGTAATTTCATGAAGTATGTTTATTGATTAAATGCCACTTTAACTACATATGTGTTTAATTTTACAGTATTGTTATCTTATCATGTGATCTGTGTGTTTTTACTCTAATTTAATTGTCCCATAGCAGCGCACGGGTATGAACCTAGTTAGCTGTAAATAAGACAACAAGCACATTATTGTTAAATGCAACGGTCCATTTTTTTATTGCGGTAAAGAGCAACCTTTTGCAACAATGTTAAATATTATGACCACATAATAAATTAGTGGCAATAAAACCTTTATTCATGCAATGCTTTAATTTACAACTTCGTTACAATATATAACAACTTTTTGCAACATAATTTAAAGATTATAGCAGCATAAATAATGTGTGGCAATACAATCTTCATTGATGTGATGCATCACAATTCGTTCTAATGTATATCAATCTTTTACTACGCAAGTCAAAGATAATGATGATGCAATCAAACCTTTTTACAATGCTTGCAATATTGTCAACTAATCACAACCACTTAGTGTTTCATTGCAATGACATCAACATATTGCAACAAAAATCAAGATTATCACAAAAATGTGTGGAAATATTTGCAACCTAATCACAATCATTTTTTAAAAAGGTGGCAACCACTACTACAAAAAACAGTTTACAAGACACCTCCTAAAATGCCTCCGAGTCAAACACAGTTTTTGCACGTCACGTTACCGAGGTAGACATTTTTTATTTACTGAAGCAGACACTTTTACCCGCCTCTGAAAATTGATTTACCGTGGCGGGTGTTTTAAGTCATCCGCCACGGAAAATAACCTATTTACCGAGACAGACGTCTTAAGGTGTCTGCCACGGTAAATCAATTTACTGTGACGGGCGTCTTAAGTCGTTCACCATAGTAAAAAACTTATTTTTCGAGGCGGGCGTCTTAAGGTGTCCGCCACGATAAATCGGTTTACTGTGGAGGGCATCTTATAAGGCCCGTATCCAAACATTTTGGCCCTTGTTCGTAAGCCCAGGCACAACCCAAATCAGGCTCATATATAAGAACAAACTTGAGGTTCATTTTGTGCTCTCCCCACTCCATCATAGCAGCCCTGCGCAACTCCCTCCTCTCCTCCCTCCTCTCGACGGAGCACCACCTCCTCAGGCCGCAACGACATGGCGCCTCCCTCCTCCTCCCTCATCACATGGCCTTACAGTGCCCTCCTCCCCCCCAAAACCGGGAGCGGTGCCTTCCTCCTCCATAGATCTCACGGTGGCGCCCTCATCCACGACGGATCCGGCAGCTAGGACCTCATCCACGACGGATCCGATGGCGGAGCACACCTCCACCCCGGATCCTACGGTTGCACCCTCGCCCTCCATAAATCTTGCGGCGGTGACCTCATCCTCCATGGATCCGGCGTCGACACCCTCCTCGTCCACGACTCCAACGACGGTGCCTCCTCCATGGCTCTGGCATCGGCGCATGTCCTTTGCATGGCCCCAATAGCCCATGCAAGACCAGATCCACGACACAAGGAAGCGGATCCCGATCACCACGAAGGCTACTCCAGGGGGGTCTGCGAGCTCTAGTGGTCAAGGTGGCTGAGGTCCGTGAGCTTTGGCGGCGCGACGGCGGCGCGACACTCAGATCCTAGCTCTAGTGGCGTGGCGGCACGAGCACGACGGTGTAGCGGCGGATGGGCTCGACGCCGAGCCTAGATTGGCTAGTGTTGGGCTCATCATTTTTTATTTTTTATTTCGATTAACCGCGGCGAGCAGTTTATGCCGCCCGCCGTGGTTAATCGATTTACCGCGGCGGGTAAAGGAGTTCTCCTGAGAGTACCCATGTGTTTGGTTTTGAGTAATTGATGAAACCTACCTAAGTACTAACCTTGATCTCTAAGTGTGAATCATGAGATAGGTTGGTACATGCCATGTGGAGCAAATGGATCAAGGTGGTGATTGAAAAGGCTCTAGCATGTTGGTGCAAAGGAAAATGGTGTGAAGGCAAAGGTGATATAGGAACCATTTTTGGTTTAGTGATCAAGACACCATAGAGGGTGTGATCACATTTAGGATAGATATTCGTACTATTAAGGAGGGAGCTCTTTTGAATGATTGTGGTTATCATATGCCACTAGATTCATTGCATTGCATTTAAAATCAATTGAACTAGTGAAACAACCAACTAATTCCAAGAAAAATGTGAACGAAAAGCTAACACACGTGCTCAAGTGCTTGGGTCACTTAGTGTTAGTCCTTGGAAGCTTGGAAGAAGTTGGAAGCTCGTTTTGGCAGAATAAGAGGGTCCGGATGCTAGGTTCGGATGCTAGGCTTGGCGTGTCGGGACCATCAGTGATGGGTCCACTGGCAAACCCTAGGGGTCGTTGCTGCTGGCAGTGAATCCGGACGATGGTTTCTGTCCGGAGTAGAGCTCCGAACATGCGTCCCGAGAGGAGAACCTCTCTATTGTTTTTGGATGTGAAGTCTGGATGGCGTTTGGTGACCGGACGGTGGACTCCGGACGTGCGTCTAGAGAAAAGGGGCTTATTGGAACCTCTGTGCATGAGGTCCGGACGATACTGTTGCGAGTCCGAACCCGGACTGTAGGGTGCGTCCGGAGACACGTGGAAGGCAGAGGCATGGACGGGAAAGTTTGAACGGGGTCTCGACCGGACGCATGCACGTTGGTCCGGACGACGCTCGATGCGCATCCGGAGGCAATGTCCAGAGTGACAGACAAAGGCTCGGCTCGATGCTAGTGAAGGGGTCCGGACTCTACCAATGGTCCGGACCCACTGTGAAAAGACCATCTGGAGGTACACAGACAAGTGGGAATTGAGTGGAAACGGCTAGTTTCGGTTGAGGGGCTATATAAGTGATATGGCCGGCCCAAGGGGGCAACTCTTGCACATTTTCATCACTCACATACTTGTGCTCATTTGTGAGAGCCTCCTCCACTCACTCTCTTGATACACTTGCATATTTCATGAGAGATTGAGTAAACCGAGTGCATTGCTTCGTTGATTGCATACTAGTGGCACTTGGTGATCGTTGTCATCGCGGGAGCTCTTGTTATTCTTGGAGGTTGCCACCTCCTAGATGGCTTGGTGCGATGAGGATCGTTGAGCGGAGGAAGGTGATTCTCTCCGGCTCCGATCGGTGGATTGTGAGGGGTTCTTGAACCTTCCCCGCGGGAGATCGCGAAAGGTATCTCTAGTGCATTGCGCGTAGGTTGTGGATTCCCATCTTGTGTTGGTTGTGCGGCACCCGGTGATGGGTTTGGCGTGTCACATTGTCTTTCACCGAGGATTCTTATTGTGATTGATTGGGTATCCATTGATCTTCTCTCCACGGCGGTATAACCACTCCTAATCTAGCTTGTGCATTACTTTCTTTACATTCTTGCAAAGCAGGAGTAGCGTAGCTCTTTTAGCCATTCTAGACCTTTCAAGTGGTATCGGAGCTAGTACACCGTACTTAAACGCTTAACATCCCACGGTGTTAAAATGGCTCATATCAACAACACCAAGAGGGCACCTAAGTTCGATGGCACCAATTATAGCTATTGGAAGGCCATGATGACCACCTATATCAAATCAATCAACCGAAGATATGGTTGGTGGTCGACAAGAAATTTGAGGTGGTAAATGAAGAGGCACCCACCACTACCGAAGAGGAGAAGCTCCAAAACAATGATATTGCCTTGAGTGCAATACATGAGGCAATCTCAAAGGAAGTCTTTGAGCAAATCAAAAACTTGGAGAGTGCTCATGAGGCTTGGAAGAAGCTAGAAGAGTCATATGAAGGGAATCAATCCATGAAGGGAGCAATGGCCTATATCTTGAAGGAGAGGTTTGCTAGCTTCAAGATGAAGGAAGATGAGAACGTGCCCGAGATGTTCAATAGGATTGAGGTGCTTGTCAACGACCTTAAGTCACTTGGAGAGAAGGTGGAGAATAAGGACTTCTCTTTCAATTTCCTAAGAAGTCTTCCCTCAAGATTTGAGATGCTAGTCGCTCTATTGGTGAGAAGTGGATTGGACACAATGACACCAAACCAAATTCTTGGTGAGGTGATGACCGATGACACCTTTAGAGAAGGCAAGGACAAGATTAGAGAGAACAAGGATGACAAGAAAGAAGACAAGAAGAAGAGTGTGACATTCAAAGCCACATCATTATCAAAGGGCAAAGCAAAGTGTGATGAATCAAGCAATGATGAGTTCTCAAGCAATAGTGATTATGAAGAAGAAGAAATGGCTCTATTTGTTAAGAAATTTGGCAAGTTCATGAAGAAGAAGGGCTATAGAGCAATAAGGAAGAAGAACACCTTCAAGTACAATGAGAAGGTTAGAAGATGCTTCAAGTGCAATAGCAAGGATCATCTCACTACGGATTGCCCTCATCATAGTGACAATGAAGACTAGAATAAGGGCAAGAAGAAAGAGAATAAAGAGAGCAAGATGACTATTGATATTTGTTAACGCAGACAAAAGAACCACTAGGAAATAATCCGCAAGCGCACGGATACCGGTGAGCACTTCACCCGGGAGGTTATCCAGAGTATCGTAATTTGTTTTTCCGCAGGGAGAAAGGGTGCATCTGACTAACCAAATCTATTGCTATTAACCTTTAGGCTACAAACAAGGTGATTGGATATGAGCGATATAGAGAAGATCGCGACAGCACTCTCGTTCTAGTCTAAGCAAGATATGCGCTATTATTCTATTGGGGAGAACCGTCGAGATAAGAGATACCACAGAGGATGCTTAGCTCGCGGCCTATAAACTGTACCGATCCTTCTAACGGGATTGTGGAATCCAAAGGTATCTACGGAATTGTCACGTTCCGAGCTACTACCAGAGGTCCGGCTAGACAGGGGATATATATGAGTATCTTAGCCCAAACACCACATTTACGCTAGAGATGATTACCCTACTCTCTATGCGAAGAGAATAAAGTAAACTCATAAACCAAAGAATAATAAAACAGAGAACTTACTACAATTAGAAGCCGAAATACCGAAGAAATCCTAGGAGCAAGCCTCGGGTTAGGAGACTTGATCCCGTTGATACAAACTGGAGAGGAGACACTACTGGTATTTCTTAACGCACACAGATAAATCCGCAAGCGCACGAATATCGCTGTAGCTTTCACCCGTGAGTATTCCAAGGGTATCGATTTCCACGAGGAACATGAAGTGTACTAGAGAAGAACTAAGAACATCCAAGGATAGATAAGATATATTATTTTAGTGGTAGATAAGTTAAATGAGTAGAGAATGAAAACTAGGTAAAGAATGGTAAAGAATGATAACTAGGTAAAGAGAGATTTTAGAGTTTTCTAAGGGGTTTATCTAATCAAAGGCCCACGATACTCTAATTACTTCGGAGCAACAATACCTACCCAACTCTCAATAAAGACTGTGAATAAGTAGTTGGGAGAGGCTGCCAAAAGCTCTACGAAACACCAACCCAAACGTGGTGGACTAAAAATGTCGACAAAATATGCATCGCAGTCTACCTAGGGGGTACCCTATGGTAGTATATTGTAGGCAGAGGTGTGGTGATGATGATCAAGCGTAACACAGAGAGCGTAGACACAGCGATTTAGACAGGTTCGGGCCGGCAAATCACCGTAATACCCTACGTCCTGTGTTCTGGTGGCTGGATTGATCTGAGTACTAGGTTACAAGATCCATAGATGATCTGAGAGAGAGATTTTTGGATGGGGTCCCTGCTCGCCTTATATAGCCGGGGAACAGGGATACAATTTCCATATCCTAACAGATTATGATCGGTCCCTTTAGGCAAGGGATCTGAGTCTATCTACTAGGATCTTCCTTGGCGAGCAAGACTTCTTCGGAGTCTTTGGCGAGCACGACGGCTGGTCGCGTGCCGCAAGGCCCCGCGGGTTGGGCCGTCTTCTGGTCGGTAGGCCCATAAGGTCCCTGGGGATATGCCGAGGTAATATCCCCAACAAGTCCCCAAGCACGTTATATTCTTCCGACGAGCCCACAACATTGTCCTTGGAGATGTTCAGCTGGTCGCCATCATGCGTCGTGGTCGTCGTGAAGCCCCGACCAGGCTCCCTGGTCGAGGTGCTGATTGGAGAAGCCTCCTGACTAGGTCGAGCTGGTCGAGAGCGTCGTAGCGTGATGGGCGAGCTGGCCGCCTCGTCAGGTGTTGTGGATGTTTGTTGGGAGGATGTGACGTGCTGAAGAAGAAAAAACTTTTGAAAAGTCCTTTCCTGATGAAGTGTACACACTTAGGCTCTGCAAAAACAACACCAAAAACAACAGAGCTCTATCGAGAATAAAATCAGTACATTCACCGCGAGGTGAAGTGTACCCACTTAGTCCCCGAGCATGGTAGCAAGTGAAGTATGCACGTGGTGCCAAGATTTATAAAAAAGATGCATAAGTGAAAGATCTCTATTGTTTTGGGTAATTGATGAAACCTAAGTACTAACCTAGCTCTAAGTGTGAGTAGGATTAGTACACAAGGTAAAGAGATGAAGGAAACAAGTGATGGAACATTGGAGGCTAAGGAGGAAGCTAACAAGAGCTCACACTTGCAAAAGATGAGAGGAGGAGTCCCTAAAGCTTTTCAAGGCAAAAGTATAACTAGGGATTTTCATTTTGGTGATCAAGACACCTAGTGGGTGTGATCACATTTAAGATAGGTAACCGTACTATGAAGAGGGGAAAATAGTTACTGGTTACACCTATCAAGTGCCATTAGGTGATCATCTATTACATTGCATCTAAAACCTAATGAACATTCCTTGTAAACTTGATAAAATATGCCAACACACATGCACAAGTCAGTGAAACACTTGGTGGTGGCACATGAGATCAAGGGAAGAAAAGAGAAGAAGATTCTGATCATGACAGGAGCTCCGGACCAATCTGTATGTAAGCATCGGACTATTGGAAATGGTCTGGTGGTTCAGACTCAGGCAGGGCTCAGATAGAAGGGCATCAGACTAGTGGTCCGGTGGTGTGTCGGACCATCAGTCGACCATTTTTCAGAGTCCGGTGGCTCAAGAGGAATTCAAGGCAAGCTCCGGACCAGGCGAAATGGTCCGGTGGTCAGCTTCGGACTGGTGGTCCGGAGCACCGGCACTCACTGTGTGAAATCGTCAAAGGATTGGAGAAGCTTCGGACCAGAGGATATGGTCCGGTGGTAAGCACCGGACCAGGAGTCCGGAGCTTGGGTGCTTACTGGACTTAGACGTTTGGCTGAGGCCAAAGCGTCGGACCAGGGGCTCCGGACTATTGCGAGTGGTCCGACGGCGACTTCCAGCGCGCCAACGGTCGATTTTTGAAAGGCACCGGACCACCTGCTATAGTCCGGTGGTGTGACCAAAAGTGGTCCGGTGGTCACGGTTTGCAGCTCCAAAAAGGGAAAAACGGCTAGTTTCTTTGAGGAGGCTATATAAGGGTATGTGACTAGTTCAAGGAGCTACTCTTGCACATTTGGCTGATTGCATACTCTTGTGAGCAAACCACACACACTCCCACTCATCTCTTAGTTGATTTTGATCATCCATTTGAGTGAGATTTGAGTGTTCAAGTGCATTGCATGAGTGATTCATCTTAGTGGCACTTGGGAGTTGATACCGCTACTAGTTTCTTGTTACTCTTGGTGATTGCCTTCACCTAGACGGTTTGGAGCAAGCGGTGTGGATTCGAGAAGCTTGGTGATTGTGCTTCGTCGACCACAAGTGGTGATTGTGAAGGGGTTCTTGTGCCTTCCCCGCGGGAGATCGCAAAGGTAACTCTAGTGGATTGCACGTGTCGTTGAGTGCCCTTATCTTGTGTTGGTTGTGAGGCACCCGGTGACGGGTTTGGCGTGTGATGCCAATTAGCTCTTGAACCTCCAAGTAAGTGAGCCGACACAACAAGGACGTAGCTATTGGGCAAACTAGTGAACCTTGGTGAAAAATCAAGTGTCATCTTTGTGTGATTGATTGGTGTTCTTGGAGCTCTCAACTTGATTGGATCAATCCTCTACTCGGCGGTAAAATCACCCAACCTACCTCTTTCATACTTGCAAGTAGTATATTAGGCTGTGCCTAGAGGGCTATTAGACTTGAGTAGGATTTGAGTGATCTTAGAGCCATATTAGGATAGCAATTGTGGTTAGGGAGCTTTGCTTAGCTAGGTTTGCTATTGCTAGTCAAGCTTCGCCATTTAGTTATCTAACTTGTTGTTGAGTTTTGTTTTAGATTTCGGATTAGGTTATTCACCCCCTAGCCTTGGATATGACCTTTCAATAAGGTATGTAAAATGAAGCATGAGTTTGTTAAACAACTGCGAATACCCGTAGTCCCCGAGCCTGATGTAAGAAACTGGAAGCTTCTTGTATCAGGATCATGTTGCTTGATTCGCAGTCCCCGGGCGTTAGTCCCCGGGTGTTGTCCTTCTTTTCGCCGCCCCTCTGTGCTGTGGCGTGGTTACTGTCGACGGAGTCCCCGAGTGTAGCTACACCGTAGGATGTTTGGGTCTTACCGACAAGGTTACTGTAGTTGCACAAAAATAGATTATAACAAAGTTGCGCGTCCAGTCCCCGAGACTGTAGCGTTAGTGATACTGCAGAAGTTATTAGCCATGAATTGGAAGGCTATCTTAGAAATAAATATATATGGAGAACGAAAAAGGAAGTAAATGGGCCGAATTAACCGCGCAGTTAGCGGCCCAAGCCGTGGCGCGAGAGGTGGGCGTAGCGGTTCCTCATTTGATTGTTGCGGCTTCCCGAAAATCCTGGAAGGAGAAGCGGTGTGTCGCTTGGTATAAGTGTCAAGTCTAGCGGCGGCAGGTTCCATTCTTCTATTGCGGCGAAAACTTTTTGTCTTTCCCAGCATTTCTCCCGTCGCTTTCTTTGATTCGTCTGCTGTCTTGGGGCTTGATTACTTGCTAGTGATGGCGCCAAAGAAGGGTAGTGTTTCTAAGCTATCCGCGACAGCGGATGCGGGCACGAGGTCGTCGTCGGTGGCTAGGAAAGCTTCTACATTATCGTTACCAAATGTTAGGGTTGAGGAGCTGGTGTTGCCGCCTTGGGCGGAGCATTGGACTCAGAGCACCCTGAAGGAAGGTGATATTAATGCTCTGGTTTTTGGTGGTCTACTCCCGGATAGGGAGGCCGGCGGATGGCGGACGACGTTCGGCGAATTGTTTCCGACGCCAGATACTGGTGAGCTTGTGGTGTTCGAGCCTTTCTCCCGGTGTGGTTTCGGAGTTCCGGTCCATCCTTTCCTTCGAGGTCTTTTACGGTATTATGATATCTCGCTTTGCAACCTGAATCCGAATTCGATTGTGCACATTGCGACGTTTATTCACATGTGCGAGGCATTTATTGGGATCTATCCCCATTTTGATTTGTTCTGATACTTCTTCTGTTTGAAGACGAATGGGACTGGGTGATCTGGTGTTATCAGTTTAGTGTATCTTCAACTTAAAGATGGCATGTCTAGTCAGTATATTTCGATGCCGCTGCATTCCAAATTTGCTAGGCACAAATCAAAGTGGTTTTATGTTCATCAGGAAGAACCTTTCGCACCATGTGATCCCAAGCTGGTGCCCACGGTACTGGAGACCTGGTCAGAGCCGCCGTCCGAGGCTGGTTTGGATAAGGTGAAGTTACTGTTGAAGTTGCTCGATTGCCGTACTCTTGATGGAGTGGGGGTAGCATGTAGTTTTTTCGCCAGGTGGTGTCAGCCTTGTAAAGATAGGGAGCATCCAGCCTTTAAGTATGCTGGTAAGGGTGATAGTACTCGCGAGGATCCTGAGAGTATTGAGCTAGCTATTGCTGAAAAGCTTTTGAATTACATCTTTGACCTTTCAAAGTGTTCTTCGCCGTGCCGTCCGAGGAAGGCCTTTTCTCTATGTCGTCCTCCTCCATAGGTTTTGTTGTCTGCGAACTTGTTTTGCGTCTTTTTGTTTTGGCGTTCATCATGCTTACATGTGCTCTTGGTTGTGTAGGTCCATGGTGAAGATTGCACTTCTTATTTCGCAGTGTTCCCTAGTCCAGGTGTGTTGCTAGAATTTTGTACGCCTCTAGCGGATGGTGCTAATATGGAATCGAGTGGTTCTGGTCATTCTGGTGAATTTCCACCTCCACCAACCTGAGGGGTGGCTGGCTCTTAGAAATCGCCTAAGGTGGTCGAACTCTCCCGTCGGAAGGTGCCTGGTTTATTGGATGGTACCACCTTATGAGGCTGGGTCGTTGTGCAGCGCTACGCTAGACAATTTTGATGAGGGTCTGGTCGGCGAAGGGTTGCCCAGGGCAGAGACCGTCATTGTCGATCCGGAGCCTTTGAGGTCGGAGCCCTGGGCTACGGATCACCCGTGACTTGGTGGTGAATTGGGTTCTTCAGGGGACCCTGGAGTTCCTGCCGCGTTTGCTGCTATTTCTGAGGATGATGGGGTGCCGCTGGCATTTGGCTCTCGTTCGACGAGGAAGCGAAGGCGAGCTTCTATTGTGGTTGAAGACGATTTTGTGGAACTGTCCCACTCGTGGGACGGTATCGTTAACGATGAAGGTTCTGATTCTGGACAATACGTCTTGGATGGTGTGAAGGTTAGTCGTCGTCTTTTTCTTCTTTTTGGTTGGCCGCGTGCTCAACCGTGCTTTACAAGCGTTTCTGAGAACTTGTCGGGAATGCAAGCTCTGGATCGTGTCTTTTGAGGGATCTTTGCAGAAGTCTCACGCACGGATGCGTGAGCTAGAGAAGGCTCTTTTGGAGAAGGAATGTGACAACCTAAGTCTGCATGACCAGCTCTCAAAGGCGAAAGAAGGTTGGTTTCTGGTACCCTATTTGTTTCCTAGAGTTGTTGCTTTGCCCTTGTGTTTATGTTCTTTGACGCTTATAGAACTGGATGCTGAAGTTTTTGCGTGGCACCGCCGATTTTGGAGCTTGATTGAAGAGGTCGCGCCGGTGATGGCCTGCGTGGATGATGTTACTTTCATCTCTACCCCTTCGTCGGACGAGGCCATTGCTAATATTCTATCGAGGGCCCGAGGATTTTATGGGCGCTTCAAGTCGTTTGTGTCGTTGGTGGCGCAAGAGATGCTCTCTCATGGACTTTCGATGCTGCAGTCGCATTATCCACAAGTCGATCTTCAGAGGGTACATAGTGGTTACACAATAGGTACTTCAGAGTCAGAAGTTGGTCGCTTGGAGGCGAAGGTAGACGTGGTTGCTGGGGACCTGCTTGCTGACATGGAGTTTTTTGCTACGAGGTAGCCGTTGTTTCTATATAGTACAAGGTTGGTGTGGATGTGTAAGTGAAATGTATCAAAGCTTTGTTTATCCGGGCGGTGAGCTTTTATTTCACTTGTATGTCCTTTCATGCCAGCTAAGTCATGAGCCGTAGCGATGAATCATTCAACCTTGGGTCTCAAATGGTCCAGATCGTAGGGCTAGCGCCGCTGCACGCGTAGGATACATAAGGACTCCCAAGGAGGCACACTGCTGGCAACCTGCAGCGCAGAGGGCGAACAACTCATGCACGCTTAGGGAGATGCTAGTGGACAGGGCCTTTTTCCGAGAGGCTCGATCGTGGCGTTACCAGGGCCTGTGGAGACCGTTCTTGCAGACACTGGGCAAAAAGCCATGCTGCTTGTAGAGTCGTCGACCGTACCGTGGTTGTATACAGATTCTGGGCACATAACCTCATGGCTATCGACCCAAATGATGTCGCCTGGTTTCTGGGGAAATATCATTTGGGAGGCCTGTCAATGTAGTCGTAGCGCTTAGGGTAGCTACTTCTATTCGCTATGATTCATTGGCAGGCCAGCTTTGGGTGCTTTCTTGTTATGGCCAAGCTGTTTTGAGAAACACCCTTTTGCGTTTTGGAGAGGTCGTTAAACACTTTGGGAGGGAGTGTTTTAGAGAGGTCGTCGAACACCGTATGCGTTTTGTAGAAGTCGTCGAACGCCGTAGTCGTTATGTAGGTGACGTTGAAAAGAAGAAAGCATGCCAAACTTTATTGATATGGGTGGAACAAATGATACAAGTATTTCAGGCGTAGAAACGCCTAAGTTGTTCTATGCTCCATGAGTTGGGTACGTCGATGCCTTCCTGGTCCGCGAGCCGGTAGGACCCTGGTCGGGTTACTTCTTTGATGATGTAGGGGCCTTCCCAATGTGAAGAGAGATTATGCATGCCCTCGGTCTTCAGTTTCCTCTTGAGGACGAGTTCTCCTACGACAAACGATCTATGGTTGGCGTTGCGGTTGTAATATCGGCGGACGCCTTCGAGGTACTTGGCTGTGCGTATGCACGAGGTTAGCCTCTGTTCTTCGAGATAGTCGATGTCGTCAATTCTAGCCTGGTTGGATGTTTCTTCGTCGTAGTGCTCTATCCGCGGGGAACCGAAGGCGACGTCGGTTGGTATGACAGCTTTGGAGCAGAAAACCATGAAGTATGGGGAGACGCCGGTGTTACGACTAGGCTGGGTGCGTAGTCCCCAAAGCACCACCGGTAGTTCGTGTAGCCAGTGACCTACGTTCTTCTCTTCCTCCTGGTACAACCTTTTATTGAGTGCATCTAGTATCATTCCATTCGCTCGTTTGGCCTAGCCGTTTGCTATGGGGTGGGCGATGGAGACATATTTGACTAGTATTCCATTGCCCTCGTAGAAATCCCAGAAAAGGTTTTCGGTGAAATTTGACCCTAGGTCGGTGATGATTGAATTTGGGACGCCAAATTGGTGTATGATTTCGTCGATGAAGGCGACTACGCTCCCGGCCGAGGCTTTGGTGATCGGCTTAACCTCAATCCACTTGGAGAATTTGTCGACGACCACATAGATCCATTTGAAGTTCGCTGGTGCTGGTCGGAAGGGTTCGAGCATATCAAGACCCCAACAAGCAAAGGACCAAGAGGTCAATATTATTTGGAGCTCCTGGGCGGGTAGGTGAGTTTGCTTAGCGAAGAACTGGCACCCCTTGCAGGTGCGCACCATCTGTTCTACGTTGGCGACTGCTGTGGGCCAATAGAACCTTGCTCGAAAAGCTTTTCGTACCAGCATGATTTCCACACATGCCTGCGTGAATGTCTTGTAGTATTGCCGCACCCTCCTCCTTGGATACACATTTTTGTAGTGCTTCAAACCTAGAGTTCTTCCTCATCAATGTACCGTCAACGAGGACATAGTTGTGGGCTCGACGGGTTCGTCGCTCTGCTTCTGTCTGATCTGATGGTACCACATTATTGGAGAGGTGATCGGCTGGTGCTTGCGGCGATCAACACGTTAGCTTGTGATTGTGGTACGTCATCAGGTGGAGCTTCATGTTGATCGACGATCGATGGCTCGCGTAGGTCTTGGACGAAAAATCCCGCCGGGATGGGAGACCGCGATGATCACAGTTTGGACATTTCATCTGCTGCCTGGTTTCGATCGTGCGGGACATAGTGATATTCGATTCCAAAGAACTTGCCTTCTAATTTTCGGATGGCAGCACAGTATGTGTCCATCTTCTCATTGGAGCACCTCCATTCTTTGTTGAGATGGTTGATCACCAGGGCCGAGTCGCCGTGGACGATGATGCGTTTTATGCCGAGTTCGCTCGCGATGCGGAGCCCATGTAGTGCCGCCTCGTATTCGGCGGTGTTGTTGGATGCCGGGAATAGTAGTCGCAGAATGTAGTGAAGCTTATCTCTGGATGGTGATATGAATAGAAGGCCAACGCTTGCTCCATGAATGCATAGTGAGCCGTCAAAGAACAAAGTCCAGTGCTCGGGTGCTTCAGTGTTTACTGGGACCTGTATGTCGGTCCATTCGGCGATGAAGTCAGCGAGTGCTTGTGACTTGATTGTATGTCTCCCTTGGAAGGCTATGTTGAACGTTCCCAATTCTACCGCCCATTTGATTATTCGCCCTGTAGTGTCCTTGTTGCAAATGTCGCCCAAAGGGAATTCGGTGATGACTGTTACCTTAGTTGGTCGTTGAAAGTAGTGCTGGAGCTTGCGTGCGGTGATGAGTACCGCATATAATAGCTTATGTACCTAAGGGTATCTTGTTTTTGACTCGTTCAGTACTTCACTTGCGAAATAGTATGGTCGTTGGACCGGGTATACACGTCCACTTTCTTCACGTTCGACCACCATGACGGTGCTGACAACTCGGTTGGTGGCGGCGATGTAAAGTAACATTGGTTCATTTTCTTTCGGTGCAACAAGGACAGGTGGTTCGGTGAGGTATCGTTTAAGGTCGGCGAAAGCGCGATTGGCGTCGTCATTCCATTCAAACTTCTGTCCGCCCTTCAAGAGTCCAAAGAATGGAAGGCCTTTTTCACCGAGGCGGGAGATGAAGCGGTTTAGGGTAGCCATGCACCCAACGAGTTTCTGCACATCTTTGACATTAGACGAAGGCTTCATTTGAAGGACCGCAGCGGTTTTTTCCGGATTGGCCCGAATGCCGGACCGACTGATGATGTTGCCGAGCAGGTTTCTGATGATGCCCCGAAGATACATTTCTTTGGGTTTAACTTCCACCTGAATTTGTTGAGAGCCTGGAAAGTTGCCTCTATGTCGGCAATCAGCGTCTCTGCGGAGTGTGTTTTTATGACTACGTCATCTATGTAGGCCTCGACCTTCCCTGGAATAAGTTCTTTCAAGCATTCTTGTATGGCGCGCTGGTACGTGGCGCTGGCGCATTTTAGTCCAAAGGAAATTATTGTGTAACAGTAGGTGCCGAAAGGAGTTATGAACGATGTTTTGATCTGATCTTCCACCTTCAGCGCTATTTGGTGGTAGCCGGAGTAACAGTCGAGGAAGGAGAGGAGCTCGCATCCAGCAGTGGCGTCAACGACTTCATCGATTCATGGGAGAGGGAAGGGGTCGGGAGGGCAATGCCTGTTGAGACTTGTATAGTTGACACACATTCTCCATTCATTATTCTTCTTTCTTACAAGGACCGGATTGGCAAGCCAATCGGGATGATTTACTTCTTTTATGAACCCTGTAGCTAGGAGCCGGGTTATTTCAGCTTTAATAGCCTCTTTGCGGTCTTGTGCGAACCTTCTAAGCTTCTGGCGGGTCGGCTTGGCCCCGTCTACCACGTTTAGGGAGTGCTCGGCGGGTCGCGGGGGACGCCTGGCATATCCGCCGGTTTCTAGGCGAAGATGTTGATGTTGCGCCGCAGGAAGCTGACGAGCGCGCTTTCCTGTTCGGGGTCGAGGTCAGCACCGATCACGACGGTCTTCTCAGGGTCGTCGTCGTCTAGGGCCACCATCTTCGTTTCCCTAGATTTCTTCGAGGCACGCGTGGTCGGGGGCTCAGGAACGTTGAAGTCTCCTGCCCATGGGGCCGCATCAGATAGGTAAATTTGGGTACCGCGCAGTTGCTCCCGCCTGGTCTCGTCAGTGATTTTCTCTTGCTCACACTCATATGCGATCTAGAGATCGGAGTGGAGGCTGATGACCCCCTGCTAAAGTTGAGCATGCAGCCCATGGGCTTTTGGTCTGGTCCGAAGCCCGGTTGAAAAGCACGGTTTGAGAACGGCCCAGCACGTACCCCACCGTGCCCGGGCTGGCACGAAGCCCATAGCGGACCGGACTTGGGCTGCCCCCTCGGCATGCCGGGCGGCACGACCTGGTCCGGTTCTAACGGGAGGCCCGGTTAAGGGCCAGTTATATATATATAGTAAACCCTAGGTCATCTATGTTTCTCATTTGGTTTTTCCTCTCCCAGCCGCCACTCCCCCGACCCTCCCTCTCCCGGCCGCCAGCCCGCACTTCCCCGACCCTCCCTCTCCCGGCTCGTGTTCTTCCCCGATGCGGCTCCTCTCCTTCCCTCCCTCGACCCAGCTCCCATGGCGGCGGCTCCTCTCCTTCCCTCCACAGCTCCCCTCCTTCCCTTCCCCGGCCCTCTTTCTCTCGCAAGACGGCAGCTCCTCCCCTTCCCTCCCCAGGCCCAGTTCCCATGGCGGCGGCTCCTCTCCTTCCCTCCCCCAGCCGACGCATCTCACCCGGCGCATCTCACTGCCTCACTACTCGCTTGCGACGGCGCCGCTGACAACCTCGCCCTCGCTGCTCCCTCGCGGCGGCGCCCGGGCTACGGGCTAGCCCGATGTTTTGTTGGGCCCCATGCTCACGGGGCTGGCACGACCCATATTTCAGCCCACGGTCCGGGCCAAGGCTGGCGAGCACGCACAGTAGCCTATGCAGGCACGGCACGGCGGCACGTAGGCCATTATGGCTCGTATCCGTACGGACCGGGCCAAGCCCAGACCCGGGCCGTACCGGACCGGACCGGGCCGTCCCGTTGCTCATCTTTACCCCTGCGGTGTTGGTATCTTGAGCACTAAATAGGTATAGTGCAGTATCTCCATGAGTCTTGATAGCACAGGCCACCCGAGGATGGCGTCATATGGAGTATCGAGGTCGGCGATCACGAAATCTATGGGTTCTTCACGCACCAGATGGTCGGATTTGAATCATACCAGAAGGGTGATCTGTCCGGACAACTTCGAGCTTTCACCGGGGATTATACCATGGAAGGAGAAATTCACCGGGCAGATGCTGCTCTCCCGGAACTCGAGATATTGGAGCATGCTCAGGAAAAATAATGTTGAGAGAACTTCCTCCATCGACGAGTATCTTTTTGAAGAAGCTAGTCGCGATGACTGCGCTGACGACCAGGGGGAAGCGACCAGGGTAGTCGTGTCGTACCCGATGATCATCTTTGGAGAAATCGATTCAGCGCCTCGTCCAATCTGGAGCAGGGATACGAATGCTATTACTATTAGTAAAATCCCGGCGGCGCTTACCATTACCATCTGGGCGCCCACGGAATATGGGGAAGATGCGCGTGGCCTTTGTGAAGTTGGTGATCGGGGCCTCCGGCGTGTCCTCTGTCGAAGGGTCTGAAAGGTCCTATGCGATGGCTAGAGGGGGGGGGTGAATAGCCTAATTTAAATTTCTACAAAGAAACCTCAACAACAATGTTAGATAACTAAGAAGTGAAGCGAATCTTGCGCTAGCCTAGTGGTGTTGCAAAGCCACCTATCCACAAGTGCTAGCCTAATATCTCTAAGAGACACACAATTCCTACACAAACTAATAAGCTAGATAACTAAGAAACTAACACAACCTAATATCTCTACTAAGTAAGAACTAGAGTGAGATAGAGGAATTATACTACCGTGTAGAGGAGTGGATGAACCAATCAAGTGATCACCAAGACAACCAATCAATCACAATGAGCACAATGAGGTTGACACTTGATTTTCTTCCGAGGTTCACTAGTTTGCCAACTAGCTAGTCCCCATTGTGGCAAGAAACTCACTTGGAGGTTCACGTGCTAATTGGCATCACACGCGAAACCCATCACCGGGTGCCGCACAACCAACACAAGATGAGGCTATTGAACCGCCACGAGTAATCCACTAGAGTTACCTTTGCGATCTCCCGTGGGGAAGGCACAAGAACCCCTCACAATCAACTTGTAGTCGACGAAGCACAATCACCAAGCTTCTCGATCTACCACCGTTGATCCAAACCGTCTAGGTGATGGCAATCACCAAGAGTAACAAGAAATCCGCAGCGAGAACGTCTCCCAAGTGCCACTAGATGCAAGCTATATGCTAAATGCACTTGGATCACTCAATCTATTTTGGAATTGCACTAACCAAGCATAGAGATGAGTAGAAGAGTGTTTGCTCAGCTCAAAGAGTCTCAAGATGTTCAAATGTGCGAGAGAGAAACCTTAAAGCCAGCCAACACATATTTATAACTCCCCTCAAAGTCTTCTAGCCATCGAGCTGATAAGTTGGCGACGGATGCTCTTCACAGGGGCGACGGACGCTCCGTTGCAGTGTCCGATGCCTTGTCAGAACTAGCCGTTGGGATGATGCAGGGGCGACGGATGCTCCGTCGCCAGCGTCCGACGCCTTTTGTCAAAACGCCCGTCTGCAGAGCTCTCTGGAAACCCGATGCCGATCCGACGGACAGCGTCTGTCGCACCCTGGGATCTTTGGTCAACTCGCCAGACGCTACGTCATGCTAACGTCAGCATCCGGCGCGTCAGACAACGTCCGATGCCTTTCGCTTCACCGTCCGACGCCTCTTCTGAGTTTCTGATTGTTCCACCTTTGCTCCAAATTGCCAAGCACTAAATTTCCACTTTAGTGAGCAGGTATTGGCATGTTTCACTTGTCAATAAGCATGGTGTAAGTCACTAGGTCCTAAATGCACATGCAATAGAGATAACACCTAGTGGCACTCGATAAACTGTATTCACTTTTGAATTTCCCCTCTTAATAGTACGGTTGTCTATTCTAAAAGTGATCACACCCACTTGGTGTCTTGATCACCAAAAGAAAATCCCTAGCCAATACCTTTGCCTTGAATTGCTTGGGGTATTTTCACTTTCCTTCTTCTCCAAGTGTGAGCTTTTCACCATTTAGCTTCCTTGCTAGCTTCATCACTTGTCATCCTCTTCCTTAAGTGCACTAGACCTACTTATTCACTTAGAGCTAGGTTAGTACTTTAAGTTTCATCAATTATCCAAAACACTAGAGATCTCTCAATCTCCCCCTTTTTGGTAATTGATGACAACCCAAAATAAATGATTTGAAATATGGTTTTGATTTCAACCCAAAATGCTTGACACCACTTGAAAGATAAGAACATGAAAGAAAGTGGTCAATCATTTCCAAGTTGGTTTGATAGTGTTAACTCCCCCTACATGTGTGCACTTCTATGAATAAGAATCAAGCTTTGCACACATGCTTAGATAGAACTTTTGGGAGGAGTAAACACTAGCAAACTATGACATGATGCTAAGGTATAAGAAATGGACCTTTGAAGTGTGATACCAATCGAAGTGCACCAATCATACATCCCTTAGCAACATGGTTAGCTAGATACCAATTGGATATTCACAAAATATTCTAAGGTTCTAGCTAACACCTATACATGCTAGTGATCAAAATATCAATCAAGACTATACTAGGCATGTACCACACAAGCAAGTCATATTGAATTAAAATTCAATGCCATCAAACATATGTGTGAATGCACATCCAAATGCAACAACTTTGTTCATAGGCTTGCTCCCCCTACTTGTGTGCTTAAATTTTTAATTTTTCAATGTTCAAAATCCTATTTCTCCCCCGTTTCTTATTTAGATCATTTTATCACAATTTCTCCCCCTTCGTCACACATTACCACAAAGGAAACCACTTGTAGTAACATGTATCACTTGAGGATACTTAGGAAAGATTTATCAAGTCAATTTAGAAAGAGAGTGGGGTGAGCATATTTTATAGTTCAATCTAGATTACTTGTCCTTTATACTTAACACGGTTTAAACCTTGGATAAGCTTCTTCACACATCTTGCAATGGTTATCTTGGTCATGTTGGTTAAGTACAAGAATAAGCATTCTAGACTAAACATGTGAGGTTGCAAGCTTACCAACATGCCATATGTTATCACTAGATCATACAAGACATTGAAGCAATAGTGATAGCATATGTACATCCGAAATATTTTGTTTTTCATGAATGAGCCTAATTTAGCAAGAGTGATGCCTATATGCTCTACACAAGTCTAGCAAAGGATGAATGCATATGTCAAGCAATTGTACCTTGCTATCTTGGAGTAGAGGCATGTCATAAGTGGGGTGCATCAACTCATATTGGAGAAATTCAAGATATTCAACTCATTCCTTAACTTGCAAAACCTCTTCTCATGAAGTGGCTTGGTGAATATGTCGGCTAATTGATCATCGGTGCCCACATTGTCAATGAAAATGTCACCCTTTTGTTGATGATCTCTTATGAAATGGTGTCTCACATCTATGTGCTTGGTTCTAGAGTGTTGGATGGGATTGCTTGTAAGCTTCACCGCACTTTCATTGTCACATAGCAAGGGAACTTTCTTGAACTTGATTCCATAATCATTCAAGGTGGCCTTCATCCAAAGTAGTTGTGCACAAGAACTCCCCGCACTAATATACTCGGCTTCGGCGGTAGAGAGTGCCGCACTATTTTGTTTCTTGGATGACCATGATACTAGTGATCTTCCCAATAGTTGACATGTTCCACTAGTGCTCTTCCTATCAACCTTGCATCCCGCATAATCGAAGTCCAAATATCCAACTAATTCAAATCTTGACCCCTTGGGTAACCATAATCCAGCATCTTGTGTATGCTTCAAATATCTCAAGATTCTTTTTGTGGCCTTCACATGAATCTCTCTAGGAGATGCTTGAAATCTTGCACACATGCACACACTAAACATGACATCCAGTCTTGATGTGGTCACATAGAGTAAACTTCCAATCATTGACCGATAGAGTGTTTGATCCACCATCATGCCACTTGTATCATTATCCAAATGTCCATTAGTCTCCATAGGAGTACTAATGCCCTTAGCCTTTTCTAATCCAAACTTATTCATCATATCCTTGATGTACTTGCCTTGACTCACAAATGTACCATTGTTAACCTTGGATTTTTGCACGATGACAGGTGGGCCAGTGTACAGTGAATCTGCAGAGACAGGTGTTCGGAGCATTCGGCAGATATCCATGCGGTCGGTTAATTCCCAGAGATTTGGCAATTGATCGTGCGGTCGGCTATTTCGAAGAGAGACGGTTTTCGTCAAAGCAACAAAGGCGGCAAGTAGAACCAATCGGTAACGACAGTTGCAACAATTAAGGCAATGAAGACTCCGAAGGAAACTAAAGTCAAAATATTGTGTTTCTTCCTTTAATATTTTGTAACCGTGTCCTTTTAGGACTCATGTCATGACCAGGGTATAAATATAAACCCTTGGCTATTGTAAAAACATTCACATCCAAATCAATACAATCGGCCCCGTGCCAACTTCGAGTCCTTTTTGTCATGTCGTCGAGTTCTTCAAGAGGAATCATCGATCCATCGACCTCCGTAAGTCCCGACAACCTTGTTATCATGTCTATTATCATGCAGTGGATTTAGATATTGATACAAGTAGTCTTGTTTGTTTTCAATGATCGTGCGGCGGATCCTTGCTTAATAATCAAGAAGTCTTCGCTTATGCTTCGTTTATGAGTATATGTCGTGCGGCAGATGTTTGCTCATTATGCTTATCAAAAGCAAGATAGTTATAGGCTCTATTAGATTTGACAAGATCTAATAGATTCATTAAGTTATCATGTGTTGCATGTTTTAGATATTTTATACATTTGCAACAATCCTTTGCCCAATCTAGATTGATACGGTTCGGCTCTTTTCTTTATCATAGATCTATTTATGTTTTAACAACTACTGCCTTCATGTTGTTTCTATAGTTAGATATTACGTTCATGATAACCGAATTAGTTCAATCTAGGTTGCTACGTGTTGCGGGTTCATGCATGTTAAATCACGTTCAAGCTTTGATAAAGCTAGGTATCGTGCGGCAGGTGCAAGCTTAGATTAGTTTGATCGTGTTTTTCTTGCATGTTTCCTTCATCATGGATCCCAATTCGGTTAATTACTGAGCTTGGTTATGCTTTAAGTTTTAGATAACTGATTCATCCAAACGTACCTTTTCCCATGCATGCATGTTCGGCAATCAACGTTTCATGTGTTTCATGTTTAGTTTAGCCGAATGATCTATAAGAACTGTTGGCAGATAGCTTCCATAGCTGTATGTCATCGTAAGTGGCTTCAGGGCCGTATATATGGAACTGTCTAGTCTCATCCGGCATGTTCCAGTTTATATCTAATGATTTTCATCCCTTGTTAGTTTCAGGTCAAACTGACTGGCACATTTTCGGTTCTCGAAACACCCGTGTACCCGATTGAAGCCACGCTTTTCCGGCTTGCTGTGTGTGAGGCACAGTGTGACACATTTTTGTGTCAACACACTTTTTGGCACGCTCGGTGGGACACCACATCTCAAGATTGTTGAAATCGACAATAGCCAGGTTCTAGACGTAACCATGGAAGAGTTGCTAGAGGGCCTGAGGAGTATAGTCCAGCTAGCGTGTAATGAGTTTCAACACAAGTGCTTGCTGTCCTTCTCAAAGAATAAAAGCAACAAGGCTTTTCAGAAGGAGTCTCTCCCAAGAACTCTCCTTCCGCATCAGACTAATTACACAGAAGCGGAAGATGCTCAAAAGGTGGGTGAAGTGGTTTACAAGGCCATGAGTGAAACCATGAGAAATCATCATACAACTTTCTTGAACACCTTTTGTCAGATCATGGTCAGCACGTTCGGTCCATCTGACGATAAACTCTTTGAAGAGAATCATGGTCCAATACAAGGGCCGACATTATTCCATGTGCCAAAGCTCCAGGAGAAAATCGCTGAGGATGGTGGAGTGCCTGACATGAACCAAGTTGGGATGGTTCCTCACCAGAAACAATAATATCCCATGACTCATGGCCAGCTCACGTTCGACGCGTCAGGAAGCGTCCCACAGTCAGCTTTCAAGGTGTCCCCAGTAGCAAACATGTTGCAGAAGAGTATGTATGGGGACGGGTATCAAGAATTTGCCGATTACAGCGCCATTGATGCTCTCCCGAATCCGGGATACAAGAACTCAGCAGGGCTACCTTTTGAGGGACAGGCACATGTAGCTCCAAATTCCAATGTTGATCTTATCATGGATAGGATGACAGATATGATGAAAAATCAGTTTGGCTTAAAGCCAAAGAACCAGTCCTATACGTACAAGTCCCCTTATCCAGAGTGGTATAACCGAGTGGCTCTCCCTCCAAGAGTTAAGGCTCCTACAGACTTGACCAAGTTTTCTGGCCAGGATGACACCAGCACTATAGAACATATCAGCTGGTACTTGATGCAGCTGGGAGAAGCATCTACAGATGATGCTTGGAAGATTCGTTATTTTCCTTTGTCTCTGACATGAACAACTTTCACATGGTTCGCGTCTCTGCCGACGAACTCCATTGGTAGCTGGGCGGATTTAGAGCAGAAATTTCATGCGTATTTCTTTACAGGCACTAATCAGAAGAAACTAGTCGATCTTATGAGCTTGAGACAGAGGGTTAATGAGACACCCCAGGAGTATCTCCGCAGGTTCAGAGAAACCAAAAACCTCTGCTATTCTTTGAATCTACCAGATGCCCAATTGCCAGGGATGGCAGTAGTAGGCATGCAGCCGAATGTCAGAGGGAAGTTATTTGGCATGGACTTCTACGACCTTGGTCAATTGTCACAATGGTTAGCAATGATGAATAACCAAGATCAAGGGTTCAGAAGAGATAACCATTTCCAGAAGGGTGATGTGGCTAATATGATGTATCAGAGTTTCTTGGAAGAAGCAACGGAGTACGACGACGAAGATGAAATAGCCACAGCCGAACTGGTCTGGGCGAAAGACCTGACTCAGGTTAGTCAACGATGGTTGAGGCAGCATAAAGGTACTTATGACTTTGATGTCTCCAAGTCAGAGAAGCTGTTCGAGTTGTTGCTAAAGGAGGGACACATCAAATTACCGGAAGGGCACCTCATGCTGTGCCATGAAGGGGTAAAAGACAAGAAGTTTTGCGGCTTCCACAATACCAATTCCCATGCCATCAATGATTGCCGAGTGTTCAGAATGAAAATCTAGAAAGCCATTCAGGAGGGGCATCTAAAGTTTGATGGCAAGATGAAAATTGATGCTAATCCTTTTGCACAGAATACAATGTCTTTCTCTATGAACATGGTTGCCATGGATGACCCTAAAAGCAAGGGTAAAATGAAGGTATTAACCTCAGACAGAGCAAGAAAAGCTAGTACTGTTGACTCTGATCGGCAGATTACGAACGAAGAGTTTTGGCAACAGGCTCGGTTCCAGAATAGCCGAACCGAGAGAAGGGAAGCTTCCAAACCCAAGGTTACCACACGTATTCTGTTAAACAAGTAGCGATGAGAGCAGGAATAGTATCAGAGGCAGAGATGTTATGAGGAACAAGAATTCATAGAGGAACATCAGAGGTACGAGGAAAAGATGTACCGAGAAGAACAAGAACACATGAGAGAGCAGGAGCAGTCTCATTGGGGATGCTCGTTTTTCAAGCATTGTTGGAATGAAGGCCTAAAGATGCCTACCAGAGACAATTGCCCTGAATGCAGTAGCCAATATTCAGAGTACAAGTAGTCTCGGGTCAACCGCCGTCCGATCCATGAAAGACTTGGAACACAGTTTCCTGAGGATGATCTGCGTTTAAAAATAGACAGCTCAGAGAATCGGCGAGGCAAGAGGTTTGCCGATCAGGAGTGGGTCCATCATGAACAAGGTGCTAGAGAAGAAGAAAACCACGAATATGTGTGGCAAAGAGGACAATGGTGCGCACCGGGGTTGAGGAAGAGCCAGAAGAGAAGAGTACAATGCTTGAGGAACAGAGAGTTGACACAGACAGTTGCTGAAAAGAAACAGACGTGGAGTCCTAAGAAGAAACCTGATGAGCACGACTGTTCAGATGATGCATGCATGGCTTTCTTCATTCCATCAGAATTCATAGCTCCCAAAAGCCAGGACGTCCAAGAGGAAGTGTACTCAGATTTCAATGAGAGCGAGTATCAGGATCTAATGGCCCAGCTTGTCCTGACTCAACGGGCACTATTCGATAAACCGGCTAAACATCGACATTTGAAGGCGCTTTACATGAAGGGATACATCAATGGCAAGCCCCTGACCAAGATGCTTGTTGACGGAGGGGCTGCCATCAATATCATGTCTTATACCACCTTTAGGAAGCTTGGGATGACCAATGAAGAATTGTTGAAAATTGACTTGGTACTCAGGGACTTTGCTGGTAATCCTTCTGACACCCGGGGAGCTGTGCACGTCGAGTTGATGATTTGATCGAAGACTTTGATCACTACCTTCTTTGTCATTGATGGCAAGGGGGCATACAATCTTCTCTTGGGAAGAGATTGGATCCATGCTAACTGCTGTATACCTTCAACCATGCATCAGGTTCTCATTCAGTGGATTGGGGATGATGTTGAAATTGTTCATGCTGATGATTCAGTAAGTGTTGCTGCCGCCGAGCCTGCCTACTGGGAATATGATGACTTCGATTGTTTCTCTGGGAAAATCTGGGGAGAAGGTCCTGTGAATGTCTCTAACAAGGACCAACAGCCGATCCAAACAGTCGGCTCTCAGAGCAATTTTTAATGGGGAACCCAATCGAAGGCAATGAAGGAAAGTTGGGACGTGGCTTTATGTCGGCCGATAAGCTAGAAGAAATAAATGTTGGTGATGATGTCAAACCAAGGCCGATGTATATTAGTGCAAATTTAGACCCAGAGCATAGCTTAAAGCTGATAGACCTTCTAAAAGAATTCAAAGATTGCTTTGCTTGGGATTATATAGAGATGCCCGGACTAGATCATTCTATTGTTGAGCACAAATTTCCGATTAAACCTGGGTATTGTCCTTACAAACAAACTCCTCGGAAGATTTTCAAAGAAGAGGTACTGGCCGATGTGAAAAAGGAAGTTGAAAGATTATTGGAAGCGAATTTTATTCGGCCATGCAGGTATGTAGAGTGAGTTTCAAGCATAGTCCCGATGTACAAGAAAAATGGAAAGATGAGGGTCTGCATTGACTTTAGAAATCTCAATAAGGCTACTCCAATGGATGGTTACCCGATGCCAGTTGCTGATTTGCTCATCGATGCATCGGCTGGATATGAAGTCATCAGATTTATGGATGGTAATGCTGGCTATAACCAAATCTTTATGGCAATAGAAGATATTTCAAAAACAGCCTTCAGATGCCCTAGTCATATTAGTTTGTTTGAGTAGATTTTCATGACTTTTGGTTTGAAGAATGCCGGTGCAACTTATCAGAGAGCCATGAACTATATTTTTCATGAGTAAATTGTGGAGATCTATATTGATGACGTGGTAGTCAAGTCTAGAAATCAGGAAGGGCATTTAGCTGATTTAGGGAAGACTTTGGAGTGCACTAGGAAGAATGGTTTGAGGATGAACCCGGACAAGTGTGCCTTTGGGGTCTCGGCTGGTGAATTTTTAGGCTTTTTAGTCCATAAAGGAGGGATCGAGGTCAGTAAGAAAAGCATGGAAGCAATAGACAAAGTTGTACCTCCAACTAATCTCACAGAGTTGCAATCACTGCTTGGCAAGATTAATTTTGTAAGAAGATCCATATCTAATTTGTCAGAAAGAGTTTTGCCTTTCTCTCCGCTGTTAAAGCTTAAAAAGGATCAAGAGTTGGTGTGGGGTGACGTACAACAGAAGGCTTTTGATGAGATCAAAGAGTACATGAAGGCGCCACCTGTGTTGGTACCTCCACAACTTGACAAGCCTTTTAAGTTGTACGTGGCGACCAACAACCTGACAATAGGGTCGGCCCTCATGCAAGAGTTTGAAGGAAAATAAAGAGTAATATCTTACCTTAGCCGAAAGTTGCTGGATCTAGAGACAAGGTATTCGGCTATAGAAAAGCTTTGCTTGTGCGTATATTACTCGTGTACCAAGCTTCGACACTACTTATTAAATGCTGAATGCGTGGTAGTTTCTGAGTTTGATGTGATAAAACATATGTTATTAATGAAAATTTTAAATGGAAGAATTGGCAAATGGATTTTAGCTCTGTCAGAATTTGATTTAAGGTATGAATCGGCAAAAGCAGTAAAAGGTCAGGTTATTGCTGATTTTGTTACCCAACATCGTGATCCTTCTGCTAGCGTGGTGATTATTGCGCCTTGGACTTTGTTTTTTGATGGTTCATCTTGTAGCAAAGGTGGTGGTGCTGGTATTCTCTTGATCTCTCCGTGAGGTTTGACATTTGAGTATGCCATCCCTATTGGATTCTTTGTTACTAACAATCAAGCAGAGTATGAAGCATTGCTTAGAGGGCTTTGGCTTCTTGTCGAAGTGAAGGTTGTTGCTGTTGAGATATTCGGAGATTCTGAGTTGGTAATTAATCAACTGATCGACCAATATGAATGCAAGAGTGATATGTTAAAGGGATATTATGAAGAGTGCCGAGAGCTTCTGAAGAGTTTCTAGGTAGCCACCTTGCATCATATCCCTAGGGGGCATAATGAAGAAGCAAATAGACTGGCTCAAACTGCTTCGGGATACCGAGAGGATCAAGAAATTCATGCTTTAGATAAGGATCAGGTAGTTGATGACTGGAGAAACAAAATTGCCGATTACTTAAAGAATCCATCACAAAAAGTTTCCCAAAAACTCACATATAAAGCTCTCAATTTCGTGCTCCTTGATGACCAGTTGTACTACAAGTCCATAGATGGAGTACTCCTCAAATGTTTGAGTCAAGAGGAGGCCAGAAAGCTGATGTATGAAGTGCATGAAGGAGTGTATGGTGCACATCAATCGACTTACCGGATGAAATGGATAATAAGGAGAACTGATTATTTTTGGCCAACCATGCTTGAAGATTGTTTTGAATATTACAAAGGGTGTCAGGATTGTTAGAGATTCGGCAATATTCAAAGAGCTCCGGTAGCAGCTATGAACCCGATTATCAAGCCTTGGCCGTTTAGAGGATGGGGCATAGATTTGATTGGTCAGATTCATCCTCCTTCTAGCAAAGGACATAAGTTTGTGCTATTAGCTACAGATTATTTTACAAAGTGGGTTGAAGCCATTCCTTTGAAGAAGGTTACATCAGAGAATATGGTCAATTTTGTTAAGGAACACATAATTCACAGATTTGGGATTCCTCAAACTATAACGACAGATCAGGGAACTCAGTTTACTTCATCTGAATTTTGTGATTTTGCTGAAGAAATGGGAATCAAGCTATACAATTCTTCTCCTTATTATGCACAAGCTAATGGCCAAGCCGAAGCATCAAATAAGATCATGATTAAGATTATTCAGAAGAAGATTGATGAAAAGCCAAAGAAGTGGCATTCGGTTCTTAATAAAGCTTTATTGGCTTACCGAATGACTTGTCATGAGTCTACTCAAGCGTCTCCTTACGAGTTGGTTTATGGGCATCTTGCTGTGTTACCATGGGTGCTGCAATCGGGTTCGAGACGAGTTACGTTGCAAAACAATTTGAAGAAAGAAGATTACAGGGTCTGATGATGGATGAATTGGAAGGTTTGCATTTAGTTCGTCTCAAAGCGCTGGAAAATATTGAGAAAAACAAATTACGTGTTGCCAGGTATTATAACAAGAAGGTTAAAGAGAAACAATTCGCAGAAGGAGATTTGGTTTGGAAAATTGTATTGCCGATTGGGACAAAAGATAAAGCGTTCGGCAAATGGTCTCCGAATTGGGAAGGACCTTTTCGGATAGTGAGATGCATGCCTGGCAATGCGTATATCTTAAAAACTCTGCTGGGAGAAGAGTTTACTAGAGCTATCAATGGGAGATTTCTCAAGAAATTCCATCCTAGTGTTGAGGTTGGTACATAGACAAACTTAATAAGCTTTGTGCACAAATAGCCGATGTAGATACATCGCCTACCATTCTTCATTTGCTTGATTTGAAGTCCAAGGAAGTAACTAAGTTCACCAATCATGGATATCTTGAATTCATTTGTCATCATTTCACCAAACTCTTGACAAAATTCTTGATTTGTAGATCCAAAAATAATGTCATCCACATAGATTTGCAAGACAAACAAGTCATTTCCAATCTTCTTGGTGAATAGGGTGGTGTCAACCAATCCAATCTTGAACCCCTTAGAGAGGAGAAAGCTTCTCAACCTCTCATACCATGCTCTAGGTGCTTGCTTCAACAATCCATAGAGAGCCTTCTTGAGCTTGAATACATGGTCGGGCTTCTTTGTATCTTCAAATCCGGGTGGTTGCTCAACATATACTTCCTCATTGATGTACCCATTTAGAAAAGCACTCTTCACATCCATTTGATAGAGCTTTATGTTGTGAGCACAAGCATAGGCCAATAGAATTCTAATTGCCTCCAATCTTGCCACCGATGCATAGGTTTCTCCAAAGTCAAGACCTTATACTTGAGTGTACCCTTATGCAACTAGTCTTGCTTTGTTTATCACCACTATTCTATCTTGATCTTGCTTGTTCTTGAATACCCATTTGGTTCCAATGACATTGTGATTTCTTGGTCTATCCATTAGTTCCCAAACTTGATTTCTTGTGAAGTTGTTAAGTTCTTCATCCATAGCATTGATCCAATCCACATCCTTTAAGGTTTCATCAATCTTGGTTGTCTCAAATGATGAGATAAAAGAGTAATGCTCACAAAATGAAGCCAACCTTGATCTTGTTTGAACACCACTTTGAATGCCTCCAATAACTTGATCTAGAGGATGATCTCTTGCTATGTTGGTTGGTTGGAGCAATTGCATGTGGGAATCTTGAGCAATCGGTTGAGATGATGAACTAGCTTGATTTTGATCTTGTACTTGAGCTTCACTAGCATTTGCTTGATCTTGAGTTAGAGAGCCACTAGCTTCTTCATTTGTAGGAATGGTCACTTGGTCTTCATCTTCATCTTGTACTTGTCTTGGTCTAATGTCACCAATATCCATATCTTTCATTGCATTGACCAACTTGTCACCTCTCACATCATCCAAGTTTTCTTGTTCATCTTTAGAGCCTTGTGTTTCATCAAATTCCACATCATGCACTTCCTCAAGAATTCCACTAGACAAGTTCCACACTCTATAAGCCTTGCTTGATGTAGAGTAACCAAGAAGAAAACCCTCATCACATTTCTTTTCAAACTTGCTTAGCCTTGTTCTTCAAGATATAGCATTTGCACCCAAATACCCGAAAGTAAGCAATGTTTGGCTTTCTTCCATTCAATAGCTCATATGGAGTCTTCTCAAGCATTCCATGACAATAGAGACGGTTGCTAGAATAGCAAGCCGTGTTGATAGCTTCGGCCCAAAAGGAATGACTCACATTGGCGGAGATCTAATTTAATGACAAATTCCCAAAAACGAACCAATGAATAAGAGGCCCATCTGGGAGAAATCACTGCAGGCCCACGAAGAAAGAGGCGCATGATCCATAGAATCCCGCCGGCCTGGGTAGGCAGACGTGCCCCCAGGCAGACGTGTTTCCGTCTCGCCCAACGCGAAGAGCGAGACGATTCCGCAGCCATCGGAAGACGTGAAGAGCGTCACTGGTAGGGAAAAGACCTATTTACCCCTTCTAGAAGGTCACGACTATCGCTCCGTAGGTGCTGACGGTGCAAATGCCGATAAGAACGGAGGTACATCCCTCTGAGGGATCGTACACCCCGTATAAACCAGAGCTGAGGATAACACCCTAGTCCCCTACCAAAACGGAGACACGACGAGTCCTCCAGCCAGGGACGGGACGGAGCCGGACTTCTGAACAGGCGGGACCCACGCTTCTAAGAAGCAACGACGACCCCTCCGACCACCGGACCCCTACAGGAATCCTTCAGACGGAGGTACGTCGGGTACATGGGGCCCGCCAGGTAGCGAAGTCCATTGGCCTGGAGTGGAGGAATCCGCCGTATACAAAAATAACTATAAGAAGGTACAACCATGTACCTTCCAATGGTACAACGAACTCCATGCCTCTACTACACTACGGGTCCGACTGGACCCCCCCAGTATCCTCCGGCAATGCAACAAGGAGCTGACACGACTCCCCTCCTCCGACCAAGTACGAAGACAATATGAATATAGTATTATAAGTGTCCAACATCCTTCATGAGGAAGGAAAGGGGCTGGGTATCCTAGGTAGATATCTCTCGACGAATGCTTGTAACTCCCCTACCCTCCTTGCGGCTATAAAAGGAGGACAGGGGGGACGACTCAAGGGACCGGAGATCTCCACTCTCAAGCTTCCAGAGGAAGAGATCACACACACACACACCCGAAGAACACGGCTAGTTGATAGCATACACACTCACTACATCATCCAGAGACCTGGGGCTCATACCCCCTCTCTGGAACCAGCTTGCAAGCAGAGATAAGGAACACGAGCAGCACCACACTGGACGTAGGGATTTCTTGCCCGAACCAATATAAACCTCTTGTCTCTTTGTCTCACCATTCGGAACCCGACACGCGTACAAATTTACTCGTTGGTAGTTTCTAAACACCGACAGTTGGCGCGCCAGGTAGGGGGCATCGCGTGTCACGACAATTTAGTGGTTCTGAATGGCCACCTCTAGACCAGGTCGTAAACACCTTGACACGGTCAAACAGAGACCAACCTACTCCCCGCAGGGACGCACCGGTTGAGGCCCTGGGGTCACGAAGCTTGGGGGAGAGACCCCCAGGAACGACGACAAAGATCTCCATCCGCTCGAAGCGTTCATGAGTGGCATGGGGGACTCCGACGGTGACGAGTACGAAACCGACCGCACGGCCGAGCATGCCGTGACGCATTTCGTACGCTCTTAGTACGACTACCTACTGGATTCGGACCCTAGCTCCGACGGTGATGAGGTACCTCCGAGCGACAACTGCCTTGGCGCCTTCATTATGACGGACATGGTTCGCTAGGATACTAAGGAAGGTGTCGGCAACCTCCTCCCAGGCTCCGACGCAAGGAAGAGCCTGCTGACGGGCGAGTGGCGTACCACACCATGGACGAGCAGTCCTCCGAGGACAACGACCGCCCACTCCTCCGTCGGCACCGGTCACGCCAGCGCTCCAAAGGCCGAAGAGCACCGCGACCCTCCCCGATCCGCGTGCGGAAACATGCGCTCGCCTACATCGACGCCGCCATCCAGATCGAGGGAGGCGCGCCGATAGAAGATTACGTTCCTGTGACATACCCGTTTGGTCTCGTCAGCGCCGCATCCATCCTCGAACGGCACATCACCCTAAAAATGACCGATACCCCAGACAACGAGTTCGTGGGGAACATTGATTCATTCTATGACCTCCTGACCGAGGATGACATGGCTCTCTCCAGCACCGACAGCACGGGAACCGAACGCGTCACCCTCGAGGTCAGCGAGATCCCTTCGCGGGAATGCTTCATGTGTGACGGAAGGGAAGGCACCCCCGAGGGAGCCATGCGCGACATCGACGAGGATGGCAACGAAATCCTCTCGGACAACCCTCAGGCTCTTACGCCGCTGCATGTCAACCAGGACGCCATGCAAGCCCGGCAGGAGGAACTCGACGACGCTCGTCGCCAGATCGACGACGAGCGCGTTCTTCTTGAGAAGCAACTACACCCAAGGCCGAAGATCGACCCTCGAGCCCGAGCTCGGGACGTGCAACACCGCATCATCGAGGACGACATGTCTCCACTCACCTTTCCAAGGGCGGAGCAGAACATAGCAGCTGCCACCATGCTCATGAGGCAGTTCCCTGAACCCGCGACGCCGGAGGAAAAGAAGCTCAGAGGAGAGCTACGTGTGGCAGAACCGCCCAAATTATAAGAGATCAAGTACCAAAGTAGTCGATTTAACGACCACTTCAAACACTTGAGCCCATATAATCCCGGTAGTCCAGAAATCTCGAAGGATTTCTAACAATCGTATCTCCAACCAAGATCGCGTAAACTCAGGTATGCACATTCGAACGAACCAACAATTAAAATGAAATACTTGAAGTATGAAATAAAGTTATTACAACACTTTGTTCCAAATAAAGTAGTACTCATGCCACAACACATGTGGCCAAATGAAACATTGTTTTAAAACTCGAACCCAAAGTTTTACTCCACCCTAGTACCATTAATAGATAGGGGTGCCCACGAGATCACGTCCAACAACAGCAAAAGATGAGCTCGTAGAAGACCTTGCCCAAAGCCTACTCCTCTTCTCCTTCGACAGGATAGAGATAGTGCTTACAATAGCCAAAGTATACTTGGCCATCTGCAACAAACGGGATAAACCCTGAGTACGGGAATGTACTCAACTAGACTAACCTGTCTAACTGAAAATAAAGACTCCAAGGATATGCATGACTATTTATGTGGATCTGGATAAACTTTGCTTTTGCGGAAACGCGAGAAAGATGAAACAACTTTTAAAAAAAATAGAGAGCAACCATTTTCCATCCTATTATTTATCTCTAGGTTATGCACCTGTACTAGAGCATTCACTTGATCTAATCAAACAATATAATAATATCATATCATATTTCATTTTCAATATTTTAGTAGAACCATCATCGATGTTGCATGGAGTTGTACCGTGGTGAAGCTCAGCATAATCCCCCACTATCTGGTGGGAGGCGGCGACTCGAATCGATATACAACCACCTGGCAAGATTACCTTTAACACATGCCCACACTTCCCCCGTCGGGTCCATGCATTGGGTTACCGCTCAACACGACCCAGGTAGTACGTCGTGAGCTCAGCGTAATCCACCGAATTGGAGAAATCAGTTGGCCACCACGGGGCAGGTCATATCTCCAAACTAGAGGGAGCCAAAAGTAGACTGAGATTCAGCCCGGACAGTGTTTACTCGGCTTCGGGGTCGATACTCGCAATGACCCGTATGTGAAAGGGCGCATTCAAAGATGTAAGAGGGCCACCATCGTATACAAAACTATACGATCCAACGGACGGACTGCCCCCAAGTCTAAACCACTTGGTGCCCTTGCCTTCCAGTTGACCGTATTTCATTACTACCATTGGTTCTTTCCACGATAGCAAATATAGCCAACCGTGATAGGTACTACCCCAAGGGGCAATATGAACATGAATATAAAAGTAACCATTTATTCTAAGCCGGATAAGCAGTTGCTTTTACTTTTATTAACAGGGTAACAAGGTAGGTAAATTCAATATCATGGAAGGTAATGCATCAACTAGGATTCAATCAACTCCTGTCACCTAATGCATCACAATATAAAATACTCAAGTAGATTAATTGTAAATACTAGGAGGCTTAGGGATGCTCCGGAGCTTGCCTTGAGTGAAGGTGGAGGGCTGGTGGTCAGGGCACTCGGGGAGGCTAGTGTCGAGGTCGTGGTACTCCTCGTTCAGCTCCTGCACCTCCTGGACTCCTTCCTCTGGAAGTGGCACCTGGGGTTCCTCTACTGATCCTGGATGTTTGCAATGCATATAAGTAAACTTGATGGTGCAGGGATGATGCTTGAATAAGAATTAAACACTCAAAGATTGCTTTTAGAATTAACCTAAGTATTCATGCTAGTTCCACTTTACACAGGAAGCCTATTATAAACTGCTCAGAAAAATCTACAAAAATTACAAAGGACAGAGCAAGCCTACTGGATGCTACTGCAGAAAATTTACATAAAGCAAAGCTACCAACTAGCAGATACAAAAAGATGAATTTAAATGCAGAAAAATCACTTAGAACTATACCTACTAGCTTACAGGGTGAAACATGCTATATCTTATTTTTAATAGGTTCTTTACTTAGAAACATATTTATCAAGAAAGTTCCATGACCAACACTACCAGATTATTTTCTATAAAGATTTCCAAATAAAACCCTAGAAAAGAACACTTGAACTACAAGTATCTTTTCTGCCATACAACATACCACATATTATATTTCTCCTAGACAGATCATAGTATATAGAGACTACACAAAAAGTTTCATGATTTAACCATGCACAGATCTACCACAAGAAATAATCCAAGAAAGCAACAGAAACATATTTTAATAGGTGATAATTAATTTCTATACAAAAGCATGGCATAAGTTATTTTTCCTAGCTTCTACACAGAATAATAGAGCTAACATAAAAACTTCACATTTTTATTTGAACATTTCATGCAGGAACACATTTAACTTTGATAAATGCAGAAAAGAACTATTTAAACATTAGTATTGAAGACATTCTCCAAAACTTACTTTTATATTTTTAACAGAAAGATCTTCATTTATAGAGTCTAACACAATTTATTTCACCATTTTAGGATTCACCAAACTCTAGATATAAAAGAAACAAGCATTAACACATGTACTGAAAATAGGAAAAAGGAAATGCATTTCTGAATCCGGCCCACGGTGAACAGTGTGCGGGCTCGGCCCAGTGCGCGCGGGAGGCCGAGCTGACAAGTGGGACCCCATGGTCCACTCGGGTCCATATGCCAGTGAGTGCAAAGTAGAGCATCGGCGCTGACCGACACGTTCTCGCCGGCGGTGAGCTTGTCGACGGCGAGGGTGGATGCGCTAGGCTCGTGGTGATGACGCACATCGGCTGGTGGGGTTGGTTGAACCGGCGCGACCCTGTAGCGAGACGACGGCGTGCAGTGGCGGAGCAGTGCGGCGGTGCTGAGCTAGGGTAGCGGTTGCGTGAGCACCGCGGTGATGCGGTGAGTGCAGCGCAAGCGCTGGTTGGACCGGAGGAGCTTCGAGGAGGTCCGGCCACGTGCGAGCTCCGAGGTGGCGGCAATGGCGCACGACCAATGGCGATGTGTCGTTCCAGTGCGAGCGAGCAAGCAAGCGACGACGTTCTCACCTCTACTACCTTCGGTGAAGCTTCCACAAAGATGGAGGCGACGGAGGTGGTCGGAGGAGAGGCGAACGTGGTTTGGTCGTTGCGGTGGGGACTGCTAGCCGAGGAACGGTGGCGACGTTCCAGCAACGGTGGATCTTGGCTCGCGAAGGCGAGGCGAGCAGGGCGTGTGCGAGGCGAAGGCGAGTGAGCGTGCGAGGTGGATCGAGCAGAGACGCTCGGACGGTGGCGAACGGGTGAAGGGGGTGCTTGCGGTTGTGCTGTGCTCTAGCGTGGCGAGAGCGAGAGCAGAGCGAGCGAGAGAGCAAGTGAGCGGGTGTGTTCGCGATTGCGAAGGGTTGCCGGGGTGTAGGCGCTCCTGCTGATGCGGTCATGGCCGACCGGTGCTGCCGGTGGGGGCCGTGACGCGACGACGAGGCGGTCGACAGCGGGGAGGCGTGTCTGCGGCGCGCGGGGTAGAGGTGGCAGCGCGCGGGGCAGGGCGCTACTTGGTCCTAGCGCCGTTAGGGCGGATGCGGCACTTGATCGCGAGCGAGACGGGGCGAGCAGCTGGTCGGACGCAGCACTGCGTCGGTGTCAATGCGACGCGACGACACGGTGCGGCGGGGCACGCTGCGCGGTGCTCTACGCGGCCAGGGGTGGTGAGTGGTATGCAGCATGGTCGGTGCAGTGCGGCAGGGTGTGGCGCGACGCGAGTGGCGCAGAGCGGCAGTCGGCGTCGGCAAACAGGCATCGGCGGCCACGTGGAGGCAGCACTGGCGTACGGCGCGACCGGTGGTCAGGCGCGGGTGCGCGCGTGAGCTGCACGTGCGGGGCGCGTGCGCTGCAGCGCGCGTGCGCGGGCGTGGGCGTGGGCTGGCGCAAGGCCGAGCGGGCCGAAAGGGTGGCGCCAGCCCATTTCAGTTTTCTTTACCCTTTTTCATTTTCTTTTATTTATTTCAAACTAAAATTGCTTCAAAACAGTTTCAAAAACTCAAAACTAAGATTTGATATCTAAACAAAAGTTGCTTAGAATAATATTCTCTACATTTTTCATGTAGATCATATTTTCTGAAAACTCTTATTTTCAAAGGTTGCAGTCCTAAGTTGATCAAACAAATTAAGGGACAAGAATTACTTTAACCTTTTAATAAATAAACTAAACTTAATTAATCAAGTCTTAAATTAAAGCAAAAGCATATGACTCCTATTCAGTTCTAGTTTCAAAAGTAACAAAACATTCATATGAATGATGCCATATGCAACATGAGTGCAATGCACTGCTTATGCTTAGGCTAATGATGATCCTAATGCAAAGCTTGACACAGAGTGTCACAGCCCTTCCCCCCTTAAAGAAATCTCGTCCCGAGATTTTTGTGTTTCGTACCACTCATTATAAAAGACGGGGTAGTTTGCGCTTAGGTAGGCCTCGGTCTCCCAGGTTGCATTGTTCGGACCATGATTACTCCAAAGAACCTTGAAAGTCTTCACTTTTTGGTTTCTGGTGACTCTAGTCTTGGTGTCCAAGATCTTTTCTGGTTTCTCATAGTACTCGAAGTCTGATCGGATCACGATGTCGGAGCTCTGAACAGTTTCCTCTTCCGGAACTCGAAGACACTTCTTGAACTAAGATACATGGAACACTGGAAAGATAACACTCATCTCCGGTGGTAACTGTACTTGGTAAGCTACCTTGCCTTTCTTGGCAATGATCCGATAAGGTCCCACATATCGGGGTGCTAACTTCTTCTTAATTCCAAAACGGTGGACACCTCTCATAGGTGACACCTTAAGATACACATAGTCACCAACCTGAAACTCCAAAGGTCTTCTCCTTTTATTGGCATATCCTTTTTGTCTAGATTGAGCTGCACGGATATGGTGTTGAACATCTCGCACAATCTCTTCTGCTTCCTTCACATAGTCCGTACCATAGAATCCCTTGTTTCCTGATTCAACCCAATTGACAGAGGTTCTACACTTGCGTCCATACAAGGTATCAAACGGTGCCATCTTAATGCTTTCTTGGTGTTGACACAAAAAGCGTCGGATCTGCGAACATCTCGGGCTTATACCCTAATTCGATATCCAAGGTGTGCTAGTCGATTTGACCAGTTAATCGATAAGGACGATAACTAGAACAAAATTGAATAAGACGACAGCGATACGTTCGGACGTCAAAGCTCAAATTGCTCAAAACGCGGAACTTGCGAGGTTGACGGGGGTCGTGTAGATGCAGCCCATCGAGACGTCGTAAGAACTCGTAGATAAACTAGAACTAATGCGATGAAAGTAGATTTTCTTGAAAAGTAGACGAAAATAATAGATGTATTTGATTGATTGTATATCTTTTACGCAAGCCCTAGGTACATATTTATACTCCGGTAGGAGGAGTTGTACATAGACACGACTCATACCTAAACAAAACTCCTATTTTTAAGGAAATAAACGACTCGTGCAAGAGTCGAACTCAAACTAAAAAACAAATACTAGTATACAATCACTAGTTTCCATATCCGTCTTCGTTACGATGACACCTTCCATCGGCAGATCTCCTTCAATCTACAACCTTCCTTTAACACCATCGGCAGCCTTCGCTGACGTTAGTCATACCATTCTGCATTCACCGGCACGCTTCCTTATCGGCAACACCTTAATCGGCAACTTTCCCATCGGTAAGCAGCCTTCTTCTCTTTTTGACGCTCCTCTAATCAAATTTGTTGTCGGCAATCTCCTTTGTTTCCATTGGTAATTTAACTGGCAGTGTTTGAAATCAAAGAACAATGACCACTCCTTTACCGATCAGCATACTCAGTCCATATTGACACGTTCCAAAAAATGGTGTCAACACATGCCCCCCAATTTCGGAGTATAAAATATTTCATACGCCGAAATTTCCTCCACTACAATCTTTCCCTCCAAAATGCTCATGCTACCATTTCGATTACCGCGCGTCATCATTGTAAATTACCAATAACTCCCGTAACTATAGCGCCAACAGTTGTAATTCCTGGATCACCGAGCAAATCACTGTGATATCCTTTTATATTCTTGCTCAATCAAAAATGAAAATTCAAAAACACCCTTTGACCTAGGCCTATAAATACTACTGTCCGCCCTCCTTTTCATCCTGAGCTCATACTTTCATCTCCCATTTAACCGGCATTCCCGAAGAACATTCCAATAAACACCAATCGACAACCTCTTCTTCCATCAGAAGGCTCAAATCCTGCAAGAACTCCTCCGTTCCGATGGCGATCAACTTCAACGCTCCTTCACTTCTTGAATCTAGGAAATGCGCAACAGAATAGTGATCCCCACTGATCAAGCACACCTCTGTTGTTTGGGTCCAATGGGGAATACCGATCCAACCAACCTCATCAACGTGAAAACCAACCGTATCCCTTTTAGATCCGAACACTTCGATCTAGGGTTATGGACAGATACCTTCCGCTCCTGGCCAAAACCTACCAAAGGATGGAAGAACTGGTACCTCAGGATAGCTAGGTCACAACAACTCTATTGGTCAGAATGCAACATAGATCAATGCATCAGGTTGTCTATTGCCGATATGGCCAAGAATGAAAACACGATGATTGCTGCTTCTTATTTCTGGTCCGATACAATGAACGCATTTCTATTTAGACATGGACCAGCCACCCCCACACTTGCCGATGTACACATGCTTACCGGCCTCAATGTCTCCTCTGCCGATCCTGCCACCCTTTTCCGTAGGAAGTCCGAACGTCGGGTAAAGACACGTAATATCGGTGGTTGTATCGGATACATCTAAGAGTATCAGAAGACCGGATCGGTAGGCCAAAGGGAGCATGCCATCTTCCTAACCATGTGGTTGGAGAAGTTTATTTTCTGTGGCAGAGCCCATCGGCAACCTTGGAGGCCCTTGGTGGTTCATCAACTTATGGATAAACGCCCACATGCATAAATGTCTTCAATTCGATCTGTTTAGCCAGCAGTTCCCAAGAGATATATCTAAAGACTATGTATTTGCTAAGGACGAATCGGCAACCCGTTCTCCACTCAATTTTGGGGAAGCCATAATAGTGCTACCAGGAACCGATGCCAACGAAGATCAATTCGGCATGTTCTTTCAGAGGCTCTACTGCGGAATTCCTGCTACAGAACGAGTCTGGTGGCCTTATATCGATGAAGATAACCGATTTCCACTCTCCTTCAACCTTACCGATGGGAATATACCACAAAATGAAGGAATCATGAAGGCTACCCTCATTCCCCGGGTTATTCCAGTTAACATCTTTGGGACCGGGAAGAACACTCATCCGTCATATGAATTCTATTATCCATCGGCAGCAGCAAGACAGTTAGCATTTGGTCAATTACCGATCAAACTTAGCTATGTCAATGTGATAAAACCAAGAGAGGTCATCTCCAGTGCTATGGATTGGAATAAAATTGTCACTCTCTCCCCTCATGCTGATGTAACCAACATCGACTTATCCTCTTGGGCGCCGACATCCTTCATCACTGAGTCATACAAATCCTGGTGGCAAGAGTGGAAGGATCAACTATTTGCTGCATCATCACACTACTATCGGCACCTGATTGACGCTGATCATATTATACCTGATGATGCGGTAAGTTTATTTCCGATACTATTTTTTCGTTAACTTTTCAAATGCATCGGTAACTAACCCTCTGTCAACAGGTTAACGATTTGATCCCAAAAAAGAGTAAGAGCGGCAAACATTTAACCTACGACCGATGAACCCTATATCGATAATCGGTAGCAAGGCCCCTTCATTGGCTGCCGTCATGCATCACAAAGCAGTTCCTAAGGTTACCATCAGGCCCAAACCATTGCCAACCAATGATGCTTCTACAGCTGCTGCTGCTTTGGCGCAAGCTTTCACGGTAACAAGTCTTCATTTATCTATGCCGATCACAATAACATTTTTAATTGACAAGTTTTATTCAATCTGCACAAAATTCTCTTCTACAACAGACAAGTTCATCGGCAGCCGTTCGAAATGTGCAAACTTCTACGGCTCAGCCTGCCGATGCCCCCCAAGTGCAATAGTAAAAACGTCGAGGCTCATTGCACCGATAACCGTGAACTTGATGACCATTCTCCTTGTAAATTAACGCTTCTTCTACCGATATTTCGCATAATGACTTTATCATCGGTACTTATATTTGCATTACTTCATGCATCCATCCAGATACTAGGATAATATTTCTTCAAATATTTACCATTGATTGCTCTGGAAAATGCAACTCCTTCGAGAGTTTCCAAAATATAAGCGTTGCCAGAAACTGACTGATTTATCCGAAAAGGACCTTCCCAATTAGGAGACCACTTCCCAAACTTCGAATTCTTAGTTCCAATCGGTAAAATCAGTTTCCACACTAAATCACCATCGGCAAACTCTTTCACTTTTACTTTCTTGTTATACCATCTGGCAACCCTTTTCTTATTCTCCTCGATACTGATTAAAGCTCTTAGCCAATGACCCGCTAGATCTTCTAACTCATCCTTCATAAGGATATCATACTCATCGGCTGCTAATTGGTCTTGGGAAAACAATCGCCTAGAACCAGTTTTAATTTCCCAAGGTAGGACATCATCGTGTCCGTACACCAACCGATATGGCAAAACCTTAGTAGCACCATGACATGCCATCCGATACGACCACAAAGCCTCATTCAACACTACATGCCACCTCCTAGGGTTCTCTTCAATCTTATGCTTGATAAGCTTGATTACTCCTTTATTAGTTGCTTCAGCTTGGCCATTAGCCTGAGCATAATAAGGAGAAGAGTTTAACACTTTAAACCCCATACCGACAGCGAATTCATCAAATTCCCCCCATGTGAACATGGTTCCTTGATCAGTTGTAATAGTTTGAGGAACACCAAACCGATAAACAATATGCTCTTTAACAAAATCTATCATGTTTGCCGATGTCACGTTCTTCAGCGGAATAGCCTCAATCCACTTCGTGAAATAATCGGTGGCTATGAGTATGAACTTGTGCCCTTTACTCGATGGTGGATAAATCTGGCCGATAAGATCGATAGCCCATCCTCTAAACGGCCACAGTTTGATTATAGGATTCATTGCCGATGCGGGTGCTCTCTGAACATTATCGAACTTCTGACAATCCTGAGACCCTTTGAAGTATTTAAAACAATCCTCAAGAATTGTCGGCCAATAATATCCATTTCGCCTAATCATCCACTTCATATTGAATGCCGATTGATGTGCTCCACATACTCCCTCATGGATTTCACCCATCAAAACCTTTGATTCTCCTTCACCAAGACATCTGAGCAAAACTCCATCAATTGTCCGATAATACAATTCATCATCAAGGAGCACATACTTGGTAGCTTGAAACCTCAAACGTCTCTTGACCTTCTTGGATGGATCCTTCAAGTAATCGGCAATCTCTTTCCTCCAGTCATCGGTAGTCATCACCGATGCCATTACCTCTTGAATTGGCTAATACGCCGAAGCGTATTGTGCTAACCGATTGACCTCTTCATTATGTAACCTAGGAATATGTTCGAGGCGATATTATTTAAACTCTTTCAACAATCGCAAACATTTTTCATAGTACACGATTAAAATTTCACTTCGGCATTCATATGTTCCAACCAGCTGATTGATTACCAGCATAGAATCACCAAAGATTTCAACGGCATCGGCACGTACTTCTCTGAGCAATTCCAATCCCCTTAGTAAAGCCTGATATTCAGCCTGATTGTTTGTCGAAGTAGCTACAATCGGCAATGAGATTTCATACTTCTGTCCTCGGGGAGAAATTAAGACAACACCGATACCTGCCCCTTCTCTACATGTAGATCCATCAAAGAACAAAGCCCAAGGAGCAATCTCTACGGAATTCACCGTACCACAATGCTGAGTAACAAAATCAGCCATCACCTGTCCTTTAACTGTCTTAGTTGATTCATACCTCAAATCAAATTCTGACAGCGCCAAAATCCATTTGCCGATCCTCCCACTCAAAATCGGCATCGACAGCATGTACTTAACCACATCATCTTTGCATATGACAGTACACTCGGCCGATAGCAAATAATGCCTCAATTTGGTACAAGAGAAGTATAGACATAAACACAACTTTTCAACGGCCGAATACTTGGTTTCAGTGTCCACCAGCCTTCTACTCAAATAATAGATCACACATTCTTTCCCTTCAAACTCTTGAATCAAGGCTGACCCGATAACGCCATCATCGGTAGATAAATACAACCTGAAGGGTTTCCCATGGTGAGGTGGAATCAAAACTGGAGGACTTACCAAATATATCTTAATTTCTTCCAAGGCCGATTGCTATTCTTCTCTCCATATAAATTCTTGACCGACTCTCAGCTTCAGCAATGGGCTAAAAGACTTAATCTTTCCAGACAAGTTAGATATAAATCTTCTAATAAAATTAACCTTGCCGATCAAAGATTGCAACTCAGTCTTGTTCGTAGGAGCAACCACTTTATTAATTGCATCAATGGACTTTCTGCCAATCTCGATACCTCTTTGATGCACCATAAAACCTAGAAATTGGCCTGCCGATACACCAAATGCACACTTGTTAGGATTCATCTTTAACCCATGTTCCCTCGTGCACTCTTGAGTTTTCCGTAAATCGGCAAGATGTTTCTCAAAATTTCTGGATTTAACCACCACGTCGTCCATATAGATTTCAAAAAATATGCCGATGTACTTATGGAAAATGAAATTCATCGCCCTTTGGTAAGTAGCACCGGCATTTTTCAAACCAAAAGTCATTACGACCCACTCAAACAAACCAACATGACTCGGACATTTGAAAGCAGTCTTAGATATATCCTCTTCAGCCATGAATATTTGATTATATCCAACATTACCATCCATAAAACTAATGATTTGATGTCCAGCAGCAACATCAATCAACAGATCGGCAACGGGCATCGAATAACCGTCCATTGGCGTAGCTTTATTGACATTCCTGAAATCAATACAAACACGAAGTTTTCCATTCTTCTTATCTACAGGAACCACATTAGAAATCCATTCGGCATATCGACATTGCCGAACAAACCCAGCTTCAATTAACTTCGTAACTTCAGCTTTAATATTGGGCAATACATTAGGATTACATCGGCACGTTGGTTGCCGATGTGGTTGGAACCCAGATTTAGCAGGCAACCGATGTTCAACTATTGATCGATCTAAACCAGACATCTCTGTATAATTCCAAGCAAAACAATCTTTATATTCCTTTAACAAATCATTCAACTGTTGTTTACATTTAGAATCTAACTTAGCACTAATAAAAGTTGGCCTAGGCTTACTACCATCACCGATGTCTATTTCTAGTAAATCATCGGCCGATGTGAACCCCTGCCCAAGTTTTCCATCATCGGCGAACCGATCCATTAAATCTCTTCTTCAGAACCGACTGCTTGGATCGGTGTAATTCGGTAATCGGCCACCTTGAGGATTTCTGTATCCCAAGCTTCACGCGATATGCACTTGGTCTGCTCATAGGTTTCCGATTCTGCCGATGCAACAATTGACGGGGTTTCACTTTGGACGACTTCAATCTTGTCTCTGACCCATTGCATGAGGCTTTGATGCATTGTGGAAGGAATACAACAATTAGCATGGATCCAATCCCTTCCTAGGAGCAAGTTGTAGGTACCTTTGTCGCTGATCACAAAAAACGTTGTTGGCAAAGTTTTGCTGCTGATAGTTAACTCTACGCACACTGCTCCCATAGCCGGTGACACATTGCCTTCAAAATATTTAAGCTTCATGTCTGTCTTGACTAGATCTTGGTCACCTTTTCCAAGCTTCCTGAACATGACATACGACATTATATTGATTGATGCTCCACCATCTACCAACATCTTTGACACCGGTTGCCCATCAACTTTGCCCTTGACAAACAAAGCTCTTAAGTGTTGCCTTTCGTATTCGGCAGGCCTTTCAAAAACAACCACCATCGGATCTGGTACTAGCTGAGCCATATCAGCAACCTCTTCCTCAGCATCAGTAGGTGCCATAAATTCTATCGGCAACATAACAACCATATTGACTTCTGCCGATGGACTCCTCTCCTGGAGTTTTGGCCTCCATTCCCAAACTGGAGATTCTCGTTTTGAAGGATTCTCACCATAACACAAATCGTTCTGGCGTTCATGCTGGATCCTTCTTCTCTGAGTTTTCATCAAACCCTTAGGATACCATCAAGGAAGCTTAGTTTTCCAAACAGGCTGGTACTGTTTTTCACCGCTCGTATTTGCACCACCCCTTATGTTTGGATCCCTATAGAATATCTCTACATCTGGTACTCTTGCATTAGCTTTTTCTTCAAGCTCTTCTTGACGGACATGCTTGCCAAGCCTGTCATGCACACTGAGCTTGGCCCCCAGCCGATCATACACTGATCCTTTTCCTCTGATCGGCCTAGCATAGCTTGATCTTTGACCTTCAAAGCGAGACTTCTTTTCTGACCGATCGGCAGGATAGTACCCATTGCATTTAGGACAATTATCGACAGTGGGCAGCTTGATGCCTTCTTCCCAACAATGGACGAAGAAGGGACACTTCCAATAATCTTTATGCCAATACCACTCTTGGCATCTTTCTTCTTCCCGCTGCCGATGCTGTTCTTCTTGCGAACGCCCATACTGTTGTCATGGTTTTCTGTGCATGATCACGACACCATATGATGCATGTCTCTGAGGCCTCCTGGCACTGCTGTTTTCATCGACAGTTCTTTCACCTTTTCCTTCATCGGCAAGCCTTTTTCCTTTCACATCATGCACAACTATTTGATGCTCAGAATCCACCGATGCATTTTTCTTGGCAACTTCCGATGTCAGTACTTTAATCTTCCCATTAATTTCCACCATATTATTTGGAAACGGATGCTGGTCGATTTTCATCGGCTTCTGGGCTTTAGAACTTTCGAATTTGATCCACCTGGATTCAATTCCCGACTGCAACTGTTGCCTAAAGACTTTGCAATCATTGGTATTATGTGAAGTTGTGGCATGCCACTTGCAATACCTGATCCTCCTAAGCTCTTCTACCGATGGAATTACCTGATTAGGCGACAGCTCAATACGCCCTTCTTGAAGCAACAGGTCAAATATCCTATCGGCCTTGGTGATGTCAAAGGTGAATCTTTCAGCTTCCTTCTGGCCAAACGAACAGGATATCGTCTTCTTGTCTTTCACCCATTCAGCAACACCAATGCTTGGTTCTTCATCTGACTCAGAATTTTCCTCTTTCTCAATGAAGGATACCTTCGTATTCCAAGTTTTTCTAGGCTCGAAAGCTTTAATTTCCTGATCGGCAACCCGTTGCACGAGATGGCGCAAACTTTCAAATTCCTGGGACGCATATTTATCTCTGATGTGCGGCAGCAACCCCTGGAAAGCCAAATCCGCCAATTGCCGATCATCAAGCACCAAACTGTAGCACTTGTTCTTCATGTCTCACAGTCTTTGTATGAAGATCTCCACTAATTCGTCATTGCGTTGTTTCAGCTTGACCAAATCGGTGATCCTCTTCTCATGTACGCCAGAGAAGAAGTATTTATGAAACTGCTTCTCTAGATCGGCCCAAGTGATTATAGAATTTGGAGGAAGCGAAATGAACCAGGTAAATGCTGATCCAGATAAAGATGACGAGAACAATCTTACCCTTAGTTCATCTCTGCTAGCTGCCTCTCCACATTGAATAATGAAGCAATTGATGTGCTCCATTGTTGATGTGTCATCTTGACTAGAAAACTTTGTGAAATCTGGCACCTTGTACCGATTCGGGAGAGGAATCAAATCATACGCCTGAGGGTACGATGTCCGATAAGAGTATGTATTGACCTTAGGCTTGATACCGAATTGTTCTTTCATCACTTCGCCAATTTTATCGGCCCAGTATGCATCCTGATCCTGCCGATGGATCGGCTGGACATTAACTGGCTAGACTGGTTGATACAATCCTTCTTGCCTTTGTGGCAAATAAGCTGGTCCGATTGGCGCAGGCGCAGCACCACCTTGTTGAATACTATGCATCGGTTGATTTACCGATGTATAGCCTTGGACACCCACTGCAGTATACTGTGGTATTATATTCATCGGTCGGTACACCGATGCTTCATTCTGAGTGCTTGCCGGGTAATGGTATTGTTGTGCTCCCGCTCTTGATGTCCAGGTTGCACCACCTATTGTTGAACTGGACTAGTCCATCCAGGATTATAAGTCATCGACATGTGATTTGCCAATAGTTGATAGTTACCCGGTGCCTGTTGCTCCTGCATCCTAGAGTAATCAACGAATTGACCTCCTTGGTGTACTGATATCCCAGCTTGAGGATTTGCCATCATCATGGGATGGTTCACAACTGTCGTGTCTTGTTGTATCGGCAAAGATCTTGCCAATGGTTGTCCGTAAGACATCTTAGGTATTGCCATCTGAAGACTCCCTGGTGGCAACTGCATGTTTGGAGAAGACGTAGCACAATGCACTATTGGACTCATCGGTTGTGCTAATATGGCCGATTCCACAGAGACCTTTCCCGCTGCACTATTACCGTGGATCAATTTAGCATCGGCAGATGAATCTGGAGGCATACCGTATCCCCACCAGTTAGCGGGAGTCGGTTGACTCTGGACTACATGCCCTGACATTACCGACGCCACCGGATCGGTATTCAACCGAACGACGCTTGCAGGGCTTGATGTTGGTGTTGTAGCTTCATCGGTAGAAGGATTTACAGGTTGGAACGCTGGAGCCGCCGATGAAGTCGTGGCAGATGCCGATCCAGGCTGGTGATATGCTGGACCAACATACTGGGGTGCCTATCTCTCTTTGAAAGATTGCATGACAACATTGTATATAGTATTGGACAACACATTGGAGTGGCTAATCAACGCCTGATTTAACGCAGAATTAACCATATCTTGCAACTTACCAGGATTGGCATCGAAAGTGACATGCCGCGGCAACGGCGGATCTTGTTTCTGGACCGCATCGCCGCTCCTGTTTAGGCTGAAGGATTTCAGATATAGCTGCTTGTACTCCTCCATAGCCTGCTCCATAGAGTGCTTCTAATCATCTTTCAGATCTGCTTCGGAGACTTCGATGACGTTCCTCAGATTGACATCAGTAGAATCACCCATGATCGTGATCAAAAGAAGTATCTAGTGGTCCCACCGGGTGTGCCAAAAGAGGTGTTGACACAAAAAGCGTCGGATCTACGAACACCTCGGGCTTATACCCGAATTCGATATCCAAGGTGTGCCAGTCGATTTGACCAGTTAATCGACAAGGATGATAACTAGAACAAAATTGAACGAGATGACAACGATACGCACGGACGTCAAAGCTCAAATTGCTCAAAACGCGGAACTTGTGAGGTTGATGGGGGTCGTGTAGATGCAGCCTGTCGAGACGTCGTAAGAACTCGTAGATAAACTAGAACTAATGCGATGAAAGTAGATTTTCTTGAAAAGTAGACGAAAATAATAGATGTATTTGATTGATTGTATATCTTTTACGCAAGCCCTAAGTACATATTTATACTCCGGTAGGAGGAGTTGTACATAGACACGACTCATACCTAAACAAAACTCCTATTTTTAAGGAAATAAACGACTCGTGCAAGAGTCGGACTCAAACTAAAAAACAAATACTAGTATACAATCACTAGTTTCCATATCCCTCTTCGTTACAATGACACCTTCCATCGGCAGATCTCCTTCAATCTACAACCTTCCTTTAACGCCATCGGCAGCCTTCGCTGACGTCAGTCATACCATTTTGCATTCAGCGGCATGCTTCCTTATCGGCAACACCTTCATCGACAACTTTCCCATCGGCAAGCAGCCTTCTTCTCTTTCTGACGCTCCTATAATCAAATTTGTTGTCGGCAATATCCTTTGTTTCCATCGGTAATTTAACTGGAAGTATTTGAAATCAAAGAACAATGACCACTCCTTTACCGATCAGCATACTCAGTCCATATTGACACGTTCCAAAAAATGGTCTCAACACTTGGTAACTGTTGTTATATGAGAACTCTGCCAAGGGTAACCATTTCTCCCATGATCCTTTTGCTGACACAACACATGCCCTCAATATGTCTTCTAACACTTGATTCACTCGTTCTGTTTGTCCATCTGTCTAGGGGTGATAAGTTGAACTTCGAATTAACTTCGTTCCCAACTCTTTATGTAACTGCTCCCAAAATCGAGCGATAAACAGTGATCCTCTGTCTGATATGATGGTCTTTGGAATACCATGTAACCTTAAGATATTCTAAACATATAACTCTGCATACTGATGCGGTCGGTAGGTAACCTTGACTGGCACAAAGTGAGCTACCTTTGTCAGGCGATCAACGATAACCCATATTGAGTCATTCCCTTTTGAAGTGGTAGGTAACCCTGTGATGAAGTCCATACTGATGTCTTCCCACTTCCACTCGGGTATAGATTGAGGTTGTAGCAAACCGGCAGGTTTCATGTGCACTGCCTTAATGTGACAACATGTATCACACTTTGCGACATACTACGCAATATCCAACTTCATCTTTGACCACTAATACCTTGTCCTGAGGTCATGATACATCTTACTACTGTCAGGGTGAATTGATAGCTTTAAGTTATGTGCTTCGTTGAGGATTCTATCTTGCAGAGCCTGATCTTTAGGAACTACCAAACGTTGATTGAACCATAGGACTCCTTTCTCATCCACTTTGAAATTCAGAAACTCCCTGTTTTCCAGCCTTTGTTTGGTTTGCATAAGCTCTTTGTCTGATTTCTGTCCCTCAATAATATCACTATCCAAGGTGCATTGGATAACAATATTATTTAACACCAAATAATGCATTAGATCGAATCCATCTTCTAACAGAGGTTGCAACAAGTTGCAATGAGATTTGCGGCTCAAGGCATCTGCTACAACATTCACTTTTCTAGGATGGTAATGCACCTCTAAGTTATAATCCTTGATTAACTCTAGACATCTCCGCTGTCTCATGTTCAATTTAGACTAGGTAAACAAGTACTTCAAACTTTTATGATCCGTGAAGATGTGACACAAGTTACCCATTAGGTAATGTCTCCATATCTTTAAAGCATGCACCACTGCTGCTAGCTCCTAGTCATGTGTCAGGTAATTCTCCTCATGCGGTCGAAGTTGTCGTGAGGCATAAGCAATGACTCTTCCATTTTGCATCAACACACATCCCAAACCAATGGTCGATGCATCACAAAACACATCAAAAGGTTCCTCCAAATTTGGTTGTGCCAAGACTGGTGTAGATGTTAACAGTGTCCGCAAGGTACGGAACGTTGTTTCCCATTCTAGGCTCCATTCAAACTTCTTATTTTTCTGAGTTAACCTTGTCATAGGTTTAGCTATCTTAGAAAAGTCCGGGATAAAACAACGATAGTATCCGGCCAATCCTAAAAAGCTGCGAACCTCATGCACGTTAACGGTTGCTTTCCAATTCATGACTTCTTGCACTTTTGAGGGATCTACTGATATACCTTCTCCTGACAAGATGTGACTCAGAAAAGGCACTTTGGTCAACCAAAACTCACACTTGCTGAACTTAGCATAAATTTTATGCTCCCTTAACCATTTCATCACCATTCTCAGGTGTTCTGCATGGTCTTTCTCATTTTCTTAGTATACCAAAATATCGTCGATGAAGACCACAACAAACTTGTCCAACTCTTTCATGAACATGGAGTTCATCAAGTACATGAAATGCGCAGGCGCATTTGTCAATCCAAAAGACATCACTAGATATTCATACAGACTATACCGGGTGGAGAAAGCGGTCTTAGGTACGTCCTCCTTTCTGATTTTAATCTGATGGTAACCTAACCTCAAGTCTATCTTAGAGAACACCTTTGCTTTAGACAACTGATCGAACAACAAATCGATCCAAGGCAACGGATATTTGTTTTTGATGGTAACTACATTGAGGGAGCGATAGTCCACGCACATTCTCAAAGTTTTATCCTTCATGTTCACAAAGATGGCGGGACATTCCTAGGGTGAACAAATCGTGTGGATCAAACCCTTCTCTAGCAACTCCTGAAGTTGCTTCTTGAGTTCTGCTAACTCGTTGGGTGGCATCCTATATGACCTCCTGGATATAGGTGTTAATCTGGGAGCCAACTCTATAGCAAACTCAACATCTCTGTCCGGGGCAACCCGGGAAGATCGTCAGGAAACACATCCAGAAACTCGCAAACCACGGGGATCTTATCTAACAACTCCGCTGTGATAGCAAACACGACTCCCAACTGATTAGGATTCTTAGGTAAGAGGATTCCAAAGGTGGTTCCATCCTGAGGGTTGGTGATAGACACTTCACGCTGCGCTATATCTAGATGCACTTTCCAAGCTTTCATCCATTCCATTCCAAGGATGACATCTAGATCTAGCTCAGGTATTACGATGAGGCTGACATTGATCGATGTCGTCCCCATGGTAATTTCTACGTCCTTTACCAGTTTACGAGTATAAAGGACAGCTCCAGTTGCACTAATTTGATACTCCTTTTCCAACTCTACCACCTTCTGCTCACTCCGCAGCACGAAGTTCCCACTAATGAATGAATGCGATGCTCCAGAATAAAAAAAGATAACTGCAGGACATTGATTAACAAGGAATGTACCAGGTGTGATGGGTTCTCCCTCTGGTACTTCCTCCAAGGTGGTGTGGTGGACGTTCCCTATGCGAGGCTTCTGCAGATGGTTGAACTGCTTCCTTGGCTTTGCGCAAAAACGCGACAGGTGACCAACTTGACCACAGCTATAGCATGGCCCCACCACATAGGGCGCCTTCTACCCTCCAGCTCCAGGTGCTGCGGCTTTATCCTTGTTCTGCTGCATGGATGCAGTGAAGGGCCTCTGATAACCTGGACGAGCACGAGCATTGGTCATCTTCCCTTGAGGTGGTCGGAATCGTGCACCAACCTGTGGTGGATGAAACGCTGACCTTGAAGCATTAGGACCCCTGTTCTGGTAGGATCCTCCCTCTGGGACTCGACGACGAGTCTCTGCAAGCAACCGGTTGTCATTGGCCTCCTGGTTCAAGCAGTCACTGATGAAGTCGCTGAAGGTGAGGCAGTAGCTGTTGCCCATCTTGGAAAGAAGAGTGCCATTCATGCCCCTCTTGAAGCTGGCGATCTTCTTCATGTCGGTATTGATGAAGTCCGTTGCATAGCGAGCTAGGCGGTTGAAGCTGGCGAGGTACTCTGTCACTGACCTGGTACCCTGAGCAAGCCTCATGAACTCAGTGAGCTTCATCTCCATCACTCCATCTGGGATGTAGTGACGACACATAGCAGTGGAGAACAAATCCCATGTGACCGTAGTGTCAACAGGCAAGTTGTCGCGGTATTTGGACCACCAAATACTTGTTGGTCCTTCTAGCCTGTGCACGACATACTCTACCTTTAACTCCTCCGTCAGGCGCAGAAGTTGGAACTTCTGTGTCAAGGAGTGCAGCCATTCGTCAGCCTCCAGCGGTTCAGTAGCTTCCTTGAAGAACAAAGGACACGTGTCCATGAAATCCTTGTAGGAGCTGTACTGATTAGGCGCGGGCCCTTGCTGTTGCCTGTGCTGCTGAGCCGTGTTGGCGGTGATGTTGCGCAAGGTTTCATTCATCAGATGCTGCATCTCCTCCACACTTCTTTGGCTACCCAAAAACTGGCCAAAGAATGCCTCCGGTGTGATCGAGGGTGGTGGTGGTGGTGGTGGTGGCAGGTCCTCCCTGGCTGCCTCTCCATCACCCCGGTTATTGCGACAAGTGTTAGCCGGCATCTCTATATCCCATTAACAAGCAACAATTAGGTGATGTTATATTGAATAATGAATAAATACCGTGATGTACAAAATGTAATATTAAGCACACAACCAGATATAATTACTCATCTTTCCACATAACATCACAAAATTAATTACTCGTCATAAGCATACAAATAACATTCCACATTCTTTGCCAGAACAACGTCTAGACTTAATTCCAAATTCGGCTTACACATAATGAAAATCCAAAATAAGCAGAGTCTTAAACAACATGATACAAAAGCTCTCAACGCGCAAGGTCAAACTGCTAATCTAGCGCTCAGACATCGTCGGAGTAGGAGTGCTCTCCGTCGGTGTTGAGGTAGGGCTCGTCGGCAAAGGCCTCATTCAGAGCCAAGTCCTCCTCTGGCTCCTCCTCTAGCAGGTCGGGACCAAGGATCACTCCGTCCTGTGGCTCGGGCTCCTCAGGTGCAGGTGCTGCAGCTCCTGCCTGCTGCTGTTGGTGAAGAGCGTGAAAAGCCTTGTGCAGATTGTTGATGTACTCCTGCTGCTCGTTGAGGTGACCCTCTAACTCTATGACCCTCTCCTGTAGGCCCTCTGACTCGGTCCAAGCTTCATTCCTGGAGTTGGTGGCATCGAGGAGTCACTGCTCACCAACCATGTGAGCAACGATCTCCTCACCCACCCTGGTCTGAGCCTGGTCGAGATCCAGAGTCATCTGAGCCAACTCTGCCTGAAGGCTGTCTCGAACTCCTGCTGCAACTGGCGCTTGCTCTCAAGAGTAGCGTTGTGGATCTTCGCCACATCTGCAAGACTGCGCTCCAAACTCTCACAAGTGTCAATCAAAGCCCAGTGGCACCCATGGCTAGGGTCTCGCAAAAGAAAAGCTCCTCCTCATCCCCTGCTAGTGTTGTCCCCTCGGCCTGTGTCCAGTCCATAGGAAAAGCCTGTCCACGGGCAAACACTCCAGGCCAAGCTGCTGCAAGGTCTGCGGGGAAACGAGCGATGATCTCCTTTAGTACCAGGTATGCTACCCTGTTGGCACCATCCTTAGCACAAGCTCTCTTGGTGATGATTGTCCAGCCAGGCCAGTCTGGCCTTCCTTCCAAAGCCTTTACCTTGACCTGAACATGAACCAGAGCATCCTGACCATACTGCTGCTTCTGCCAAGAGTACTTGGGCTCCCTGCCCTCGGGACACCCAATGGCGTGCAAAACCCACCAAAGGATAGTCGGCAGCCCAAAGTACGTCAAAAACTTCCCCTTGGTCATCTTCCTTGCCAAAGGGAAACGAGGAACTCTTGCTCCTCCAGTTGCCTTCCTGGCGATTAGATGGGTGCGAGGTATCTGTAGAAAAAGGGGTTTCGAACTCTCGTGAGACAGATATTAAGTTGGTAAATTTTATCGAAAAGGAACAATTTACAATTTAAGGGGAGGTATGACATGGTGCAAGAATATAAACATGATGCATGACCGTAACTACGTTCTCACTCAACTAGAATGACTCGCAAGTCCTAACGTTCTAGTCGGTGGCAAGACGATCTCTCATTATGCAGTTATTCGTTCTACACGGATACGTAGTTAGTGTACCTGCAGAAAATTCATTTCAGCCCAAAAGAACAAACCCAATGTAGAAAAATCACCAGGCATTTTCTTGATTGCGAACACATGGTGGATATGTACCCATGTAGTTCAGCTTTGATGATGAGTGATTGACCAACACTTGAGTGTTTCAGTTTGAGTGTCCGGAGGTAGGGTGCTTTCTGTGGTTTTTGCTCTGTGGCGAGTGTGTGCACTGGACCACTTCCCATAGACCGACGGTGAGCGTCGGACTAGTTGTCCGGAGCCTAGGCACTCACTGGTTGTCTTCTGTGTGAGCACCGAACTTCCAAAAGGGAGCGTTGGACTAGTCCGGAGCTAGGGTTCTCACTGTCTCGGCCTGTCCCAGTGGGTGAAGGCGTCGGACCTGAGCTCCGGACTACTTGCTATAGTCCGGTGGCTCAGCCCCATCTGGTCCGGAGCTCCCTGTTGGTTGCTGTTTTCTCCCGTTTTGCCTAGGTTCTTGCCTCGTTTCCCTAGGGTTGAGAACCTGTGTTTTGGTGTTTCTGGTGGTTTTCCTCCACTGCCGGTTGAGCACCCAGCAACTGGGTTTGGTTTTTGGGAAGAGTGGCCCGAACATTTCGAGAGAAATTTGAGGCTCCCATTCACCCCCGCTCTGGTCGCTGTTCTTGGTCCTTCAATTGGTATCAAAGCCGGTTAAGGATCAATCCACCTTACATGGTTCTTGATCCGCGAAGGCGACATGGAGCGAGGTGCTGGTAAACCTCCCTACTTTGATGGAACCAACTTTGCCTATTGGAAGGTGCGCATGTCGGCTTACCTCCAAGGGCTTGACACAAAGTTTTGGGAGATTTGTGAGAATGAGAACTACGTGGTTTTTCAGGCTTGGATCACCGATGCCCAGATTACGCAGCATGCATCAAACGCAAGAGCCCGTAGCATTCTCTTCTCTTGTCTGTCTCTTCTATAGTTTGAGCGGGTTTCGAGTCTCACTACGGCACGGGAGATCTGGTAAACACTCTTGAGATATCATGAGGGAAACCTCAGATCAAGTCTAGACTCTTCGACACGTACCGTAGAGAGTACGAGAACTTTGCTCGGTTGGCCGGCGAATCTGTTGACGAGATGTTCACTCGCTTCCAATCTATCGTCAACAAGATGCGTGCTAATCGAGCCAACTTGCCTTATGATGATCATGAGATGGCTATCAAGATTTTGCATGCTCTTGATCGGAAGGTATGGGAGATGAAGGTGGCTGCCATTCAGGAGTCACCGGGCTATGATGCACTGACCGTGGACGAGTTGTTCAACAAGCTCAAGTCCTTGGAGATTGACTACCAGACCCGAGCCAAGCTTGAAAACCCGTTGAAACCCTCTATGGCGTTAGTTTCTAGCCCCGGCGGTACGTCTTCTTCCTCCTCTGACCCTTCACACTCTTTGTTTGCTTTGTCTTTGATTTCTGTGACAGAGGATCAAGTAGAGGCTCTTGGAGATGATGAGCTGGCTTTGGTCATCACCAAGTTCTCACGGTTTCACAACAACCGTTGCGGTGATGAGGATCACTTCATCGCAAACTGCCCCAAGAAAGCTGCGGGTGACTTCACCAAGCGCAAGGACAAGCGCGAGCACCACTTCGAGGAGAAGCACAAGCCCAAGGGTGGCTACCACCGAAGGTCCTCCAAGAAGGTGATCGACAAGGTGAAGGCCAAGCACCGAGCCTTCCTCGCCTCCCTCAGTGACATCGATGCCTCCTCCGACGGAGGTGCTTCTTCAAGCGATGATGAGTCGAAGGGAAAGGGTGAGGACAAGCTCAACGGCCTATGCTTCTACGCCAACGCCAAGCACGGTGGCTTTTGCACCATGGCGATTGAAGAAGGCAAGGTCGGAAAGCGCAAGGAAGGCCCTGACTACGACTCCGACACACGCGAGGTACCACCCACCGTCGAGTCCCTCTCTCTCGAGATTGAGTCTTTGAACGACACCTTGATGAGTCAGGATGCTTTGCTCAAGCGTGCCGCGTGCGAGAGGAACGATTTCAAGGCTAAGTATATTAGCACGCCGCATGAGCTAGAGTTTGCTAAGGCGTCAGTGGTGGTTACCGAGGAGGTAGAGTGTGATGCTTGTGCCATTCACATGTCTAGTCTTGTCACTCTCCAGGACAAGTATGACACTCTACTTGAGGAGGTCAGTGAGCTGAAGGCTAGGCCTAGCTTACTTGGTGCATGCAAGTCTTGTTTAGGCTTGCGTTCTGAGCTGGCACAAAGAGATGCTAGGATTGTTGTGCTAGAGAAGGTCAGCTCAGATAGCACTAGAGAGTCGGATCGCTTTGAGGCTTTGGAGCTTCAGATCGCGTCGTGCAGACACGACAAGATGCGAACCGAGGAAGAAAACACATACCTTCGGTCCATCTTGAGCTGGGTGTCTTGCCGAGAGCCGCAGTTGGGGATGATGCTTAGCCAATGCAAAAGGGCTGGCAGCACGGGAGTAGGCTTTGCTATAGGTGGGAAGGACGATAGCTTGTTTGAGCATGAGTGAGAAACCTGTTAGGAATATGCCCTAGAGCTAATCATGTAGATGATTATATTCCGAATGTATCCATGCTTAATAAAGTGTTCTTTGAATATCCATTATAGACAAATAGTATTGATTGACGATTATGTGAATTGTTTGTAGAACTCAATTACCTGAATGGTTATTCTAAAAGTTGTCCCTGGTCGGCATTCTTGTAAGAGCACACTTGAATATTAGACCAGCACATGTATTAGTTGATGGCTATGTTTCACAAGTCATAGACATGGAGATGTCAAACTAATAATGTGGGCACATGTGAGACATGTAGGATGGACTGACCCAACAAGAGAAAGTCTCTATTCATGTCATGTACGTTATGTCCTTAGACCTGAGATTGTGGTATGTACTCAAGATGTGAAACGATCTACTGCTAGTTATAGGTTACGGGATTACCACTAGACGCGCAGGTGCAGCGGAAGACGACTTGATGTAGTCGTGCGCGTCGCAGCAGGCAGTGCAGTTGCGTGGTCGTCCGTCTCAACGTCCCCTTCGCGCGGTTCGTCCTTGTGCTCCAGATGCAGCACCTCCGAGGAATCCCACACGTACAGGGAGGAAGCGTTGCGCCTCCGGACTGCTAGGTCCGCGAGGAGCAAAAGGCGCGAGCATGGGGAGGTGACGACGGCTGCCAAAAGGCGTGGGTTAATCTCGCCCCGCGCCCACCCCTTGCTTATATAGGCGTCCTGACGAGCTCCCACGTTGGAGGCCTATTAGTAACCCTAAACCTAGTCTAATTCGGGTCAAACCCGAATTAGGCTTCCAGCCCTTTAAGCGTGCGACCCTATGGGCTCACACATACATAGACATGGCCCAAGTACTCTTACTCGACCAATAGTTGATAGCGGCCTCTAGCAAGGTGTGTCAACTCCTATGCATACGCTATGATCATATCAGACGAACCACTATGACCATGTACAAGTTATTCCCTTTGCCACTCGATATATGGTTCAACTCGTGGGTTAACACTTAACCCAAGCACGGCCATGCATTTGTTGATCCAACCACATGAGTGATCCAGTGATATCTCTCTCACGAAGAGAGGGGCAAATTCCATCTTGATTGTCTATGTCTAATAGCATGTTTCCCGACCACCCAACGACCACCTTTATAACTACCCAATAACGGAGTAGCGTTTGATAGTCCCTAAGTAGATCGTTTCACATCTTGAGTACATACCACAATCTCAGGTCTAAGGACATAACGTACATGACATGAATAGAGACTTTCTTTTGTTGGGTCAGTCCAGCCTACATGTCTCACATGTGTCCACATTATTAGTTTGACATCTCCATGTCTATGACTTGTGAAACATAGCCATCAACTAATACATGTGCTGGTCTAATATTCAAGTGTGCTCTTACAAGAATGCCGACCAGGGACAACTTTTAGAATAACCATTCAGGTAATTGAGTTCCACAAACAATTCACATAATCGTCAATCAATACTATTTGTCTATAATGGATATTCAAAGAACACTTTATTAAGCATGGATACATTCGGAATATAATCATCTACATGATTAGCTCTAGGGCATATTCCTAACAGTCTCCCACTTGCACTAGAGTTAATCTCTTAGCTGTCTAATCCCCAAAGACCTCAAGTGTGCCTCATGCTTAGCCTGTGGAAGAGCCTTTGTCAAAGGATCTGCAACATTCAAATCCGTATGTATCTTGCACATTTTGATCTCATCTCGACCGACGAACTCTCGAATAAGATGAAACTTCCACAGTACATGTTTGTTCTTTTGGTGATTCCTTGGCTCCTTAGCCTGCGCTATCGCCCCATTGTTGTCACAATGTATATTCAATGGGCTGGACGCATTTGGAAACACACCAAGTTCAATGAGGAACCTCCTCATCCAAACACCTTCCTTTGCAGCGGCAGAAGCTGCAATGTACTCGGCTTCTATTGTAGAATCAGTCATCGTCTCCTGCTTGGAACTTTTCCAACTTATAGCACCACCATTTATTGTGAACACAAAACCTGATTGAGACTGTGAATCATCTATGTCAGTTTGGAAGCTAGCATCGGTGTAACCATTTACAATGAGCTCCTCATTACCTCCATAGATTAGGAAACACTCTTTAGTCCTTCTCAAGTACTTAAGAATGTTTTTAACAAGCGTCCAGTGACTCTCACCTGGATTAGCTTGGTACCTGCTCGCAACACTTAGAGCATAAGAGACATCTGGGCGAGTACATATCATGGTGTACATGATGGAACCAACTGCCGAAGCATATGGAACCTTACTCATTCGTTTCCGCTCATCAGCTGTCGAAGGACACTGCTTCTCGCTGAAACGTATACCATGTGACATAGGCAAGAACCCTTTCTTGGATTGTTCCATGTTGAACCGTTTCAACACCTTGTCAATGTATGTCTCTTGACTTAATCCTATAAGCCTCTTTGATCTATCTCTATAGATTCTGATGCCCAAAATGTATGTTGCTTCTCCTAAATCCTTCATAGAAAAACTATTATTCAGTGAAGTCTTTACAGATTGCAACATAGGAATGTCATTCCCAATCAATAGTATGTCATCCACATACAAGATTAGAAATACAACGGCGCTCCCACTTTCCTTCTTGTAAACACAAGGTTCTTCTTCATTTTGACGAAAGCCAAACCCTTTGATCACTTCATTAAAACGAATGTTCCAACTCCGAGATGCTTGCTTCAACCCATAAATGGATTTCTGTAGCTTGCATATTTTTCTAGCATTATTAGGATCAACAAAACCTTCGGGCTGTATCATATACACATCCTCCTCCAAATTTCCATTTAGAAAGGCTGTTTTAACATCCATCTGCCAAATCTCATAATCGAAATAAGTAGCAATTGCTAGAATGATCCAGATAGATTTAAGCATCGCTACCGGCGAGAATGTCTCATCGTAGTCAACTCCTTGAACTTGCCAAAAACCCTTTGCAACAAGTCGAGCTTTATAGACGTGAACGTTTCCATCCATATCCTTTTTCTTTTTATAGACCCATTTGCACTCAATAGGTTTAACCCCATCAGGCGGGTCAACCAAGTTCCAAACTTGATTGTCTCCCATGGATTCTATCTCGGATCTCATGGCACTTTGCCATTTCTCGGAATCTGAGTCCATCATTGCTTCCGTGTATGTTGTAGGTTCGTCATCGTCTAACAATAACACTTCCCCATGTGCCTCACGGATTCTTGCTGACCTTCGTGGTTGTGGTGGTGTTTCTCTTGCCACAGGTATCTCAACTTGTTCTGCTACATTAGCATCACTCGTAGAGTTATCTCCTATTGGCTCATCTTGAACTTCTTCAAGATACACCTTTTCTACACTTTTCTCTTTGTTGAGAAACTCTTTCTCTAAGAAAACACCATTCCGAGCAACAAACACTTTGCCCTCTGATCGGTTGTAGAAGTAATACCCTAAAGTTTCCTTTGGATATCCCACGAAAACGCATTTGTCCGACTTGGGTGTAAGTTTATCTGACATAAGTCGTTTGATATAAACTTCACAACCCCAAATCTTTAGAAAAGACAAACTAGGACTCTTACCAGTCCATATCTCATATGGTGTCTTGACTACAGACTTAGACGGTACCCTATTCAATGTGAAAGCGGCTGTTTCTAGAGCGTATCCCCAAAATGAGAGTGGTAGGTCTGACTGGCTCATCATAGACTGAACCATGTCCAACAAAGTCCGATTACGTCGCTCGGACACGCCGTTTCTCTGAGGCGTTCCAGGTGGCGTAAGCTGTGGAACAATTTCGCAACTCTTTAGATGATTGCTAAACTCATGGGTCAAATATTCCCCTCCTCGATCAGATCGCAAGGCTTTAATTTTCTTGCCACGTTGATTCTCTACTTCATTCTGAAATTCTTTGAACTTTTCAAATGTTTCAGACTTATGCTTCATTAGGTAGACATATCCATATCTACTAAAGTCATCAGTAAAAGTTATGAAGTATTGAAATCCACCTCTAGCTGTCGTGCTCATTGGTCCACATACATCAGTATGTACGAGTTCCAACAAGTCAGACATCCTCTCAGGAAATCCTTTGAATGGCGCCTTGGTCATCTTGCCTAGTAGGCAAGCCTCACATGTCTCGTATGATTCAAAATCAAACGAAGCTAGAAGACCATCATCATGGAGCCTCTTCATGCAATTCTCACTTATATGACCCAAACGACAATGCCACACATATGTAGAACTTAACTCATTAAGCCGAGGCCTTTTAGCATTAACATTATAGATAGGTGTATCATCAAGATTTAAAATAAACAATCCATTCACAATGGATGCAAAAGCCACAAACATGTCATTCTTTGAGATCACACAACCATTGTCTTTACTCGCAAATGAATAACCATCCTTCATCAAACATGAAGGTGACACAATGCTTCAACTTAAACTAGGAATAAAATAACAATTATTCAACTCCATGATAAATCCTGACGGGAGGTGAAGTTGCATCATCCCTATGTTCAATGCAGCAACTCTTGCATTATTGCCCACGCGGAAATCAACTTCGCCTCTTCTCATGCTTCTACTTCTTACCATTCCCTGCATCTGCATCTGGAGCACAAGGACAAACCACACGAAGGGGACGTTGAGACGGACGACCACGCAACTGCACTGCCTGCTGCGACGCGCACGACTACATCAAGTCGTCTTCCGCTGCACCTGCGCGTCTAGTGGTAATCCCATAACCTATAACTAGCAGTAGATCCTGTTTTATGAGGTCGAAAACTTTTGTTTTCCGGCTAGCGTAGCAACCTCATAATCCTTCAAAACCCACCACACCTCCCAAGTTTACCAAGATCACCCCACCTAAGCCTACCAACCCCTCTGAGTTTCCTGTGAGAGATGGTGTGTTTGAAGAGCCACCCAAAACCACTCCATAGAAGACAGTGTGGATTGCCAAACCGAACCATCTTCGCAACCCACTTGACACATTGCCAGACATCTCTAGCGATCCCCTTCCTAAGAAAGCTAGAGCCACCCAACGCAACACGAGAGTTCCTACCAAGAGAGTGGTGAGGTACCATTATGAGTATTGTGAGCGGGATGGGCATTTGGTTGAGTTTTGCTATAGGAGGAAGAGAGATGATCGGAGGCAGGTTGAGTTGGACAACCGGGACATGTACCACCCACAAGTTGGGGTGCGTGATATCATCTTTGGTGGTTCTTCTCATGCTCTTGTTTCCAAGTTTGCAGATCTTATGAGCAGGGAATTTGAGATGAGCATGATGGGAGAGTTGTCTTTCTTTCTCGGGTTGCAAATCAAGCAAACCCGGGAAGGGACGTTCGTGCACCAAGACAAGTACACGAAGGATATCTTGAAGAAGTTTGACATGGGTGAGGCAAAGCCTCTTTCGACGCCCATGTCGACTACGACTGCCTTGGAGGCGGACGAGGAAGGAGAGGCGGTGGACCAGACAGAGTACCGCAGCATGATCGGGTCGCTTCTGTACCTGACGGCGACCCGGCCGGACATTCAGTTCGTCGTCTGCCTGTGTGCTAGCTTTTAGACGTCCCCACGGACTTCGCACAAGCAGGCGGTGAAACACATCATGAGGTACTTATGCTTCACTCCCGATTTTGGACTTTGGTATTCCACCTCTTCCACTCTTGAGCTTTGTGGTTTTTCTGATGCGGATTTTGCCGGATGTCGTCTTGATCGGAAGTCCACTTCTAGGACTTGCCAGTTTCTCGGGTCTTCTTTGGTTTCTTGGTCTTCTCACAAACAGTCTAGCGTGGCACAGTCGACGTGCGAAGCTGAGTACGTTGCCACGGCTAGTTGTTGCTTGCAGTTGATTTGGATGATTGCCACTTTGAGAGATTTTGGTCTTGAGCTTACAAAGGTGCCTCTGCTTTGCGATAGCACGAGTGCAATTAGTGTGGCCAAAAATCCCGTGCTTCATTCAAAGACCAAGCACATTGAGGTCCGCTTTCATTTCTTGCGAGATCATTATGAGAAGGGCGACATTGACCTCCGGCATGTCGAGACCCAAAACCAGCTTGCGGATATTCTCACAAAGCCTTTGGATCAAGCTGCGTTTTCTCGCCTTCGGGGTGAGTTGGGTGTTTGCTTTCCTTTTTAGAGGAGGAAAGTTTTGTGTATCTTAGTTGTTTTTGGTTCCTTTTGTCTTTTCTTTATCCTTCTTCTAAATTGGTGTATTGTTAGTGTTAGTTGGTGTCAATGCTTTGTGCATCTCATTTGCATTTGTGACATAGTTCATTTTAAGCTTCATACTTATAGCCAATATAATGAATCTATGCTCTGTTTGAGGTGCTTTATGTGTCTATGGTGTTGCCTAACTTAGACTCTTTTTGATCTATATGATATGCAATAGAGCTAAGTTAGAAAAGCTTTAAAACTGAATTTAAATTCCCCATGTCACCTCTGAAATGGCACTAGCATGTGTAGGCTTTTGAAGATCCTTCTTGGTTGTCTTGTAAATAGCTTGTAACTATGGCTCTTCATTGTTTCATTCACTACCTTTGAGCACAATGATTAATATCTAAAATGAAATTGCTCTCTGTTTTGTGAATTGGAAAGATCGAGTTGGGTCTGCATTGTGAGCACTTCACCGTGTGTTCGAGACTGCTTCCCATATGGGTCGATACTTGAGCGGTGTCGTGTATGATGAAAACCGGTGTGTCAAGTCCTTTGACTTTGCCCAGTTGGTAAGCAGTGGCATCACTTTGCTTACAACCACTCGCATACAACTTAAATGTGCCTAAAACTGAAAATTGGCTGCAAAACTCTAAAATTTGGAAAATTCATTCAGTTGGGTCATTGGCTTGTTGTATGAACTTTGCTAGGGATAGTTCTACTTGCTATACATGAGATTGCTTTGAGATAGATCCTATATTGTTTGCCATGTTTAGCTGTCTCTAGGAGGTGATACCCTTTCTCTGCTCTCACATGATATGCTCTCTAAAATAGCTTCTAAAGTGATCTTAAGCTCAACTTGAGTCTTTGTTGGGCACGTGGACCTTTTCCTATTCTCACAGGATCACATCACTTAGAGCATCTATTCATTGTCTTAGCTCTAAGTATGAAGCTTTTGCACTCATTTTGCATTTCATGGCTTTTGTAGCCGGATCTTGAGTTGTTGATGTTTGATGAGCTACATGTGTCAACAAGGGGGAGAGATGTGCATTTCATTCCATTTTCAGCCATCTACTTCCAAGGGGGAGAAAGAGTGCATCTCATTGGTTTCTTTGGCTTAGAGCTTCTTTGGTAAAGGGGGAGTTTTTTGTGCTTCTTTTGCCCTAAGGAGCTCATTTGGTATCTTGAGTGTAATTTTGCCCAGGGGGAGCTTTTGCTAGATGTGTTGAGCCTTTGCCTCTTCTGGAGGGTCTAGCTTGCTTTGTTGGCTCCGACAGGTTTCGATTGCTTCTTGAGAATTAGGGGACGTAAGTGGTTTCAATTGGTATTTTTTGAGCTCCCCTAGTGTTTAAATTGGAAGTCTGAGCTTTGAGGATACTTTTAATTGGTATCATGTTTGCTTCTCTCAAGTGACCCGATTTTGGCTTTGGTACCTTTTTGGTCATTTGGAGAGCTTTACCTTGTGGCTCAAATCTGAAATGCACTTGTGTTGACAATGCACTCATCAAGGGAAGATTGCGAACACATGGTGGATAAGTACCCATGTAGTTCAACTTTGATGATGAGTGATTGACCAACACTTGAGTGTTTCAGTTTGAGTGGCTTATCCTAACCTCCACGAAAGCAGAAAACATGTGCTTGTCTATCGGCTTGTGGTGTGCAGGTGCTATGCCTAGTGACAATGGTCAATGGCGTGGAGAAGGTCGAGTAGAGGTTTGTCATGCCGATGGACTGAGAGCGGTGAAGGGCGAAAGCGGGGCTTGGACTGAGGGACCATGGGCGCCGGCGGACTAGCTATGGTGGCTAGTACTTGGAATTGGCGAGTGCGAGAAGAAATGGAGGTAGACCAAGCCAGCCGAGTCAAGACGGTGGACGCGCGAGTCGAGCGGAGGCTCAGGGGACTCGGAGTCCGACCGGGCGAAGACAAGGTGGCTCGCGTCGAGTGGTTTGGTGGTTTGGGTCTCAAAACCATCCGCGTCGGTTTCCGAGTTTGGGCCGCAAAACTCGGGGTTTGGAAGAGTTGAGCCCAAAGCTACCGGTGGCGGGTTTCCTGGGTTTGGGGCTCAAAACCTAGGCGGAGCTTCCGAGGAAGCAGGGATGGCATGTGGCGGAATCCTAGAGGTTGCGTCGAGGCGACGATAACTCCCGATAGGAAGCGGGGCCGTCCATTCAAATGAGTGGCTGAGAGTTACCGACTTGGATTACAATGTCTTAGGGCTAGGTAATTCGGTCTTGTATCTAAGGGGGGTTTTGGGAAATATCCAAAGCCCCGTTAAATAGAGGATGAAGGGGTATCCTCATCTCTATCTCTTGCATTACTCTCTCTTCTACCTTTTCTTAGGCTTTCCCTTCCCTAGCTTCTTCTTGCTTGAGATCCACCGTGTCACCGGTGTAAGAACTTGTGATTGTTGCGAGGAATCGGAGGCCGTAACCTCCGTAAGCCATGGTGGCTTCGATTTCGTGATTGTGTCCCCGTTTTGCTTGTGTTCTTCGTGTTTTGCTTTTGCTCCCTCTTTTCCCGAGATGATTTCTCTTTGTAGGGAGTAGCTCTTGCAAATCAGTTTGAACCAAGTTGTGCGTAATCGTGAGGAGCTTCTTTGCACCAAAGGAATTTCCTCAAACCTCACGAGTGCGTAGATTGGACATTTTCCTTGCGGAGTTCTTCGTTCTTGAGCTTTTTCCCAAATCTCTTTCCTCCCTTTGTTCTAAGCCAAATTGAGCGATGATTTCTTCGGGATAGCGCCCCAACTGCACTAGGATCTTGCCTACAAAGTTTGGTTGCAGTTGGTGATCATTTGGTTGAGTTTTGGGAAGATTCGGCGGAGTGGAAACGATTTTCGCGAGCTTCAGCTTTTCTGTTCGTGAGCGTCGGACCACCCTCCGGACCACCCAGCCTGTGAGCACCGGACCATTGCAAGTAGTCCGGTGGCTCTGCTGAGGGTTTCACTCACGCGTCGGACCAGGCTCATTAGTCCGACGGTGAGCGTCGGACGAGGTGTCCGGAGGTAGGGTGCTTTCTGTGGTTTTTGCTCTGTGGCGAGTGTGCGCACCGGACCACTTCCCATAGTCCGACGGTGAGCGTTGGACTAGTTGTCCGGAGCCTAGGCACTCACTGGTTGTCTTCTGTGTGAGCACCGGACTTCCGAAAGTGAGCGTCGGACTAGTACGGAGCCTCTGGTCCGGAGCTAGGGTGCTCACTATCTCGGCCTGTCCTAGTGGGTGAAGGCGTTGGACCTGAGCTCCGGACTACTTGCTATAGTCCAGTGGCTCAGCCCCATCTGGTCCGGAGCTCCCTATTTATTGTTGTTTTCTCCCGTTTTGCCTAGGTTCTTGCCTCTTTTCCCTAGGGGTTGAGAACCTGTGTTTTGGTGTTTTCGGTGATTTTCCTCCACTGCCGGTGAGCTCTCTTTTCTCCATTTTCGTCTGAACATTTTGAGAAAAATTTGAGGCTCCTATTCACCCACCCCCTCTAGTCGTCGTTCTCGGTCCTTCACTGATACGCACTAAGTACACATCAATTAGTTACCAAAACCTTATGCACCAAGCTCGAAAAACCCACCTAGTATTTCATACTTCTCAGATATGTTTGCGTAAAAGCTCGCATATCCTTAAGTAAAAATATATAACTTCCCTAGACCAACGGTTGGAAGGTCTACCCTCACATCTCACAAATAGTTTTCAATGCAATTTTTGTAAGTTGTATATCCTTCCAAAGAATGATACCCCGACACCTTTTAAAGATCCAGCATGAGCAAAACCCTGAACCAAGTTAGTATTCCTAAGCCACCTGATTTCCTAGTATAGGGCTAAGGACTAGACTTGGGCACCCTAAGTTTTCAAACTTAGTTTATAAAAATAGTTTTGAAATACCCGTTTTGTTTAAAAGTTGCTCAAATGAATGAGGATACCTGAACTCAGCTCTGATACCAACTGTGGCAGAACTGCCCAAATTATAAGAGATCAAGTACCAAAGTAGCCGATTTAACGACCACTTTAAACACTTGAGCCCATATAATCCCGGTAGTCCAGAAATCTCGAAGGATTTGTAACAATCGTATCTCCAACCAAGATCGCGTAAACTCAGGTATGCACATTCGAACGAACCAATAATTAAAACGAAATACTTGAAGTACGAAATAAAGTTATTACAACACTTTGTTCCAAATAAAGTAATACTCACGCCACAACACATGTGGCCAAATGAAACATTGTTTTAAAACTTGAACCCAAAGTTTTACTCCACAGTAGTACCATTAATAGATAGGGGTGCCCACGAGATCACGTCCAACAACAGCAAAAGATGAGCTCGTAGAAGACCTTTCCCAAAGCCTACTCCTCTTCTCTTTCGACAGGATAGAGACAGTGCTTACAATTGCCAAAGTATACTTGGCCATCTGCAACAAATGGGATAAACCCTAAGTAGGGGAATGTAGTCAGCTAGACTTACCCGTCTAATTGAAAAAAAAGACTCCAAGGATATGCATGACTATTTATGTGGATCTGGATAAACTCTGCTTTTGCGGAAACACGAGAAAGATGAAACAACTTTTTTAAAAAAATTAGAGAGCAGCCATTTTCCATCCTATTATTTATCTTTAGGTTATGCACGAGTACTAGAGCACTCACTTGATCTAATCAAACAATATAATAATTCCATATCATATTTCATTGTCAATATTTTAGTAGAACCATCATCGATGTTGCATGGAGTTGTACCATGGTGAAGCTCAACATAATCCCCAACTATCCGGTGGGAGGCGGCGACTTGAATCGATATACAACCAGCTGGCAAGATTACCTTTAACACACTCCCACACTTCCCCCGTCGGGTCCATACATTGGGTTACCCCTCAACACTGCCCAGGTAGTACGTCGCGAGCTCAGTGTAATCGACCCAATTGGGGAAATCCGTTGGCCACCACGGGGCAAGTCGTATCTCCAAACTAGAGGGAGCCAAAAGTAGATTGAGAGTCGGCCCGGACAGTGTTTACTCGGCTTCGAGGTCGATACTCGCAACGGCCCCTATGTGAAAGAGCACATTCAAAGATGTAAGAGGGTCACCATCGTATACAAACCTATACGATCCAACGGACGGACTGCCCCCAAGTCTAAACCACTTGGTGCCCTTGCCTTCCAGTTGACCGCATTTCATTACTACCATTGGTTCTTTCCACGGTAGCAAATATAGCCAACCGTGATAGGTACTACCCCAGGGGGCAATACGAACATGAATATAAAAGTAACCATTTATTCTAAGCAGGCTAAGAGGTTGCTTTTACTTTTATTAACAGGGTAACAAGGTAGGTAAATTCAATATCAAGGAAGGCAATGCATCAACTGGGATTCAATCAACTCCTGTCACCTAACGCATCACAATATAAAATACTCAATTAGATTAATTGTAAATACTAGGAGGCTTAGGGATGCTCCGGGGCTTGCCTTGAGTGAAGGTGGAGGGTTGGTGGTTAGGGCACTCGGGGAGGCTAGTGTCGAGCTCGTGGTACTCCTCGTTCAGCTCCTGCACCTCCTAGACTCCTTCCTCTGGAAGTGGCACCTGGGGTTCCTCTACTGATCCTGGATGTTTGCAATGCATATAAATAAACTTGATGGTGCAGGGATGATGCTTGAACAAGAATTAAACACTCAAAGATTGCTTTTAGAATTAACCTAAGTATTCATGCTAGTTCCAGAGCAAGCCTATTATAAACTGCTCAGAAAAATCTACAAAAATTACAAAGGATAGAGCAAGCCTACTAGATGCTACTGCAGAAACTTTACCCAAAGCAAAGCTACCAGCTAGCAGATACAAAAAGATGAATTTAAATGCAGAAAAAGCACTTAGAACTATATCTACTGGCTAACAGGGTGAAACATGCTATATCTTATTTTTAACAGGTTCTTTACTTAGAAACATATTTATCAAGAAAGTTCCATGATCAACACTACCAGATTATTTTCTATAAAGATTTCAAAAGAAAACCCTAGAAAAGAACACTTGAACTACAAGTATCTTTTCTGCCATACAACATACCACATATTATATTTTTCCTAGACATATCATATTATACAAATACTACACAAAAAGTTTCATGATTTAACCATGCACAAATTTACCACAGGAAATAATCTAAGAAAGAAACAGAAACAAATTTTAAGAGGTGATAATTAATTTCTACACAGAAGCATGGCATAAAAACTTCACATTTTTATTTGAACATTTCATGCAAGAACACATTTAACTTTGATAAATGCAGAAAAGAACTATTTAAACATTAGTATTGAAGACATTCTCAAAAAATTACTTTTATATTTTTAATAGAAAGATCTTCATTTATAGAGTCTAACACAATTTATTTCACCATTTTAGGATTCACCAAACTCTAGATATAAAAGAAACAAGCATTAACACATTTACTGAAAATAGGAAAAAGGAAATGCATTTCTGAATCCGGCCCACGGTGAACAGTGTGCGGGCTCGACCCAGTGCGCGCGGGAGGCCGAGCTGACAGGTGGGACCCCGTGTTCAACTCGGGTCCACATGCCAGTGAGTGCAAAGCAGAGCATCGGCGCTGACTGGCGCGTTCTCGCCGACGGTGAGCTCGTCGGCGGCGAGGGTGGATGCGTTGGGCTCGTGGTGATGACGCGCATCGGCTGGTGGGGTTGGTTGAACAGGCACAACCCTATAGCGAGCCGGCGACGTGCGGTGGCGGAACAGTTCGGCGGTGCTGAACTAGGCTATCGGTTGCGTGAGCACCGCGGTGATGTGGTGAGTGCAAAAGTAACAAAAGTAACAAAACATTCATATGAATGATGCCATATGCAACATGAGTGCAATGCAATGCTTATGCTTAGGCTAATGATGATCCTAATGCAAAGCTTGACACAGGGTGTCACACTACGCTTCCTTCTTGACAGCACGGCGGTCCAGCAGGCAGAGAGCTCGGTACGACAGAGGGCTGGTGCTTTCTTCAGTGCTCCCAACACACCGCAGCCTGAAAACTCCATCCGCCAAAGACCAAAACCAACCCCTGCGAGGGATCAAGAGCCGGTCAGGCGGCGTCCCGACCGCGCAGCGCGTCACGAGAACGACGACAGCGAGACGAGCGACAGTGATGACAGTTACAAGCGACGCGGGCGACACCCGTGCAGGGGCAGACGCCACAACCCCGCCGAGGATCGGGACTCTAGCCCAGAGCCCACCGGACCGCTATGTTTCTTCGCTCGCATACATGCCGCACGGATTCCATCACGTTTCTGACCACCAACCTACATCTAGAAGTACACGAGGCTCACGAACCCGGCCTCTGGCTGGAGGACTATCGTTTCGCCTGCGAGGCGGGCGGGGCGAACAACGAGTATTTCATAATCGGCCATCTACCGCTTTACCTCTTAGACACAGCTCGTGTGTGGCTAGAACACCTCCCGAAAGGAAAGATATGGAACTGGGGGGACCTGAAAGAAGCCTTCGTCGGAAACTTTCAAGGGACCTACATCCGACCTGACAACTCTTGGGATCTCAAGAACTGTAAGCAGAAGCGTGGCGAAACCCTCTAAGAGTACATTCGTCGCTTTTCTCAATAGTGTAATGAGGTTCCGGATATAGCCGACGGTGACGTTGTCACAGCTTTATTTTCGGGGACAACCTGCGAGTCCTTAGTTCACAAACTAGGGCACAAGCAACCCAAAACAACGAAAGAGCTTCTCGACATTGCCATGAATCATGCCTCGGGCGAAGAGGCAGTCGGCGCCGTCTTCGAAGGCGTGACGAGCCACAGCAAGCGTGACGACGCGGAGGCCGAAGGACCCTCCGCCCGACCGCACAAGAAGGGGCGAAACCGACAACGGTACGACTCGTCTTTCGTCGCCGCGATGGAAAAAGGCGAGGAGCAGCAGGACGTGCCGGCGAACGATCACTTTGAGAAGATGCTGGAACGGACCTATCCGAACCACGTGACCCCAGTAAAACACCTTCTCAAGGATTGCAACCTCATGAAGAAATTCCTTGGCGGCGGCGCGAGAAAGAAGAGATGGATGAAGAAGAAAGAGGGCGACAACGAGGACGGCGGAGCAAAGGACGACGACTACATCCCGGCGGACGAAACCGTGATGATCTTCGGTGGCCCGACATCATGCCGCTCCAGGCGTCAACAGAAGTACGCACGCCGAGAGGTATACTCAACTGTCCCCGCTGTCCCCACCTTCCTCAAATGGTCTGAGTCTCCTATTACTTTTAACCGTAATGACCATCCCGACTATGTACCGTATCCTGGGCGCTATCCGTTAGTTGGTGATCCCATTGTTGGCACCAAACACCTCACTAAGGTCCTCATGGACGGTGGGAGTGGGTTAAACATCCTCTATGCCGAGACCCTCGACGCAATGAGAATACCCCGGTCACGACTACGACCCTCGGGGGCTTCGTTTTTCGGGGTAATCCCTGGCAAAAAGGTGGATCCCATCGGAAAGATTGATCTGCCCGTCACGTTCGGCGAGCCGAACAATTTCCGAAAGGAAACACTGACTTTTGAGGTCGTCGGCTTCAAGGGAACGTACCACGCCATATTGGGATGACCGTGCTATGCAAAGTTTATGGCTGTCCCGAACTACACTTACCTAAAACTTAAAATGCCGAGACCGAGGGGTGTCATCACGGTGGGCGCGGCGCCCCGACGCGCATACAAGTGCGACGTCGAGTGCTGCACGTACGCGTCGGCACTCGTGGCCTCGAAACAACTCGCGGCTGAGATGGCGGCCGAGGCCAGCGCGTCGCGAGAAGAGGTCCCGAACACCAAGAAGGTCAGATCCTTCGAGCCTAAGGGATCTACGAAGGCGGTCGTGCTTGACGCTTGGGATGGGGAGGAGAGGACCGTGCGTGTTAGCACCTCCCTCTCTCCCAAATAGGAAAGCGAGCTCGTCGACTACATCCGCGAAAACATCGACGTATTTGCATGGAGGCCCTCGGATGTACCGGCGTACCCAGGGACGTCACTGAGCATTCCTTACACATCATGCCGGACTACCGTCCCGTCAAGCAGCGACTGCGTTGTTTCGACGGAGAGAAATGTGCCGCGATCGGAGAAGAGATCAAAAAGCTCCTCGTCGCGGGCTTTATCAAAGAGGTGTACCATCCCGAGTGGCTCGCCAACCCTGTACTGGTATGAAAAAAGAATGGGAAATGGAGAATGTGCGTTGATTACACGAGTCTGAACAAGGTCTGTCCGAAAGACCCATATCCATTACCTCGCATAGACCAAATTGTCGACGCAATGTCAGGGTGTGAGCTCCTCTGCTTCCTTGACGCGTACTCAGGGTACCATCAAATCAAGATGAACGAGTCAGACCAGCTCGCAAGATCGTTCATCACCCCATTCGGGGCTTTTTGCTACGTCACCATGTCTTTCGAACTCCGAAACGCTGGGGCCACCTTTCAGTGAACTATGATCCGATGCTTTGATGAACTCGTGAGCAAAACCGTCGAAGTCTACGTAGACGAAATTGTTGTTAAAACCAAGCACTCCAACGGGCTCGTGGCTGATCTTGCCCTCACATTCGCAAAACTCAAAAAGAATAACATCAAACTAAATCCGGAGAAATGTGTCTTTGGGGTCCCCAAGGGCATGCTCCTAGGATTCGTCGTTTCCGAAAGAGGGATCGAAGCTAACACAGAAAAGATCACCGCCATCGAAAAAATGGGGCCGATCCACAACGGGAAAGGAGTACAGCAGGTCACCGGATGCCTCGCATCACTTAGCCATTTTATTTCCCACCTCGGCGAAAAAAGCTTGCCTCTGTACAAGCTCTTGAAAAAATCCGAGCAATTTGCGTGGACTTCTGAGGCCCAGTCAGCTCTTGATCACATCAAGCAGTTACTAACCAACGCGCTGATCCTGGTGTCCCTACTGATGACGAGGAACTGCTACTATACATTTCCGCCACGGGGCAGGTGGTAAGCACGGTCCTTGTCATCGAAAGGGAGGAAGAAGGGCACGTACTTAAGGTACAGAGACCCATGTATTTTGTCAGTGAAGTGCTGAGCGACTCAAAAACCTGGTATTCCCATTTACAGAAGTTGGTATACACGGTGATCATGACTAAAAGAAAGCTGCTACATTACTTCGGGTCACACAAAATTACAGTCGTGAGCGACGCGCCGCTGGGAGAGGTCATCCTGAACAGGGACGCCGCCCATCACATCGCCAAATGGGCGTTGGAATTGATGGATAAAAATATTACTTACGGTTCACAGAGCGCCATCAAATCACAGGTCCTGTCCGATTTCATCGCGGAATGTACGGATGCAACTCTCCCCACTCCGGCCGTTGAACAGGAGTACTGGACCTTGTACTTTGACGGGTCCCTCATGAAAACCAGAGTAGGCGCAGGAATCGTCTTGACGTCACCCCATGGGGTGACCATGAGATACATGGTGCGTTTGCTGTTCCCGGTGTCTAACAACGAGGCCGAGTACGAAGCTATGCTCAGTGGACTACGGATCGCAGTCGACATAGGCATAAGACGGCTCGACGCCCGCGGCGACTCCCAACTAGTGGTTAACCAGGTCGTGAAACAATCCAACTGTGTCGAACCACGCATGACAGCATATTGCCAGGATGTGCGAAAACTTGAGTCCAAGTTTGACGGTCTCGAGCTCAACCACGTACCGCGGCGTCAGAATGAGGAGGCCGACGCGCTAGCCAAGGCAGCCTCGAGCCGTGAGCCCACGCCACCTAGGGTTTTCGCAAGTGATAAACCAAAACCATCCCTCAACAATGGGGGATCAGAGGTCTCCAGCTCTCCCAACGCCATCTCCTCAGCGGCCTCGGACGTCACCGAGACCTCGACCACTCACGACGCCGAGGTAACAGAGGCGATGAACATAGAATCAGAGGAGCCAATGACAGAGGAGAAGGACTGGAGACAACCATATGTAGATCGCCTAACTAAGGGTGAGCTCCCTACAGACCAGGCGGAGGCTAAACGGCTCGCTAGACGAGCCAAAATGTCCACCCTCGTCGACAGCCAACTATACCGGCAAAGTTCCACCGACGTGCTGCAACGTTGCATCCCCACCGAGCAGGGAAAAAAGCTGTTGCAAGACATCCACCAGGGGGTCTGTGGACACCATGCGGGAGCTAAAACCCTCGTGGGCAACGCCTTCCGACAAGGTTTCTATTGGCCGACGGCCATGGCCGACGCCCAGACCATGGTATGCGCTTGCGAGGGTTGCCAGTTCTTCGCTAGACAGATCCACATGCCCGCCCAGGCACTCCAAACCATCCCTCTTACGTGGCCATTCATGGTCTGGGTGCTTGACATGGTTGGCAAATTCGACAAAGCACCCGAGGGCTACACCCACCTATTGGTCGCCATCAACAAATTCACTAAGTGGATCGAATTGCACCCCATCACCAAAATTAGGGCGGAAGAGACTGTCAGTTTCTTCAACAATATTATCCAGCGTTTCAGAGTGCCCAACTCCATCATCACGGACAATGAAACGAACTTTACCGCAGACGAATTCCTAGAATGGTGCGACGAGCACCACATACGGGTTGATTGGGCCTCCATCGCGCACCCAGAGTCCAATGGGCAAGTCGAACGTGCCAATGGACTCATCCTACAGGGGATCAAGGCAAGTATTTTCGACCGGCTAAACAAGTATGGGAAAAGGTGGCTCCAAGAGCTCCCTTCCATTCTGTGGAGCCTAAGAACAACATAGAGCAGGGCTACTGGTTTTTCACCATTCTTCCTGGTCTACAACTTGGAAGCCGTCTTACCAACCGACCTTGAATATAGGTCCCAAGGGTGGAGGCCTACGATCCTAAGAAGGGAGAAATTTTCCTGGAAGACGCCATAGATCAGATGGACTCGGCCAGGGACGCTGCTCTCCTACACTCAGCCAAGTACCAACAGGCGCTACGTCGGTACCACGATCGACGCGTCCGACTATGGGGCTTTCAGCCAGGGGATCTAGTACTCTGAAAAATCCAGAGCAATAAGGAGCGGTGCAAGCTTACATCACCCAGGGAAGGACCCTACATTGTCCACGAAGTGATAAGGCCAGGAGCCTACCGACTCAAAACCTTCGCCGGCAAAATCTTTATCAATGCCTGGAACATACAACAGCTACGTCGTTTCTACACCTGAAAAATTTCCCATTACAACATTTCAATCAAAGCTTTCTTTTCTTTTCACACATCACAAAGTCTTGGGAAAGAGCTTTTCTTCCATACACGGCATGCAAAGAAACCCCTTTCCCAGGGACTACCCGATAAATAAGAAGAAAAAGAAAAAAAATTGAACACATATATACAATCCAAGTTCATTACAACCATTCCAAAAGCAAAAGAGCCAGAGCTTAGACAAATCGCTCAAGGCAACACCTTAATGTAACAGACGCGAAAGGTGGACACTTCATCAAGACACCTAGCCCAGAGCACAAACTCATGGCGAAGGCGACACTCCGGGCTATAGTACATAATGACTCCGCCTAGACCTTTGCTCGCTGGCCCAAAGCGCCGGCAAAACTCCCCAGCGCAGGAAGGAGGATCGTTGGCGTCCAACTCCAGCACATCCCACGGACACAAAATCCTCCACCGCCGCGTGGTGAAGTGAAGGTCCGCGCGGAGGGAGGAACGCAGCACAACCAGACTACGGTTGCCCCATCTACCATTCGGGGACACAGCACTGGTGACCTGGTTGAGAAGAGCGAGGGCCTCAAGGCCCGCCAGATTCGCAAGATACAGTATCATAGACCAAAAGTACATCGCCTTGGCGTCCCCAGCCTGGATCGCTAGGTTGACGAATCCCCACCCGAATGGATCATCTACCTATAGCATCAACCTCTCCACACTGTGGAAACACAAGGCTTCCCGATGGTCAACCTCGAAAAAGCGTTGCTCAAGAGCCCTCCCCCGAAACATGTGGCAAGATCGACAGAAGCCCTGTATAGCTCGGAGAGACAAAAGTCGAGCCACCTCCCTATCATGGAAGAACCGTCGAAAAACACCACAGACCTGACGAAGACGCATGTACTCCTGATAATCCCTGCCATAGTCGATGGCACGGAGAAGGATCTGGAGGAAAAGATCCTCCGACAACGTCAGGAGGAGGCTGGCCGCCATGGCAAGGCGAGCACGGCAGGCATAGAGACGAGGCTGATGCGCCTCCTGTGACCCCCCTCGACGACAACGAGAAACCCTCTTTTCTTACTACTACTGGCTGGTACAAAGGGGGAAGAAGAAGAACACTGAGAAAAGCGGTGGAAAGTAATACTACTTCAGACCCCATCCAATATATAGCAAAGGGCTATTGTCTCTCCGTCTCCCGCACATGCGCGCCTCGGGCCCACAGAGACGCGACTCTTCACTTCCCAGGCATGCACGACATCAACAAACCGCCAGAGGACACGTACACCGCTTCGTCGAACCGCATGCAGCGCCAACTTCCCAGGAACAGGCAAGCGTCGCAAGAGGCACAACCAGTCCACCATGACTAAAAAGGTGAGCACAATTGGTAAGCCCGTCATTTAAAAGAACATCAAATTCTTTATCCCTACTATGCAAAATGCAGGGACCAAAAACGGGGTAACGGCCGAAAGACCGTTTGTTACCCGTAGTACTCATTTAACAAATGAGACAACTAGGCTAAGGGATCTTGGTTGGCCCAAAACATTACGGGTTCTACTGCCTCTCTGGCCAAAAAACAAAGAGTGAGGGACGTTGCTAAGTGGGCCCTGGCGGCCGGAACATAGACGTTTTCACGTTGAACGCGGTTAGTAAATGTGTTTAGGCTTTGGCAGATAACAGAATACGTGGTAAACCCCACATGGGGCGGCATCGAGCCCTCGGATCCCATCCAACGGATCCGGGTACTATACGTATCGATTGTCGAAGATTAGAGATCGGTCCACGATGGACTTCCGCCGGTGCGTACCTCCACGGATGAGGACCCAGGGTCTCACCTAGACTACCCGTTAGCAACTCGCTGAGCCCTCGATCTCGGCCACCGTGGTAAGATACGAGGTGACTCACTTCCACATCCTAGACCATGGGGGTGCGAGGAAGAAACATGGGAGCTGCGATAGTCCCTAAACGCATGGTCCAACATACACAATAGGCAAACCAACAAAGGCCTACGAAACGGGAACGATGGCTAAGAACAACGGTTGCAGAAGCTAAAGATAGGTGCTCAGCAGGCCAGTTGTTACAAGGACATAAAAGCACGTCAACTAAGAAAAATACATCTAACCCTGTAGAGAGCTAACAAATCATGGGGCCACCACCCTCGGCTCCTCCGCTAGGTCCTCCTCGGCCGGCACGACGTCGACAACAGTCTCCGCCGCGTCAGAGAGGCGCTCGATGAGGTGAACATACTGATCGACGCTCCGGCCGTGAGGAAACCCGGCGGCATCCACCATGTCTGTTCCAGAACGGACCTCGGCCATGGCAAACGCAACTCCCGGCCTGCGAAAAATGGCGTGCGCAACAACGTTGCGCACGTGCGTGGGGACAGCCTGGAGATGATCGATCACGGTACCCCCAGGCGCACGAAGAAGGCTGACGACGTCGTCCGTAGCAGAACGGAGCGCCTGCAACTCCATCTCCAGTGCTGCTATGAAAAAACAATACAACGCATCAGAAGCAAATTGCGAAAGGATAAGCTTGGGGAAAACACGAAATCTTACCCACAACACGCCTATCAGCCTCGGCAAGCCGATCGCGAAGACCATAGCCCGCCTAAACAGACCCTAACAAGCTCTGGCGTAAACCCTCAAGCATCCGATAAAGCAGCTCTGTATCCTGGATACGGCGAAGGTTCTGCATTGGACGGTTGAGCAGTTCTTCCAGCAAGCTCTAGAATCAGTGCATGGGAGGCACTAGCATCGTGCCCGGCGGCGCCGGGACCGCAGCTGGACGAAGAACGCCACCTGGGCCCGCGCGGAACACTAGGCAAGTCGGCGTTAGCAACTTGGAAGGCGCCGCCCACACCTCAAAGCCACGAGGAGCGGAGATGTTAGGAGACGAGTAAGGCCTCCTAATCAGGATAACGGGAAATCAATTAGCATCCGAGCCGTCACAAGAAAAAGATATCAAAAACATAATGCGAGTACCATCCCGCCTCAGTCATCCGACAACGAAGGCTCCGAGGATCGGATGCACTCCCAATGAGACCATTCTTCAGGGGACGCTTGCCATGGTCCATGGCTTAACAAGCAGTGGTGACTCAGGCGGAAGGAGTTTAAACAGGGAGTGGGAACAGGATGAAACAGTTCACTCTCCCCGCCACTTTAAATAGGCCGGGTAACGGAGTCAGCAAAGACCAAGGTCCCTCCGTATCAGACGGACCCCACCATTCCCATTTTCAACTTGCAGAAATGGTCAGGGAAACGCGAGAAGCGTTGTGTCAAGTCTTGTCACGGTAAGTTGGTCGATACACCGCACGCTGGGGAGCGTGACATGCAGAGCACCGACAAATGCCACCAGGCTAGGGTGCAGCGCGAGTCGTCCTAATCCTTAGGTCTGTCACGACTGTGTCTCGGTCACTGACAGAGCACTACCGTGGCTCCAACCCCGATTCAGGCACAAACTAATCCCTACGGCCCAACCAGATGGCAAGCGATGATAGAAGAAACCATACGTCGACATACACCGGGGGGCTTCACACCACAGAAAATCACCGTACACAGAGAACTCGTTAATGGATGCGTAAGAAAGCAAGACAGTCACTCCATTGCATCTAATCGCGATGGACAAGCTAGGGCGTCGATGGCTTGAAGGTACGAAACGTGGCGGCAGGATAGGGGCGAGCAAGTTCCGATGCCTACAACATCATGACTAAACAGTGCCACCGGCAGCAGCGACAGGTGGTCAGAACGAAAACCGAAATTGGCTCAATTCAATCCACTTGCGCCATCAAAAGATTGCGGTGCGAAGAAATCTGAGCATATCCACCGCTTGCGATCGAAACATCAAGACGACAGCGACGAAATCTAAACCTGCGCAAGAGTTACACTCTCACCCAGGCTCGGGGGCTACACCTGGCGGGTGCGCTCGCGCGCACCCTCTCGGCGAAGGATTAAAATAGATGTCTAAACAACATATATAAAGCCTCAACAAGATAATTAGGAAACTCTTCCTATGGCTCGGGGGCTACTATCGGAGATCTAATTTAATGAAAAAATCCCAAAAACAAACCAACGAATAAGAGGCCCATCTGGGAGAAATCACTGCAGGCCCACGAAGAAAGAGGCGCACGATCCACAGAATCCCGTCGGCTCGGGTAGGCAGACGTGCCCCCGGGCAGACGTGTTTCCGTCTCGCCCGACGCGAGGAGCGAGACGATTCCGCAACCATCGGAAGACTTGAAGAGCACCGCTGGTAGAGAAAATACCTATTTACCCCTTCTAGAAGGTCACGGCTATCGCTCCGTAGGCGTTGACGGTGCAAACGCCGATAAGAACGGAGGTACATCCCTCTGAGGGATCGTACACCCTGTATAAACCGGAGCTCAGGATAACACCCTAGTCCTCTACCAAAACGGAGACACGACGAGTCCTCCAGCCAGGGACGGGACGGAGCCGGACTTCTGAACAGGCAGGACCCACGCTTCTAAGAAGCAACGGCGACCCCTCCGACCACCGGACCCCTACAGGAATCCTTCAGACGGAGGTACGTCGGGTACATGGGGCCCGCTAGGTAGCGAAGCCCATTAGCCTGGAGTGGAGGAATCCGCCATATACAAAAATAACTATAAGAAGGTACAACCATGTACCTTCCAACGGTACAACGAACTCCATGCCTCGACTACACTACGGGTCCGACCAGACCCCCCCCCCCCCGTATCCTCCGGCGATGCAACAAGGAGCCGACATGACTCCCCTCCTCCGACCAAGTACGAAGACAATAGGAATATAGTATTATAAGTGTCCAACATCCTTCATGAGGAAGGAAAGGGGCTCGGTATCCTAGGTAGATATCTCTCGACGAATGCTTGTAACTCCCCTACCCTCCTTGCGGCTATAAAAGAAGGACAAGGGGGACGACTCAAGGGACCAGAGATCTCCACTCTCAAGCTTCCAGAGGAAGAGATCACACACACACCCGAAGAACATGACTAGTCGATAGCATACACACTCACTACATCATCCAAAGACCTGGGGCTCATATCCCCTCTCTCGAACCAGCTTGTAGCCCCCTGCATGGAGAGATAAGGAACACGAGCAGCACCACACTGGACGTAGGGGTTTCTTGCCCGAACCAGTATAAACCTCTTGTCTCTTTGTCTCGCCATTCAGAACCTGACACGCGTACAAATTTACTCATTGGTAGTTTCTAAACACCGACACACATTATATTCACTCAACATTGATCTTGCCATGTCAATCAAGTTTCTATTCTTCCTTTCAACTATGTCATTGGATTGAGGAGTGTACTTTGGAGAGAATTGATGGTTGATTCCAAAGTCATCACAAAGTTCTTCAACTCTTGTGTTCTTGAACTCACTCCCATTGTCACTTCTAACTCTCTTGATAGTTGTTTCAAACTCACTTTGGCACCTCTTGACAAATGACTTGAAGATATCAAATGTGTCACTCTTGTCACTCAAGAAGAATACCCATGTGTATATTGTGAAGTCATCTACTATCACAAATCCATATTTGTTGCCACCAATGCTTGCATATGTAGTTGGTCCAAATAGATCCATGTGCAATAACTCAAAATCTTTGCTTGTACTCATAATGCTCTTCTTTGGATGAGTGTTGCCAACTTGCTTTCCGGGTTGACATGAGCTAGATAGTTTGTCCTTCTCAAATGGGACATCCTTTAAGCCTCTCACAAGATCATGCTTAACTAGCTTGTTTAGTTGCTTCATGCCAACATGTCCAAGCCTTCTATGCCATAGCCAACCCATGCTAGATTTGGTGATGAGACATGTTGAGAGTTGAGTCTCACTAGCATTGAAATCCACAAGATAGAGATTCTCATATCTAAAACCCTTGAAGATCATATTTGAACCATCCACACTTATGATTTCCACATCCTCCACTCCAAATATGCACTTGAAACCAAGATCACACAATTGGGCAACCGACAATAAGTTGAACTCAAGCCTTTCAACTAGAAGCACATTGCTAATGCTTAGATCATTGGAGATATCAATCTTTCCAAGCCCTTTTACGTTGCCTTTGCCATTATCACCAAATGTGATACTATCAAATCCATGTGTGTCACCTTGGTTGATTGAGTTGAACATCCTTCCATCACCGGTCATGTGTTGAGTGCTCCCACTATCAAGCACCCAATGCCTCCCTCTGGCTTTGTAATTGACCTACAAGAGAGATCAATTCTTTTTAGGTACCCAAACTTCTTGGGTCCTCCAAGGTTAGTTACCAAAGATTTTGGTACCCAAATGGACTTCTTTGAAGCCATCCAAGGTGAACCAACAAACTTGGCATGAACACCATTTGTACCCTTGGAAAGTACATAGAATGAATCAACTCTAACGGAGGATATGTCTTGCTTGGCCTTCTTGTTCTTGCATGCTTAATGCTCATTGTGACCAACTTGCTTGCAACTCTTGCAATAGCTATTAGTGTTCTTCACAAAACGAGTCTTTTGAGGAGCAAAAACGGCCTTGCCTTTCTTGGGGGTATAGCCCAATCCCTCTTTGTAGAGAGATGCTCTTTGGCTACCCAAGCATATAAGCAAGCGGTCCTCACCTCCATAAGCCTTAGCTAAGGAGTGATTGAGCTTTGTAACCTCCTTCTTGAGGGATTCATTTTCCACCATTAATGAGGCATCACAAGTGTTACCATCACTAGTAGATGAAGTAGGAATAATAGTGCTACAAGAGGGGTTAGTGAGAGCAACAATGATAGGGGTATAAAATGATTCATCAAGAATATCACAAGTAACTCCCATGTCACATGTTTGAACAACCTCTTTATTACTTTGATCTAAGAGAGAGGAATGATCTCTTTCATGCTTAGTGTGAGACTTCACTAGCTTCTCATGGGCTTCCATTAGCATCTCATGAGATGCTACGGCCTCATCAAGGTTTTGCTCAAGAGCCACATTGGTCTTGCGCAATTCCTTGCATTCCTTCCTCTTCTTATCTATGTAATCCTTAGCTTGTTCAAGCATGGTCATGAGTTCCTCCTTGGAGGGCTCCTCACTATCACTATCACTCTCACTCTCACTCTCATCATGAGAAAGTACCTTAGTGGACTTAGCCATCAAGCATGATGATGGAGTGTCAAATAGAGAGATCTTGTCCTTCATAGCAATACTAGCAAAAGCCTTCTTCTTGGTAGATGTCTTCTTTTCATTATCTTCATCATCACCACAAGAAGAGTCACTATCCCATGTCACTATGTGAGAATACCCCTTCTTCTTCTTCTTGTCAAAGGTGTGCTTCTTCTCTTTTTTGTCTCTCTTCTTGTGATCATCATCATCCTTGACACTATTGTAAGGACAATGAGCAATGAGATGATCAAAGCTTCCACACTTGAAGCACTTCCTTGGCTCATCAAAGTTCTTGTAAGATGTTCTCTTCCTTCTTGCATGATAGCCCTTTTTCTTCATGAATCTTCCAAATGTTCTCACAAAGAGAGCCATTTCTTCTTCATCAACCTCACTAGCACTTGAGTCTTCATCCTCACTTGATTCTTCAATCTTAGCTTTGCCCTTGCTCTTGTGTGATGAAGTAGCTTTGAAAGCTAAGCTATTCTTCTTCTCATCTTTCTTTTCTTCTTTCTTGACATCTTCTTCTTTGTTGTCCCAGTAAGCATCTTGTGTCATCACATCTCCTAAGACTTGATTAGGAGTCACAGTTTCCAATCCACCTCTCACAATCAAGGTGACAAGAGTCCCAAACTGATATGAGAGACTTCTCAAGAACTTGTGGGAGAAGTCCTTGTCCTCAACCTTCTCACCAAGAGTCGTGAGATCATTGACTAGCACTTGTAGCCTATGGAACATCTCCGACACATTCTCATCATCATTCATCTTGAAGCTTGCAAACTTTTCTTTGAGGATGTATGCCTTTGCACTTTGGACGGCTTGAGTGCCTTCAAATGATTCCTCAAGCTTCTTCCAAGCCTCATGAGCACTCTCTAGATTCTTGATTTGTTAAAAGACCTTCTCATCAAGAGCCTCATGAATAGCACTTAGAGCAATTCTTGTCCACCACAAGCCACACCTTCCGGGTAATGGACTTGATATGCGCGGTCATCTTGACTTTCCAATAGCCATAGTTTGAGCCATCAAACTTGGGTGGTTTCTTCATGTTGTTGATATGAGCCATCTTCACACCGTAGGTTGTTAAGCCTCAAATCAATGGTGTACTAGCTCTGATACCACTTGAAAGGTCCTATGCGATGGCTAGAGGGGGGTGAATAGCTTAATTTAAATTTCTACAAAGAAACCTCAACAACAATGTTAGATAACTAAGAAGCGAAGCGAATCTTGCACTAGCCTAGTGGGTGTTGTGAAACCACCTATCCACAAGTGCTAGCCTAATATCTCTAAGCTAATAAGCTAGATAATTAAGCAACTAACACAACCTAATATCTCTACTACGTAAGAACTAGAGTGAGATAGAGGAATTATACCGCCATGTAGAGGAGTGGATGAACCAATCAAGTGATCACCAAGACAACCAATCAATCACAATGAGCACAATGAGGCTGACACTTGATTTTCTACCGAGGTTCACTAGTTTGCCAACTAGCTAGTCCCTGTTGTGGCAAGACACTCACTTGGAGGTTCACGCACTATTTGGCATCACATGCCAAACCCATCACCGGGTGCCGCACAACCAACACAAGATGAGGCTATTGAACCGCCACGAGCAATCCACTAGAGTTACCTTTGCGATCTCCCGCGGGGAAGGCACAAGAACCCCTCACAATCAACTTGTAGTCGACGAAGCACAATCACCAAACTTCTCGATCTACCACCGCTGCTCCAAACCGTCTAGGTGATGGAAATCACCAAGAGTAACAAGAAATCCGCAGCGAGAACGCCTCCCAAGTGCCACTAGATGTAAGCTATATGCTAAATGCACTTGGATCACTCAATCTCTTTTGGAATTGCACTAACCAAGCATAGAGATGAGTAGGAGGGAGTTTTCTCAGCTCAAAGGAGTCTCAAGATGTTCAAATGTGCGAGAGAGAAACCCTAAAGCCAGCCAACACATATTTATAACTCCCCTCAAAGTCTTCTAGCCGTTGAGGTGATAAGTTGGTGACGGACGCTCTTCACGGGGGCGACGGACGCTTCGTCGCAGCGTCCGATGCCTTGTCAGAACTAGCCGTTGGGCTGATGCAGGGGCGACGAACGCTCCATCGCCAGTGTCCGACGCACGGTCCTCCAGCGTTCGGCACCTTTCATCAAAATACCCGTCTGCAGAGCTCCCTGGAAGCCCGACAGCCGCTCCATGCCGATCCGACGGATAGCGTCCGTCGCGCCCTGGAATCTTTGGTCAACTCACTAGACGCTACGTCATGCTGACGCCAGTGTCCGGCGCCAGCGTCTGGTGTGTCGGACAGCGTCTGACGCCTTTAGCTTCAGCATCCGACGCCTCTTCTGAATTTTTGATTCTTCCACCTTTGCTCCAAATTGCCAAGCACTAAATTTCCACTTTAGTGGGCACGTCTTGGCATGTTTCACTTGTCAATAAGCATGGTGTAAGTCACTAGGTCCTAAATGCACATGCAATAGAGATAACACCTAGTGGCACTCGATAAACCGTAATCACTTTGAATTTCCCCTCTTAATAGTATGGTTTTCTATCCTAAAAGTGATCACACCCACTTGGTGTCTTGATCACGAAAAGAAAATCCCTAGCCAATACCTTTGCCTTGAATTGCTTGGGGTCTTTTCACTTTCCTTCTTCTCCAACTGTGAGCTTTTCACCATTTAGCTTCCTTGCTAGCTTCATCACTTGTCATCCTCTTCCTTAAGTGTACTAGACCTACTCATTCACTTAGAGCTAGGTTAGTACTTTAAGTTTCATCAATTATCCAAAACACTAGAGATCTCTCAGGGTCCTTGCCCTATTGCTTTGCTTCCTCCTTGCTCTGGATGGCCTCCTTGATGGCGATGCGCTCCCACATGGTGTGTTTTCCTCGTTTGTGAAGGGGACAGAGGCCGTCAAGGATCTTTCTGTGGTTGTTGCCGCGTCGACGCTTCCAGCCGCTACCGTGGCTTGCGGGATCCGGTGTCAAGTGGTGCTGTGATGCTTCCGGGTTGATCTTCTTTCATGCGGTTGATGCTTGTGGATGGAGTCGGCGGCGAGCGGCGTTGATGAAGCCGAGGCATTCGACGAGGTCTTCGTCAACCTGGTCGATAGCACCTGCCGGTTCATCATGGGCGATGCGCCCAGGAGTGCCCTGAGCCCTCTTGGTGGTCAGATCTTCCATCGAAGGAGAGTTGAGCGCGAGGAGTCGCGCGGGTTCCGTAGTTTCGGAGACAGAGACGGTGCCGTGGATAGTCCAGACCATAGATCCGATCTGGAGGGTGGCGCCGCCTACGGGGATGACCATGGATTCGGGGAAGGTAACCGCTTGATGAGCCATGGAGTCGATGCACACACCCCCTACCTGGCGCGCCAACTGTCGACGAAATATGTGTCGCAGTCTACCTAGGGGTACCCTACGGTAGTAGATTGTAGGCGGAGGTGTGGCGACGGCGATCAAGCGTAACACAGAGAGCGTAGACACGTCGATTTAGACAGGTTCGGGCCAGCAAATCACCATAATACCCTACGTCCTGTGTTCTGGTGGCTGGATTGATCTGAGTACTAGGTTACAAGATCCGTAGATGATCTGAGAGAGAGATTTTTGGAGGGGTCCCTGCTCGCCTTATGTAGCCGGGGAGCAGGATTACAGTTTCCATATCCTAACAGATTACGATCGGTCCCTTTAGGCAAGGGATCCGAGTCTATCTACTAGGATCTTCCTTGGCGAGCAAGACTTCTTCGGAGTCCTTGGCGAGCACGACGGCTGGTCACTTGCCGCAAGGCCCCGTGGGCTGGGCCGTCTTCTGGTTGGTAGGCCCATAAGGTCCCTGGGGATATGCCGAGGTAATATCCCCAACAACAAAGGCCTTACAGAGCTGTCACCACTGGGGCTACCACAACTATCCGTAGGATTGGGCACAAACTCAGGTAAACTCTAGTCTAGACATCATGTCTACACTATCACTTACTACTCTAATCCCGTACAAACACTAGAGCACTCAATATGAGCAGAGATCTCGTAAATAGAATAAAGTAAGAACTCAAATAAGATACTTAGAAATAATAAATGAAGAACCTGGAGACTGCTCCGAACTAGATGCTGCAATGGTACAATGTTGAGGAAGATCCGACAGATCCGGCTCTTCCTAGCTCTCTCCTCCTCTCTCTCTCTCACCTCTAATTACAACTAGATGAACTAGAACTAGAAAAACTAGATCTAGACAACTAGAGGGACCTCTCACCTTCTCTCTCTATGATTGAAACCCTAGCTTTTGCTCTTTAGAAGAATAATGAGATGAGAGGATCCTCAGGGGGGTCAGGGGCCTTGCTTATATAGCCTCCTCAAATGAACATGGGCTGTTGCATCAAACCGACCTATATAAAGGGTTTAGATTCATCCTCAAAGGCGGTGGAGCACGATCCGCAAAGTTGACCCTGATTGGCTGGAATAGCAGGGTGGGCACCCTAGGGGCTAGGGCGGGCGCCTTGGCTCCGGCCCCGATCTGCTTCCCGTTCGTTCTCGTGTCTTCTTGAACCCTCTAGAGTATAAAAAATTGTGCGGTTGATAATTATCTCTATGTAAACATGACATGTGGGCCTTTCCTTGGTATTTCCCGATAACCCCCTACAGAAACAGACATTCACCAAAACTCGTGGAATTCTATTAGTATAAACCCTAATTCTAGCTATTGTTTTCATTTAGATCTTTTTCTTGTTTAGTTGATGGTTAAAACTGGTACTTAAGGACCGTCAACAACTCCCCCAAGCTTACCTTTTGCTCGTCCCAGAGCAAAGATGAACTCAATGATGGATCAGGAGTTGCTACAATGCTTTCACGCCTTAAAGGTACACATGCATTCAAACAAGAATTCTCCTCTAGATTAGAGTAAACTATTCTGACTTTCAAACTTACCCATATTACCTTTAACCATGGGGCTTATAGCCATCACTTGGGTCTTTAATAATTGAAAAGTAGAATGATCAAGCCAAGTACTATGCCTTAAGCTCTTCATTTTACCTTCGTCCTGGAGTTTTGCAAAATTTTCAAAATAAAACTCAAAGTCTTTTTTGTATGACCCTCTCAAGTCTCTCAATATGTGGTATTTTTGGATCCTCATGAAGGAAACAATGGTGTTATGCCTTCTCTCAGAATATTATTTGGAACAGACAAAGTAACAATGTGCCTTCTCTCTCACACCCTATAACTAATAGGCAATATATGGAGTTCATAGGTGGGGGAGAAATAACGCATACATACATACAAAGCATATATTGTAAAGTCAAACAATGGATCCAGAGTGCGAACACATGATGGATAAGTACCCATGTAGTTCAGTTTTGTGATGAGTGATTGCCCAACACTTGAGTGTTTCAGTTTGACTGGGTTGAACTAACCTCTTGCGAAAGCAAATGTGTGCCTGTCTATCAGCTTGTGGTGTGCAGGTGCTGTGCCTAGTGACAGTGGTCAATGGCGCGGAGAAGGTCGAGTAGAGGCTTGCCATGCCGATGGATTGAGAGCGGTGAAGGGCGGAAGAGGGGCTCGGACTGAGGGACCATGGGCGCCGGCGGACTAGCTGTGGTGGCTGGTGCTTGACACTTGCGAGTGCAACAAGACATGGAGGTAGACCGAGTCGACCGAGTTGACCGAGTCAAGACGGTGGATGCGCGAGTCGAGCGGAGTCTCAGGGGACTCGGAGGCCGACCGGGCGAGGACAAGGTGGCTCGAGTCGAGCGGTTTTGTGGTTTGGGCCTCAAAACCATCTGAGGACAGTTTTCGAGTTTGGGCCTCAAAACTCGGGGTTCGGTAGTTGAGCCGAAAGCTACCGGTGGCGGGTTTCCTAGGTTTGGGCCTCAAAACCTAGGCGGAGCTTCCGAGGAAGCGGGGATGGCACGTGGCGGAATCCTGGAGGTTGCGTCGAGGCAACGACAACTCCCGGCAGGAAGCGGGGCCATCCATTCAAATGAGTGGCTGAGAGTTATCGACTTAGATTACAATGTCTTAGGGCTAGGTAATTCGGTCTTGTATTTAAGGGGGTCTTTGGGAAATAGCCAAAGCCCATTAAGTAGAGGATGAAGGGGTATCTCTCATCCCATCTCTCGAACCCTAATCATTTGCCCCAACTCTCTCTGTCTCTACCCTCTCTCTAGTTCATGGGATCCCTAGGTTGAGTTCACCAACCTCTGTAAGAACTCAATCTTTTGGTGGGAATTGGAGGCCCGACTCTCCGAGTGCCATGGCACAGTTAGTTTCTTGATCGAGTCTCCCCAGTTGCTTGTGTTCTTCACGTTTTGCTTTTGCTCTCTCTTTTTCCCAAGATGATTTCTCTTTGTTGAGAGTAGCTTTGCAAAATCCTCTTGAACCAAGTTGTTCGTATTCGTGAGGAGCATCTTTGCACTGAAGGAATTCACCTCAAAACTCACGAGTGCGTAGATCGGGCATTTTCTTTGTGGCGTTGTTCATTTTGCTCTCTATTCCCCCCAAATCCGAGTGTTCTCGTTTATCCTCTCCAAATTGAGTGATGATTTCTTCGGGATAGCTCCCCAACTACACAAGGATCATTCCTACAAAGTTTTCTTGCAGTTGGTGATCATTTGGTTGAGTTTTGGGAAGATTTGGCGGAGAGAAAAAACGTTTTTCGCGTTTTCTACGCTCTGCTCGGGGGCGCCGGACGCTAGGTCGTGCTGACGTCAGCGTCCGTCGCTCACTCTATCTGTGCGAGTCAAGTTGGCACCGGACGCTCGCCAATGTCCGTCAACCACGCGCCAGAGCGTCCGTCGGTTCTTCTGTTTTGCAAGCTCTCTATGTGATTCGTGTCGGACGCTCGCCATCGTCCGTCGCCTGCCCGCCAGAGCGTCTGTCGGTTTTGGAGTTTTACATGCTCTCTGTGTAAATTGCGTCGGACGCTCCTCAGCGTCCATCGATTGTTCTTCTCTCTGCAGTGCTCTCTGGACGCTCATCCAAGCATCTGACGCCAGCGTCCGTCACACTGCGTCTGACCGTCTGATGCCCTGCTTTGCAGCGTCCGTCGGCCTCTGTGCCTGCTGTGTTTTTTCGTTTGCATTGCGGTTTGTTTCTCCGGGTTCGTGGCTAGCTCCGCTGTGTTCCTGGGACATCTCCTAGAACATCCACCCACTTGTGGGTCGTGAGCCTAGCTCTTGCTTTGGGTTGTGCTTGGGACAAGGGTCAAGATCTTCCGAAAGGAATTTTTATTTGGCTTCCATTCACCCCCCCCCCTCTGTTCACTGTTTCCGATCCTTCAATTGGTATCAGAGCCGGTTAAGGATCAATCCACCTTACAAGGTTCTTGATCCGCGAAGGCGACATGGAGCGAGGTGTTGGCAAACCTTCGTTTTTCGATGGAACGAACTTCTCCTACTGGAAGGTGCACATGTCCGCCTATCTACAAGGAGTTGATTCGAACATATGGAAGATTTGTGAGAATGAGGGCTATCGTGTTCTTGTGGCTCGTGTTGACCAACTCCAAATCACTCAACACAACGTAAACAGTAGAGCACGTAGCATCCTCTTCTCGAGTTTTTCACTTCCTGAGTTTGAGCGAGTCTCAAACCTCACTACGGTGCGAGAGATCTGGCAAACAATTGTGCGATATCATGAGGGCAACCCTCAGATCAAATCCAGACTCTTTGACATGTACCATAGGGAGTACGAGAACTTTGTTCAGTTGGTCGGCGAATCTGTTGACGGGATGTTCACGTGCTTCCAATCTATCGTCAACAAGATCCGTGCTAATCGAGCCAACTTGCTTTATGATGATCATGAGATGGCTATTAAGCTTTTGCATGCTCTTGATCGGAAGGTGTGGGAGATGAAGGTGGCTGCCATTCAGGAGTCACCGGGCTATGATGCCCTGACCATGGACGAGCTGTTTAGCAAGCTCAAGTCCTCGGAGATTGACTACCACACCTGGGCCAAGCTTGAAAATCCGTCGAAACCATCTATGGTGTTGGTTTCTAGCCCCGGCGGTACGTCTTCTTCCTCCTTTGACCCTTCACACTCTTTGTTCGCTTTGTCTTTCATTTCGGTGACAGATGATCAAGTGGAGGCTCTTGGAGATGATGAGTTGGCTTTGGTTATCACCAAGTTCTCATGGTTTCACAACAACCATTGCGGTGATGAGGATCACTTCATCGCAAACTGCCCCAAGAAAGTTGCGGGTGACTTCACCAAGCGCAAGGACAAGCGCGAGCACCACTTTGAGGACAAGCACAAGCCCAAGGGTGGCTACCACCGAAGGTCCTCCAAGAAGGTGATCGACAAGGTGAAGGCCAAGCACCGAGCCTTCCTCGCCTCCCTCAGCGACATCGATGCCTCCTCCAACGGAGGTGCTTCCTCAAGCGATGATGAGTCGAAGGGAAAGGTTGAGGACAAGTTCAACGGCCTATGCTTCTATGTCGACGCCAAGCATGGTGGCTTTTGCACCATGGCGATTGAAGAAGGCAAGGTCGGCAAGCGCAAGGATGGCCTCGACTACGACTGTGACTCCGACACACCCGAGGTATCACCCACCGTCGAGTCCCTCTCTCTTGAGATTGAGTCTCTGAACGACACCTTGATGAGTAAAGATGCATTGCTCAAGCGTGCCACTTGTGAGAGGAACGACTTTAAGGCACTGTACCTTAGCGCGCTTCATGAGCTAGACTTTGCTAAGGCATCAGTGGTGGTTACCGAGGAGATAGAGTGTGATGCTTGCGCCATTCACATGTCTGATCTTGTCACTGTCCAGGACAAGTATGGCACTCTACTTGAGGACGTCAGTGAGCTAAAGGCTAGGCCTAGATTACTTGGTGCGTGCAAGTCTTGCTTAGGCTTGCGTTCTGCGCTGGCACAGAACGATGTTAAGTTGTTGTGTTAGAGAAGGTCAGCTCAGATAGCACTAGAGAGTCAAATTGCTTTGAGGCTTTGGAGCTTGAGATCGCGTCGTACAGACACGATAAGATGCATACCGAGGAAGAAAACACATACCTTCGGTCCATCTTGAGCTGGGTGTCTTGCCGAGAGCCACAATTGGGGATGATGCTTAGCCAATGCAAAAGGGCTGGCAGCACGGGAGTAGGTTTTGCTTTAGGTGGGAAGGACGATAGCATGTTCGGTAAGATCGGTGAGTGCAGTGGTTTGAGCGAGAATGAGAAACCCACCACAACTCCCAAGCTTACCAAGATCACTCCACCTAAGCCTACCAACCCCTCTGAGTTTCCTGTGAGAGATGATGTGTTTGAAGAGCCACCCAAAACCACTCCACTGAAGCAAGTGTGGATTGCAAAACCAAACCATCTACGCAACCCACTTGACACACTGTCAGACATCTCTAGTGGTGATCCCCTTCCGAAGAAAGCTAGAGCCACCCAACCCAACAAGAGAGTGCCTACCAAGAGTGAGGTGAGGTACCATTGTGAGTATTGTGAGCGGGATGGACGCTTGGCTGAGTTTTGCTTAGGAGGAAGAGAGATGATCAGAGGTAGGTTGAGTTGAACAACTGGGACATGTACCACCCACGAGTTGGGGTGCGTGAACCGGAAGTTCGGAGGCGCACTACTAGGACTATAGGTACAATGCCTCAAGGTGCTAGGCCTCAGGAGGTGAGACCACGTGGTGGTCGTGCCCGGCAGGGTACCGGTCGTGACCCATACAACTACGGTCGCAAACTGCCCCAAGAAAGCTGCGGGTGACTCCACCCTTCTTTAACGGACCACGTTTTCCATATCGTGGTGATCGCTATCCCTCTGTGGGGCAGTAGATGTTTGGTTTTTCTCCTAACCCATTCTTTGGGCAAATGGGACAACACTAGTATCCTTCACAGTTTACTAACCCCAGTGTTGCACCATTTTCTCACCCTATGTCTTTTTATTGATGTAGGAAGGAGGACTGGAGGAGACTTGGCTTGTGGATTCCAGATGTTCACGCCATATGACCGGAAGTGTCAAGTGGTTCTCTAGCCTCGACCCCGTGCACCACACCGAGTACATCACATTCGGGGACAACAGTAAAGGTAAGGTTGTCTCCCGAGGGTCGATCCGAGTGAACTCTTCTTTTGTCCTCAAGGATGTTGCTTTGGTTGCGAATTTGCATATTGACCTTCTTTCGGTTTCGCAACTCCTTGATGACGGTTTTGAGGTGAGCTTTAAACCAAACCTCTCTTGGATTTTGGACTCTCATGGTGAGCTTGTTTGCCGGATTTTACCCTTCGGGAAGGTTTTTCGTGCGGATTTTTCTATCTCTTCTGGACCTTCCTATTGTCTTCTTGCTGGTTCTTTTTCCGAGCTTTGGAAGTGGCATAGGAGATTGGGACATTTGAGTTTTGACTTGCTTGCAAGGCTTAGCTCAATGGACCATATCCAAGGATTGCCAAAGCTAAAGTTCGAGAAAGATTTGGTTTGCCATCCTTGCAGGCATGACAAGATGGTTACCGCTTCCCATCCTCCTGTGACTAAGGTCATGACCAATCGACCCGGCGACCTCTTACACATGGACACAATTGGTCCAGCTCGGGTCAGGTCAGAAGGAGGGAAGTGGTATGTGGTTGTAGTCGTTGATGACTACTCGAGATACTCTTGGGTGTTCTTTTTGGAGAGTAAGGATGAGGCTTTTCCTTTGGTTCGAGATCTGATTTTGAGATTGCAAAATGAGCTACCTAAGAATGCCATGAGAGCTATCCGCAGTGACAATGACACAGAATTCAAAAATGCTCATTTTGCATCTCTTTGTTCTTCCTTGGAACTTGACCATCAGTTTTCCTCACCTCACACTTCCCAGCAGAACGGTGTTGTTGAGCGCAAGAATCGGACCCTTGTTGAGATGGCCAGGACGATGCTCGATGAGCATAGGACTCCTAGGCGGTATTGCGCCGAATCACTCAGTTCTGCTTGCTATGTTTCCAATCGCATTTTCCTCCGAGCTTTCAAGAAAAAGACTTCTTATGAGCTGCAATTTGGGAGACCTCCCAAGGTAAGTCACCTACGGGTGTTCGGGTGCAGGTGCTTCATCCTCAAAACGGGTGGTGAGTTGGATAAATTTGAATGACGGTCTTCTGACGGTATCTTTCTTTGTTATTCTACTCACTCTCGTGCTTATCGTACACTTAACCTTGAGACTAACCGAGTGATGGAGACTTGTGAGATTACCTTCGATGAGACTATGCCCTATGTTTCCACCACTTTTGAGCTTACAGGTGATGATGAGGTGAACACCAGCATCTTTATGGAGGAGGAGCAGGATGACGCCGATTGGGGTGATCCCGAGCCTACTCCACAGGCTGCCCCAGTCGACCCTACGATGTCTACTTCGGCTCACGGTCTCGATCTGACTACTTTCTCTACATGGGGGCCGTTCGAGCAGCTTCCTCAGTCGATGCCTATTGCACCTAAGGGAGCTCCAGCTGCTGTTGAGGGGGAGGCCACTTCGTCCAGGCAGGCTCCCCGGCACATTCAGCGGCAGCACCCGCCGGAGAACATCATCGGTGACATCGACTATCGAGTCACGCGGTCTAGGTCATATCTCTCTCACTTTTCTCATTCGGCTTTTGTCGCGTCTTTTGAGCCCCGGGATGTTGGACATGCTTTGATGGATACAGATTGGGTTAATGGCATGCATGAGAAGTTAGAAAACTTTGAGCGAAACCGCGTTTGGGTCTTAGTTCCTCCACCACCTAGTTGCCACCCCATAGGTACCAAATGGGTTTTCAAAAATAAACAAAATGAAGATGGGGTGGTAGTGCGCAACAAGGCTAGGTTGGTAGCTCAAGGCTTTTCTCAAAAGGAGGGAATAGACTATGAGGAAACCTTTGCTCCCGTAGCTCGTTTATAAGCCATTAGAATCCTTCTAGCTTTTGCGACTTCTAAGGGTTTCAAACTTTTTCAAATGGACGTTAAAAGTGCTTTCTTAAACGACTACATAGAGGAGGAAGTTTATGTTAAACAACCTCCCGGTTTCGAAAATCCCAAGTTCCCAAACCATTTTTTTAAACTTCACAAAGCTTTGTATGGTTTGAAATAAGCACCTAGAGCATGGTATGATAGATTGTGAACCTTCTTGCTAGCTAAGGGTTTTAAAATGGGATCGGTAGATAAGATGTTGTTTCTCCTCAAGCAAGGCAAAGACACTCTCCTTGTCCAAATATATGTGGATGATATCATCGTTGGTGGTTCTTCTCATGCTCTTGTTGCCAAGTTTGTAGATCTTATGAGTAGGGAATTTGAGATGAGCATGATGGCAGAGTTGACCTTCTTTCTCGGGTTGCAAATCAAGCAAACCCGGGAAGGGACGTTTGTGCACCAAGGAAAGTATACGAAGGACATCTTGAAGAAGTTTGACATGGGTGAGGCAAAGCCTCTTTCGATGCCCATGTCAACTACGACTGCTGTTGACACCGTTTTTCGGCACGTGTCAAATGAGCTAAGACTTGTATTGATCAGCCGCTATTTTCCATCGGCATCGGGAAGTCATAAGTCGATATTACCGATGGAGGTAAAAGTTGTGAAAAGGACAAGTGCGTTGCCGATGGAAGCTGGATATTTCGGATGTTGCCGATGGGAGTTGGGTAGCTCTTGCCGATAAGAATTGATTGGTGAAGTTAAATCACCAAAACTGCAAAGTTGCCGATGCCGATTGCCAATGAGGAGATGATACCGATGGGCATGGAGTGCCGATGGGCACAGGGTGACTTGGTGGTTGACGTCAGCAGAAGATTGTCGGTGGCAAAAGAAGGAAGTCGCAGATTGAAGGAATCTGCCGATGGAAAGTTTTCATCGAAGGAAGGACATAAGGAAACTGGTGATTGTGTACCAGTATTATTATAGTAGTTTGAGTCCGACTCTTGCGCGAGTCGTTTGTTTTCCTTTAAAATAGGGGTGTTTGTTAAGGAAAATAATATTGTTATTTAGATCCGACTCCTGCGTGAGTCAGTTATTTCCTTTAAAGTAGGAGTTTGTTTTAAGGAAGGTACGAGTCGTGGCTTTGTACAACTCTCCATGCGGGAGTATAAATATGTGCCCAAGGTTTGCGTGTAGACCAATCAATCTATCAAAATCAAATCAATTTACTCTTATTCTACTTTTACTGCAATTTATCCTTTTTGCATTAGTCTTAGTTTATTTACGAGTTCTTCAAGCTTCGACGGGCTGCATCACCTTGATCTCTGTCAAACCCTTGTAAGTTCCGCGTAGGAGTACCTCTGAGCTTTGACATCCGGGCGCATCGCTGTTGTCTCGTTCAGTTCTGCTCTAGTTATCCTGATCAAGTCTGAGTCTTGGCATCTGGGCGTATCGCCGTTGTCCTATTCAGATCTTGTTCTAGTTATCGTCCTTGTCGATTAACTAGTCAAATCGACTGGCACGCCTTGGATATCGAGTTTCTGGTAATAGCCCGAGGTGTTCGCAGATCCTAACGCTTTTTGTGTCAACACCTGCCTTGTATGCATACGAGGAAGGAGAGGTGGTGGACCGGACACAGTACCGAAGCATGATCGGGTCGCTTCTGTACTTAACAGCGACTCGGCCAGACATTCAGTTTGCTGTCTGCTTGTGTGCACGCTTTCAGGCGTCCCCACGGACTTCGCACAAGCAGGAGGTGAAATGCATCATGAGGTACTTGTGCTTCACTCCCGAATTTGGTCTTTGGTTTTCCACCGCTTCCTTTCTTGTGCTTTGTAGTTATTCTGATGCCGACTTTGTCGGTTGCCGTCTTGATCGGAAGTCCACTTCTGGGATTTGCCAGTTTCTCGGGTCTTCTTGCAAACAGTCTAGTGTGGCACAGTCGACGTGCGAAGCTGAGTACGTTGCCACGGCTAGCTGTAGCTCATAGTTGATTTGGATGATTGCAACTTTGAAGGATTTTGGTCTTGTGCTTACTAAGGTGCCTCTGCTTTGCGATAGCACGAGTGCAATTAGTGTGGCCAAAAATCCCATGCTTCACTCTAAGACCAAGCACATTGATGTTCTTGCAAGATCATTATGAGAAGGGCGACATTGACCTCCGGCATGTCGAGACCCACAACGAGCTTGCGAATATTCTGACAAAACCTTTGGATCAAGCTGCGTTTTCGCACCTTCGGGGCGAGTTGGGTGTTTGCTTCCCTTTTTAGTTGAGTGAAGCTCTTTGTGTGTCATAGTTCTTTTTTTGTTCTTGTTTGTCTTTTCTTTGACTTTCTTTCATTTGGTGTCTTTTTAGTTTTTAGTTGGTGTCAGTTTGCATCTTGCATCTCGTTTGCACTTGTCACATAGTTCATTTTAAGCTTCATACCTATAGCCGATATAATGAATCTATGCTCTGTTTGAAGTGCTTTATGTGTCTATGGTGTTGCCTAACTTAGACTCTCTTTGATCTATAGATAAGCAATAGAGCTAAGTTAGAAAAGCTTTAAAACTGAATTTAATTCCCCATGTCACCTCTGAAAGAGCACTAGCATCTGTAGGCTTTTGAAGATCCTTCTTGGCTGCCTTGTATATAGCTTGTAACTATGGCTCTTCATTGTTCCATTCACTTCCATTTAGTACCATGCTTAAAATTGATCTAAAATGAAATTCCTCTCTGTTTTGTGTTTTGGAAAGATCGAGTTGGGTTTGCATTGTGAGCACTTCACCGTGTGTTCGAGACTACTTCCCATATGGGTTGATACTTGAGCAGTGTCGTGTATGACCAAAACCGGTGTGTCAAGTCCTTTGACTTCGCCCGGTGGGTAAGCAGTGGCATCACCTTTCTTACAACCACTCGCATACAACTTAAATGAGCCTAAAACTAAAATTTGGCTGCGAAACTCTGAAACTTGAAAAATTTATTTAGTTGGATTATTGGCTTGTTGTATGAACTCTGCTAGGGATAGTTTTACTTGCTATACATGAGATTGCTTTGAGATAGATCCTATCTTGTTTGCCTTGTCTAGTTGTCTCTAGGAGGTGATACCCATTCCTTACTCTCACATGTAATGCTCTCTAAAATAGCTTCTAAAGTGATCTTAAGCTCAACTTGAGTCTTTGTTGGGCACGTAGAGTTTTTCCTATTCTCACAGGATCACATCACTTAGAGCATCTATTCATTGTCTTAGCTCTAAGTATGAAGCGTTTGCACTCATTTTGCATATCATGGCATTTGTGGCCGGATCTTGAGTTTTGAGCTTTGATGAGCTTCATGTGTCAACAAGGGGGAGAAATGTGCATTTCATTCATATTCAATCAAGGGGGAGAAAATTAGTGCATTTTCATGCTTGCACTAGTCAAGGGGGACAATTTGTGGCCTTTTGAGCTTTGGTCCGCTTTGGTCTTTCAATGTGTATCTCTTTAAATTGGTATCTCCTTATTTGGCTCATTTCACCTTTATTGGTATCTTGAGTGCGCTTTTGCCCAGGGGGGGCTTTTGCTAGATGTGTTGAGCCTTTGCCTCTTCTGGAGGGTCTAGCTTACCTTGTTGGCTCCGACAAGTTTCGATTGGCTTTTTGAGCCTTTTGTGGTTTATTTGGTATCTTTTGAGCTCCCTTAGTGTTTCATTTGGTATTCTGAGCTTTGAGAGCTTTGATTGGTATCTTTGGTTTGCTAGCGGTGTTGAGCCCGTTTTCTGCCTCTTCTTGAGGCCTAGCTTTGTTTTGCTTGGTTGCGTCGAGTCGTTGCCCATGTCTTTGGGAACCAAGTTTTGGACTCGTTTTGCTTCTCTCAAGTGACCCCGTTTTTTGCTTTCTTAGCTTTTTGGTCATTTGGAGAGCTTTACCTTGTGGCTCAAATCTGAAATGCACTTGTGTTGACAATGCACTCATCAAGGGGGAGATTGCGAACACATGGTGGATAAGTACCCATGTAGTTCAGTTTTGTGATGAGTGATTGCCCAACACTTGAGTGTTTCAGTTTGAGTGGCTTGAACTAACCTCTTGCGAAAGCAAATGTGTGCCTATCTATCGACTTGTGGTGTGAAGGTGCTATGCCTAGTGACAGTGGTCAATGGCGTGGAGAAGGTCGAGTAGAGGCTTGCCGTGCCGATGGACTGAGAGCGGTGAAGGGTGGAAGCGAGGCTCGGACTGAGGGACCATGGGCGCCGGCGGACTAGCTGTGGTGGCTGGTGCTTGACACCGGCGAGTGCGACAAGACATGGAGGTAGACTGAGTCGACCGAGTCAAGACGGTGGACGCGCGAGTCGAGCGGAGGCTCAAGGGACTCGGAGTCTGACCGGGCGAGGACAAGGTGGCTCCAGTCGAGCGGTTTGGTAGTTTGGGCCTCAAAACCATCCGAGGACGGTTTCCGAGTTTGGGCCTCAAAACTCGGGGTTCCGTAGTTGTGCCGAAAGCTACCGGTGGCGGGTTTCCTGGGTTTGGGCCTTAAAACCTAGGCGGAGGTTCCGAGGAAGCGGGGATGGCACGTGGTGGAATCCTGGAGGTTGTGTTGAGGTGACGGCAACTCCCGACAGGAAGCGGGATCGTCCATTCAAAGGAGTGGTTGAGAGTTATCGACTTGGATTACAATGTCTTAGGGCTAGGTAATTCGGTCTTGTATCTAAGGGGGTCTTTGGGAAATAGCCAAAGCCCGTTAAGTAGGGGATGAAGGGGTATCTCTCATCCCATCTCTCGAACCCTAATCATTTGCCCCAACTCTCTCTCTACCCTCTCTCTAGTTCATGAGATCCCTAGGTTGATTTCACCAACCTCTGTAAGAACTTGATCTTTTGGTGGGAATCAGAGGCTCGACTCTCCGAGTGCCATGGCATGGTTAGTTTCTTGATCGAGTCTCCCCGATTGCTTGTGTTCTTTGCGTCTTGCTTTTGCTCTCTCTTTTTCCCAAGATGATTTCTCTTTGTTGAGAGTAGCTTTGCAAAATCCTCTTGAACCAAGTTGTTCGGATTCGTGAGGAGCATCTTTGCACCGAAGGAATTCACCTCAAACCTCACGAGTGCGTAGATCGGGCATTTTCTTTGTGGCATTCTTCGTTTTGCTCCCTTTTCCCCCCAAATCCGAGTGTTCCCGTTTATCCTCTCCAAATTGAGCGATGATTTCTTCGGGATAGCTCCCCAACTGCACTAGGATCATGCCTACAAAGTTTGGTTGCAGTTGGTGATCATTTGGTTGAGTTTTGGGAAGATTTGGCGGAGAGAAAAACATTTTTCGCTTTTTGTGCGCTCTGCTTGGGGGCGCCGGACGCTCCGTCAAGAGGCGTCGGACGCTAGGTCGTGCTGATGTCAGCGTCCGTCGCTCACTCTATCTGCGCGAGTCAAGTTGGCACCGGATGCTCGCCAGCGTCCGTCGACCATGCGCCAGAGCGTCCGTCGGTTCTTCTGTTTTGCAAGCTCTCTGTGTGATTCGCGTCGGACGCTCGCCATCGTCCGTCGCCTTCCCGCTAGAGTGTCCGTCAGTTTTGGAGTTTTACATGCTCTCTCTGTAAATTGCGTCGGACGCTCCTCAGCGTCCATCGGTTGCGCGTTAGACATGTCCGACGCACTGGTGACTGTTCTTCTCTCTACATTGCTCTCTGGAAGGGCGACGGACGCTCGTCCAAGCGTCTGACGCCAGCGTCCATCGCACTGCGTCAGACCTTCTGACGCCCTGCTTCGTAGCATCCGGTGGCCTTTGTGCCTGCTTTGTTTTTCCGTTTGCATTGTCGTTTATTTCTCTGGGTTCGTGGCTAGCTCCGCTGTGTTCCTAGGACATCTCCTAGAACATCCACCCACTTGTGGGTCGTGAACCTAGCTCTTGCTTTGGGTTGTGCTTGGGACAAGGGTCAAGATCTTCTGAAAGGAATTTTTATTTGGCTCCCATTCACCCCCCATCTGGTCGCCATTTCCGGTCCTTCACAGAGAAACCGGGCATACAATCAAATCAAGATGTGCATGTGTATGGGATATATGGTAGATGTATGAGGGTGGATATGTGGTGGATATATAATGGTGGATACATGAGGGTGTATGGTGGAAACCTAATTCTAATCTGCTCCTTAAATATATATATATATATACATCTCTCTTTTGGAACTTGGAACTTTTGAGAGAACTTGGGCTTGCTTTGTTTTTTTAGAGAGGCGGGCATCTAAGTACCCATTGTTTTCATAGGACACTTGTCCATGTTTTACTCTCCTTATATATATATATATATTCGCAACCCAAGTCTCTTTTGAGAGATGATGACAAGGAAATCTTTGGAGCAGTTACATTTGTGGTAATGAAATATATGGATAGGTGGAGAACTGAGATTTTTTTGGTTACTTACTCCCAAGGTAGGAGTAGAGCATTTTTCTGGTAGATCTGGATGACATATATAGAAGTAGCATATATGAGTGGAGTGTACGTGATCTTGATTTTAAAAGCATGACAAGTCTATAAGGGTCAACAAAGCTTGACAAAACTCAATGCAAATGCAAGTAGTAAATATGATAGTGAATGTTTTCCTAATCTACCAGGCATGTATATATGGTTGTGGTAGGAATGTTTTCCTAATCTACCAGGCATGTAAATATGATAGTTTATATGGTTCAGGTCAAACTGACTGGCCCGTTTTCGGTTCTCGAAGCATCCGGGCACCCGATTGAAGTCACGCTTTCCGGCTTGCTGTGTGTGAGACGCAGTACGTCACATTTTGCGTCAACAGGTAGGAATTCAAGTTCTCGTCATACAGAGACTCATCATGTAATATTTTTAATTTTCAAAAGATAAATTATCTAGAACTCTAGTATTGATAGGAATAAGATAAATAGCAGCTCAGACTTTTTCATATCATACCTATCAACTACCTAGACTTAGCTCAAGAATATTCAACCCACGAGTTTGAGGTTCAGAGTAAATCTTATGTCAAAACAGTTATGTCTAAAACTCGGGAGAATTCAAGGCTGAAAACAAGTACTTGAAAGGAATTATGGCAGAGCAACTATTCATCATTTCCATAGAGTTATCTTCAGAGTTCTTCATTTTATTATTAGCAACTTCTAAACACACCTATTATTATTACTAAATAGAAAACTCTATTAAGGATAAAGTAGACAATGATAAATCTATAAATATAAAAAGTATCTAAATTATAACTTTTGTGATTCATAATTATTTAAGTGTGAACCTTCATGTGCTCACATTTTTTTTGAATTAATTTATGTAACTAATAAAAGCGAACCTGATAGGATAAGGATACTTACTTGGATATATGGGGGTGCTCTCCCCCAAGCTGGATGTTGACATAGTCATTCTTTTAGACAGTGTAGACTTACTTCACTTCTCTGAGACTTCAAAGAGGATAGTTGATGTAGTTGTACTTCTCAAAGTAGATGAAGTCATCTAATCCTGTCTAGTCTTTCCAAATCCTACTAAACTCAAATAGACAACAAAGCTCGTGGAACAGATTGAGCGTTAGCGGTAAACCATTTATGCCTTGATTATCTAGAGATGTGCAGAATTCGAATATTCAAATATATATATATATATTAGATTTTCAATTTTATATGCAAATGACTAATGCAATAATTTTTTATGCCTCCACAGTAAATATTTGGAAGACTTATTCACATGTGGGCCTAAAGGTTTTTCTTTTTATGATGCAATGTAGTGCAATAATATAAATATGCTATGATTAAGATGATTATGTAATGAATTATACTATGGATGATATATATAAATAGTACTACAAATATTTATGGGAAGTAAATATGCTAGAGTGCAACTAATGCAATGTAGAGGAAAGTAAATATGCAGATAACTTATCGAGTTTACCTTCCGGCTAAGGTTCGGAGATTTAGTTATTGTTGGAATTCAATCAGGTGAGTTGATGCTTATGTGCACCTGTTAGTACATTTGTGCAGGACAATAGTTGGGGTCATGACATGATGAGCTGGAGCATTTCTAAACCGACAAGAAGTTGTGTGCTACCACGTCTAGGAAGTCCACAATTCTAGTAGAGAGATGATAGAAAATGTAGTGCTTCAAGTTTGAGATGTCATGAAGCAGCGTAGCAAATTTAAACTTTGTTTGTTATCTTCCAAAGTCTTTCTGGAGTACATACTATAACAATGGGTTATGTATTTAATGAATGGTTGCTTATTCTCATTAAATGGCTCTAATCTCTTGATTTGCTCATTTTAATTATTTATTTCTAAATTGTTAAATGGCGCTGTAATATTACCTGGCGGTACCAAATAAATGGCATTGTAAAATTAAATATTTGCAACCAAATTTAGTGTGGCAAAACATACTATAGCAACACACACTCATCGTAGTAATAGCAAAGTCACGTATAGCAACCAAATCTACGGCGTGGCAAATCAACATGTTGCCACCATTTTTTGGTGTTGTGATACAACCTGACTTGCCACATCAGTTATACGTAGCAATAGCAAAGTCATGTATAACAACACTATATTGGGCGTGGCAAATCAACATGTTGCCACCATTTCTTGGTGTTGTGATACAACCTTACTTGCCACACCAGTTCTACGTAGCAATAGCAAAGTCACGTATAGCAACACTATCTTGGGCGTGGCAACTCAACATGTTGCCACCAGTTCTTGGTGTTGTGATACAACCTGACTTGCCACACTATCTTGGTGTTGTGATACATTGTCTTGCAACCCTCATCATCGTTGCGACTGTACCATTTGCCACGACATGATCACGTTGGCATTGCTTGTTCTAGCAACGCCTCAGGCGTTGTATTAGTTGCTGTTACCACACATGAAAACGTAGCAACAACAAAGGTTGCAACGCCCCAAGTGTTGCGATTCAACGTCTGCATTTACAACACTACAGAGAAAAACGTTGTGGCAGCCTCTTACACAATTTGTTCTGCAATGCCTCGCAACGTTTTTCTACCGTTGTCATTCCGGTTATTGCAACATTTTGGGTCTTTTACCACAGTTTTGGTGCATTGAAATTTTGTGCGAATCTTGTAGTGTTAGGTCCGTCGAACCAGACCACTCTTCTGGTTCAAATGTCTTAAGGAGCATGGTCTAGTCCTGATGAATACTTGGATGTTTGCTCTTCTTGTGTTGGTGTTTCCGATGAAGTCTCTTTCCTCTTCCACGCTTCCTTAGTATGAGGTTCTGCTTTCTCTTTCCTCTGTAGCAGGTGATACATCCTCTATTGGTGGTACGACTTCTTTCTTAGGAAAACCCTTATCTTTATTATTGAATTGATCTTCATATCTTGTTAATTCTCCCAGATAGCATGTCCATCCATCCTTGGTGGCTTGTTTCTTCTCTTAAGAAAATTGGAAATGGATCTCTCATGATTTCATGGAGATGATTGCACTAGTGGTGTTGAGGAAAGATCTACCTAGAATGAGGTGGACTTAATATTCATCTCCCATATCCTGAACCATGAAGTCGGTGGGAACATAGTGATCTCTGATCGTGATGTCTTTTGTTATTCCCTCCTGAAATCAGAATGATTGGTCTGCTAGCTATAGCTGCACATATGTCTGGTACAGTGGTCTACTGCCATATAAATGTTGGTAGGCCACCTTAGACACTATGTCACTGCTTGATCCAATATTGCAGAATATCTTGTAGAATGTACTTTCCTTGATCTTGCAATCAATGGTAGGTACTCCTGGATCTCCCAGCTTAGCAAGGTATTGTGATAGAAGGAGTTGATCATACCCTGAATTAATAGTGCTAATTATCTGGGTCTTCTCTTGGTTGTTGAGCTTTACTCTTCCTCCTTCTATTATTGATGTTCTTCTTTCTTGTAGCAACAGTTGTATCCTCGTAGATGTATGGCCTCTTAGGATGAGTAAGAGCCTTGAGTGTATGCTTCATGGAAGTGAATCTCTCCTTCTCATCTTTGATAGTGAAACAGATCTTGGTGCTATCCGTGTAGACAATAACATTATCTATTCTTACGAATGAGCGTCCCAAGATAATGAGTGATTTCGCATCTCCGCTTGTTTCTTCAATCACAAGGTTTTACCCATACGAACGAGTGTCCAACTCGTATGCTGACATATTAAGGATTTCCTTGGGATAGCATAGTGTCTGATCTGCAAGCTTCGCATGATGTTGACACTTGCTCCAAGGTTGTAGACAACTTCTTCAAGAACTCCCTTGGGATAGCATAGTGTCTATGATGTTGACACTTGCTCCAAGGTCTCAGACCACTTCTAGAAAGTGTAAGCTCCAATGGAGATTGGAATGACAGGTCTCCCTGGATCTCCTTTCTTCATTGGTAGGATGTCATCCTCCCATGCGCTTGATGGCATGGTGAAGAAGTGTACGCTCATAGAAACAAGGCAGAGATCAAGTGCATGGGCTCTGTTGGTGGAAAAATACCAACAAAACCAAAAGTTTATTCATTCATCTCTAACCTAAATATATTTGAGCAGGAATGAGTTGTATTTTATTTAGCCATGACATGAATGATCAGTCCAGAGGATAGCATTTCATAAACACTTGGCATATTAGATTGCTTTAACACATGGAAAGATTATCTAATTTATTTTTACATGATTGAGATTATCATCTTCCATGGTTGGTTGTGCAGCATTTTAGATGGTTAAGACTGTGAGATTAAGAAGTGGTACTAGGATCAAGCTTTAAAGAACTAACATGTTGAGATAATCAGGTTGGATCAAGCAAAGTTGCAGCTCAAACATGTTTAGATCTTTAAAGGCTTTTAGAGTGATGCTTACTTACCTTTACCTTTGTCATTGGAGAATGATGACATTGTACCTTCATGGAAACTTCCCTTGATCAACTGGTTGTGCATTAACGACTTGTGTTCTTATTCCACTCCTCTCTCATCCTTGTTCTTCTGATCTTGACATTTTTGTTGATCTTCTCTTGAAGTTTTGTTCACCCTCTTCCATGGATTGAGTGCCTTGATTGTAGATGTCTTTTTCTTGCTCCATGAAATTCATCGTGATGAATTAGCTGCATCTCCCTTGTGAAAATTGTTGAAGTTCATGTACCTCTCTTCATCTATGGTATGAGTTTATCTCAAGACTTCCCAATTTGATATTGAAAGTTTTTCTACATGGGTTAGTCCAACAAAATATCCAATATCTACTCTAGTATTCTATATATCAATTCAAAAATCAACCTAGACAAGTCTAGATTAATTTAGGAAGACATTTTAACCTAAGCACCACGCTTAATTTAAAAGTCTTTAGAAGTAAAATCAAAATACCTTTGATTTAAACTAAGCACCATGCATAATTTAAAAGGTATACGAAAATACTTCAAAACCTAAACATATATTATAGCAAACAAAGGTAGCATGAAAGTATTATGGAGATTTACTCAAGTGAAGATGAAAGAGTATGATTTTTTTCTCTTTAGTAGTTGAGCATGCCTTAAAGGTAGGTACAAATAAGATGATGTAGCAACATGGGAAAAGGTTTTTTTAATGGTGGGTTATCCCCCAAGCTTGAATTTTGCAAAAAATCAAGATTGGATGAATGTAATTCAATGTTGCATGATGATTGGTTGGACATACCTTATGCTTGTTATTCCTTCATTCTTTCTGCTCTCTACCTGGAAAGGTTAGTGACAAAAATACCCGAAGGAATATAATCATATATTTCTATGCTCGTTTCATAAGGTAGGCAACAAAAAAAAGTGAACACTTATGTTAGGATCTCAGAGGTGCTTGTTTTAGGACACTAAGCTTGTCCTACAGAAACATTTTAAGATGTGTTTTTAGCGACATGGTTTCCCTACTATTATGTATATCAAGATTTAACACAATGAGATCTACAATATTTATGATAAACATAAGCATCGACAACCACCCTTTTGAAGTTTTTTAAACAGAAAGAGTGAGGGTGTTGAAGATGTCATGTGTGGTAATAAAGAAACCAAAGGGTATGGGAGATGTCTCATATGAACATGGATTTAAAGAGATGGTTATGAAATAGAATTCATGCTCATAGATATCATCTTCCTCTCCAATTTCTATGGTTGATTCTTCATGTAAGTTCAAAATTCCACTTGGATTTACAACTATCAAATTGGTCTTGTTTGGGGTCTCCTCTATACTTTTATGATTCATATTTTCAACTGGATTTAAAACTAAACCAAGGCTAGAGAAAGATTGCTCCCAAACCATGGCTATACAAGCAGGGCGAAGCTCATAGTCATTTATAAGAATGAGGGGTGAAGAAGGTGGTGGAGTCTCCAACAAGTCGCCCTTTGGAGTAGAGTATTTATAGTTTTGGTAAGATGAAAATGGTAGGGTGAGAACGATGGTCAACATCAACATCAACATCAACAAAGCCTGTAGTCCCAAGCAAGTTGGGGTAGGCTAGAGTTGAAACCCAACAAGATACCCAAGTCATGGTTCCGGCACTTCAATAGCTGCTTTCCAGGCAATCCTATCCAAACAACTACCGTTCCACGGCAATGGCGCTAGAAAGCTTGTTGGTATTTCTTAACGCACACAGATAAATCCGCAAGCGCACAGATACCTCTGTAGCTTTCACCCATGAGTATTCCAAGGGTATCAATTTCCACGAGGAACGTGAAGTGTACTAGAGAAGAACTAAGAACATCCAAGGATAGATAAGATATATTATTTTGGTGGTAGATAAGATAAATGAGTAGAGAATGAAAACTAGGTAAAGAATGGTAAAGAATGATAACTAGGTAAAGAGAGATTTTAGAGTTTTCTAAGGGGTTTATCTAATCAAAGGCCCATGATACTCTAATTACTTTAGAGCAACAATACCTTCCCTACTCTTGATAAAGACTGGGAAAAAGTAGTCGGGAGAGGCTACCGAAAGCTCTACGAAACACCAACCCGAACGTGGTGGACTACAAAGGTCTTACAGAGCTGTCACCCCTGGGGCTACCACAACTATCTGTAGGATTGGGCGCAAACTCAGGTAAACTCTAGTCTAGACACCATGTCTACACTATCGCTTACTACTCTAATCCCGTACGAACACTAGAGCACTCAATACGAGAGGAGATCCTGTAAATAGAATAAAGTAAGAACTCAAATAAGATACTTAGAAATAATAAATGAAGAACCTAGAGATTGTTCCGAACCAGATGCTACAATGGTACAATGTTGAGGAAGATCCGACAGATCCGGCTCTTCCTAGCTCTCTCCTCCTCTCTCTCACCTCTAGTTACAACTAGATGAACTAGAACTGGAAGAACTAGATCTAGACAACTAGAGGGACCTCTCTCCTCTCTCTCTATGATTGAAACCCTAGCTTTTGCTCTGGAGAAGATTAATGAGATGAGATGATCCTCAGGGGGGTCAGGGGCCTTGCTTATATAGCCTCCTCAAATGAACATGGGTCGTTGGATCAAACCGACCTATATGAAGGGTTTAGATTCATCCTCAAAGGCGGTGGAGAACGATCCGCGAAGTTGACCCTGATTGGGTGGAATAGCAGGACGGGCGCCCTAGGGGCTAGGGCGAGCGCTCTGGCTCCGGGCCCGATCCGCTTCCCGTTCATTCTCGTGTCTTCTCAAACTCTCTAGAGTATAGAAAATTGTGCGGTTGATAATTATCTCTATGTAAACATCACTGTGGGCCTTTCCTTGGTATTTCCTGATAACACCCTGCAGAAATAGACATTCACCAAAACTCGTGGAATTCTATCAGTATAAACCCTAATTCTAGCTATTGGTTTCATTTAGATCTTTTTCCTTGTTTAGTTGACGGTTAAAACTGGTACATAAGGACCGTCAACAGACACCGACGGGCTGGGCTTCCTCCAATCCACACCTCCACTCTATCTCTCTCAATCTAGAAGAGTAAACTCTAATCTCACATAGAAACTAAGGATAGTTTCTCTTGAATGCTAAGCCCTAGAGAATAGATCCATAAGGGATCCTCTCTGGAAAATATGCAAATGAATAATGGATTGCCTTTAGCCAGGGGGCATGGGTCCTCCTTATATAGCCCCCTCAAATGAACGTCAGCTGTCGGATCAAACCGACCTTAATGGAGGGGTTAGATTGATCCTCAAAGGCGATGGAACCCTAATCCACGAGGCGAAGCCTGATTGGCTCTTAGCCTTGGGCGGACGCCCTAGAGGGGAGGGCGCCCGCCCTACCCTGCTGACAGGTGGGCCCCTCCTTCCAGGGGGTTGGTTCTGGAGTCTTCTAGATTACTCTTTTTTATATGGAGGTGTTATGTGTCTATGTAATCCTTACTTGTGGGCCTCTTTTGTTATTTTGCAGTTGTCTCCCTGTAGAAACAGATAAACACCAAAACTTGTGGAATTCTGTTAGTTAAAACCCTATGGATAGGTAGTGTGTTGCAAATATATCCTTTCTTTTGCTTAGTTGACACTTGAAATTGATACTTAAGAGGTGTCAACAAGCTCCCCTATACTTAGGGTTTTACTCGTCCTCGAGAAAAGGATGGTTAAAACATAAGCTTAAGGGTTAGACATCAACAATAGAGTGTTCCTCTTATACCTATACTACAGGAGTTTAATAGTGTTACCATATAACTATGAGTAGCTGAGAACATAGAGTAGCTAGAAGTAGAGACCCTTCTTCTTTTAATCCTGTCACTTGGAGTTTTTGCATGTTTAATTAGCTTACTTCTTTCCTTTTACTGGTGCTCTCAGTCACTCATAAATGAATCTCAAAAAGTATAGGTAGATGTGGCATATTTACCTTGCATGTATTGCCTGGTAAAACCGGGATCTGAGGAGAATAATGCCATACTCTTAGATCAAGACTTGTTGGTATATTTTATTATTATGTCATCTCTTGCTGGCGTATTGCTATTAGAGGAACCATGGGCTATTTATTATTATTATTATTATTATTATTATTATTATTATTATTATTATTTATTATTTTTTAAGTGGGTGCGGAGTACCCCTAATTCTACTATCGGACTTATGCCCATTTTCGCGAGGTTGTCGGACATTTTGCCCATTTTTATTTCCTCGAATTTCATATTTTTGCATACCCCATGCCTCTAATACAATAGTACTTCGGAAGAGTGAATCTATTATGTTTGTAATGAATGAAAGAAGCCTTGATCTTTGGAGTATGATAAAATTCTCAGCAAGGATCCACACGATTCGAACAAACTCAATACAAAATAAGTAGCCCTTTGGCTTTTGACTAGTAATCATATAGAGGATGGTAGTTATTTATTTTAAAGAAATTCTCCAAGTGACAACGATTATCAAGAATTGAGTTCTCATATTCTACCATCTCACATTCCACAACGACTTAAGTAATATGGAGTCTCTACATAAATTCCCAACAATAGCAGGACTCCAGGAAACATCATATAGTGAGTCTTTTTTAAGGAATTGTTTTATCATTTTAGTTATCATGTTTAAAGCATTTATTTATGGAAATTAACTGCACGAATTGAAATTGAGGATGAAAATATGTAACGTGCTAGGTGCAAACCTGACCGTGGTCGAAGGACGGAGTGGGGATGCCCTGCCCAGGGCGGGTGCCCTGGGTAGTGGGGCGGCCCCTCGCCCTCTGCTTCGTCGTGCGTGGTTGTTGCATTATTTGTTTGTGAAATTCTTGATTGTTGCGGTTGAATCTGTTCGTCTCATCATCGGGGGTTTCCCCCATAGTTGTTCCTATTTTCTTAGATAACAACATAGTGGAGACAAGCAAGGTACAATGATAATAGAAATGATCTTTATTTAATCTTTATTTGAGGCATTTATTATAGGAGAATGAACTAAAACAAACTAGTTTCTAGCTAATGAATCTAAACTTGCCTCAAGAACTGCATAACTCGCTAATGCGTCTAGCGACGTTCTAAAAACTTCACTCTCTTACTAAGCTCATCTGTGTCACGCTTAAGGCTCTCTACGGTGGTGTTTAGGTTCGTGACCTACCTAGAGAAAAGGCTTAGAGAGGTTTGGAGGTTGATGATCGAGTCATCCCTATTATGGATGTCTCTTTCTAGCTCTCCTACGGTTTTATGGCGTTTTGGAGATGACTCGAAGGAGTTGAGAGAGTGCTTCGGGACGTCCTTTGGCGGCACGAATCTGATTTTGGATGCGCGGATCCCCTTGAAGTAGGGACGTTCTTCTTCTGTCGTGTACTTGACGTTGTTGATCTCCCCTCTTCGGTTGGTCTTCACTCCTACGATCCTTTCCTTGGGCCTTGGTGGAAGAACCTTGGTCCCAACAGGCACCTTGACGACGGGCTCTTTCTTCATTCCTTCAAGCAGGAGCGGTTGTGGCGGTGCAAGGAGGACAAGCTGAGCGTAGTAGGATTTGTTGTATCTATGCTTGTCACACCCAGTTTTAAAGACAAAACGGGATGCATAAACCTTATGTGTGCCCAGGGATCAGTCACACACATAAGCCGACAAATTATCAAGAATGTACCATTACAAGTGTTTATTACATAGTGAATAAGTATCTAATTAATGTTTATTACATAACATCGGAAATAAAAGATAACTCTCGCGAAGCTCCATCGCACAGGGACATCAACTGGTTGACCCCAAACCTAGTAGTCCTCTGGATACTCCTCATAACTCTGGTAATCTGGTACCCATCCGGGATTTTTATCCAAATATTGAAAAGAAAAACACAAGCGTAAGTACTTCTAGTACTCAACAAGCATATATGGGGTTCATGAGGCTCAAAAAGTATGACACTGGTTTATTGCGATAAGCATTTTAATTTGTAACAAAACTTTATAAGTGGTAAATCAAAGTTATGGTTAAGTCCCCAATTAAACTGCATGATCACAATTAACAGTTGAACGAATAGCATAATATCATGATAAAGTGATTCATAAAGATAAACAACAAGTAAACAAAGTTTTCTGTGAGTTTTCCGGGCCGCTCGTGTCCGTGAGCACGGCTGATATACCAGTTTTTAACACTCTGCAGAGGTTGTACACTTTACCCATGAGTCGTGTTACCCATATGCTCGGGTTTATAACTCCCAAAACACTGCCGAGGTGAGCGAGCAGGGTACACTATGAAGTCTTTCAAAGGGGCTCGTTGACATACAACAGACAGTACGGATCCACGGGCAAGGGGTATACGGGAGCCCCTCGATGGTACACACACGCAGCGGTAGCCACTCCAGCCGCAACCCGCAACCGCTCGGCAATGGCAACTTTCATGAACTGCCACATGCGAGAGAGTGACCCTAATACTGAACTAAAGCCAGAGCCATGTAGCTCTCATGGTTGTACTGTATGTCCCAGCTTTTGCTGACAGATAGGATCCTAAATACATGTTGCTAAAAAAAATCAAGTTTTACTTTATCATTTCATATAGTCATTAATCAAGACTAAAGATCATGCTTTGTTAAAGAGGAGCACTAGCAATAACTACCTAGATGCAAAGATAACCCATAGGATTTCAAGGTTCAAGGTAATCAAATCTAGGTAAGTCGTATGGTAACAATATTAGACACATGCATATGGTTTGATTTAAAAACATCATGAATAGGACATCAAGGAAGATCCCATATAATACTTGCCTTGCTCAAAAGGTTCCTGCTGCTCCTGCTCAAAGAAAACTTCCTGGTCACCCACGTACTGCTCACCGTCTATACTCGATCACCACATCACATATAATCATACTGGGACATAACATGCAAACAAACAAAGGCTATAGATTAGAACAGTACACCAACCATAATAAAACAAGATTAAAAGTTTATAAAACTAATCTACGTCTCACTACGATCACATAGACGTTTGACTCACGGAAAACGGAGCTATAACGAAGAAGATATGAACTAATCAAGTTTCATAACTTAAACCAGAGATTAAAAGAGATTAAGTGATTAACTGTTTTTAGAAGCTGTCTAACATGAACTATGAACTAACTAACACGTAGATTACGTCGATATGAATCTAACGCAATTTGAATGGATGAAAACAGAGTTAAAATGAACATTTTAGAAGCATTTGAAATTGAGTGGCAATTCTGTAAATAGGGTTTTCTATTTATTTTCGAATTAAAACAAAACAGAAAGGGAATACGCTTTCTAGAACTGAAAGCGTAGATTGGAAGTACGCTATAGGACTGCGGGTTTATACATTAAAAACCGCAGGGTCTCTTTTGTAAAACGGCCGGCCGAAAGGGTATCGGCCTCTGTGATCCATCCGATTCAAAACGGGCGACCGAGATTAGAAAGGAGGGAGGGAGAGGTGGCGCGCGGCGGCCGGAGGCGGGATAGGCGGCGGCGCCATGGCCGTACAGTGGCGGCGCAACTCGATCTGCCGCAGTTGTGCACGAAATTCGTCGCGGAAAGGACCGGGAGAGAGAGGGGAAACTGGCGAAGACGATGGTGGGGTCCGTCTTTCCGATTGCGCACGAGGGCGAGGCGTCCACGCGGTGTGGCGGCTCGGGTTGGCGGACGGCGGCGGTACTGCGAACCAGAGGGAGAAGAGAGGGAGAACGAGCTCCTAGGGCTCTCCTTACCACGATGCGGAGCTCGGGAAGCAAGCGGATGGAGCGGGGATGCTCGGTAACGCAGAGGCGGCGGCGGCGGCTCTGTGCTTGGCGTGCGGCGCGGCGGTGCCTCTGAGGTGGTCCGAGAGGGCAAGATGAGGGCGGTAGGGTGCGGTGCTCGGCTTTATATAGCCCCTGGCTGCGCCGGCTAAGGAAAGGGGGGATTCCCTGCTTCAAATCGCGCTGGCGAGGAAGGAAAGTGTCGGCGCGCAGGAAGGAAAGGGAGGGGAGGAGGAAGAAGGAAAGGGGGAGGAGAGACTGACCTGTGGGGCCCACCTGTCAGCAAGACCGAGGAGAGCTGAGCGCGTCGGTGCGGGAGGGGGAGTGTTGGGCCGGCCTGCTGGGGATCTCGGCCCAAACCGAGAGAGAGAGGAGGGAACTGGGCCGAGAGAAGGGAGAGGAAAAGGCCTGCGGGCCAGATAGGAAAAAGAGAGAGAGAGAGAGAGAGAGAGAGAGAGAAAAGAAAAGCATTTTTCTTTTATTTCTAAAATTCCAACACCCAATTCAAAGCACATTTGAATTCCAGTTTGAAATTTGAAAATGCCAAGCCATACAAAAACTCTATGCAGCAGCATGAATGCAACAAAAATGTTTCTACTGGTGATACTTTTATTTTATGAAATCTTTATTTATATTTTCCCTAAGTTATAATGTCCACCAAAAATGCATTTATCCAATTTTTAATCTACTTTAAAGAAGGCAAATTTTTAGGGTGTTACAAATCTACCCCACTTAAAGGAATCTCGTCCCGAGATTCAGCTGGCTTACTCGAACAACTGCGGGTATGTCCTTTTTAGATCCTCTTCTCTTTCCCAGGTTGCCTCATCCACTGAATACCGATTCCACTGAACTTTGCACATACGAATGACTCGGCTCCTTGTGACTCTTTCTGCTGTTTCCAAGATCTTTATCAAGTATTCCTCATAGGTGAGATCCTCCTTAACTGCCAACTCTTCCAACGGTATCTGCTCCTCTGGCACACGCAAACACTTCTTCAATTGGACACGTGAAAAACATCGTGTACACCTGCTAGACTCTCAGGTAACTCCAGCTGATAAGCTACTTCACCACGTCGCTCCACTATCTTGAAGGGACCAACATATCTGGGTGCTAACTTACCCTTCATATTGAACCTCTTTACGCTTCTCATAGGTGACACCTTTAGGTAGACATAGTCACCTACTTTGAAAGCCAAATCTCTTCTGCGGGTGTCAGCATAACTCTTTTGTCGGGACTGTGCTACTTTCAAGTTTTCTCTTATAGTCCGCACCTGTTCGTCTGCACTTTTCAACACATCTGGTCCAAACACTTGACTTTCTCCCATCTGATTCTAGAACAGAGGGGTTCTGCACTTTCTTCCATACAAAGCCTCAAACGGTGCCATCTTTAGACTTTTCTGGTAACTGTTGTTATACGAGAACTCAGCATACGGCAAACTCTTATCCCAACTAGTCGCATTCTATAATGCACAAGCTCTTAACATATCTTCTAGTATCTGGTTGGTTCTCTCTGTCTGACCATCTGTCTGCAGGTGATAGGTTGTACTAAAATTCAGTTTGGTTCCAAGGGACCTATGAATCATCTGCCAGAAGTGTGATGTGAACTGAGTACCCCTATCGGAAACAATCTTCTTAGGGACACCATGCATGCAGACTATCTTTTCCATGTATAACTCTGCTAACCTTGCTCCAGTGTAGGTGGTCTTGACTGGCAAAAAGTGGGCAACTTTTGTCAACCTATCCACAATCACCCATATCGAATCATAACCACCTTGGGTGCGAGGCAAACCCACTATAAAGTCCATACCAACTTCTTCCCATTTCCACTCTGGAATTTTCATCGGTTGCAACAATCCTGCCGGTCTCTGGTGTTCTGCCTTAACTCTTTTACATGTATCACACACTGCCACGTATTCAGCTACGTCTCTCTTTAATCCATACCACCAATACTTTTCCTTCAGATCCAGATACATCTTGGTACTTCCGGGGTGTATAGAATAAGCTGAATCATGAGCCTCTCGCAGAATTGTCTCACGGATCTCTTTCACTCTAGGTACACATAACCTCTTACCAAACCAAAGAGTACCATTGTCATCCAGACTGAAACCAGGTGCCTTGCCAATCACAATATTTTCGGCAATCTCTTTCAGTTTCTCATCTTTCAACTGACCCCTGCGTATCTCCTGTTCCAGAGTTGGTTCCAAAACTAACTCCATAGCATTAATAACGAAACCCAAGTTGAGATGCGCTAACTGAGCACACAACTCTTTGGACTGTATCTCCAGGTGTACTTCATTGGCATAACTTTTCCTACTGAGGGCATCTGCCACAACATTCGCCTTTCCAGGGTGATAATGTACCTCCAAGTCATAGTCCTTGATCAATTCCAACCAACGGTGTTGCCTCAAGTTTAGATCTGACTGGGTGAATATGTACTTCAGACTCTTGTGATCCGTGTAAATATCACTCTTGTGACCGACCAAGTAGTGTCTCCAGATCTTCAGTGCATGTACCACAGCTGTTAACTCCAAATCATGTGTAGGATAATTCAACTCATGCTTCCTTAACTGCCTCGATGCATAAGCAACAACTCTGCCTTCTTGCATAAGTACACAACCAAGACCCAGACGAGATGCATCGCAATATATGGAGAAGCTCTTGTTCAGGTCTGGCAGAATCAACACTGGCGCTTTGGTTAACCGCTTCTTTAATTCTTCAAAGTTAGCTTGACACTTCTCGGACCATACAAACTTAGCATTCTTCTCTAACAATGTAGTCATTGGTTTAGCAAGCTTGGAGAAACCTTCAATGAATCTCCGGTAGTAACCAACTAGTCCAAGGAACCTACGAATCTCAGTCACACTGGTAGGTGGGTTCCAATTCAACACATCTGCCACCTTACTCGGATCCACTGCTATTCCACCATTGGATATAACATGACCTAGGAACGACACTTCCTTCAACCAAAACTCGCACTTGCTCCTTTTAGCATACAACTGGTGTTCTCTGAGCTTCTGCAAGACCAACCTGAGATGTTTTGCATGTTCTTCCTCATTCTTGGAATAGACTAGAATGTCATCAATGAACACTACCACAAACTTGTCAAGAAACTCCATGAACACCTTATTCATCAAGTACATGAAGTAGGCAGGTGCATTGGTTAACCCAAACGACATCACAGTGTACTCATATAGCCCATACCTTGTAGTAAATGCAGTCTTAGGTATGTCAGAAGCACGTATCTTCAATTGGTGATATCCCGATCGAAGATCTATCTTAGAGAACACACAGGCTCCCTTCAACTGGTCAAACAGATCATCAATCCTTGGTAGAGGGTACTTATTCTTGATAGTTACCTCATTGAGCGAACGGTAATCCATACACATCCGTTGTGTACCATCCTTCTTGTCAACAAAGATCACCGGAGCTCCCCATGGTGAAGAGCTAGGACGTATGAAACCCTTCTCTTGTAACTCCTGCAACTGTTTCTTAAGTTCTTCTAACTCATTAACCCCCATCCTATATGGACGCTTAGCAATAGGTGCAGTACCAGGCAAAAGTTCAATAAGAAATTCAATGTCGCGGTCGGGTGACATACCTGGCAAGTCATCGGGGAAAACATCCGGGAACTCATCAACAACTGTTTCATGTTCACGATCATCACCATCTAGTTGATTCACAGTAGCTGTCTGAGGAGCTTTCAAAACAACTTCCACACTGATTCTATCCCCTTTAGGTGAGGTCAAGATGACAACCTTCTCTTGGCACTAAATCACTGCCTTGTATCGTTTCATCCAATCCATTCCTAGAATGAGATCAATACCAGCTGTCCTTAGCACAATAGGTTCAACCTCAAAGGCTACCCCCTTAGGAGCACACTAGCTGAAGGACTATAGTAATTTGCAGACAAAGTCCCTCCCGGTGAGCTTACTATTATGGGGGTTTTCATGGTACGTAATGAAATATCATGCACTCTAGTAAAAGCCTCAGAAATAAAAGAGTGCGAAGCTCCAAAATCAAAAAGTACAGTAGCAGGGATAGAGTTGATACTGAACGTAGCCATCATAACATCAGGAGTCTCCTGTGCAGTATCTGTCGACACGTGGTTCACCCTTCCCGTGTTGGCTGGGGCTGTTGCCTTGCCTTCTGCTGATTGCTCTGGTTCTGGGGCGTCTGCTGGTTCTGCTTTTCGGGACAGTTGTAGGACATGTGCCCCTCCTTATTGCAACGGAAACACCTATTGGGGGTGTTGGGAGCACTATTCTTCATTGGAGTAGCATTGGGGTTCCCCTGACGTGGCGCCTGCGGTACAGACTGTTGCTGGTTCTGTGGACGCTGCGGGAACTGACTGCGTTGCGGGTTCTGACCACGGTTCCACTGGTTATTCGGAACTTGATTCCTCTGTTAGAAGTTCTGTGGGAGGTTGGGTCGCTGGCGGGTGTTGCTTCCTGAAGCTGGTCCCTGAAGCCTCCTCTTCTTGGCTTCCAACTCCTTACGCTTCTTATCAATCACAATAGCGTGGTTCACAAGGGCTTAGTAGTTGGGGTAGAGATTGGACATTAGTTGCAACTGCAAACCATCATAGAGACCCTTCAGAAAGCAGCGCTGCTTGTCAGCGTCGTTGGCAACCTCATGAGGAGCATATTGAGACAACTGTGCAAATTTGTCCCGATACTCCGCCACAGTCATAGACCCTTGTCTCAGAGCTCTGAACTCCTCCTGCTTGAGCTCCACTATGCCTTCAGGAATATGGTAAGACCTGAAGCTATCGGTGAACTCCTGCCAAGATACCTCTGGTGCGTTGTTGGGACATCCATACATGTATGAGTCCCACCAATCTTGAGCGGCACCCTGTAGTTGACCAGATGCGTAGAGCACCTTCTCACGCTCATTGCATTGAGCGATATTCAGCTGCTTCTCCACAGCTCTCAACCAGTCGTCCGCCTCCAGTGGTTTGGAAGCATGGGTGAACACCGGAGGGCAACCTTTCATAAACTCTCCACGTTTGTCCCGTGGCTGGACGGGTGGTGGTGGCAGTGGTGGTGGTGCAGGTGGATTCTGGAGGTGTTGCATCATTGTCTGCATCAACTGTGTATGCACTACCATGAACTGCTCCATAGTCATGGCCGGTGGTGGTGGCGGTGGTGGTGATGGTACTGGTGGTGCACCCCTACCACGTCCTCTGCCTCTACCTCCTCTTGTGGCCATCTGTCATCCAAAACACATAGTATGACCTTTAGATTAATTGATCATCAAAACACGTGACTGAGCATAACTTTCTGGAATCTGAACCTTACAAGCGGTACTGTAAAACAGTCATATCTCATGTTCCAGATATCAAACAAATGTGTATTTTACAGGTTGGAAATCTTATGAAATTGTCTACAACTTTCATAAGTCTCACTTTTTCAGATTCAGATGCCAAAATAGGTGAAAACAGCAAGTTAACAAAACTGTTGATGAGTTCCAGACTGCGCAGAAATTTCAACTTGTAACTGTCATATCTCCCAAACCAGAACAGATATGGACGTAATTCAAGATGCATTGGAAAGGTACTGAAGTCTAGATGTTGCCATAAAAATTTCATGATCATTGGACGAACCATCTTTGATATATAACCGAAAGAGTACTGACTGCTCCAGAAAAACAGCAAGATAGAAAACAGGATAACCCACCCGCTAGCACTTTTATTTATATCAAACTTATTTGTTCTTAATTAAGGAACTTGTGGACAGGCCCACAATGTTCCAGCACTCATAACAAAACTCCAAATCACTCATAAGCATAATAACAAACCATTAAGCAAAACCGAGTTCACATGACACGACAAGACTTGACTCAACTCAACTCTCGCTGCTAGCGTTTTATTACATCAGGGTGGTACTCAACCTATGGGAGGAAAACTGGGGGAAGCTTCTGATGGAACTTGGGCATCTTCAGGCGTCCTCAAAGCTCATCATTCTCTACACGGGCTCTCTTGAGTAGCTTGCACTGACCACCTAGCTCATCAGTCAGTACCTCGACCTGCTGTATCAACTCATGAGCAAAGTCGATCATCACCTTGGTGACGTCGTCATACCCATCTTTCGCCTCAAACATGGACCAACCCTCATGAGTCTCGAAGGGCAGGTGCCGGTACTTATCCTTCATCATTCGGTCACAGCAATGAGCACGAAGATCAAAGAAGGCCATGCGAGCTGCATCCTCCATGCACTCCATCATGCTGGCACGACTTATCTTGGGCTCATAGACGGCCTCCACTTGCCACGACTGAGTGACGTCTTTCCGGAGGCAGATGTAGAGGGTACACTTCCAGGAGGAGGGGTCCTGGAAGTGCCTGTTCTCATAGCACATGTACTTCACATCGGACTTCCAATCAGAGTAGTGGTTCTCAAATGTCCACTTCAACAAGCCATGGTAGTAATCGTCATCGTCTCCCTCCTTGAAGTGGAAGTGCTTGGTCCATCCCAAGCATTCTTCACCGGCTTTGGAACCACCAGAAGGAGTCTTGGAGTGTCTGTTCTCATCAGAGGGAGTCCTGGAGCGACTGTCTCCTGAGCTCTCTTCTTGGACTTCTTCTTCTTCATCCTCGCGGGGCTCCATTGGCACGTACTTCGGTGGGGGACGAGTGGACTTGCGAGCAGTCTGCTTGTTGCGGGCCATCTATAGAAAAGCAAAGATGAGAACTAAGTTAGAATCAAGGTAACATAATTTTGAGATGAGTAATAGTTTTAGAAAATAATAAAAAGGTATAAAAGCATGAAAAAATCATTCATAAGAACCAATTCTATCTAGGCTTGCGTCCTACAGTCAACCAGGCTCTAATACCAATCTATCACACCCAGTTTTAAAGACAAAATGGGATGCATAAACCTTATGTGTGCCCAGGGATCAGTCACACACATAAGCCGACAAATTATCAAGAATGTACCATTACAAGTGTTTATTACATAGAGAATAAGTATCTAATTAATGTTTATTACATAACAGCGGAAATAAAAGATAACTCTCACGAAGCTCCATCGCACAGGGACGTCAACTGGTTGACCCCAAACCTAGTAGTCCTCTGGATACTCCTCATAACTTTGGTAATCTGGTACCCATCCGGGATTTTTATCCAAATATTGAAAAGAAAAACACAAGCGTAAGTACTTCTAGTACTCAACAAGCATATATGGGGTTCATGAGGCTCAAACAGTATGAGACTTGTTTACTACGATAAGCATTTTAATTTGTAACAAAACTTTATAAGTGGTAAATCAAAGTTATGCTTAAGTCCCCAATTAAACTGCATGATCACAATTAACAGTTGAACAAATAACATAATATCATGATAAAGTGATTCATAAAGATAAACAACAAGTAAACAAAGTTTTCTGTGAGTTTTCTGGGTCGCTCGTGTCCGTGAGCACGGCTGATATACTAGTTTTTAACACTCTGTAGAGGTTGTAGACTTTACCCATGAGTCGTGTTACCCATATGCTCGGGTTTATAACTCCCAAAACACTGCCGAGGTGAGCGAGCAGGGTACACTATGAAGTCTTTCAAAGGGGCTCGTTGACATACAACAGACAGTACGGATCCACGGGCAAGGGGTATACGGGAGCCCCTCGATGGTACACACACACAGGGGTAGCCACTCCGGCCGCAACCCGCAACCGCTCGGCAATGGCAACTTTCGTGAACTGCCACATGCGAGAGACTGACCCTAATACTGAAATAAAGCCAGAGGCATGTAGCTCTGATGGTTGTACTGTATGTCCTAGCTTTTGCTGACAGATAGGATCCTAAATCCATGTTGCTAAAAAAAATCAAGTTTTACTTTATCATTTCGTATAGTCATTAATCAAGATTAAAGATCATGCTTTGTTAAAGAGGAGCACTAGCAATAACTACCCAGATGCAAAAATAACCCATAGGATTTCAAGGTTCAAGGTAATCAAATCTAGGTAAGCCGTATGGTAACAATATTAGACACATGCATATGGTTTGATTTAAAAACATCATGAATAGGACATCAAGGAAGATCCCATATAATACTTGCCTTGCTCAAAAGGTTCCTGCTACTCCTGCTCAAAGAAAACTTCCTGGTCACCCACGTACTGCTCACTGTCTATACTCGATCACCACATCACATACAATCATACCGGGACATAACATGCAAACAAACAAAGGCTATAGATTAGAACAGTACACCAACCATAATAAAAAAATATTAAAAGTTTATAAAACTAATCTACGTCTCACTACGATCACATAGACGTTTGAATCACGGAAAACGGAGCTATAACGAAGAAGATATGAACTAATCAAGTTTCATAACTTAAACCAGAGATTAAAAGAGATTAAGTGATTAACTGTTTTTAAAGTTGTCTAACATGAACTATGAACTAACTAACACGTATATTACATCGATACGAATCTAACGCAATTTGAATGGATGAAAACGGAGTTAAAATGAACATTTTAGAAGCATTTGAAATTGAGTTGCAATTCTGTAAATAGGGTTTTCTATTTATTTTCGAATTAAAACAAAACAGAAAGGGAATACGCTTTCCAGAACTGAAAGCGTAGATTGGAAGTACGCTATAGGACTGCGGGTTTATACATTAAAAACCACAGGGTCTCTTTTGTAAAATGGTCGGCCGAAATGGTATCGACCTCTGTGATCCATCCGATTCAGAACGGGTGACCGAGATTAGAAAGGAGGGAGGGAGAGGTGCCGCGCGGTGGCCGGAGGCGGGGTAGGCGGCGGCGCCATGGCTGTACAGTGGCGGCGCAACTCGATCTGCCGCAGTTGTGCACGAAATTCGTCGCGGAAAGGACCAGGAGAGAGAGGGGAAACTGGCGAAGACGATGGTGGGGTCGGTCTTTCCGATTGCGCACGAGGGCGAGGCGTCCACGCGGTGTGGCGGCTCGGGTTGGCGGACGACGGCGGTACTGCGAACCAGAGGGAGAAGAGAGGGAGAACGAGCTCCTGGGGCTCTCCTTACCACGATGCGGAGCTCGGGAAGCAAGCGGATGGAGCGGGGATGCTCGGCAATGCAGAGGCGGCGGCGGCGGCTCTGTGCTTTGCGTGCGGCGGCGGCGGTGCCTCTGAGGTGCTCCGAGAGGGCGAGATGAGGGCGGTAGGGTGCGGTGCTCGGCTTTATATAGCCCCTGGCTGCGCCGGCTAAGGAAAGGGGGGATTCCCTGCTTCAAATCGCGCCGGCGAGGAAGGAAAGTGTCGGCGCGCAGGAAGGAAAGGGAGGGGAGGAGGAAGAAGGAAAGGGGGAGGAGAGACTGACCTGTGGGGCCCACCTGTCAGTAAGACCGAGGAGAGCTGAGCGCGTCGGTGCGGGAGGGGGAGTGTTGGGCCGGCCTGCTGGGGATCTCGGCCCAAACCGAGAGAGAGAGGAGGGGAACTGGGCCGAGAGAAGGGAGAGGAAAAGGCCTGCAGGCCAGATAGGAAAAAGAGAGAGAGAGAGAGAGAGAGAAAAGAAAAGCATTTTTCTTTTATTTCTGTAATTCCAACACCCAATTCAAAGCACATTTGAATTCCAGTTTGAAATTTGAAAATGCCAAGCCAGACAAAAACTCTATGCAGCAGCATGAATGCAACAAAAATGTTTCTACTGGTGATACTTTTATTTTATGAAATCTTTATTTATATTTTCCCTAAGTTATAATGTCCACCAAAAATGCATTTATCCAATTTTTAATCTACTTTAAAGAAGGCAAATTTTTAGGGTGTTACAATGCTGCTTTGGCGGAAGGGTGGCTAGCGGGAGAGTATCATGGACTACGCCTAGAGCTTTTGAGTATGGATCTTCTTGCAGGAGTTGGTTGATATTTGTCCCGTAGGGGACCATCCTCCTATCGGAATTGCTGCTATCGGCCATGGGAGCAAGGAGATCTAGCAAGCGTCTAAGCGAAAGCTAAGGAAATGATTGAATGATGATGATGGCTGACATCAGGGGTTCTTTATTAGGTGTGAAAAATGGCCTCTAGAAGCATCTATGGAGCAAATCTCGCTGAGAAATGGTTGGATAAGTGTTCTGTAAGGTTTATCAGATAAGGGAGACCAGAAGGTTCAGAAGTGCAAAAGGCAGTGGCGAGAGGTGATAGGAGTGGGGTGGCTGCCCTACACCCTAGGCGCCCGCCCTGGCTTCGTCTCTGATTCCGGGCCTCTTTTGCTCACTTGTTTCTAGAATGTTCTATGTAACACCCTAGTGTTAAGCATTGCATAATCCACATGATCATTTGCAAAGTATTCATTTCATAAGCATCATTATAAAGCATCATAGCATCTCATGTGAGATTGAATAAAAATTGATTGTTGCTTCAAAAAGTGTTAAATAAAACTAGTTGTAAAAGTGTTGGTGTTTGAATTTAGTCTTAAAAACACTACACCTAATTAATCTTGTTTTTTAACCCGGGGTTTAATACCAGCAATAAAAGTTGAAAAGTCATTTTGAAAATCAGATCTTTAATTAAAAGAAAGGCTTCAAATTGGTTTTAAATCCTAATTCAAAAACTATAAAGAATTTGGCCTTGATCTCTCAAGCAAAAAGTTAGTTTAAAATCTTTTGAACAACTTTGGTATTCACACCAAAGCTTGGTTTTGATTTTTTAAACTTGTTTGAAAAAGAAACAAATCAAAACAAACAAATGAAAATAGAAAAGAAAAAGAAAAGGGATTTCTTACCTTGTTGGGCCGGCGCCAACGAAGCGGCCCAGCCAAGCAAGCCGGCTGGCCTGCCCCGTGCACCCGCGCCTCACGCGCAGCGCGCGTGCACCCAACCACGCGCAGACGGCGCCCGCCGCGTGGCCACCATGCCCGTCAACGACGCGCGCGTGGCCGCCGGGCTCTGCCCGAGCTGGGGTTAACCCCGAATGGGACGCGCCCCGCTCTCCACTTCCTCCATTCTATCGCCTCGCCCTCCTCTCTCTCGCTCTCGGTCTCGCTCCCGCACGTGCACCAAAGCGCGACGCCGCCGCGACGCCGAGCGGCATCACCGCCATTCCGGCCGCCTCGCAGTGCCGCCGTCCTCTCCATCTCCACCGCAGCTCCGCCTCGCCTCCCCGAGCCTGCAACGACGATCGGTGAGCCTTGGTAAGGCCTTTATTCCCCGGTCGGCGCTAGCCTGAGCTCCGCGCACCGCACCGTGGACCGCACCCTCCGGGCCGCCGTTGGCCCTCGTTAGCGCGAGCGCCGTACTCGCCTTAGCCTCACGAAACCCTAGCACCGCTTGGTTGATGTTGTAGCACACCACACCGGCCAGCCGTCGAGCACTCGCTCTGCCGTGCCGCCATGAACGCCGGCGAGCTCCCTGCGGTCCACCGTAGCCCGCGATTTAGGGTGCGCTGGGTTCGCCTTGCGTAGCTGCGCCTGTAGGACGAAACCGCACCGCCGGAAACCTCGCCATCGGCGAGATATCGCCGGTGAGAGCCTCGGCTCTGCCCTGTGCCACCGACGCGTGGGGTCCCCCTCGCGCGAGCCCCCGCTATCAGGCGCTGGTCCGCTTTGGGACTGGGCCGCTTTGGCCGAATGGGCCCGTGTGGCTTGTTGGTTCGACCTAAGCCCTTTTTTTATTCATTTTCAGAAAATGTGAAAAAGCTTGTAAAAATTATATCTCACTGGATAATGATCTAAAAATCATGAAATTAATTGTGGGTACTTTTGTTAGGTAGATCTACCATGGAAAAATAGTGCTTGTGTTTTTAGTGGTACTTTTCTGTGTAGGTTTAATTAAATATTGAAAATGATTAAAATTCCATAAATCAAATAAGCTAATGTATGCTTGTGCTAAAAATTTAATTCCTATTCCAGTAGATTTTAAATGGTTTTTAAAAGCTAGGAAAATTATACCTTGAGTAGTTTCTGTGGAAAAATAATTAATTAGCATTTAAAATGTGTTTTGGCTATAAACTTGTAGGATTTTAAGTAAATTGGTTTCTGGATACAACGATATGTAACTTTTTTTGTAGCTTTCTAGTAAGGTGTAGTAACTGGGAAAAATGCTAGTTTGCCTAATTCACCACTTTGACTGTACTAAGTATTTTTAAGTATTAATTAGCTTTAAACTTTTTAATTTTGTACAAAATAGAGTATTGTTCCTTTTAACTTGGAAAAAATTGAGTATGCTAGTTTGCCCCTGATAAAGCTACTGTAATTTTTGTAGAATTTATTAAACTATTTTCGTAGGGTGTGTAGTTCTGTGTTAATTTTCTAGTTAACTAGATTGCTTCTAAGAAAGGTTAGTAAGTTAATCAAGCTTTGGTGTATCTTTGAAGCACTAACTAAATCAGCTTTATTAGTAATCTGAAACTGCACCCTGCTGTTAGTATTAGTCTCTTGCGTGAGAAGTTGAATGGCTTATTAACAATCATAATAAATAACTACAAGCGAAGAGATTTGCACCTACTCTGAAAACACTAAAGAAAAGAGCATCCTGAGCATTTCACATCTCATCATGATCATCATCTTGCACAAGTTAATAATATAATGCGTCTCATACCATTTGCATATGCGCATCATACAGGATCGCAGGAGGAAGCACAGTATGACCTTCACCAGGAGTAGGACGAAGCCAGTCAGCCCGGAGCCAACGAAGGGCCTGTGAACGAGGAACCAGAAGAGGAACTCCAGGAGTGTCCCGATCACCAGCCTAACTCTTTTGAGAAAGGCAAGCCCTGGTGCATCTTAACCTTACTTTATGATATTAACTTACTATATTACACTATGGTTGTTGGCACAAATTATGACCATCTTTTACATAGCAAAAATGTTGCCACCAATCCAAGGATCAAGGATAAACAAACACATCATAAGCATACTTTATCAAATAACTAGTTCCACATGTCCATGAGTGTTTGAGTGTAGGAATGAACAAATGGAGCAAAGGAGAGCCAGTTGTGCCCAGATAGGGGGTCGACCGACCACCCTATGGGCCCACCATGCTCTCCCCTCTCGGCCATGATCCAAGAGAGGCACTCTAGAGTGGAATCCATCCATTGGATCACTCTGTGGTTCCTCTCAACGGCTCACAAGCGAAGCACATGGATCCATGGGCCCACACCAAGGAGATAAACATGACAACCAACTCAGAAACAACAATGAGCATCAATGACAAGTGGGACCAGCCTTAGGACAGTAGAGGTGGGCCAGAACCCCCAAGGGGGGTTCGGCCGAATCACAACCAGACCCAAACAGGCCCCACTCAGTCCCTGACTAGTGGGACCTCACCCAAGGAGGCAAGGGAGGGCCCACTGGCCATAGGGGGATTCGGCCAAATGCCCCCTAGGTCAGTTGGGCTCCCCCCAACCGCCACACCTTTTCCCCACGTGTTGGATCACCGCCATCCATGCCTTGGTCGGTTCCAAGGTCGGTTGGATCCAAGGGTGGAGAATAGAAGGCCCTGGATCGCTGATGTGGCACCAGAGTAACCCCTACTCCACGTCCTGCTATAAATAGAGGGTCACACCCCTCTCTCTAATCATGAAGAAGAAGCGTACAAGCTCTATTCCTTAGATTGTTCTAGGAGTTAGTCTAGAGTGGGAGTTAGAGTTGAGTCGAGATGTGCTCGGGATTTCCGAAGTTGTCTTCTAGAGAGTCTGGTATAGCTCTTGTATCTTTCCTTCTTTGTAAGACTTTATATTATTCAATATATATCTTTCTCTTTACTTTATTTAGTATTTACTTTGAGCATTTCTATACTAGATATAGTCTTGCTATATGCTTTTGCTCTTTAATAGTCTTTATACCCATAGTCTATTATCCTGGTGACCTTTCTCGTATGCGATCATTGCCTGTCATAGGGTGCTTTGATTATAGATCGTAGTCAAAGTAGTAAGTTGTGTGTAAGCGTGGTGCTTATACATCATCTTATCCTTGGTTATCGCTTGCTGCACTTATTGTTTGTGGTAGCTAGCAAGAGGTGACAACCTTGTCTAGTCTTTGTATTCCACCACGTGTTCTTAGGCAAGTTCTTAAAAGGTAAGGCCCCCATAAGAAAAGGGCGTGGTCTGGTAGGAGTTTTGTCCTCCAACTGATTTATCCCCTTGCCTAGCATACTTGTATTGAGGAGACAAAATATAGTGTTTAGACTAGTTAATTAGCTAAATATATTGAAGTAGAGTGAGGTACATAGGAGTCCTTGTTCTCTTCTCGTTGTCCTCCCACCTAGCTAGTCTCTGAGGTCCGTTCTAAGTATCATTTACAGTAGATTCTTCATTCATCAACCCCTTCCTATCACATATATCGTTTACCCCTCTATACTAGTTGGTACTAAGTTGAGGTGCTCTCTAGGATCTCTCTCTAATTATCATTTCTAGCAAGGCTTTCCTTTGGGATAATATAAATTACGATACCTTGGATCACTCCTAGGTGAAGTGCGTATAATCTGTGCGCTTGCGGATTTATCCAATAGACATAAGAAATACCAACAAGCATTTCTGGCGCCGTTGCCGGGGAAAGCTTAGCCAAGAAATTTTAATTAGATTGAATCCAGAGATTCTCGTTAACTTAGTTATCAATTAGTCATAGAGGCTTACCCCTGTCTGTGTCTTCCTTTCTTGTGAAGCCAGACAGTTTATGAGCGGTTTCCAACTGCCGGGAAATTATCTTGAAGATCCAGAGCAGTTGTTGAGGAGAACTAGACGTCGTCAAGTTCCCCCTCAGAGGTTCCTCTCGAACTAGAATCCGTTCAAGGAAGGAGGCCCTACACCACCACTCAAGGAAGCTATGGCCCAGAAGGCGATCTCCGACTTCTCCGCTCCGTCAGCCACCCACGTAGCTCAGGGTCCCGAGGTCAACTTCGAAGATGCCACCTTCAAGCTAAAGCCCGCCTTGATCCATATGGTGCAAGCCAATCCATTTTGCGAGAAGCCCCATGAAGATGCAAATGCTCATCTCCAGCACTTCATGGAGTTATGTGGCACCTTCACTATCAAGGGAGTGGCGTCTGACGCCATTCGTCTTCGTCTTTTCCCATTCTCACTTTTGGGGAAGGCGAAGCAACGGTTCTACGCCCACAAAGAAGAAGCCACTACATGGGAGAGGTGTGCTAACACATTCCTCAAGAAGTTCTTCCCGACGGGAAAAACCAATGCTCTTCGCGGAAAGATCTCAAGCTTCTAGCAACAATCTGACGAGACGATTCCCAGAGCATGGGAGCGTCTCCAGGAGTACATTCGTGTCTGTCCTCATCATGGGATAGACGACCGGCTTCTGATCCAAGGTTTCTACCATGGGCTGACTAGCATGGCCCGTAGTCACCTTGATGCTGCCGCTGGAGGGGCATTTCTCCAACACACAGTGAGAAACGCCAAGGACCTCATTGAAAAGATGGTGATAAACCAAGGATGGGGTGACGAACGTCTCCAGCCAAAGAGAAGAGGTATGCACACCGTCAATGAGGTGGACATACTCTCTGCCAAGATGGACCTCTTGATGAAGAAAATAGAAGAAGGTTCCAAGAAAGAATGAGAGGCCATCTACCTAGTCGCTGCCGCACAAGCTATTGAAGCCGATCCATGGTGCGAGGTGTGCGGAGGAAATGATCACTCGGGCAACAATTACCCCGAGACTTGGAGGACGTGAACTTCATCATCATCAGCAACAACAACAACAACAACAACAACAACAACAACAACAACAAACAACAACAACAACAACAACAACAACAACAACGGGTATCAACCCCAACAACAAGGAAGCTGGAATTCACGTCCCTTCTACCAAGGTAATGGAGGTAATGGTAATTACAATAATTACAATAACCATCCTTCATTAAAAGATCTTGTTCTTGGGCAATCAAAGATTAATGATGGAATAAATAGAAAAATGATTGCCACTGATAAAGTTCTTGAAAGCTTTGGTGAGAAAATGGATAGCTTTACAACTGCTATGAAAAATCAGCTAAGTTTCAATAAAATGCTAGAAACCCAATTAGCTCAGTTAGCAGCAGCTATGCCATCAATGGAAAAAGGTAAGATTCCTGGGAAGCCAGATGATTCAATTGAGCGTGTTAATATGGTTAACACGAGGTTCGGTAAGCCTCCACTTCGCTCCTATTGGGGGTATCTTCTCGATCCTCCCTTCATCATGAAGAAGGAAGATCCAAGCCTCCCCACGATCAAGTGCTCAATAGGGCAACAAACATTCCACACCGCCTTCTGCGATCTTGGATCGGGTGTCAACATCATGTCCAAGGTAACATATGATAACCTATTAGGAGGACCTTTGGTCTCCACATGTGTTCGCTTGCAGATGGCAGATCAAACGATACGGTTTCCTGCGGGACTCGCAAGGGATATCTTGGTGAACATCCAAGATGAATACATCCCCACCGACTTCATCATCCTGGACATGGGAGCTAACATGGAAGTCCCCGTCATTTTGGGAAGGCCCTTCCTCAACACCACCAACGCGGTCATCTATGTGGGATTGGGCCAAATCCACTTCCAATTCCCAAGTAATAAGGTAAAATGTGCTTTCAATGGTTATAAGCTTAACAAACAGGCAAAAGCACAACCACCAAAGAGAAGAGTTCAAGCTTCGAGAAAGAAGAAGCAATATCGAGAGATCAAGATCGAAGAACTCAAGAAGGATGAACCCGCCAATCCAAGGCAGGTTTGGAAAACAAAAGAGGTGCACACATCACCGTCTCTGCCTCCGGAGTCATCAAATGCACCCGAGGAATGAACAAGAAGGAGAGTCCTACTCCGAGGACTTAAAATCAAGGAGCCTTCGCCGAAAGGTAAATTGGTAGTTATCTTTTATTTACTTTCTTAAATGTAGTTCAAACCTTTAATTTCTTTCATATATAATTAAAATTCAGAAAACTAAAGTTAGATTAAATAAAACTTGAGAATTAATTGAGCACTAAAACTTGACAAAAAGTAGGGTCATAGGGGTGGCCGGCCGACCACCCATATGCATCCCACTTTGGCTTACTTAACTAAGGAACATTTAGGACCTTTATAAAAGAAAAAGAAAAAAATGGAGCACTAGGGGGTTCGGCCGACCACCCTAGATGCCACTTGTTCATCCATCCTTCCCTATCCACCATCCTTCATCCAAACATATCATGATTAGAGTAGTGGACTCCCAAAAATTCAGATTCTTGCTTCGGGTGACATCTCTTTTGTCTTGTCATGCTTTAAAGTACATCAATCACTTTAAGCATGACACATCCTTGTCTCCCACTACCCCTTGTACAAAGTAAAGAATCATGACATCCATCATTCTCACTTTATCATGTTTTTAAAAAGAAAACACATCAATCACCTTCCACCAAAGCATGACATATCTTTTGTCCCCCACTATTGTTTGCTTAAAGAGGAGAATCTTGACTACTTTAGCTCAGCTTTTGATCACATCATGTCACATCTTTCACCTTTCACCAAGCACTATAAAAAGCATGAGTGGAATCTCCACTTTAAAAGGATTGGCCGACCGCTTTGTGTCACCTCCTCTTCCTCTTTTGCTTTGTGTAAGACATATTCCAAGACATGTGATCATGGCACCCAAGAGGCATGCCCATGGGTGGTCGGCCGACCACTCCATGGTGCTCCCTTGGTGCCATCTCCTCCCTCTATAAAAGCCCAAGAAAGGAGAGCTTCATTCCTCACACCTCCACCAAAATTCAGTTCTAGTTCAAGTCTCTCCTTGCCTTGCCCTCTTTTCATTCAAGAGAAGTTCTTAGCTCTCAAGAGAAGTAGTGTTTCTCTCACTAGTCCACAAGAAGATCTCTTGTCTTCATCAAACTTCTCTTAGCTCAAACTCCTCCCCACAAGGTAAAATAGAAATCCACTCCACATACATATACTTCTTCCTAGCCATGCCCTTGTGTCCTTCTTCCTCTCTAGAAGATGAAGAACCCGATAAGTTCCATATTCAACAAAGCAAAGAAAATCGTAAGGGGGAGCTCATCCCGAAGCTCTCACCATTCAGAAGATACTTCCTAAAGAAGAACAAGGGGAGGTTCGGCCCGATACACATGGGAGAACCTCCAAATCGAAGAACACCCTCAGGAGGAGGAAGTACCGACGGAGGTACCTCATATTGGGGCATTGATGGTGCCCCCGATGAGGACCTATGATTAGCAAAGAAGACTCTGGTTCAACCAACTAGAGTATCAAAGGTACCTTTCTCTTCGGGATCGATCTTTTGAGCACACATGGAGGTTGGATCCGAGTCTTCTCTCCAACACAGGTATGACCACCGAATTTGAAACTATCTTTACCTTTATTGGTTGGTCTAGCTTTTGGCAAATAAAAGAGTTTGGAATTGAGTTGCTCACCGCAGAATTTCTAAGCTCTCTCCAAATCTTTAATGATGGAATATCCTTTCACATGTTTAATCAAAATCATAATCTATCTTGGAGTCATCTTAGTGCTGCTCTTGGTTTTGAAAATTCCTGTGTGATAGATTTAAACTCGGCCATGCGTAGTTTTAATAAAAGGAAATTTTGGTTCTCTATCTCTGCTTTAAAAGATTGCTCAAATCCTAAGCCTAAGGAAATTCATAATCCTACCATTTGTTTCGTTCATCTTTGGATGAAAATGACTTTGTTCCCTGGAAGTAATGCTAACTTGATAAGTGACATGGAACTAAAACTGCTTTATGCCATGGTCAACAAAATTCAAATCTCTCCTGTTAAATCCTTAGTGGAGTTTTGGCAAAGTTCAATTGAGAGTAATGTGTCTATTCAATTCACATCTTTAATTACTCGTCTTGCCGAATCTATGAAACTGTTGAATGGCGCAAACCCCTTTGTCTACATCTCTACTCCTTTAGCGATGATCTCGGAGCAATATCTTGGTCATGTTCAAATGCTAAAAAGAGATGCCAATGGTGATTTAAAGATGATTTACAATGACCATACAATTGAGGTGCCTCTTCCAAATAGGCAACTTCAATTGTACAGGACCCGCAAGCTAACCCTTGATTTAGATCAAGGAATTGGGCAAAGAGATTTTGTAGGTTCAAACAGGAGAGCTCAGGACGGGCTACACTTTGATCATCTTGAGCAAGGTGGTCCTTCCCGAGGAGTTGTTGGCGAGGAGGAAGACGATGCATCTTCCGGTCCTATGCACACTACCAGTGGCATGCCTCCTCGCCCATCACGCCCGCAACAACCACGAGCATCCTTCTCGTCTACACGAGAAAGGAGGTATCGTGGGCCACAACAAGAATTCGATCACCTCACCAACACCCTTGGTGAATTGCGTGTTGACCACGATGAAACAGCACGCATCATCCAGCAAACCGCCGAGAACATTGAAACAACGCGAGAAGAACAACAGCGGTATTGGGACTTCTGGCGGCAACAACATCCACATCCGCCGAATTATTGAGCAAAAGACAAGCTTGGGGGAGGTTCCCTCCCCCACTAAGGTAAGTTTTTAATTTCAGCATTTATACTTCCTTTCTTATCTTTCGCTTTGCATTTTAATTCTGCATATGATAAAATAAAATAAAAAGACTTTCTCTACTCTCACATGTTCCATGAAAATAAAATATTCTGCCTATGGAAATGATGAATAGTTGCTCTGCTAAATATTTTTCTAGAATTTAGTTTACAACTTGGTACATCTTTAAGTATGGATTACTTGGCTTGAAAAGAAACCATCATGAACCTCAAACTTTTGTGGCTCGCGTTGAGTGGTTTGGTGGTTTGGGCCTCAAAACCATCCACTTCGGTTTCCGAGTTTGGGCCGCAAAACTCGGGGTTCGGTAGTTGAGACCAAAGCTACCGGTGGCGGGTTTCGTGGGTTTAGGCCTCAAAACCTAGGCGAAGCTTCCGAGGAAGCGGGGATGGCATGTGGCGGAATCCTGGAGGTTGCGTCCAGACGACGACAACTCCCGGCAGGAAGTGGGGCCATCCATTCAAATCGAGGAAGATATTTTCCGGAGCTTGGACTGCAATGCTTAGGCTATGTAGTTCACTCATGTATCTAGGGGGTCTTTGGGAAATAGCCAAAGCCCCGTTAAATAGAGGATGAAGGGGTATCCTCATCCTCATCTCTTGCATTACTCTTTCTCCCACCTATTCCTAGGTTTTCCCTACCCTAGCCTCTTTTTGCTTGAGATCCACCGCGTCACCAGTGTAAGAACTTGTGATTGTTGCGAGGAATCGGAGGCCGTAACCTCCGTAAGCCATGGTGGCTTCGATTTCGTGATTGTGTCCCTGGTTCGCTTGTGTTCTTCCCGTTTTGCTTTTCCTGTCTCTTTTTATCGAGATGATTTCTCTTTGTTGAGAGTAGCTTTGCAAAATCAACATGAACCAAGTTGTTCGTAATCGTGAGGAGCTTCTTTGTACTGAAGGATTTCTCCTCAAACCTCACGAGTGCGTAGATCGGGTGATTTCTTTGTGGTGTTCTTCATTTTCCTCTTTCTCCCCCAAATCCGAGTGTTCTCGTTTATCCTCTCCAAATTGAGCGATGATTTCTTCGAGATAGATCCCCAACTGCACTAGGATCATGCCTACAAAGTTTGGTTGCAGTTGGTGATCATTTGGTTGAGTTTTGGGATGATTTGGCGGAGTGAAAACGTTTTTCGTGAGGAACAGTTTTCTGCTGAAAGCGTTGGGCCACTTTCCCCCTAAGCTCCGGACCAAGGCAATTGGTTCTGTTGAGGTTTCCAACCACGCGTCGGACCACTCTCCTTGGTCCGACGGGGTAGTCCGGTGGTCTGGTCCGGAGGTCGGTCGCTTACTGGACATTCTGGTAGGTGAGCACCGGACCAGTCTCCAGTAGCACCGGACTAGTCCGGAGCCTCTGGTCTGGAGCTAGGGTGCTTATTGTTGTGGCGTGTCTCGGCTGGTGTAGGCGTCGGACCATAGCTCCGGACTACTTGCCATAGTCCGGTGGCTCTGTCCCAACTGGTGCGGAGCCTCTGTTAGTGCTGTTTTTCGTCCGTTCTTTTTGCGGTTTGTTCCTCCGGGTTCGTGGCTAGCTCCGCTGTGTTCCTAGGACATCTCCTAGAACATCCACCCTCTTGTGGGTCGTGAGCCTAGTTCTTGATTTGGGTTGTGCTTGGGACAAGGGTCAAGTTCTTTCGAAAGGAATTTTTATTTGGCTCCCATTCACCCCCCCCCTCTGGTCGCCGTTTCCGGTCCTTCAATTGGTATCAGAGCCGGTTAATGATCAATCCACCTTACACGGTTCTTGATCCGCGAAGGCGACATGGAGCGAGGTGCTCGTAAACCTCCCTACTTCGATGGAACCAACTTTTCCTATTGGAAGGTGCGCATGTCGGCTTACCTCCAAGGGCTTGACACAAAGTTTTGGGAGATCTGTGAGAATGAGAACTACATGGTTCTTGAGGCTCGGATCACCGATGCCCAGGTTACGTAGCATGCATCTAATGCAAGAGCCCGTAGCATTCTCTTCTCTTGTCTGTCTCTTCCGGAGTTTGAGCGGGTTTCGAGTCTCACTACGGCACGGGAGATCTGACAAACACTCTTGAGATATCATGAGTGCAACCCTTAGATCAAGTCCAGACTCTTTGACACGTAACGTAGAGAGTACGAGAACTTTGCTCAGTGGGTTGGCGAATCTGTTGACGGGATGTTCACTCGCTTCCAATCTATCGTCAACAAGATGTGTGTCAATCGAGCCAACTTTCCTTATGATGATCATGAGATGGCTATCAAGCTTTTGCATGCTCTTGATCGGAAGGTGTGGGAGATGAAGGTGGCTGCCACTCAGGAGTCACCGGGCTATCATGCCCTGACCGAGGACGAGCTGTTCAGCAAGCTCAAGTCCTCGGAGATTGACTACCAGACCCGGGCCAAGCTTGAAAACCCGTCGAAACCATATATGGCGTTGGTTTCTGGCCCTGGCGGTACATCTTCTTCCTCCTCCGACCCTTCACACTCCTTGTTCACTTTGTCTTTGATTTCTGTGACAGAGGAGCAAGTGGAGGCTCTTGGAGATGATGAGCTGGCTTTGGTCATCACCAAGTTCTCACGGTTTCACAACAACCGTTTGAACCGTCGGCGTGGTGGCTCAGCCAAGGGGTGCTATCGTTGCGGTGATGAGGATCACTTCATCGCAAACTGCCCCAAGAAAGTTGCGGGCGACTTCACCAAGCGCAAGGACAAGCGCGAGCATCACTTCGAGGACAAGCACAAGCCCAAGGGTGGCTACCACAGAAGGTCCTCCAAGAAGGTGATCGACAAGGTGAAGGCCAAGCACCGAGCCTTCCTCGCCTCCCTCAGTGACATCGATGCCTCGTTCGACGGAGATGCTTCTTCGAGCGATGATGAGTCCAAGGGAAAGGTTGATGACAAGCTCAACGACCTATGCTTATATGCCGACGCCAAGCACGGTGGCTTTTGCACCATGGCGATTGAAGAAGGCAAGATCGGCAAGCGCAAGGATGGCCCCGACTACGACTACGACTCCGACACACCCAAGGTACCACCCACCGTCGAGTCCCTCTCTTTTGAGATTGAGTCTCTGAACGACGCCTTGATGAGTCAAGATGCGTTGCTCAAGCGTGCTGCTGTCGAGAGGAACGACTTTAAGGCGAAGTACCTTAGCACGCTTCATGAGCTAGATTTTGCTAAGGCGTCAGTGGTGGTTACCGAGGAGGTAGAGTGTGATGCTTGCGCCATTCACATGTCTGATCTTGTCACTCTCCAGGACAAGTATGGCACTCTACTTGAGGAGGTCAGTGAGCTGAAGGCTAGGCCTAGCTTACTTGGTGCGTCCAAGTCTTGCTTAGGCTTGCGTTCTGAGCTGGCACAAAGAGATGCTAGGATTGTTGTGCTAGAGAAGGTCAGCTCAGATAGCACTAGAGAGTCGGAACGCTTTGAGGCTTTGGAGCTTGAGATCGCGTCATGCAGACACGACAAGATGCGTACCGAGGAAGAAAACACATACCTTCGGTCCATCTTGAGCTGGGTGTCTTGCCGAGAGCCGCAGTTGGGGATGATGCTCAGCCAATGCAAAAGGGCTGGCAGCACGGGAGTAGGATTTGCTATAGGTGGGAAGGACGATAGCAGTTTCGGTAAGATCGGTGAGTGCAGTGGTTTGAGCAAGAATGAGAAATCCACCACAACTCCCAAGCTTACCAAGATCACTCCACCTAAGCCTACCGACCCCTCTGAGTTTCGTGTGAGAGATGGTGTGTTTGAAGCGCCACCCAAAACCACTCCACAGAAGCAAGTGTGGATTGCAAAACCGAACCATCTTCGCAACCCACTTGACACACTGGCAGAAATCTCTAGTGATCCCCTTCCTAAGAAAGCTAGAGTCACCCAACCCAACAAGAGAGTGCCTACCAAGAGTGTGGTGAGGTACCATTGTGAGTATTGTGAGCGGGATGGGCACTTGGCTGAGTTTTGCTTTAGGAGGAAGAGAGATGATCGGAGGCAGGTTGAGTTGAACAATCGGGACATGTACCACCCACGAGTTGGGGTGCATGAACCGGAAGTTCAGAGGCGCACTACTAGGCCTAGAGGTACAATGCCTCAAGGTGCTAGGCCTCAGGAGATGAGACCTGGTCATGCCCGGTGGGGTACCGGTCGTGACCCATACTGCTATGGGCCTCGTGGCGGTGGCTTTACTCCACCCTTCTCTAGCAGACCACATTTTCCCTATCGTGATGATCGCTATCCCCCCATGGGGCAGAAGATGTTTGATTTTCTCCTAACCCATTCTTTGGGCAAATGGGACAACACTAGTATCCTTCAAGGTTTACTAACCCCAGTGTTGGTCCGTTTGCTCACCCTATGTCTTTTTATTGATGTAGGAAGGAGGACTGGAGGAGACTTGGCTTGTGGATTCCGGATGCTCACGCCATATGACCGGAAGTGCCAACTGGTTCTCAAGCCTCGACCCCATGCACCACACCGAGTATATCACATTCGGGGATAAGAGTAAAGGTAAGGTTGTCTCCCGAGGGTCGATTCGAGTGAACTCTTCTTTTGTCCTCAAGGATGTTGCTTTGGTTGCGAATTTGCATTTTAACCTTCTTTCGGTTTCGCAACTCCTTCATGACGGTTTTGAAGTGAGTTTCAAGCCTAATCTCTCTCAGATTTTGGACTCTCGTGGTGAGCTTGTTTGCCGGATTTTACCCTTCGGGAAGGTTTTTCGTGCGGATTTTTCTATCTCTTCTGGACCTTCTCGTTGTCTTCTTGCCGGTTCTTCTTCCGAGCTTTGGAAGTGGCATAGGAGATTGGGACATTTAAGTTTTGACTTGCTTGCAAGGCTTAGCTCAATGGACCTTATCCAAGGATTGCCAAAGCTAAAGTTCGAGAAGGATTTGGTTTGTCATCCTTGCAGGCATGACAAGATGGTTAACGCTTCCCATCCTCCTGTGATTAAGGTCATGACCACTCGACCCGGCGAACTCTTACACATGGACACAGTTGGTCCAGCTCGGGTTAGGTCGGAAGGAGGGAAGTGGTATGTTGTTGTAGTCGTTGATGACTACTCGAGGTACTCTTGGGTGTTCTTTTTGGAGAGTAAGGATGAGGCTTTTCCACTTGTTCGAGATCTGATTTTGAGATTGCAAAATGAGCTACTTAAGAATGCCATGAGAGCTATCAGCAGTGACAATGACACAGAATTCAAGAATGCTCACTTTGCAACTCTTTGCTCTTCTTTGGGTCTCGATCACCAGTTTTCCTCACCTCACACTCCTGAGCGGAATGGTGTTGTTGAGCGCAAGAATCGTACCCTTGTTGAGATGGCCAGGACGATGCTCGATGAGCATAGGACTCCTAGGCGGTATTGGGCCGAAGCACTCAGTTCTGCTTGCTATGTTTCCAATCGCATTTTCCTCCGAGCTTTAAAGAAGAAGACTTCTTATGAGTTGCGATTTGGGATACCACCCAAGGTAAGTCACTTACGGGTGTTTGGGTGTAGGTGCTTCATCCTCAAAAAGGGCGGTAAGTTGGATAAATTTGAATCACGCTCTTCTGACGGTATCTTTCTTGGTTATTCTATGCACTCTCGTGCTTATCTAGCACTTAACCTTGAAACTAACCGAGTGATGGAGACTTGTGAGATTACCTTCGATGAAACTATGCCCTGTGTTTCCACTTCTTTTGAGTTTGCAGGTGATGATGAGGTGAACACTAGCATTTTTGTGGAGGAGGAGCAGGATGATGCCGATTGGGGTGATCCTGAGCCAACTCCACTGGCTGCCCCCGTTGACCCTGCGACGTCCACTTCGGCTCACGGTCCCGATCCGACTACTTCCTCTACATGGGGGCCGTTCGAGCAGCTTCCTCAATCGATGCCCGTTGCACCTGAGGGAGCTCCAGCTGCTGTCGAGGGGGAGGCCACTTCCTCCAGGTAGGCTCCTCGCCACATCCAGTGGCAGCACCCGTCGGAGAACATCATCGGCGACATTGACCGTCGAGTCACGCGGTCCAGGTCCTATATCTCTCACTTTGCTCATTCGGCTTTTGTCGCTTCTTTTGAGCCCCGAGATGTTGGACACGCTTTGATGGATCCGGATTGGGTTAATGCCATGCATGAGGAGTTAGAAAATTTTGAGCGAAACCGCGTTTGGGTCTTAGTTCCTCCACCACCTAGTTGCCATCCTATAGGTACCAAATGGGTTTTCAAAAACAAATAAAGTGAGGATGGGGTGGTAGTGCACAACAAGACTAGGTTGGTAGCTCAAGGCTTTTGTCAAAAGGAGGGAATAGACTATGAGGAAACCTTTGCTCCCATAGCTCGTTTAGAAGCCATTAGAATCCTTCTAGCTTTTGTGGCTTCTAAGGGTTTTAAACTTTTTCAAATGGACGCTAAAAGTGCTTTCTTAAACGGCTACATTGAGGAGGAAGTTTATGTTAAACAACCTTCCGGTTTCAAAAATCCCAAGTTTCTAAACCATGTTTTTAAACTTCACAAATCTTTGTATGGTTTGAAACAAGCACCTAGAGCAAGGTATGATAGGCTAAAAACCTTTTTGCTGGCTAAGGGCATTAAAATAGGATCGGTAGATAAGACGTTGTTTCTCCTCAAGCAAGGCAAAGCCACTCTCCTTGTCCAAATATACGTGGATGATCTCATCTTTGGTGGTTCTTCTCATGATCTTGTTGCTAAGTTTGCAGATCTTATGAGCAGGGAATTTGAGATGAGCATGATGGGAGAGTTGACTTTCTTTCTCGGGTTGCAAATCAAGCAAACCTGAGAAGGGACGTTCGTGCACCAAGGCAAGTACACGAAGGATATCTTGAAGAAGTTTGACATGGGTCAGGCAAAGTCTCTTTCGACGCCCATGTTGACTACGACTGCCTTGGATGCGGACGAGGAAGGAGAGGCGGTGGACCAGACGGAGTACCGAAGCATGATCGGGTCGCTTCTGTACCTGACGGCGACCCAGCCGGACATTCAGTTCGCCGTCTGCCTGTGTGCTCGCTTTCAGGCATCCCCATGGACTGCGCACAAGCAGGCGGTGAAACGCATCATGAGGTACTTGCGCTTCACTCCAAAATTTGGTCTCTGGTTTTCCACCTCTTCCTCTCTTGTGCTTTGCGGTTATTCTGACGCTGACTTTGCCGATTGCCGACTTGATCGGAAGTCCACTTCTGGGACTTGCCAGTTTCTCGGGTCTTCTTTGGTTTCTTGGTCTTCTCGCAAACAGTCTAGCGTGGCACAATCGACGTGCGAAGCTGAGTACATTGCCGCGGCTAGTTGTTGCTCGCAGTTGATTTGGATGATTGCCACTTTGAGAGATTTCGGTCTTGAGCTTACTAAGGTGCCTCTGCTTTGCGATAGCATGAGTGCAATTAGTGTGGCCAAAAATCTTGTGCTTCATTCAAAGACCAAGCACATTGAGGTCCGCTTTCACTTCTTATGAGATCATTATGAGAAGGGCGACATTGACCTCCGGCATGTCGAGACCTACAACCATCTTGCAGATATTCTCACAAAACCGTTGGATCAAGCTGCGTTTTCACGCCTTCGGGGCGAGTTGGGTGTTTGCTTCCCTTTTTATGTGAGGGAAGCTCTTTGTGTATCATATTTCTTTTTGGTTCCTTTTGTCTTCTTTTTGTCCTTCTTCTAATTTGGTGTCTTGTTAGTGTGAGTTGGTGTCATTACATTTTGCATCTCATTTGCATTTGTGACATAGTTCATTTTAAGCTTCTTATCTATAGCCGATATAATGAATCTATGCTCTGTTTGAGGTGTTTTATGTGTCTATGGTGTTGTCTAACTTAGACTCTTTTTGATCTTTATGATATGCAATAGAGCTAAGTTAGAAAAACTTTAAAACTGAATTTAAATTCCCCATGTCACCTCTGAAATGGCACTAGCATGTGTAGGCTTTTGAAGATCCTTCTTGGCTGCCTTGTATATAGCTTGTAACTATGGCTCTTCTTTGTTTCATTCACTCCCTTTGAGCACCATGATTAATATCTAAAATTAAATTGCTCTCTGTTTTGTGAATTGGAAAGATCGAGTTGGGTTTGCATTGTGAGCACTTCACCGTATGTTCGAGACTGCTTCCCATATGGGTCGATACTTGAGCGGTGTCATGTATGACCAAAACCGGTGTGTCAAGTCCTTTGACTTCGCCCAGTTGGTAAGCAGTGGCGTCACTTTGTAGACAACCACTCGCATACAACTTAAATATGCCTAAAACTGAAAATTGGCTGCAAAACTCTGAAATTTGGAAAATTCTTTCAGTTGGGTCATTGGCGTGTTTTATGAACTTTGTTAAGGGATAGTTTTACTTGCTATACATGAGAGTGCTTTGAGATAGATCCTATCTTGTTTTCCATGTCTAGCTGTCTCTAGGAGGTGATACCCTTTCTCTGCTCTCACATGATATGCTCTCTAAAATAGCTTCTAAAGTGATCTTAAGCTCAACTTGAGTCTTTGTTGGGCACGTAGAGCTTTTTCTATTATCACAGGATCACATCACTTAAAGAATCTATTCATTGTCTTAGCTCTAAGTATGAAGCTTTTGCACTCATTTTGCACTTCATGGCATTTGTAGCTGGATCTTGAGTTGTTGATGTTTGATGAGCTACATGTGTCACCAAGGGGGAGAGATGTGCATTTCATTCTATTTTCAGCCATCTACTTCCAAGGGGGAGCAAATGTGCTTTTTGAGCTTAATTGGTATCTTTTTGACTTAACTCTTTTTACCCCTTCTTGGTATCTTGAGTGTGCTTTTGCCCAGGGGGAGCTTTTGCTAGATGTGTTGAGCCTTTGCCTCTTCTGGAGGGTCTAGCTTGCGGTGTTGGCTCCGATAGGTTTCGATTGCTTCTTGAGCATTAGGTGTCGTAAGTGGTTTCAATTGGTATCTTTTGAGCTCCCTAGTGTTTAATTTGGATGTCTGAGCTTTGAGAGCGGTGATTGGTATCTTGGACTTGCTAGCGGTGTTTAGCCCGTTTCTGCCTCTTCTTGAGGGCTAGCTTTGTTTTGCTTGGTTGCGTTGAGCCGATGCCCATATGCTTTTGTTTGGCATCAGTAAGTGGCTTTGTCATGAGGTGTTTTGCAGGATGCTTTTAATTGGTATCATCTTTTGCCTCTCTCTGATAATTGGTATCGTGTTTGCTTCTCTCAAGTGACCCCGTTTTGGCTTTGGTAGCTTTTTGGTCATTTGGAGAGCTTTACCTTGTGGCTTAAATCTGAAATGCACTTGTGTTGACAATGCACTCATCAAGGGGGAGATTGCGAACACATGGTGGATAAGTACCCATGTATGTTCAGTTTTGATGATGAGTGATTGACCAACACGTGAGTGTTTCAGTTTGAGTGGCTTACCATAACCTCTGTGAAAGCAGAAATGTGTGCTTGTCTATCGGCTTGTGGTGTGCAGGTGCTATGCCTAGTGACAGTGGTCAATGGCGTGGAGAAGGTCGATTAGAGGCTTGTCGTGCCGATGGACTGAGAGCGGTGAAGGGCAGAACCGGGGCTCGGAATGAGGGACCATGGGCGTCGGCGGACTAGCTGTGGTGGTTAGTACTTGGCACCGGCGGGTGCGAGAAGACATGGAGGTAGACCGAGTCGACCGAGTCAAGACGGTGGACGCGCGAGTCGAGCGAAGGCTCAGGGGACTCGAAGTCCAATAGGGCGAAGACAAGGTGGCTCGTGTCGTGTGGTTTGGTGGTTTGAGCCTCAAAACCATCCGCGTTGGTTTCCGAGTTTGGGCCGCAAAACTCGGGGTTCGGTAGTTGAGCCCAAAGCTACTGGTGGTGGGTTTCCTGGGTTTGGGCCTCAAAACCTAGGCGGAGCTTCCGAGGAAGCGGGGATGGCACGTGGTGGAATCCTGGAGGTTGCGTCGAGGACCGGAAACGACGACCAGAGGGGGGGTGAATGGGAGCCAAATAAAAATTCCTTTCGAAAGAACTTGACCCTTGTCCCAAGCACAACCCAAATCAAGAACTAGGCTCATGACCCACAAGAGGGTGGATGTTCTAGGAGATGTCCTAGGAACACAGCGGAGCTAGCCACGAACCCGGAGGAACAAACCGCAAAAAGAACGAATGAAAAACAGAACTAACAGAGGCTCCGCACCAGTTGGGACAGAGCCACCGGACTATGGCAAGTAGTCCGGAGCTATGGTCCGACGCCTACACCAGCCGAGACACGCCACAACAATAAGCACCCTAGCTCCAGACCAGAGGCTCCGGACTAGTCCGGTGCTACTGGAGACTGGTCCGGTGCTCACCTGCCAGAATGTCCAGTAAGCGACCGACCTCCGGACCAGACCACCGGACTACCCCGTCGGACCAAGGAGAGTGGTCCGACGCGTGGTTGGAAACCTCAACAGAGCCACCGGACCACTCGTCCAAGGTCCGGAGCTCTTCCCAAAAACCAAACCCAGTTGTTGGGTGCTTAGATGAAAATAGAGCAAATGAAAGCTCACCGGCAGTGGAGGAAAACTCACCGAAACCCCCCAAGAAGAGTTCCCAACCCCTATGAGAAAGAGGCAAGAATTCCAAGCAAATCAGCCAGAGAAACAGGCGACGGACGCTGGAAGATAGTGTGACGGACGCTCCAGGGCAGGGCGATGGACGCTTAGGCGAGCGTCCGTCGGCCTTCCAGAGAGCCTGACAGAAGCTGAAAAACTACCGAGGTGACGGACGGTCGGCGACGGACGCTATGAAGATCGTCCGTTGGCCTACCCGAGACAAAAACAGAGCTGCACAGTGCACAAGACGCGACGGACGCTGGGCGACGGACTCTGAAGAGCGTCCGACGCCAAAACCGAAAGACGCAGACAAGCGAGGCGACGGACGCTGACGTCAGCATGTACTAGCGTCCGACGCAAAACCCTCGGAGCGTCCGACGCCCCCGACAAACGCGCAGTAACCGCGAAAATCGTTTTTCTCTCCACCAAATCTTCCCAAATCTTGACCAAATGTTGTCCACTAGCAACCCAACTTGGTAGGCATGATTCTTGTGCTATGGAGGAGCTATCCCGAAGAAATCATTGCTCAATTTGGTGAGAATTAAAGGAAAACGAGGATTTGGAGGAAAAGGGGCAAGAACGAAGAACACCGCAAAGAAATCGCCCGATCTACGCACTCGTGAGGTTTGAGGGGAAATCCTTTGGTGCAAAGATGCTCCTCACGAACACGAACAACTTGGTTCAAATGGATTTGCAGGAGCTACTCCCTACAAAGAAAAATCATCTCAGGAAAAGAGGGAGCAAAAGCAAAACACGAAGAACACAAGAAAAATGGGGAATACGATCACAAAAGCGAAGCCACCATGGCTTACGGAGGTTACGACCTCCGATTACTCGCAACAATCACAAGTTCTTACACCGGTGACTTGGTGGATCTCAAGCAAGAAGAAGCTAGGGAAGGGAAAACCTAGGAATAGGTGGGAGAAAGAGTAATGCAAGAGATGAGGACGAGGATGAGGATACCCCTTCATCCTCTATTTAACGGGGCTTTTGGCTATTTCCCAAAGACCCCCTAGATACATGAGTGAACTACCTAGCCTAAGCATTGCAGTCCAAGCTACGGAAAATATCTTCCTCGATTTGAATGGATGGCCACGCTTCCTGCCCGGAGTTGTCGTCGCCTCGACGCAACCTCTAGGATTCCGCCACGTGCCATCACCGCTTCCTCGGAAGCTCCGCCTAGGTTTTGAGGCCCAAACCCAGGAAACCCGCCACCGGTAGCTTTGGGCTCAACTACCGAACCTTGAGTTTTGCATCCCAAACTCGGAAACCGACGCAGATGGTTTTGAGGCCCAAACCACCAAACCACACGACACGAGCCACCTTGTCTTCGCCCTGTTGGACTTCGAGTCCCCTGAGCCTCCGCTCGACTCGCGCGTCCACCGTCTTGACTCGGCCGACTCGGTCTACCTCCATGTCTTCTCGCACTCGCCGGTGACAAGTACTAGCCACCACAGTTAGTCTGCCAGCGTCCATGATCCCTCAGTCCGAGCCTCGCTTCCTCCCTTCACCGCTCTTAGTCCATCGGCAGGGCAAGCCTCTACTTGACCTTCTCCACGCCATTGACCACTGTCACTAGGCATAGCACCTGCGCACCACAAGCCGATAGACAAGCACACATTTCTGCTTTCGCAGAGGTTAGGGTAAGCCACTCAAACTGAAACACTCACATGTTGAACGATCACTCATCATCAAAGCTAAACATACATGGGTACTTATCCACCATGTGTTCGCATTTCTACATAAGCTGCTTGCTTTGTGTTGAGTTTGGTCAAGTTTTGTGACCCTTGTTGAGAGATTTATCATACTCCCAAGATCAACATCACATACACACCATATATATGTGCTGCTTCTACACTGGAAGTACGCAGAAACATGTCTTACATTTCCACATAGTTCATACTCCATGCTCTAAGTAGAAAAAAACTCTCTAGTTTATTGCTAGTAAATGAGACATAGACTATGCAAAATTATGAAAATTCAAGGGCATTCTAAAGTCCTAATCTTTATGAGCATTTCCAAAGCTCTCTTGAGAAAAAATGAATGAAAAATGAAAAAATGAAATGATGACCATATTCAAAGCTCATAGAAAAATTCAAAAGATAGCTATGTCTCAAAATAATAATTTTAGGAAAGAGAGATCATCCAAAAATAGGAGTATTGATCATTCGCCATGTTTCCACACACTTGCACATCTTGATCTAAGAGTATGGCACTTCTCTCCTTGGATAAGGAATTTGACTTTACAATATATGCAAGGTAAGTTTGCTACATCTTTGATCCCTACCTATAGCTCCACATAAGCTTTAGAGATAGGAAGAAAGAAGGCAGACTTTGATATATGCCTTGGTGAGGAATCATGCACCTTATGAGCGACTCGAGAGTACCATTTGAGGAACACTAAGTTTTCTTTTACAAAAATCTTGCAAAACCTCCGATATGAATGTTGTGAAAGAATGAGAAAACTAGTGCTCAAGTCAAGTTGTTCTATCTCTCAACATCTCAAGACAAAGGATAAAGATATAAGCCCCATGAAGGACTAAGGTAATATGGGTGAGACTTTATTGCTAAATTTTCCATTCAAAAGAGAAGTATGATTGTTGAAGACTTAGTACTCTTGAAATATAAAGCATAGTAGCAACTCCTGATCCATCAAGCTAAGTTTGATTGTTTGCTCACGACGAGCAAAGGTTAAGCTTGGGGGGATCTTGTTGGCACAAATTATGACCATCTTTTACATAACTAAAATGTTGCCACCAATCCAAGGATCAAGGATAAACAAACACATCATAAGCATATTTTATCAAATAACTAGTTCCACATGTCTATGAGTGTTTGAATGCAGGAATGAACAAATGGAGCAAAGGAAAGCCAGTTGGGCCCACATAGGGGGTCGACCGACCACCCTATGGGCCCACCATGCTCTCCCCTCTTGGCCATGATCTAAGAGAGGCACTCTAAAGTGGAATCCATCCATTGGATCACTCTATGGTTCCTCTCAACGGCTCACAAGCGAAGCACATGGATCCATGGGCCCACACCAAGGAGATAAACATGACAACCAACTCAGAAACAACAATGAGCATCAATGACAAGTGGGACCAGCCTCAGGACAGCAGAGGTGGGCTAGAACCCCCAAGGGGGGTTCGGCTGAATCACAACCAGGCCCAAACAGGCCCCACTCAGTCCCTGACTAGTGGGACCTCACCCAAGGAGGCAAAGGAGAGCCCACTGGCCATAGGGGGATTTGGCTGAATGCCCCCTAGGTCGGTTGGGCTCCCCCCAACCGCCACACCTTTCCCCCACGTGTTGGATCACCACCATCCATGCCTTGGTCGATTCCAAGGTCGGTTGGATCCAATGGTGGATAATAGAAGGCCCTGGATCGCTGACGTGGCACTGGAGTAGCCCCTACTCCACCTCCCGCTATAAATAGAGGGTCACACCCCTCTCTCTAGTCATGAAGAAGAAGCCTACAAGCTCTATTCCTTAGAATGTTCTAGGAGTTAGTCTAGAGTGGGAGTTAGAGTTGAGTCGAGATGTGCTCGGGATTTCCAGAGTTGTCTTCTGGAGAGTCTGGTATAGCTCTTGTATCTTTCCTTCTTTGTAAGACTTTATCTTATTCAATATATATCTTTCTCTTTACTTTATTTAGTATTGACTTTGAGCATTCTATACTAGATATAGTCTTGCTATATGCTTTTGCTCTTTAATAGTCTTTATACCCATAGTCTGTGATCCTGGTGACCTTTCCTGTATGCGATCATTTCCTGTCAAAAGGTGCTTTGATTATAGATCGTAGTCAAAGTAGTAAGTTGTGTGTAAGCGTGGTGCTTATACATCATCTTATCCCTGGTTATCGCTTGCTACACGGATTGTTTGTGGTAGCTAGCAAGAGGTGACAGCCTTGTCTAGTCTTTGTATTCCACCACATGTTCTTAGGCAAGTTCTTAAAAGGTAAGGCCCCCGTAAGAAGAGGACGCGGTCCGGTAGGAGTTTTGTCCTCCTACTGATCTATCCCCTCGCCTAGCATACTTGTATTGAGGAGACAAACTATAGTGTTTAGACTAGTTAATTAGCTAAGTATATTGAAGTAGAGTGAAGTACATAGGAGTCCCTGTTCTCTTCTCGTTGTCCTCACACCTAGCTAGTCTCTGAGGTCCGTTCTAAGTATCATTTACAGTAGATTCTTCATTCATCAACCCCTTCCTATCACATATATCGTTTACCCTCTATACTAGTTGGTACTAAGTTGAGGTGCTCTCTAGGATCTCTCTCTAATTATCATTTCTAGCAAGGCTTTCCTTTGGGATAATATAAATTACGATACCTTGGATCACTCCTAGGTGAAGTGCTACAATGGTATAATCTGTGCGCTTGCGGATTTATCCAATAGACATAAGAAATACCAACAATGGTGCTGCATTAAGTACAGGAGTTGTGTGAACCTAATTGTTGCATATTACCATCCTTGCTTTTGATATCCTTATATCCTTGTTAACCTGTTAGCATAGTCAAGATAGATTCTTAGCCCTGCTAATTAATATGGCTTCTCCAGTAACACAAGTCACGTATTGCTCTACGTGGCAAGCCGGGGTATGAAAAATATCCTAATATGGAAAGGCAACCGGGAAGGTTGATAAATTGTCCGGCCGTATGATACCGGCAACATCTAGGAGAGCTGTGCGCCCTAGGCTGGTAGTTTACGGATGTGTCCGCTTTTGCGGGCCGATCAGGTGGTGTCCCTCTTGTCATGTTGAACACATGCCTCAACCCTTAGCTGGCAAGATAACTCGTTCGAGCCGCAAAACCTACCTACTGGCCGAACCAAGAGCGAACCAAACCGCAATCCGGTGCGGGGTGACGAGGACGCGGAGTGTAAGGCCGTGGCCTGGCTAACTGATCCCTAGTCAGGAGGGACCAGGTGTCGGGCGGTCCTCAGTTTTGTTGGGGGTTAGGGGTCGTTCTATGTTCGAAAGGTAGAATAGGCGACTGTTAAGCCCCCGTTCAAGGGCTGCAAAGTTTGGGTGAGGAATAAACCCTTCAGCTGGATAGGAATTCGATTTGAATCGCGGTCTCTCCTCGTTAGTGAGAACTTGACGATTGCTACACTGGCGTGGGAACAATTAATTACTTGAATGATTCTGATGAAATGATATGATGAGACCAGAAGGGCAAACTGGTCACTCTCTGCTTAATCAAGTGTATTGCTTAGTACAGGTGCTTACCTAGAAGACAGGTAATAATCTTAAAACTTGGCATACACATTTCCAGTATTGAAACGTAGATGCTTTTACGCAAAAGAGAGCTCGACCCTCTACTACCTCAAAAGCCTGCATTATCCTTGATGTCTTTATTTTAGTTTAAGATGGGTAAGTCTAGCTGAGTACACTCAAGTACTCATGGCTTTGTTCCCAATGTTGTTGCAGATGGACAGATGTATTACAGGTACTGCATCAACTATCTCTACCCTGCTATGGGCGACAACTAGGACCATGGGAGATGGTCACCTCTGAAGTCTCACCTATGCTTTTGTGGGAAATGACTTATTACTGGCACTGTAATGAACTAAGTGTGTGTGAGTTGGTTTCAAAACTATTTCCGCTGCAAGAGATTTGGTTATGTAATAACTTTTAAAATTCGTACTCTGATGTATTCGTATTTGAACTTTATGTAACGTAAGAATGATCTGTTGAACTAAAGCGATTCTCGGCTAAGATTGAGCAAGGTATGAAATCCGTCGTGGTTTCACGGACTACCGGGGTTATGAAATCCTAAAGTCAAAAAGTTATCGCGTTGGCGGTGGGTTTTTGGACTTAAGTTTTTGTAACTTGGGCGGCTCTGTTACATTCTATGTACCGAAAAACATATGCATGGCCCAAGATGCAAAAATTAAAGCGATTGGGCATCAGAATTCACTTAAAAGATAGAAATTAATTACGTCTATTTCTTCTAATTCTTTATTGGGTTCTAAAAATATTTTGAGACGTTGGCATTGTTTAACTCTTTCTTTGTAGATCTGTGAATTGTGGTATGCTTTTTCTCTCCACTCCTCTAATTCTGATAATTGCATTTGTCTTTTCTCTCCAGCAGCATCAAAATCCATATTCCATCTTTTTATAGCTCAGTGTGCTTTAAAGTCTAGTTCAACAGGTAGGTGACAGGTCTTCCCATATACGAGTTGATATGGAGACATTCCAATTGGAGTTTTGTATGCAGTCCGGTATGCCCAGAGTGCATCGGGTAACTTGTCCTTCCATGTTCCCATCTCATTTACTGTTTTCTGAAGAATATTCTTGATTTGTTTGTTTGAGGTCTCTGCTTGGCCACTTGTCTGAGGATGATAAGGTGTAGCAACATTGTGGCGGATCCCATGCTTTGCTAGATACTTCTCAAAACGTTTGTCAATGAAATGTGACCCTCCATCGCTTATCACTATTATAGGGACTCCAAATCTTGGAAATATGATCTCTTCAAACATCCTCTTTGAATTTATGTTGTCTGCATGTTTGGAAGGTAGTGCTTCCACCCACTTGGAGACGTAGTCAACCGCCACCAAGATATACTCGCAATTCTTTGATGGGAAAAATGGTCCCATATAGTCGATTCCCCAAACATCAAAGAGCTCTATGTGTAGATTGCTGGTGAGTGGTCTGTCATCTCTTGAGTTTATGTTGCCGTGTCTTTGGCATGGCCCGCATCTTCAGATAAATTCTTTAGTGTCTTCATACATTGCTGGCCAATAGAATCCACACTGCCAAATTTTTGCATGTGTGTGGAATACTCCATAATGACCTCCATATGGTGATGAGTGATATCTTTCAATGATCTTCATTCATTCTTCAATAGTCACACACCTCCTGAGTAGGCCATCAGAGCATACTCGGAAGAGGTATGGCTCATCCCATATGTGTGAACGACTCTCTTGAATAAGCTTTCTTTTGTTTCCTCCTGGTGGTACATATCCTGAAACCATAAAATTAACAATATCTACATACCAGGGGTCAGATCTGTTGATTCCGTAGAGCATGTCGTCCCGGAGTGAATCATTGATAGGTAGTTCCAGCGGATTCTTAAAATACATTTTAGACAAGTGATCCGTGATAGGGTTCTCTACTCCCTTTTTATCTTTTATTTCTAAGTCAAATTCTTGGAGTAGCAGGATCCATCTTATTAAGCGAGGTTTAGCAACTTTTTTAGTGAGCAGATATTTTAAAGCAGCATGATCAGAATAAACAATTACTTTGGCTCCTACTAAATAAGATCTAAATTTATCTATAGCAAAGATAACAACTAGGAGCTCTTTTTCAGTGGTTGCATAATTAAGTTGAGGTCGTGTCAAAGTTTTACTAGCATAATGCTGCTTATCCTTAGTTTGTCCCAAAACTGCCCCCACAACATAATCACTAGCATCAGACATGATTTCAAAAGATAGAGACCAATCAGGGGGTTGAATGATTGGTACAGAGATGAGTGTTTTCTTTAACAATTCAAAAGCTCTTAAACAAGCATCATCAAATTCGAAAGGAGCATCCTTGGCTAGCAACAGAGTCAGTGGTCTAGCAATAAATGAAATTTTTTTTATAAATCTTCGATAAAAACTAGCATGACCAAGAAATCTTCTTATTCCTTTCACATTTACAGGCGGAGGTAACTGTTTAATTACTTCAATTTTAGCTTTGTCTGCCTCAATGCCTCTTTCAGATATTAGGTGTCCTAGCATTATTCCTTCTTTGACCATAAAATGACATTTTCCCCCAATTAAGGAGTAAATGCTTTTCTTCACATCTTTGCAAAACCCTATCTAAATTTTCAAGACAACTATCGAAAGTTTTCCCATAAACAGAGAAATCATCCATGAAAACTTCCATAATATCTTCAATCATGTCAGAAAATATAGACATCATGCATCTTTGAAAAGAGGTTGGACCATTATATAGCCCAAAAGACATTCTACGATAAGCATAAGTTCCATAGGGGAAAGTAAAGGTGGTTTTGCTTTGGTCATCAGGATGGATCGGGATTTGGTGATACCCTGAATATCCATCTAAGAAACAGAAGAACGAGTGGTTGGCTGACCTTTCTAACATCTCATCTATAAAAGGTAAAAGAAAGTGATCCTTTTTTTAGCTTTGTTTAACTTTCTATAATCTATACACATCCGCCATCCTGTGACGATGCGTTGTGGAATCAGCTCATTTTTTCATTTGTGACAACAGTCATACCTCCCTTCTTAGGCACAACTTGCGCTGGGCTTACCCACTCACTATGCGGCACGAGATATATAATCCCTACATACAACAATTTTAAAACTTCCTTTTTAACTACTTCTCTCATCACGTTATTGAGTCTACGTTGGGGCTCTCGAGAAGGTGAAACAGAAGGATCTGTAGAAATGCGATGAGTGCATATTATAGGACTGATTCCAGTGAGATCTTGGAGTCAGTAACCAAAGGTTGAACGATGTTTTTCTAGAACAACCATCAATTGCAAAGTATGCTCCTGAGTGAGTTTATCACTTATGATTACGGGAGACTCTAGATCATTATTGAGGAAAGCATAAGTAAGACCGGATGGTAGAGGTTTAAGCTCTACAGGAGGTCTAGGCGTTTCTGCAAACTCGTTTAAGGGTTCAGGTTCAGAAGGGTTAGATTCTTCTTCTATGAAGAAAGGAGCGTCTTCTTCCAAATCTGGTTCATTAAAAAGATCTAGAGCAGCAGTTTTTACTTCCTCCATAGGATCAGGTAGAAGATATGATTCAGTTTTGTTGTTCAAAAAATGAGAGATTGTTATTGGGATTTGAAAATTCTTTCCAAAGGAAATATTTAGTTGCCCATTTTGTCCTTCATAAAGAAGTCTTCTGAAAGGTTGTCCTATAAATAGGTCGTGGTCCCAGGTATCAAAGATATAAAGTTCAAACGAACCATTGCATCATCTACCATAATGGGTAAGACATGTAAAATTCCAAGACTGGGGACTATATGTACATCAAGATTCTTCATGAACTTTATTGTTGGGGTTAAAGTAACTTTGCCCAAAAATTCATGCGCAAGTGATGTAGACATGATATTGATCCCCACAACAGGATTATAGAGAGTATCAAATTGATCTGATGAAGGCACCTCGTATTGGAATAGAAGGTGAATCCAGACGGATCACATCAGAGGAAAGCTCAGATTCTTCTAACCATTCACTACTTATGATTGATACAAGCTCTCTCAAAATGCTTCTGTTTGGCATTTGATATATATATGGCTGCTAAGGTGATAATTTCGGGGTTTTGAAATAGAAAGGTAGTTTGAAATATTTCTAAAATCAGTGAAAAGATCACGATCTATATCCAACATGAAATCAGGTGGTGGAATTTCTTCCTTTTTAGGCTCAGAACTTGGGATAGCTGAAATAGATGGTGGATCTGGCAATGTAATGTTTTCAGCTTCGTGAGTTTCTTCATGGAGGGTATTATCCAACTCGGCATCTAGGGTTCTATCTAAGGTTAATTTTGCTTCTTTGGATGGTACATGAAAGAAAGAACCTCTAGATGTGGTGTTTAGCAACTCTCTATCCTTTTTACGAAGACCTTTATAAAAATGTTGAAAAAGAACAAGACCTTTGATGCTAAGGTGTGGACCAGATTCTAAAAGCTCAAGAAAACGTTTCCAGGAGTAAGCCAAAGATTCATTCTCTTCTGTTTGATGGTTAGAACCTTGACTCTAAGGTCAACGATTTGGGTGATGGGATAGAAATCTAGACAGAAGTTGGAGCGCATAACTCCCCAATCTCCTCATTGTTGGCTTACCTTCTGATTATACCATTGTTTAGCTCTTCCTTTTAAAGAAAAAAGAAAAAGCTTCCAACGTAAAGTTTTATCAGATATGCCTTCTATGCGAAAACAATCACATGTTTGCTCAAAATCTCGAATATGAAGGTAAGGATTTTCGTCTTCCTTTCCTGAAAAGGATAGACTTTGAATCATTGCAATCAACCGCAGACTCAACCTAAACTGGGGAGTTTGGATAGGCTATGATGACTCCCATGGTAATTGGTTGGTCTACGTGGGTGTAGAAAATTGATAGATAGCTGTGGAATTTAGGTTTTCCAAAAGGATAGAAAAGGTAAGAAATAAAGAATATGAAAAAGATAAGAAAATATAAAAGTATAGGTACAAGATAATAGCAAGACTCAAGGTTATCTCAGCAAACCGTCTTTCTCCCCGGCAACGGTGCCAGAAATGCTTGTTGATATTTGTTAACGCAGACAGAACAATCACTAGAAAATAATCCGCAAGCGCATGGATACCGGTGAGCACTTCACTAGGGAGGTTATCCAGAGTATCGTAATTTGTTTTTCCGCAGGGAGAAAGGGTGCATCTCACTAACCAAATCTATTGCTATTAACCTTTAGGCTACAAACAAGGTGATTTGATATGAGCGATATAGAGAAAATCACGACAGCACGATATGCGCTATTATTCTATTGGGGAGAACCGTCGAGATAAGAGACACCACAGAGGATGCTTAGCTTGCAACCTATAAATCCTACTCATGCTTCTAACGGGATTGTGGAATCCAAAGGTATCTACGGAATTGTCACGCTCCCAGCTACTACCACAGGTCCGGCTAGACAGGGGATATCTATGATTATCTTAGCCCAAACACCACATTTACGCAAGAGACTATTACCCTACTCTCTACGCGAAGAGAATAAAGTAAACTCACAAACCAAAGAATAATAAAACAGAGAACTTACTAGAATTAGAAGCTGAAATACCAAAGAAATCCTAGGAGCAAGCCTCGGGTTAGAAGACTTGATCCCGTCGATACAAACTGGAGAGGAGACACCGAGAGGCCGGGCTTCCTCCAATCCACACCTCCACTCTATCTCTCGCAATCTAGAAGAGTAAACTCTAATCTCACATAGAAACTAAGGATAGTTTCTCTTGAATGCTAAGCCCTAGAGAATAGATCCATAAGGGATCCTCTCTGGCAAATCCTCTCTGGAAATATGCAAATGAATAATGGATTGCATTTAGACAGGGGCGGGGTCCTCCTTATATAGCCCCCTCAAATGAACGTCAGTCGTCGGATCAAACCAACCTTAATGGAGGGGTTAGATTGATCCTCAAAGGCGGTGAAACCCTAATCCACGAGGCAGAGCCTAATTGTCTCCTAGCCTTGGGCGGCCGCCCTAGCGGGGAGGGCGCCCGCCCTACCCTCCTTCCAGGGGGTTGGTTCTGGAGTCTTCTAGATTACTCTTTTCGTACGGAGGTGTTATGTGTCTATGTAATCCTTACTTGTGGGCCTCTTTTGCTATTTTGCAGTTGTCTCCCTACAGAAACAGATAAACACCAAAACTTGTGGAAATCTGTTAGTTAAAACCCTATGGCTAGGTAGTGTATTGCAAAAATATATCTTTTCTGTTGCTTAGTTGACACATGAAATTGATACTTAAGAGGTGTCAACAAGCTCCCCCATACTTAGGATTTTACTCGTCCTCGAGAAAAGGATGGTTAAAACATTAGCTTAAGGGTTAGACATCAACAGTAGAATGTAACTCTTATACCTGTACTGCGGGAGTTTAGTAGTGTTACCATATAAATATGAGTAGCTAAGAAAATAGAGTAGCTAGAAGTAGAGACCCTTCTTCTTTTAATCCTGTCACTTGGAGTTTTTGCATGTTTAGCTTACTTCTTTCCTTTTAATGGTGCTCTTAGATCACTAATAAATGAATCTCAAAAAGTATAGGTAGATGTGGCATACTTACAATGCATGTATTGCCTGGTCAAACCGAGATCCGAGGAGAATAATGCCATACTCTTAGATCAAGACTTGTTGGTATATTTTATTATTATGTCATCTCTTGCTGGCATATTGCTATTAGAGGAAACATGGGCTATCATTATTATTATTATGTATTTATTATTTTTTAAGTGGGTGCGGAGTACCCCGAATTATACTGTCGGACTTATGCCCATTTTTTGCGAGGTTGTCGGACATTTTGCCCATTTTTATTTCCTCGAATTTCATATTTTTGCATAGCCTATGCCTCTAATACAATACTACTTCGGAAGAGGTGTCAACAATTGTTGGGAATATTACCTCGGCATATCCCCATGGACCTTATGATCCTACCGACCAAAAGATGACCCAACCCACAAGACATAGACGTGCAACACACGACGTGCACCGCACGAATAGTACCATATTGGCTACTTTACTTGTAACTCTGTCCCTTCGGCATATATAAGCAGGGACAGGGGAACCCCAAAAACACAATCTCTTAGATCTCATCTACACCTCGTGTAACCTAATACTCATATCAATCCAGCCACCAAAACACAAGACGTAGGGTATTACAGCAATTTGCCGGCCTGAACCTGTATAAATCGCCGTGTCTACGCTCTCTGTGTTACGCTTGATCGTCGTCGCCACACTTCCGCCTACAATCTACTACCGTAGGGTACCCCCTAGGTAGACTGCGACGCGTATTTAGTCGACCGTTGGCGCGCCAGGTATGGGGTGTGTGCAACGAAGTCATGGCTCGTCAAGTGATCATCTTCCCCGTCGATGGCCCTCATCGACGGATTTCGTTGATGGCCCCCGCCGACCACGTTGGTGGCCCTCGTCGTCCTTCGACGCCGATCCAGTTGACGACCCTCGTCGTCCTTCGCCGCCAATCCCGTCGAAGGCCATCGTCGTCCCTCGTCGTCGATCCCATCGGCGGCCCTCGTCGTTCTTCGCCAGCGACCACGCCGGCAGCCCCTCGTCGTTCTTCGCCGCCGACCACGTCAGCGGCCCCTCGTCGCTCCTCGCCGTCGATCCCGTTGGCGGCCCCTCATTGTTCGTCGCCACCGACCGTGTCGACGTCCCTCGTCGCCCCTCGCCGTCGATCCCGTCGGCGGCCCTCGTCGTCCTTCGCCGCCGATCCCGTTGGTGACCCTCGTCATTCTTCGTCGTCGACCACGTTGGTAGCCCTCATCATCCTTCGTCGCCGATCCCATCGACGACCATCGTCGTCCCTCGCTGTCGATCCCATCAGCAGCTCTCATCGTTCTTCGCTGTCGACCATGTCGGCGGCCCCTCGTCGTTCTTCGCCGCCGACCACGTCAGCGGCCCCTCGTCGCTCCTCGCCGTCGATCCCGTCGGCGGCTCCTCGTCGTTCTTCGCGTTCGACCACGTTGGTGGCCCTCGTCGTCCTTCACCGCCGATCATGTCGACTGCCATCGTCATCCCTCGCCGTCAATCCCATCAGCGGCCCTCGTCGTTCTTCGCGGCCGACCACGTCGGCGGCACCTCGTCGTCCTTCGCCACCGACCACGTGGGCAGCCCCTCGTCGCTCCTTGTCGTCGATCCCATCGGCGGCCCCTCGTCGCTCCTCGTCATCGACCCCGTCGGTGGCCCCTCGTCGTTCTTCGCCGCCGACCACGTTGGTGGCCCTCGTCGCCCCTCGCCATCGATCCGATCGGCGACAATCGTCGTCCTTTGCCGTCGATCTTATCGACACCCATCGTCATCCCTCACAGCCATCCCATCGACGACCTTCGTTTTTCTTCGCCGCCGGCCTCGTCGCCATGACTGGCCTCGACGACCTCGTCGTCCCTCGTCGCCATGGTTTGCCCCGTAGCCGGCCTCGCCATCAACACGCCTCGACCATCATCAGCCTCGTCAACAACTCATCTCTCAAGATCGCGCGACAAGCTAGTAAAACAAAACTCAAAATCTTGGTGGACCACAACCTCAAGTTGACCTACTCAGCGGGGACGACGTCAGCAAGAGATAAGCAAGCAAGGCCATGATCCAATCTACACAGTCGTGCAAAAAAAAGAAGAAGAAACATGTGCGTACGTTTGGACAACAAGCATACACGTGAGACATCATGATGACAACTGTTTCAGACGACCTCAATGGAATTCGACTTCGACTCCAAATCAAGCAGTACCCAACACGAAAACTCGGACAAGCCAAGTCCAGCTCCTACATCAACTAGCGACATGCAAGCAAGGAAGAAAACCAAGACCATGGAATATATGTGTATATATATACATCCATGAACAAGCAAGCCACGTGATCAAGATATATGTGAAGAAGTTTTGTCTCGAATATATGCATATATAGACGTACATCAATGCCAAGTAGCAGTAAGACACCCAACCAACAAGCAAGCCAACAAAGGCCATGGAAGCACGAGTGCCATGCATGTGCAAGCCAGAATTCATCTTGTCCGACTACAGCAAGCCAAGACCGAGCAGGATCCGGACGCCAAAGCCCAAGTGCTGATGCCACTCGGTCTGCACACCGAATTCAATTATGCTCGTACCGGCTTCGACTTCTTTCTGACTACAACAAGATTGAGTGCACTCGTCATTTTGATGAGTTAGACCGCCGTCGTCAACTCGTCGCGGGCTCACGGCTCACGACGACCACGCCGCTCCTCGTCATCAACTTGTCACGGGCTCATGGTTCACGACGACCTCGTCGTCAACTCATCGCTACTCGTCGCGGGCTCACGGCTCACGACAACCTTGTCGCTCCTCGTCGCCGACTACAGTCCTGGGGACTGCCCTCGTCGTCGACTCATCACGGTTCACGCCAACTTCGTCGGCCCTCGTCGTCCCTCGTCGCCGACTCATCATGGCTAATACTGTCCACGCCGACCTCATCATCCCTAGTCAACGACACACCACGACCCTCGTCAACACCCCTCATCCCTCGTCACCAATTCGTCATGATATTCGTCGACCTCTACAAAATGCTTACAGCGTTTGGCGACCTCTACAAAACGCCCATGGCTTTCGACGACCTCTCCAAAACACTCCCATAGTGTTCGACGACCTCTCCAAAATGCATTACGACATTCTCTCCAAACAGTCTGGCCATAACCAGAAAGCACCCGAAGCTAGCCTGCCGATAAACCATAGAGCATAGAAGTAGCTACCCTATACGCTATGACTACATCGACAGGCTTCCCCAGTGGTATTTCCCCAGAAGCCGGGAGATATCACTCGGGTCGGGAGCCATGAGGCTATGTGCCCAGAATCTGGACACGACCATGGTACGGTCGATGACTCTACAAGCAGCATGGCTATGCGCCCAGCGTCTGCAGGAACGGTCTCCACAGGCCCTGGTAACGCCATGATCGAGCCTCTCGGAAAAGGGTTCTGTCCCTGGCATCTCCCTAAGCGTGCATGAGTTGCTCGCCCTCTGCGTCACAGGTTGTTAGCAGCATACCCCCTTGGTAGTCCCCATGGCTCCTACGCGTGCAGCGGCGCTAGCCCTACGATCTGGACAATGGGAAACCCAAGTCTGAACGATTCATCGCTACGGCTCATGACTCAGCTGGCACATTAGCACATAAAAGTGAAATAAAAGCTCACCGCCTCGAGTAAACAGCTTTGCCACTTTCACTTACAAGTCTGACAACTTGTATCCTAGATACAATTTATTGCTGTCCCACAGCAAACAGGTCGACATCCCCTACGAGCACTTATGTCGTCAACTACAGTCTCGGGGACTGCCCTCGTCGTCAACTCATCGCGGGCTCACGGCTCACGATGACCTCATCGCTCCTCGTCGTCAACTACAGTCTCGGGGACTACCCTCGTCATCAACTCATCGCGGGCTCATGGCTCACGACGACCTCGTCGCTCTCGTCGACAACTACAGTCTCAGGGATTGTCCTCATCGTCAACTCATCGCGAGCTCACGGCTCACGACGACCTCATTGCTCCTCGTCGTTAACTACAGTCTCGGGGACTGCCCTCGTCATCAACTCGTCACGGGTGTTGACGGTCCTTAAATACCAAATCCAACCGTCAACTAAACAAGGAAAAGGATCTATATGAAACCAACATCTAGAAATAGGGTTTATACTGATAGAATTCCACAAGTTTTGGTGAATGTCTATTTCTGTAGGGGGATATCAGGAAATCTGGAGGAAAGGCCCACATGTCATGTTTACATAGAGATAATTAGCATCCGCGCGAAAAAGAATACTCTAAAAGGGTCAAGAAGGCGCGGGAAGAAACGAGAGGCCAAACGGGCCCAGGGGCAGGGCGCCCGCCCTACCCCCTAGGGCGGCCGCCCTAGGGCAAGGCCCATTCAGGGTCTTCCTTGTGAACAGTCCACCGCCTTTGAGGTTGCATCTAAGCCCTCCATTAAGGTCGGTTTGATCCGACGGCCAACCTTCATTTGAAGAGGCTATATAAGGAAGACCCCCTGACCCTGAGGAAGAGACCCCAAGAAGAGCCCTCTGACCTAATTTCATTCCATCTCAAGAGGAGAGGTCCCTGATCAAGCCCTAGAGCCACCATATCAACTAGATCTCTAGTTTAGCATAGCTATATAGGATTAGAACTAGGAGGAGTCAATCTTCGATTGGTTTCCGGATCTGTCAAGAGGATTATTAGTAATTCTCTCTAGTTCTTCCTTGTTCTTCATTTGTTCTTCAATATTATGAATATGGCTTTGCTCTACTTCATTATATTGTTTATGACTTTACTCTATTCGTTTATGTTCTTAGTTATATTGTTCTTAGTTTTTTATGATTATATACTTGGCTTAGTTAGATATGAATCATATCCATGTTTAGGATCATATAGCGTTTATCCATCAGTACTATGGGTAAATGATAGATATTGTGTAGGCATGGTGCCTAGATCGTATTATCTGCGATTGTACCGTACATTCCGGATCGTCAGGTAGTTCGCGGAAGTGACAGTCCTGTTGAGTCCTTTGTAGTACTCCTCCCGTTTGTAGGGCAGGCAGAGCAGTACTATTACGGGGAATTGATTGCTATGTTTCTCATCTTCCTTAGTAATACTCACTACACATGAATATCTCTTATCTCACCATGATTGCCAAGTATAATTGCACTAATCATAGTATGCTAGATTGTATAGTTAAGAATGACTTAGAAAATATCTTTGTAGTTCATCCTAATTCCATGCTAATGACTTGCTAGAATGTCTGTTGAGGTGCTTATCATTATCTTATGTGGCTACATATATGCTGATCGGTATTTATCTTTTGTCACTATTCATTCATTATCTATATCTTATGTGACACTTATCCTGTATTGAGAGAGATAGATGAAAACTCTCCATTACACATGCAATGATACTCATTACTCATTCCTCATTTATTCCTTAGTATCCCATCCCAGTGGTAAAAATATAAATAACGATACCTAGAATACTCCTGGTTAAAATGCTATTTCGGTATAATCTGTGCGCTTGCAGAAACACATTTCCATTTATATTTAATTAGCGAAATTGCATATTTCAATACCGCATATGTCTGTCATGTTGGGGATGACAACCTAGCTTAAGTGGCATGAGAGGTGGTTAACCCTTTTTGGCGCCGTTATCAGAAATAGAAATTATTCTACTTTTGGTAATGACGTTAAGAAGTATCAACAGCGGGCTCACGACTCATGACGACCTCGTCGCTCCTCGTCGTCAACTACAGTCTCGGGGACTGCCCTCGTCGTCAACTTGTCGCGGGCTCACGGTTCACGACGACCTCGTTGCTCCTCATCGTGGGCTCATGGTTCACAAAGACCTCATCGCTCCTCATCGTCAACTCGTCGCGGGCTCACGGCTCACGACGACCTCGTCGCTCCTCGTCGTCAACTACAGTCTCGGGGACTTCCCTCGCCGTCAAATCATCGCGGGCTCATGGCTCACGATGACCTCGTCGCTCCTCGTCGTCAACTATAGTCTCAGGCACTACCCTCATCGTCAACTCGTCACGGGCTCACGGCTCACGACGACCTCGTCGCTCCTCGTCGTCAACTACAGTCTCAGGGACTGCCCTCGCCGTCAACTCGTCGCGGGCTCATGGCTCACGACGACCTCGTCGCTCCTCGTCATCAACTATAGTCTCGGGGACTGCCCTCGTCGTCAACTCGTCGCGGGCTCACGGTTCACGACGACCTCGTCGCTCCTCATCGCGGGCTCATGGTTCACGACGACCTTGTCGCTCCTCGTCACCAATTGTAGTCTCGGGGACAGCCCTCGTCGTCGAATCATCACGGATTACGCCAACTACAGTCTTGGGGACTGCCTCGTCGTCGACTCAAGACTCTAGCCAACATCATCAACCCTCATCACCAATCTCGTCGACCCTCGCCGCTGAGTCCTCCTTTTGTCCTATGACTTGGCTCGGGGACTGGAACTCGGGGACTACAAACAATACAATATGATCCTAATACAAGAACTGTCGCACTCCTTACATCAGGCTCGGGGACTACGGGTATTTGCAGTCATTTTTAAAAAAACTTATGTTTTAGTCTTCGGCTACAATTTTTATGCATTCTTTATCTTTTATAAAGCTTGGCACCACGTTCATACTTCACCTACTACCAAGCTCGGGGACTAAGTGGGTACACTTCACCTCGCGGTGAATGCACTGATTTTGTTCTCGACAAACTCTGTTGTTTCCATTTTGTTTTTGCAGAGTCTAAGTGGGTACACTTCACCAGGACAGGACATTCAAAATTTTCTCCTTCAGCACGTCACATTCTTCCGACAAGCAGCTGCAGACTTACGACGAGGCGACCTGCTCGCCGATCAAGCTATAATGCTCTCGACCAGCTCGACGTGATCGGGAGCCTTCTCCAGACTGGTCGGGGCTCTGCGACAACACCGATGAATGCAGGCGACCAGGTTATACCTCCTCGGAAGACATCAGGACGGCTCGCCAGAAGAATGCAACGTGCTCGGGGACTTGTTGGGGATATTACCTCGGTATATCCCTAGGGACCTTATGGGCCTACCGACCAGAAGATGGCCCAACCCACAAGACATAGACGTGCAGCACACGACGTGCACCACACGAATAGTACCATATTGGCTACTTTACTTGTAACTCCGTCCCTTCGGTATATATATAAGGAGGGACAAGGGACCCCCCAAAACATAATCGCTTAGATCTCATCTACACCTCGTGTAACCTAATACTCATATCAATCCAACCACCAAAACACAGGACGTAGGGTATTATGGCGATTGTCGTCCTGAACCTGTCTAAATCGTCGTGTCTACGCTCTTTGTGTTACGCTTGATCGCCGTCGCCACACCTCCGCCTACAATCTACTACCGTAGGGTACCCCCTAGGTAGACTGTGACGCGTATTTCGTCGACAACAATGACCTTCAAGAAGAGCAAGAAAGGAGGCTCATATGTTGTCACTTGCGATAGTGATTCAAGTGATGATGACTCAAGTAATGACGAGAACAGATCAAACAAGAAGAAGGCTCTTCCAAGCATTGCTATGAAGAACAAGATTTCTCTCTTTGACACTCCATCGGCATGCTTCATGGCTAAGTCCACTAAGGTACAATCTGATGATGAGTAGGATTCTAGTGATGATGATGATGATGATGAACCCACTAAAGATGAACTATTTAACATGTTGGAAGATGCTAAGACTCATTTTGACATCAAGAGAAAGGAGTGCAAAGCATCACGAAAAGAGCTAGAAGCTCTCAAGCAATCCTTTGATGAGCTCAACTGCTCTCATGAGAGGCTAGAGGTAGCCCATGAGAAGCTTTGAAAGGCTCACTCTAAGCTTGAAAAAACTCACTCATCTCTTATTGAGCAAAAGGAGAAAGAGCATGTTTCAACAAGTGACATAGGAACAACTTGTGACATAATCAATGAATCATTCTATGAACCCATCATCATCACCCCAACTAACCCTTCTTGTAGCACTTCTAACTCTACCTCTTCTACTAGTGATGGCTTCACTTGTGATGCCTCATTAATGGTTGAGAATGAGACCCTTAAGAAGGAGGTTGGTAAGATCACTCTAGCCTTAGGCAATGCCTATGGTGGAGACGCCCGATTGCTTAAATGCTTGGATAGCCAAAGGTTCTCCCTTTGCAAAAAGGGATTGGGCTATACCCCCAAGAAAGGCGAGGCAGCCTTTGCAACTCCAAAGCCTCGCTTTGTGAAGAGCAATGGTTGTTTTTGCTCAAGTTGCAAGCAAGTAGGGAATGATGAGCAACATTGCAAACTAAATCTAAGCAAGATAAAATTTACAAGTGCATCTATTCGCTTTAATTCTAGTTATGTGCTTACCAAGGGCAATAAAGGTGTGATTGCTAAGTACATGGGTACACCCAATGAGAGCTCAAAGAAGAAACCTATTTGGGTATCTAAGTCCTTAGTCACTAACTTTGGAGGACCCAAGCAAGTATGGGTATCTAAGAACAATTGAATTGTTTTGTAGGTCAATTATAAAGCCATAAGAAAGCATTGGGTGCTTGATAGTGGGTGCACTCAACATATGACCGGAGATTCAAGAATGTTCAACTCTATCAAGCCAAATGATTGCAATGGGGTTGATTCTATCACATTTGGTGACAATGGCAAAGGCAAAGTCAAGGGGCTTGGTAAGATTGCAATATCAAATGACATGAGCATATCCAATGTGTTGCTAGTAGAGAGCTTGAACTTCAACTTGCTATCCGTAGCTCAATTTTGTGATCTTGGTTTCAAGTGCATCTTTGGAGTTGATGATGTAGAGATCATAAGTGTAGATGGCTCTAATTTGATCTTCAAAGGCTTTAGATATGAGAATCTATACTTGGTTGATTTCAATGCCAACGAAACTCAATTGTCAACTTGCTTGCTATCCAAATTTAGCATGGGTTGGTTATATATGGCATAGAAGGCTTGGTCATGTTGGGATGAGGCAATTGAACAAACTTGTCAAGCATGGTCTAGTTAGAGACTTGAAAGATGTTGTCTTTGAGAAGGATAAACTATGTAGCTCTTGTCAAACCAGCAAACAAGTTGGAAACACTTACCCTAGTAAGAGCATGATGAGTACTTGCAAACCATTTGAACTCTTGCATATGGACTTGTTTGGACCAACTGCATATACAAGCATTGGTAGAAACAAATATGGCTTTGAGATAGTTGATGACTTCACTAGATATACATGGGTATTATTTCTTAGTGACAAGATTGACACATTTGATACATTCAAGATCTTTGTCAAGAGATGCAGAAATGAATTTGAAACAACTATCAAGAAAGTGAGAAGTGACAATAGTAGTGAGTTCAAGAATACAAGAGTTGATGAGCTATGTGATGAATATGGAATCAAACATCAATTCTTGGCCAAGTACACACCTCAATCAAATAGGCTTGTTGAGAGAAAGAATATATAGGACACTCATTAATATGGCAAGATCTATGCTTAGTGAATACAAGGTGAGTGATTCTTTTTGGGCCGAAGCTATCAACACGGCTTGCTACTATAGCAACCGACTCTATTGCCACAAGATGCTTGAGAAAACACCTTATGAGCTATTGAATGGAAGAAAGTCAAATATTGCATACTTTAGAGTTCTTGGTTGCAAGTGCTATATCTTGAAGAAAGGTGAAAGATTGAGAAAATCTGAGAAGAAATGTGATGAAGGATTCTTGCTTGGTTACTCAACTACAAGCAAAGCATATAGAGTATGGAATCTTACTTATGGCATAGTTGAGGAGGTACATGATGTGGAGTTTGATGAAACTAATGGATCTCAAAATGAGAATGACAATCATGATGACATGAGAGGTGAACCATTGGCCAATGCAATGAAGAATATGGATATTAGGGACATTAGGCCGAGGCAAGTGGATGAGGAGCAAGACAATGACTATCTAGTGCATGCTCCATCCAATGAGCAACTCAATGACAATCAAGTTAGTTCATCCTCTCCAACTCAAGATCAACAAGAGGCTAGTTCATCATCTCAATCCAATGACCAACCAAGTACAAGCAAACAACTTCCAACACTCCAACCTACATCTATTGTAAGGGAGCATCCTTTGGATCATATTATTGGAGATATCACAAGAGGTGTCCAAACAAGATTAAGATTGGCTTCATTTTATGAACACTACTCATATATATCATCTATTGAGCCAACAAAGATTGAAGAAGCTTTGCAAGGTATTGATTGGGTGAATGTTATGCATGAACAACTCAACAACTTCACTAGAAATCAAGTTTGGGAGCTAGTTGAGAGACCAAAGAATCACAATGTTATTGGCACAAGATGGGTCTTTCGCAACAAACAAGATCAAGATGACATAGTTGTGAGAAACAAAGCAAGACTAGTTGCACAAGGGTACACTCAAGTAGAGGGTCTTGACTTTGGAGAAACTTATGCACCGGTGACAAGGCTAGAAGCAATAAGGATTCTATTGGCTTATGCTTGTGCTCACAACATCAAGCTCTATCAAATGGATGTGAAGAGTGCATTTCTCAATGGGTACATAAATGAATTGGTATATGTTGAACAACCACCTGATTTTGAAGATGGCAAGAAACTCAACCATTTGTACAAGCTAAGAAAGGCATTATATGGCTTGAAGTAAGCACCTAAAGCATGGTATGAGAGGTTGAGAGATTTTCTCCTCTCTAAGGGATTCATTATGGGCAAGGTTGATACTACCGTATTCACCAAGAAGATAGGAAAGGACTTGTTTGTGTTGCAAATCTATGTGGATGACATTATCTTTGGATCAACCAATCAAGAGTTTTGTGAAGAGTTTGGCAACATGATGGCTAATGAGTTTGAGATGTCTATGCTTGGAGAGCTTAGTTACTTCCTTGGTCTTCAAGTCAACAAATGAAGAATGAGACTTTTGTTAGTCAAGGCAAGTACATCAAAGACATGCTCAAGAAATTCAATTTAGATGAAGCAAAGTCTATTAGTGTTGGGGATATAACCTCGGCATATCCCCAGGGACCTTCTTGGGTCTGCCGACCAGGAGACGGCCCAACCCACGAGGCCTTGCGGCACGCGACCAGCCCGTCGTGCTCGCTAAGAACTCCTAAGAAGACTTGCTCGCCAAGGAAGATCCTAGTAGATAGACTCGGATCCCTTGCCATAAGGAACCGATCGTAATCTGTTAGGATATGGAAATTGTAACCCTGCTCCCCGACTATATAAAGCGAGCAGGGACCCCCCCCCTCAAAAAAACCCAGAGAACCTCTCTCAGATCATCTACAGAACTTGATATACAGGATCAATCTAGCCACCAGAACACAGGACGTAGGGTATTACGGCGGTTTGCCGGCCCGAACCTGTCTAAATCGTCGTGTCTACGCTCTTTGTGTTACGCTTGATCGTTGTCGCCACACCTCCGCCTAACAATCTACTACTGTGGGGTACCCCCTAGGTAGACTGCAACGCATATTTCGTCGACAGTTGGTGCGCCAGGTAGGGGGGTGTGAATCGACTTCATGGCTCGTCAAGCGGTTACCTTCCCGGATTCGATGGTCCTTCCGGCGCCCGGCACCATGATCCAGATTGGATCTATGTCATGGACCATCGGACCCACGCCACGCAGGGTAAGTTCACAACCATCGCCGTGTCATCCCGACATACCGAAGTACCACCTGCACAAGAACGTAAACATCGACGACCTGATCGGAGCCGTCGATCGCGCTAACGTTGGAATCATCAGCTGCATCGACCTCGTCCAAGCGGCGCGACGCCGACTCCCAGGTCACCACGGTCGCCGACCACGCCGCCACCGGTCTCCGCCGAACACAATGATCGCGATGACCAGGCACACCCGCCCCTCCCCAATGATGCCCTACGGGCTCAGTAATCAGGCCGCTGTCTCCTAGCGCCAAACGCATCGACTGGTCTCCGACCAGATCCACTCAGCACCCATCGTGAACACCGTCATCATCTCCCCGATCTCCGACGATTCCGACCAGGCAGTATCCCTCGTTGGCACAGCCTCTTCAAGATCAGTCGATTCCGGGAGGCCTGAAACACCTGATCCCTCCAGGCCGACCAATGACTTCACAGAGTCCCCCCCATGCTTCGGGAGGACGACCCTCCAAGCCTCGGAAAGCAGCGCCCCCCGTGATAACGAGACGGAGGCGATTCCCATCTTCTCCAGCGATCCACCGACTGACGAGCTCAGTAATAATTTGGCAGAAATCCCCCACACCAACCAAGACGACGCCACGCGAAGCAGGAAGGGCGGGCGACGCCACCTCCGTTCCCCAGAACGCAAAAGGGACAAAGATCGCCGACCAGACCACCTCAGCGATGGAAGAGCTGGTTATCAACGGAACTACCGGTCCGGCAACTCCGAGCATCACTCGCGGAGGCACGATTACGGGCGAAACGACCACTGCTTCGCCAACCCGAGCGCCAGACCAGGAATAGACTATGATGCTAGTTATGAAAAGATCATTGACGGCCCATGTCCCATACATAGGGACTCTAGACACTCTATGCGCGAGTGTGACCTCCTGGAGGCGGCGATAAGACAAAAAGGCGACAAGAGAGCAAAGGACGACTCCAGCAAGGGCAAAGACCGAGATCCAGCAGCACCCAAGTTCCGACCACCTTTAGCAACGTACTCCATCTTCGGGGGCAGCATGGTTACTGAAGGAGAAAGGCGACATCGTCAAGTTCGCAAGGACATTTACTCAGTCATCGCCAAAGATGATGATTCGGCCAGCGCCCGGTACCTAGACTGGTCGGAGGAGACTATTAGCTTCTCAGCGGAAGACGAGTGGACAGATTACAGGTACCCTAGTCGATTTCCACTCATCATCAACCTAACCATCGCCACGTGCCGCTTCAGGAAGGTACTAATCGACGGCGGCAACGCATTAAACATCATCTTCGCCGACGCATTCCGCCAGCTCGATTATTCAAAGAAGGACCTCCTGCCGGCAAACTTCCCTTTCTGGGGTAGAGTCCCAAACAAGGCATCCACACCAGTAGGACAAATTACGCTCCCGGTACAACTATCGGCGACCAGAATCACTTCAGAATTGAGAATATAAACTTCATTGTCGCTGACTTCCAAACAGCTTACCATGCAATCCTCGACCGACCAGCGCTCGCAAAGCTTATGGCAGTACCACATTACACCTATATGGTGCTCAAAATACCAACACAGCAAGGCATCCTCAGCCTCCGCACCGATCTGAAAGTCGCATATGAGTGTGAACAGCAAACAATAAACGCTGCCGCGAGGCCCCGCCCCCACGACAAATACAGCTCCAGCACTACTGATAACCCCACCGCCAAGAGGCCGAAGGAAATGCAAGCGTCAACAACCAACGTCGACCTACCTCGCAAACACACGTGAAGATCCACGCGATGGGTAATACAAGCAGTTTAGGCACTTGAAGAGGTCCAATAAAGTTTGTACCGGTTACCCCCGATGAATAAATAAAGTGATATATTCTTCTTTGTACTTTATACATGGCCCGACTCCAACAAAACGTCCATGGCGACCCGATGTCTAGCGAGGAATATACGGCGTTCGACGACCTCTCCAAAACACTCCCACAGTGTTTCGACGACCCCTCCAAACGCATCACGACGTTCTCCAAACAGCCTAGCCATAACCGGAAACCTTCAAATCTGGTCTATCAACTTCATAACGCATAGAATTAGCTACCCTATACGCTACGATCATGTTGATAGACCTCTCAGATGATGTATCTCTATCAAACGAGACATCACCTAAGTTGAAGGCCATGAGGATGTGCGCCCAGAATCTGTATACGACCACGGTACAGTCGACGACTCTACAAGCAGCATGACTTTGCGCCCAGCGTCTGCAGGAACGGTCTCCACAGGTCCTAGTCACGCCACGATCGAGCCTCTCGGAAAAGGGTTCTGTCCCTAGCACCACCTTAAGCGTGCATGAGCTATTCGCCCTATGCGCAGCGGTTTGCTAGCAGCTTACCCCCCTGGTAATCTCTGTGGTACCTACGCGTGAAGTAGCTTTGGGCTCTACGATCTGGGCCACGGGGACCCCGGGGCCGAACGATTCATCGCTACGGCTCACGACTCAGGAGGCACGACAGGGCATACAAGTGAAACAAAAGCTCACCGCCCGGATATTTTACAGCTTTGGAGTTTTCACTTACACGCCTGAATCAATGTATCGATGATACAAACTATCGCTGCCCAGCATCAACATCCTTAGCCACAACTTCCGCGACACGATCGGCATCCACCTCCAGACGATCTACATCCTCATCCGATATCCCTGACGCAAACCCAGTCTCCATGCGACCAAGCTTCATCTTTGGATAATGAGACTGTAACATAGTCATGCCATGAGCAGCCACACTCCGCGCCGCCGAGGTCGTAAACAATTGAAGTCTTCCCCACAGGCCGCGAACCCCCGCTAACACACTCTCCATGGTCACTCGGGCAGCGGGTTCAGGAATGAGCTCCCGACCATCAACACACTTTACCACAGGGGGGATCTCACGCGCCAGCGACCAGAAGTTGTCGTAATAGGAACCCACTTTCGCCTGCAGGTCTGCAAATTGAAGACGAACATTGTCCTAGTGAACTGTCAAACACCAAGTAAGGAAGTCATTCAAAAGTAACGACAGGGAGTGAAATGCTAGCTTTGTGCATCTCCCACATCTTGTACATCTCTCACTCGGTAGCGTCAGCCCTCTCCTCCGCGGGGCGTTTTGCCTTTCGAGCATCAAGCAGTTCTATGCAACAAGCAAGAAAAATTATCACAAAGACAAGACAACAATATTCAAAGCCACAGAAAACGAATACTTACGAACACGAAGATCGTCAACAAGCGATTGAAGCTCGCTGGTCTCCCGCTCTCGGTCTCGCACCACGGCTCTCAACACCTCCAAGCATCGGTGCGCCGCGTCCAAATTTTCCTCCAACCCCGCAAATTGACCCTCGACAACGAGCAACATCACCACGAAGACGCTCATTCTCAGAAGACAGCTTCGCTAGCTTGTCGGCCATTATCTTACGCTCCCTCCAGGACTCAAACAACCCCTGCGATGACACATCAACAAGCTAAATAGAAAAAGAATAGAGACAACGCACAACTAAGCCAAAAGTCCAAAGCTACCTTGAATCGCCCTTGAATCGCCCGAGCAGGTCACTAGCATCGCTAAGGAGGGCAGCCGCTTCCTCCTCAACCTCGCCATCCTCGACAACAACAAAGTCATCGCCATCACGACGAAAAGTACGAAATGACGTCACCTTCGGCTCATATTTTGCACGAGGAATCTCCTCCACCACCTCCGGCTCTTCATGCACCATCGCCGACCTCTTCCTCATCCCCGGCCTTGGATCTGGCGTCAAAAACGATGACGACTCCGGCATAAAACCACAAGCTGGCTCTGCATCTGGAGCCCTAGAGCCATTGGCACCATCACCAAACACAGCCTCCTCCCTCGAAGCAGGATTCTACTCACAAGTTGGGGGATCAGCCGGTGCAGGGGCACTACCTCTCCCTGAGCCGCCACACGTGTAGGCTTATGAGGTTGCTACTCTAGCCGGAAAACAAAATTTTCTGCCCCATAAACCAGGAACTAGTGCTAGTTATAGATCACGGGGTTACCACTAGACGCGCAGGTGCAGCGAAAGCGACTTGATGTAGTCGTGCGCGTCGCAGCAGTGTCGTGCAGTTGCGAGGTCGTCCGTCTCAACGTCTTTTTCTCGTTGTTCGTCCTTGTGCTCTAAATGCAACACCTCCGAGGAATCCCACACGTACAGGGAAGAAGCGTCACGTCTCTGGACTGCTAGGTCCGCGAGGAGTACTAGGCGTGAGCGTGGGGAGAGCGACGGCGGCTGCCAAAGGACGTGAGATCAACTCGCCCCGCGCCACCCCTTGCTTATATAGGCGTCCTAACGAGCTCCCACGTTGGAGGCCCATTAGTAACCCTAAACCTAGTCTAATTCGGATCGCTTCCAGCCCCTTAAGCGTGCGACCCTATGGGCTCACGCACACATAGACATGGCCCAAGTACTCTTACTCGACCAATAGTTGATAGCGGCCTCTAGCAAGGCGTGTCAACTCCTATGCATATGCTACGATCATATCAGACGAACCACTACATTACAATATACATGTTATTCCTTTGCCTCATGATATTTGGTTCAACTCGTGGGTTAACACTTAACCCAAGAACGGCCATGCATTTCATGATCTAATCATTTGAGTGATCCAGTGATATCTCTCTCATATGGAGAGTGGCAAATTCCATCTTGATTGACTATGTCTCACAGCATGTTTTCTGACAAACCCGAAAGTTACCTTTATAACTACCCAGTCACGGAGTAGCGTTTGGTAGTCCTACGGTAGGTCGTTTCACATTTTGAGTACATACGACAATCTCAGGTCTAAGGACATAACATACATGATGTGTATAGAGACAATCTCATGTCGGGTCTGTCCAGCATCATGTCCTACATGTACCCACATTATTAGTTTGACATCTCATGTCCATGACTTGTGAAACATAGTCATCAACTAATAATGTGTTGATCTAATATTCATGTGCATTCTTGCACGAACTCCGATCAGGGACAACTTTTATAATAACCATACAAGTAAAAGAGTTTCACAAGCAATTCACATAATTGCTAATCGATACAAGTTGTCTTTAATGGATATTCATAACATGTCATAGATACAAGGAATACATCATCTCTACGATTACCTCTAGGGCATATTCCCCAAAAGTCTCCCACTTCTTTAGCCATCGCCTTCTTCTTCCAAGCCATCTTCTTAAAGTTAGGCTTGTTTTGGACTGCCATCACATGGCTACTGCCAGCACCTTTCTTGATATCAGTTCCTACTGTTTTAAGCATGCCGCACAATTCATTCAAGCCCTTCTCCGCCTCATGCATATGGTAGTTTGAAATAAAGTTCCCATAGCTAGGCGGAAGAGACGCAAGTATGAAATCAGTGGCCAACTCTGAGCCCATTGGGAAGCCTAGCTTCTCCAATCTCTGAGTGTGACCAACCATCTTGATCACATGTGGGCCAACTGCCGCGCCTTCTACAAGCTTGGTTTCGACAAAAGCCTTGGAAACATTGAACCTTTCAGTCCTGGCTTGAGTCTGAAACATATCATTAAGCGCCACGATCATATCGTACGCTGCATGATTATTATTAAATTGCATCTGGAGATCTGGCTCCATGCAAACGAGCATAAGGCAACTATAATTCATCTGACGTAACTCTAAGGAGTGATGTCTGTACATCCATTTGACGTAACTCTAAGTCTTAGTGTGCTACTAGCGCCACTATAATTCTAAAAGAATCTTTACATGAGATTGGAGAAAAGGTTCTCATTGTAATCAATCCTTGAATTGTTCTTTTTGCTTAAAGCCTTTTAGCCATGAGTCGCACCTTATGATTCTTAATTTCCCTTAGGAGTCACTTGTTGTTTTATAGACCAATTACAGCCTACTATCTTGGCTCCCTTAGAAACATTCACTAAGTCCCAAACATTATTGGAATTCTTGGATTTTATCTTATCCTTCTCATGGCTTGGTCATATATGGTGGGATCAACCTCCATATGATGCTTTTTGATTTCATAAACCTCTTAATCATCTGATATAACTAATCTTCTAACTCTTTGTGATCTTCTAATATTTCTATTATTTTGACACCATATGGGGTTGTTGTTCTTCTCATGCTCGACTTGTGGTACTAATGGCTCCTGAAGGACAGGTTCCAAATTCTTATTTATTGTCGGCAAAAGAGGACTGACATGTGTTGGCACTACGGTGTCCGACACTGTTTGTGTAGCAACAACAGAGAACATAAAGTATGGTTCTTAAAATATTGGAGTAAGGGCTTGCAAACCCGTTTCTCCTCTAAACTGATCTTTTGTGCTATCTTGTTTCTACAAACTTTGTATGCCTAATCTTTCTGGGTAGCCATAAGATGGCAACTGACTGTCTTAGGTCCTAATTTTCCTGGGTAGCCATAAGATGGCAACTGACTGTCTTAGGTACTAATTTTCCTAAATTTGGGTTAAAGAACTTTAGCCCCAGCTGGACAACCCACACCCTTAAAAGCTTAAGTGAGGGTACTATGTCTGTCCACAACTCATACGGTGTTTCAGACACTGACTTACTGGTACTTGATTAAGAATACGAATAGCAGTTTTAACGCCTCCATCCATAAACTTATCGTTGAAGTAGAGTAGCTAATCATACTTCTTATCCACTAAGGTACGATTTCTTTTTTCAGCCACTCCATTTTGTTGAGGCTCACCTGGCATGGAATAGTGGGCAACTATGCCATTTTCCTAAAGGAACTTAGCAAAAAGCCCTAGAACTTGGCCATATGGGATATGTCGTCCATAATATTCCACACCACGGTCTGATCTTACTATCTTAAACTCTTCTAAAATTTCTGATTGTCTTAATGTCTTAATGTACTTTAATCAAACACATTGATCTAATTCTAAGAATTCTAATAGTAATGTCTTAATGTACTTCAATCAACACATTGATCTAATTCTGAAAATTCTAATGGTAATGTCTTAATGTACTTTAATCAACACATTGATCTAATTCTGAGAATTCTAATGGTAATGTCTTAATGTACTTTAATCAACACAGAATTCTAATGGTAATGTATTAATGTACTTTAATCAACACATTGATCTATATCTGAGAATTCTAATGGTAATGTCTTAATGTACTTTGACTAATCTATTCTCTCCCTCAAAATGTGGTCTAATCTGCAAAACCACAATTTCGAAGAGTCAAATTGAACATTCTTACGTTTGCATTTGTAGACAAGGAAACTTTCTCGAAACTTTCTCATTCTCATTGGATACAACATTCACATTCTCAAAACTGATAATAGATAAGAGGTTGTCTTGCTTGAATGCAAGACCAACACACTTATTATAAAATATTTTCTTACATTTGCTATCTCCAAAATATAGCAATTCCATTCATCATACTCTAATTGAGAAAAACTTACTAAACTAGTATATTTGTCCATGCTAACGCTACAGGTTGTATTAAATCCAAAGTTAATTCTATCAAATTTTAAGTACTCCATTAAGATTTAGTCAAAAGAGTAATTTTGTGGCTCCAATTTTTTTAAAAGCAATGCAAGTTTAAAAGGTACCGATGTATTTTTGTCAATTTTAGAATTCAATCTCATTTTATAAAAAAATCATATATAACAAAAATTGTTGAAATATATTATCCTCACTCCCAACACGATTTATAAAATTAAATGATTTATCATGCAAAACTAATATAAAATAGTATCACATCATAAGAAAAGCTATAAAATAAATAATTTAACATAAGAATAAAGTGTGTCCTAGTGACCATACCATTGATGTTTGGGACGGGTGGCCACAAGACCGCACGCTGTAACCACGGCTCTACCACTACTATGTGTTATTGTTGCCTTTTGTGCTATGTTAGTGGCCATACAATTATGGCTTGGTAGTTTTTCATTTCAAATCTAAGTTCTATTTTAGTGTTGAACACATCTCGGTCTAGCAGAAATTCCATGCGGCAAAAAGCCGCTAGGAGCCGTCGATGAAGTGATGGTGACCATAGAACAAAAACTCATGCGGCACAACAGCCACCGGCACATGAGGCCGCCCATCTATGCATTACAATCCTGCACATTCCCATAGTTCTCCTTGTTCTCCTTGTTAATATAAGCTTGCAACTAATACAGTTTTTTTAAAAAAAAATAGTAGCTAATCTGGATCTTTCAAAAAAATTGCAAACACATCCCCATCATCAGACCTGCTGCCCGTCCCCAAGCAGATATCCAAATGCCTGATAATGGCCTACAATTGCAGTACTTCCCTTAGCAAGAACTATGTTTTAACTCATTTTCTAAGATGGACAATCCAAAACTGTATCTATGCATGAACTAATTGCATCATAACTAAACTACATAAGATCAGTGATGGTTATTAGGGATATGTAAAAAATCGGTGCTATTCAGAGTCCTGCACACAAGCATGAATGTCTCCTACCGACTCCTGACAAGTAGAAAATCCGATATTTGGCTACTGACCTTCTGCATCACAAAAAAAATCTGTTATATTTGGTGATTATTTGGCATTGTTATTTTCATCGATGTCTGAAAGAAAAAAAAAATTCTTCTCTAATATATTATCTAGAGATCAACATCAACAACATCAACATCAACAAAGCCTGTAGTCCCAAGCAAGTTGGGGTAGGCTAGAGTTGAAACCCAACAAGATACCCAAGTTATGGTTCCGGCACTTCAATAGCTGCTTTCCAGGCAATCCTATCCAAACATAGATCTCTAGAGATGTCACTTAGATGTCACTTAATAATCTTCTGAGGAGTTCTTTAATTCTAAATCATAAAAGAGTGAATTAATCTATTGCATATTTGGATGGATCTTGTCAGAAAACAATATATTTTTCTAAGTGTCTAATAGGCAAGAGCGTCTAGCTCCTTGATAGATAACTATAGTTACACTGGCTTAACATGCTACTCATATTATCAAAGAATGATTACAATATCAGTTCCTTTTGAGAAAACACTGGAAATATAATAACTGCAGTGCATTTTTGTAAATGATTTTTGTTGCATTTAGGTGCACGCCTTAGACTACTACATTGAGAGGGAGGATGAAAGCTGACAATACCTTATGTTTACTAATTTTCTTACTCCTGGTTGTTCATTAAGCTCAAACAGTATTATGTGAGTAACTTGAATACCATTCCGACAATAGCTTGAGCATATTGGGAAAATATTCTTAATCACCATAAAAAACATAAAAAGTTGAACAAGCACTAAATTATGGATGGAAAGCATACAATTCTATGCAATTTTGATCATGATTAAAATTAACTACAAAGCTCACCATCTAAGCTGCAAGATCATTTTCATGAAAGAACTTGCCTTGGTTAGAATTAGAAGCCATAAAGTATTTCCCTTCTATTGATTCGTTACTTGCCTCAGTACCTTAAGAACTGGATATTAGTTTTAGTGGCATAAGATTGTATAAATGGTATTGAAAAATCTAAAAAGATGTTCAAGTACATTACTGAGCAGAGACGACATTGGCAGTGGCGTTCCTTAGAACTGAAAGCTCCTTCTTGGAGCCAGCATTGCCTTTGGCTCGTGCCATGTCGACCCTGCACATATGCACTGTCTACATGATCATGCAGATCAAGATACAGTCGTGCAAAAGGGGGCCAATATACTAATCGTAATAGAAAAGGTATCCCTCCTTCTAATCAATGGGTTATCATCATGTGGAGTTTCTGAATTTGACCACACACTGCATCGCTGCTGTCATTTCCCTCAATCACAAGAACCATTTTATTTTTTCAGTCATTCCTGCACCGTTGTGTTCAGTTTTTCAACACCTTGAGTTCAGTCAGTTTAGTCGTATCCGTTTGCAAAAACCCGTCCATGGAGGGCTCGCCCAAACTGAAGTGGTAGTGCAGAACTGCCGATGCAGGCATGAACAATAGTGATCCGCATCAAGCAAAACTAGTCTGTCCTATAAACACAGGGGTGGAAATGTGTGTGCGTACGAGCTATTGGGGACGTTCAGGAAACAGAGCAATGCACTGCAATTGAATGGAATCAACCCTAAATCAATGAGTGAGATCCACTTCTAGGGAAAATGAAGAGCCAAGAAAATGGGGACAGGGCTAGGATACTCACGTGGAGAAGGCGTCGACGGTGGGCCAGAATGTCCTCCTCATGGCGGCACAATAAAGATCTGGCAGAAGCGGGGCGGGGAGCTCGTTGGCGCCCTCGGTCCAGCCGGATGCGGGAGACGGTGTTGACGGTGCTCCGGATCTGGCGAGCGAAGAGGATGCTGCGGGAGATGCTAGCGGCGGGGGGCTCGGTCGCCTGGCACTTCAATCTCCTGGACGCGGAAGACGGTGGCTAGCTGCGGCGAGCGCAGGCACAGCCACGACCTAGGCGAAGGCGATGTAGGGCACTCCGGCTTGTGGACTCCTCCGCTTGCTGCAAAAATCTGGGGGAGGGATGCGGAGACACACGCGCATGGAGGCGCAGGCGGCGATGGCGGCACTGCCTGCGGGAGGAGTGGAAGGGAGACGGGAAGAGAGGGATTTTTCAGAATTTTTTTTTTGTAGATGTGGGAGATCGAACCGTGGGCGGCTGCACGGGTTGACAGCCGGAGCGTGGGGAGGTGCTCGGCGCTAGGTGAGGGGTGAGAATCCTGGACAAACATCCTCTGCCACACGTTAGATTCATCTCGATGTTTCGTGAGTCTTTGATTTTAATAGATGTAAATTCCTGTCAGTAATTTTTTTGATACACGAAGGTGAGATCTCTCAGTAGGGATGTTTATATGGTTGGACCTAGATTTATTTTGAAAATTCAATTATAGTAGAGAAGATATATATCCTAAGAGAATATGGAACACAGTAGATATTCTAAGTACAAAACCACTTAATAATGCTAATATAACTCTGCAACGGTTCCATTTTACTCGTATGGAATCCTATTCTTTATCAATTTCTTAGTGCCTCCCAGAGATTTGTGACAGTTATCAGTTTGAGCACTAGAAGAGGAGTTGTCATCCCACTTCGGTGGTTTGGCATTCTTATTATAGGAAGTATTTCTTATTATTCTTAAGTCTCTCCTCCTCATGCACACACATGGTAAAATGAGCTTTTCTTAGTCTTTTCACTGGTCATCGTGTTGAAGGTGATGACAAAAAAATCTTAAACTTCTTGGACAGAGAAGCTAAAATCACCTAAATGACAAATGGTCCTTGAAGGACCATATGCATGATGCAAGCTTAGCTGCCAAATTTGTCATGCTCAGTATGTGCTCTCTAACACCAGTATATTTCTTAGTGCATAACTCTTTAGTAAATGGTCTCTATTACATTATTTCTACATCACCGTTGGGTGGAAAATAGAAATAATGTATATAAACTTATAGGCTAAACATTTATAATATTTATATCATCAACGTTGGTCACGAAATACCAATATTATACAATTTTCTAACACTTAATAATTGCTCTTCCAACTAAATTCTCTCATTGGTTTGAATTTAATTAAAGAGACAACTAATATCTTAACAGCGGAAACATGATTAAATAGGCTCATGCTAATTCTCAAAGGCATTTCTAATTTCTGTCTGAAAAATTTATCCCGTTGCTTCAAAATTTAGCAGAGAACTAACTGTAAAACTGATTGCAGATTAACTTATGGACTAAAATAATTATAATATTGATATTGACGATGATGTTAAAAAAGACAACATTATAAAATTTCTAAACTTAGAATTGCTAAAAAAATCGTTAGTTGGTTTGAATTTAATTAGAGAACAAATATTCTTAGCAGCGGAAAAACTTGACTAAAATTATTCTAATAATATTTTCCAAAAAATAATGGCTAATTATACTCTGAAAAAATTTATCGCGTTGGCTCAAAAATTTACGGATCTTAAAACTAAACTAATCAAATTGCTTAAACTGTATTTTCTAGAAAATAGAAAAAGAAGAAACGACATTGTGCACTAAGCGGGCCAGCTGCTCACTTTGGGCCCAGCCGTGCATGCGGCCCGTGGTCGCAGCGCTCGGCGCCCTCCTGGGCCTTCCTAGCCCAGCTAAATGCGGCGGCCGCTGGCCGTCCGATCTAGGGCTTAGGCGGCCAATCAAAACCACGCGGCGCCGTCCCCCCAAAACCCTAGTTTCACTTCTGTCCCCCTCGCCTTTCTTTCTCTCACACGGCGGCTGCCTGGAAACGACTCGGCAGCGAGCGGCGAGGCGAAGCAGGCCGGCGCGGATGGAGGAAGGGAAGCTCCGCTGTGATTCCCCTCGCCGGCGTGCGTGCTCGCCATGGCTGAGCACGCCGTCGTCGAGCGGTGTCACGAGTGGTGCCAACATGTCCCTGTTCCCTCCCCCGCACTGAAAACTAAGGCCGTATCTGAAGCCTCGGCGGCGGATCTGAAGCCCCGACCGGTGAGCCCATGGCTCGCGCGGCGGAGGCGTGCCGCTCGGTGGCGGATCTGACGGCCCCGGCGGGTGAGCCTACGGCTCATGCTGCGGAGGGGCTCCACCCGACGGCTGATATGATGGCCGGTGGGTAAGTGAGTCTCCCACCCCCGGATCCGTTCTTGATCTGAGTGCTCTAATATGATGTGCGGGTCTAATCTGATTCTTGGATTGCAGGTAGGGTTAGGGTTAGGGTGTTCGGGTTCAAAATGGAGGGGTATAGCCCGGGACGATGCTCATGACATGTCTCTCGGCGGCTAGATCTTAGACTTAGGAACCCGAATCTAACCTCTGTTAGGTTTGGCTCAACTGATACCATTGATAGATCTTAGCGGATCTCTAACAGTAGATTAGTCGGGCAAAAGCTTAGTATAAAAGTTGTTCTTTAGATCTGAGAAGGATGAAGAGGAACAGAGGAGTTTAGGGTTATATTACAACCGTCAGTAACCTTGGTGTTTGCGGTCTGATCCACCAAGGCACCTCTGTGGTCGGCCTCCGGTGAACTGGTGAGGAAGTGAGGACGACGCCGGAGTTGGGGTAGATGGAGTCGATGCAGTGCTTGTAACAGAATCATCCGAATTATAAGAGATCAAGTACTAAAGTAGCCGAATTAACCGTCGCTTAATAGCACTTGAGCCCATATAGTCTCGGTAGTCCGTGAAATCTCAAAGGATTTCAAACATTTCCACAATACAGCCAAGATCGAGATAGTTCAGTAGCACCATTCACACGATATAAAGTTCAATATAACAAATTAGTATCGGAGTGCAAAGACTCAACAGTTATTACAAACCATTGTTCAAATTGAAAGAGAAGCAGAAGTCTTTTAACACGATAATCTCCAAAGTAATTCTTAATAAAGTGCCAGACTAGGTACATATCCCGCAACAGCAAAAGAAGAGTCTGGAAGTGACCAAGCCCATGGTCTAGAAGTCATCCCCAACGGGGTAGAGACAGTTCACACAATAACCATGTAGGAGCTGACCATCTGCAAAACAACATGGGATAAAACCCTGAGTACAAGAAGGTACTCAGCGAGACTTACCCGCCATAAACAAAAATAAAGACTCCAAGGAGGATGAAGGCTTATGGTGGTTTAGCTGACTCTTTTGCGGAAAAGCATGCAACTAACCTTTCAAGTTTTAGTAAGGATAAGTAACATCACTTTTAATAATATTACCTGTCATCTACATTAGCCACTAGTCTATGCCAGACATGTTGGAATTAAGCATACAAGAGATCCATCATCATTCCAGTCTTTCCATAAACCGGATCACTATCATTAGTTTCATAGTCATGTAACTGTTGTCATTGCCCTAGTCAAGCGCTCTATAACCAGGAGCGATGGCGATTCGAATCGAATTCCTACTCAGCTGAGGGGATATTCCCTACACAAACCACACTCACAAGACACGTGAGCTACAGGTCACCGAAGACACTATTCGGGTAAAGTCACGGGATGAACAGGGACCACGATACCCAGGGCCCACCCGAAAGCCAGCATGTGAGAAGGTCTTAAATCGTGCCCTGTGCCGAACCCCGCCTCGCACCAGTACGATGCGTCGCTGACCACACCCGGCCCGAATAGTGTTCCGGCTTCACGGTCGGAACGAGTTATCCTTCCAGTTAAGTGTAGGGCATGCGTTCAACATGACCAGAGGGACGACAACACGAACAATCCTTAGTTGACACAGTCGAGTCACCCCCTTCCAACGTATAGGGAGTTTCCCGCTGATCTTAGTTCCATTAACAATTCCGGCTATCATTCCAAGATAGACCATAACATGTGATGAGGATAGATCCTATATCTCGCAGGCAATGGAATCACCCGACTTCTACCGAACTAAGCCAACTAAGCATGACTGCCACGATCGAACTTTGGGTAACAAGGTAAAAGTATAGATAGGATAACAAGGTAATATGCATCAACGGTTGCACTCAACTCCTATACTTAATGCATCGATAAAGTGCGAATAATAAATGTTAGACTTTTGCAAACCGGGAGAATGCTCCGGGGCTTGCCTTGCTCAAAGATGCTGGTGACGTGATTCGGGCACTCCTGCAGCTGGTCCTCCTCACCGGGATCCTCGAGCTGCACTTCCTGAGTGGCTTGCTCCTGCTCCTGAGTCACGTTCTCCAGGTTCTCGTCCTGCGATCCTGTATGATGCGATGCGAGTATGTATAAGTGCATATGATGAAATGATATGTATGCGAGGTGTCATATATATATAACTCTTAATAAATTCTCATTCACTTAACAACTTAAACAAGCAAGGTTGCACTAATAGCCTTTCTTATCATGGTAAGATAACGCTTGAAATAAAGTTATACTTTGAAAAGCATCAAACAATTCAGGACACATTTTTATTTAATACTACTAAATGCCAGGATACCTCAGAAAAAGTATCAAATTTGGCTTACTTTTTAAACTAGAAGATCAAACCCAATTTAAGGCCTATGGAAACATTAATTTCAATATTGCTAAGTCATATTAAATTTCAGGAAATAAACTTAGTTTCATACCATGATTAAAGCACTAATCTTTAGGTTACATTTAGCGTGATGGTTCAAAGTTAAACATATTAAACAACCAAGATCAAAGCCAAGGATTAACACATGAAATGATGATGCTATGCATGCATGCTTTATGTGATGAATGCTTTAGTTTTAATTTAGAATAGTTTAATTATGCTTAACACTTGAGGTGTTACAGTGCTGGCGGCGGAGGAAGCTTCCCGTCACTTGCTGCGCGACCCTCTAGATCGGTCTAGGGATTGGATAGGTAAGGGGCGGCAGTTAGGACAGACGAACCTCGTAACCTGAGTTCGTAGCCCCCAACTTCCCTTATATAGGCACAGCGTGACAGGGGCCCTCCAACCCTTAGATGGGCTGGGCTCCCCCGATCAGGGAGCAGATCAAGTTTGGTGTGGGTCGTTGGGCCCACATCAGAGGAGATCAATTCTAACAATGAATTGCTATATACCATATGCCAATCCTAGCATAATAATAGCGTAGTACTCTATGATTCTTGATCCCATCAGAACTTATGGCGTGTTGACTGTTTATGCAATCCTAACACGTGAAGATAATGTGCAATAGAGGACAGCACAAAAGGAATATACATGAAACTTCTTTTCCAAGTCATCCCATTTGTGTACAAAATTGACAGGCAGTGGCGTATACCAAGTGAAGACTAGCCCTGACAATGACAAAGAAAAGAGTCTAACTCTGTGGGCTTCTTCAATAGATGTTGAGTCAGATATCGGCTAATATTCTCCACAGTGCCGATATCATCTTGCCTAGTAAATTTAGTAAAGTCCGGGACTCTCCAGCGAGCAGGAGGATCAACACAATTGAACTATTCTAGATAAGGATGTCTGTAAGAATAAGTAGTGTTTCTTTTTATGCCAAATTGATTTTTCCATCATATAAGTCATCTTGCGTAACAATTCATCATTGTCATTTGTAGAAGGTCTCTGTTACCTAGGGTGAGGAAACATATTCTAGTGTCCATGAATCAGCACCTGATGATAACCTATGTGATCACCTCCTAGCTATTGATTGTTGAATCCTGGTGGCACATCTCTTCCAGTATGGAAGTCAACATTGCTTGCAAGTCTAGTTACTAAACGAGCAATTTTATGAGCCAATCGTGATAAATAAGGATTAGAATTGAGTGTTGAATCGAACGATTGTTGTACTGGTTCTACAATACTCCCTCCATTGATAACATTACCACCATTACCATTGGATATGCCTCCACCTCCTTCATTAGAAGTTCTTGTTGTATCTGTCTTAGGAGGCATAGACCCACCAGTGCCTAGATTATGGAAATTGAAGTATGCAGACCCCATCCACTCAATAGGAGAACCAGGAAAGATATTTTTCATAATATTTCTGAAAGTTGTGAGGAATATATCATTGCATCATGGACTATTTTGTCGAAAGCGTTGATAAGGTCCTGTTTACCAGCTTGGTCTCAAACACCTAACTCCCCTAACATCAAAACTCTTCGCAATTCTAACTTCTGAAATATTATGTCTCGCGTCTTTCCAAATGACATCAGACATTTTGGTTTTAAGCTCTTCACATGCTTTCTTGATGATGACTCTATCTTTTTTTAGAGAGCTCTTCTAGGGTGACTGCGCGGATGGTATTGTTGGGCTGCATCTCTTTAGCCAGGGCCATGATGTTGACGACGATTGTGGTCCCACTGGGCGTGCCAAAAAAGTGTGTTGGCGCAAAAATATTGCGGCAAAACGCTCGCAAGACTGAGAGGATCAAAGTATGGACAACCGTTGACCTGTGAGGCTTCTTAGCTGGCTAGTCTGCTTGATTCGACCCGAATCAATTTGACCCTATATTGACAAGTGATAGATAGTCACTAACACAAGGCATAACATATCTATACAGACCTAGACAATTCCAAATGTATGGCTCGAGCAGCCGACTTATAAGGCTATCAACTAAATAGACAATATCTTGGATGTCGAGCTATGAAATCGGCTATATTTAACATGAATGAGAGTTTAACATGGTTAGCCGATCATGTAAAATAAAAATTACAACACATGAAGAAAATCATATATCCAATACATTTATGCATATTAGCAAGAAACCATCATATCCATAATAATAAACTCTATTAACCGACGCCATCTGAATCTAAAGAGACTCTAACAGTGGGGATTGATCTGGGTCGTTACAGCCATGATAAAGTCTTCAGAAGAGATTAACAGATCTATTTGTATTTTTATCCAAGTATTAAGATAACATACATAAACGAATCGTAAGACTCAGAAAGCATGTGTTGTATTTATTAGACCATGGACAATTGGCCAAAGATAGCCGATGTTGACATGACAAACAAACAAGGTGCATGTTTATCTCCTTGAATAAGATCTATTAACTAACATCATCTGATCTGGAGAGATCTGACATTGGGGATCATTAACGGATCTTAATCTTAATGTTAAACATACCCTTGAATGCATACAATGTGAGACAAAAGATTGGGGATAAAATCGTCGATCTAGCATGTTTAATCATTATATAAATAAATAAATGGACGTGTCAGGCACAACAAATGATTAAACAGTATAATTTAAGACTGTCTACCTCTCTTAGTTGAAATATTGTTATAATTAACAAAACTTAAAATCACAATATTTTGTTAACTAAATCGTTCTAAAGAAGAAACCAAGCAAGCTTGCCTCAACTTTAGACGATAACTATCAAGATCATGTCAAGCAACAAAGTTAATTAACACGAGATTGATGATAACTAACTTGTATCATGCATTGCAAGAGATTGGTCAAAGCCGTTACAGCCTTACAAAACGATAATACGAGTCATGACGGTACTTACAACAAGCTAGAGATCGATCGAAGTCGTTACAGCTTAACTTAGAGAAGAAACTCGTCGAGATCTACAGTCCTCCTACTCTTAGGGTTTTAGCGTAAAGTTGAGTTGTATTTGATTGAATACCCTCTTTTACAATTGTCGGGTTTCATATTTATACACAGGCTCAAACCAAGTCCTAGCCAAATACGAGAATCTATAAAAAAAATGGAAAAGTAACTAATTTTCCATAACCGTAGATAAATTGGACCCTACTCTTTCCCTTCTTGCAGAGCCCGACACATCATCTAGTTGCCTTCGGGTTCAAAGCCTTTAAACCACGAATCCCATCGAATCTTGAAAACACCCGATTTGCGGTAAACAGCCGATCCAAAAGAGAATAGCCGATCTTGAAGAGAATATCCAATTTCCCACAACCAACTGGCGCTAGCACTTTAGCTGATTCCAAATAATAACTCCTCTATGCTTCTTCTATCTCAATCCAAAATCTGGTGCAAACAACTGATGTTATGAATGATAAGAAAACATTGCAATGATTCTTAGGAATAGTAAATTATGCTAGAAGTTATATTGAAAATTTATCCAAATTAGCTGGTCCATTGAATGAAAGTTAAAAAAGAGAGGCAAAAACACTTTAACTCTGAAGATATAAAACTCGTAAGAATTATAAAAGAAAAGGTCAAAGAATTGAAACCCCTAGAATTACCTTAAATGATAATTATTTTATCATAGAGATAAATGCATTTGAGTTAGGATGGGGTGCTATATTAAAACAAAAGACACGCAAATACTTGCCAAAGTCAGAAGAAAGAATATGTAGATATGCTTCATGAAAATATAAGTTAAACACAATAAACAATACAGATAGAGAGATTTTAGCTGTTCAACTAGGAGATGAGTTTTATTTGAAGATATTATTATTGGAAATGGTTATAAATTAAACTAATATTTAATCATATAAAAGGTAAACATCATACCTTGCCTCATATACTTTCACGTCATCTACTTTGCAAGAATGAAGAAATGATCAAGCCCTAGTGGGGGTGAATATTTTAGTTTTGGAACTGAAAATAAACTAAGCATTTTCCCACCTAATGCATATATAAGTCAAGCCCTCAGACCATATTATTCTAGATGAAATACAAGAATGTATTCTAGACAATCTGTGATTTCAATACAACAATAAGAGAGAAGACAAAGCTTATATGATAGAAATTTTAGACATTCTGACTGAATATTTTTCATATGATCAATTGGAAAAATACAACCAAAAGAACCATCTAATAATATTAAGAAAAAACCTATATATGTTATAAGGAAAAACACTAGGAATTTATGTATCATTTGAAACAGTTATAGCTCAACAGATAGAAAAGGAAAAAAGATGGAGGAGTGTCATGGAAAAAATATTTAGATATTGATCAAGTTCTCTCATATGCAAGAAGTATTCTAGGAGTAAATTATTTCTTAGAACCTGCGGCCAAAGACTATATCCAAAAATATAGAAAGGCCAAAGAACCAATATGAGCAGGGTCAAATATAAGAGAAGATGGACCATCAAGATTGCCTACATATAAAGAAGTGGTAAAGAAAGAGATTGATCCATTGAATGAAGAATATATTAATATGAAGGTAAAAGAAAAAGCAGGGTCAAATATAAGAGAAGATGGACCATCAAGATTGCCTACATATAAAGAAGTGGTAAAGAAAGAGATTGATCCATTGAATGAAGAATATATTAATATGAAGGTAAAAGAAAAAATAGAGTCAATAACTCTTCGATGGAAGGAAGGCATAAAGGAAGAAATCTTACAAGAAATAAGAGGTGAAATAGATAAAAACTTTGAAAGGGATAACAAAAGATTATGAAAAAAATACTAATAAAGATTATAAGTCAAAAATGAATATATACACGGCGAGGCTAAAATGCAACAAGGTGTATTTGCTGCATAGACCCATTGGCGGACGTGCGTGCCACCCACGCGGGCTGAGATGTTTTTAACATGGACTCAGGCAGCCCCAGCCCAAGACAGCCCTCGCTGCCTCATAATATAATAACAAAAAAAAACGCATCGCAGTATCGCTCGCTCGCACATCTCCTCGCGAAGAGCCGCCGCCGCCTCTCCTGTCCGCGACGCGCATAGCGCCCAGCCGCCGCTAGCTGCGCTGCGAGCCTGCCTGCTCGCCATCCGACGGCGTCGCCCCACGCCCTCTCGCCCCCTCCTGCTCCAGCCCTTCGCCCCTCTGCTCCGGCCCTTGGCTTGGCGGCTTGGCCCTTCCGTGGCTCCGTGCATCGGGACAGTGCCGGAGGCCGGACCACTAGAGCCTGGAGGCCGAAGCCCGGAGCCACCGGCCAGCCCCCAAGACAAGGCGCACGACGCAGGGGCACAGCCGTCCAGCCGTCGTCCCAAACCACGCACTGCGTGCTCCCCATCGACAGCGTTGGCTGTGCATTGCATGGAGTCGGCGGCCATTCGGTGATTAGTAAACTCCAGTAATAACTCTCTGTTCATCTTGCAGCAGCAGCAGCCGTCATGGATGCATGAATTTTAGGACGTGGCCAAGGCTATTCCCTGAAGAATGATAAAAGATGATGGGAGGACAGGAGAGAGGGATCTTGGGACGGATGCTTACCGATGGTGAATGTCTGGCCTGCAACCATGAACCCTGGCTCGTAATCGTCTGTCACGGTCATGGGTGTGTCTTCAGGCCGTGCTTGACTGAATTAAATTTACCAGAGTGATCAGAAAACTGTGTGTGTTTAATGGAGAACAAAACGAGATCCGACAAAGACTATTTTGGATGAATTTTTTTAAAGTATGTAATTGCAGCTTTAATGTACTACGAGTTGCCATCATGGTTACAACACAATTGCAACTCGGTTGTAGTATAATTAGCACTTGTTGCAACCACTTAAAACGTATTTTTTACCCAATTTTCTACTACATGCAACTAGTTACAACCTATTTGTAAGCCTAGCTAGTGAATAACGTGCATTTTATATACCAAATGTGTGTATTCTCTGCATGTTGTTCACTAGCTAGCCGTCAGCAATGCGTGCGATCCAACATCATATGTGACACAATTGCAAACCTTGTTAAATACGAATTGCAACATGGTTAATTATCATAGTATGAAAACAACAAACCTTGTTGCAACATGGTCCAAATCGAGCGTCAATTGCAAAATGTTTTTGTGTCCAGTTGCAGCAAGGATGTGCATACATAGGGTGTCTTAAAACAGTAAAGTAAGAATACTACAAAAAGAGAAAATAAGAAGCCTCCAGACAAAAAAAAAGACAAACAACTTAGAAAAAATTCGCATCCCCCAACCCCCTTTTGCAATAACGATGGCGCCGCGGCCACCATCGGAGCCCCTCCACTGCCGGAGCATTCATTCGAGCTCATGGGAGAGATCATGCGCCATTGTCGACACCCAGACTTCCCCCGACGACAACGGCTACGAGTCCAGCTGTTATGCCGATTGGGATACACAGATTTGCTAATCACCCGCCATTTGCAACACAGTATGTGACACAACTGCAACCTGGTTAATGAAAAAATTGCAACATGGACAATTGCAAACCTGGTTAATTCTAGAAAAACATCAAATATAATGACAGCTGAAAGGATCAAGATGCCCAAAAGAGGGTGAATTGGGCTCTTTTAAATTTATAAGCAATATTAAAACCTAACAAGAGCTAATTAACCCCCTAGTGTTTTCCCAAGTGTGTCCTAGCTAAACAAGCAAGGCATGGCAATGAAAGCGGTAAAGCCCTATGCAATTCTAGTCAAGCAACAAGAATGTAATGCGGAAGGTAAAGCTTGAATGTAATTGCAATAAGTAAAGGGAGGAGGCAAAGGAAATAGACACGGCGACTTTTTGTCGAGGTATCGAGGAGTCGACACTCCCCCTAGTCCTCGTTGGAGCACCGCGCACGGTATCGCTCCCCCTTAGTCCGCGCAAGGACTAAGTGCTCACTACGAGCTGATTCTTTGCCACTCCGGCTCGGTGAATCGCCCACAACCGATCACAACGAACTTAGGTCATCCACAAGGAACACCACCGGATGATCACCAAGCAAACCTCCGCGAAGCCGTCTAGGTGATGTCGATCACCAAAAGTAACAAGCACTAACTCTCACTTGACCAAGGCTAGTCTAGTGAATGAATGGATGCACACTTGCTAACTCTAAGCAACTAGTGAGAATCAACACATGGAACTGCAATTCACACTCTCACTAGGGCTCTTGCACAACTTGCTCTCTCACAAGTGTTTCTCAGCAATTGAAATGGGCAAGAGAGCCTCCATGGCAAGCCCCTAGCCGTTAGAGGCAAAACAAACCTCTCTGCGTCACTCCGGACGCTAGCAATAGTGAGGGAACCGGACCATGTCACATGGGTCCGGACCCCCTCACTTCTCTCTTTTCAGCACTGAATGCTAGGTAGTCCGAACGCTAAACACAGTCCGAACGCAGGCAACCAGACAGCGTCCGGATGATTTTTCCCTCTCTGGAACTCTCTGTGTGGGGTCCAGACGCAGCCAATGGTCCAGACTCCCCACACCGGACCATGTTCGGATCAAACAGAGTTTACTTGACCTCTCTGTGTAGGGTCCGAACGCAACCAATGGTCCGGACCCTGCACTGTTCACCGTGTCCGGACGCTCTGGTAAAGCAGAGCCAACCCTAGGGATCCAAACCCATATTCAATGGTCTGGACCCTGGGTTCAACTAGCATCCCGAGCTCCTTTCTGAGCTGAAACAACACACTTCCAAAATGGAAGTTGCTCTACAAGCTCCAAGGACTATTTCTAAAGCTTCCTAGTGCTAGTATAACAAGTGTGCACCACACCTAAACACTAAGCCTCTCCTAGGTCAAGCTACTAGATAGAACCCCTCTTAATAGTACGACCAAAGGAAAAATAAAAGATGCTAAACTACTCTAAATGTCTCTCAACTCCTCATGACTCTTAGACCTAGTCTATGCTTCAACCTTGTCGCCAATCCTTTGAAAACCGAAACGATTCCAATAAGGGGCACACATACCATGATAGTCCAATCAACCATCCTTTACAATGACCTAACTTTCTTATTGCCTTTGCAAAACACACGTTAGTCATAGTAATCTTGCATTGTCGTTAATCACCGAAACTCTAGGGGCCTAGATGCTTTCAATCTCCCCCTTTTTGGTGATTGACGACAATACGCCATAGAGTATGAAAAGAGAGTTTTATTTTGAGTTTTTAAATGACTTAACTTATCTAAGCATGGGTTAGTGAATATGAATGAATAAGTCATGGTCAAATAAACCAAGCCACAACATGTACTGAGAGTAAGAATTAAGAGCAAGTACATGAGATATGTTTAACCACAGATATATATAAAAGTAAAGCACGGAAGCATATCAAGGGCCAAAAGCATGTGACATAATATATAAGAGTAAACCACAAATGTCACAAGCAAGTGTATCATCACACAAAAACAAAAGTATGCGATAGGGTAAACATGATGCATGAGTACGAGAGTAGTAAGCAATCAAAAGAACCAAGTCTCACTCTCAACTCCCCCTATCACTAGCATACTCTCAATATCTCCCCCTTTGGCGACAAAGCACCAAAAACTAAGCGTCAGGCGTAGGAGGAGTAGCTGGGTCACGAGCGCGGAGGTCGAACTGCTCGTAGTCGGGACTGGAGTCGCTGTCGTCAGTCTGACCCGCTGTAGCTGAAGCTGGCGGAGGAGAAGTAGTTGTCACAGGAGTAGTAGCCGCAAAAGGTGTAACTGAAGCCTCGGCCACTAACTCTGCTGGAACACTAGTCAGCTCTGTCTCCGGAACCACTGACTCTGTCTGTGCCTGTGCCTCTGAAGCAGGCAAGTCCGAAGCTGGAGCTGGCACTGAAGGAGCAACCTCTGACTCTGTAGCAGGAGCTATAACTGGTGCCTCGGACATTGAGGTCTGAACTGTCGGTCCCTGGGCTCATCAACCACTTGAGTCATGTAGGGCTGGACCTCTGGAGTAGTAGTAGCTGGAGCAGGTGGGTCTTGAGGAGCTAGCTCGGACGAAGCCACTGAGGAGGGAAAGGTACCTACAGTCTGTGGAACGGGCTCCGGCGGAGACGGCTGGTAGTCTGTAGGACTAGCAAGGCCGGTGAAGGCACTGTAGCTAGCATAGAATGCAGGAGCTGAACTATCCAAGCCGGCAGACGCTGAGTATGGGTTAAACCCCGTAGTGATCAGTGAAAACTGCGTCGTCTGCCCCACGGTGTCAAACCATTGACTGATCTACCTGATCGGAGACTGAAATTGGCCTAAAAGACTGACACTCTGAGGTCCAACAGAGGATTGTGTAGCTGGAGTGGGAGTCACTGGCCTAGTCGGCACTGGAGAAGCTAACCGGCACACGTATGGCGAAGTAGGAACTGCCGGTGCTGTGAAGTACGAGGACGACTGTGTCGGGTGCTGAACGTAGTAGGGCATTCCAGGCGGAGGTGGCTGCGGTGAAAAACCTGGGCGTGGTCCGAACTGTGTCTGAGCTAACGGACTCGCAAACTGGCCAGGTGACGCTCCAAGCTGAAACTGCGGCGGCCTCTGAAGGAACGAAGGAGGTGGAGCGCCAATGTGATGCAGGATGTAGCCCATGAACTGAAAAGTCTGCGCCCGACTAGCTAGTAGCTGCTCCTGTAACTGATCCTAGCGAGCCTGAACCTGACTCATCATGGCAACCATCTGGCTCTGGGACACATCGAGCCTGTCCAGAACACGAAGTAGAGAAGGTTTAGTCTGAGCTAGAGGAGGAGCTACACTGGAGGGGCCAGCCTCGGCGTCGTGACTGCAGCAGGTACACGAGGCCGTAGAGGATGGTAGTCGTCATCGTCGCTGTCAGAGGGGATCAGCTCAATGCCCTGGCCCAGTTCCTCCTGTCAGTGAAGTGCCGCAAGCTCTGCCTGTGCATCGGCGCGCATGTCCTCATCCTGAGTGTCAACCTCGGCCATCTCCTAGGCCGGTACTCCACAGGATCACCCTCAGAGCACGGTTGCCTCGGCTACCATCAACCACTGCACTCATCTTGTAGATCGGAAACTCTGAGGAAGAGTGCTCAAGCTCACTAGCAATCCCGGGCACACTGACACGAAGTGACATAACCAATAGAGAACAGATCCAGTGCCCGTAGGGTAGCTGCCTCCTAGAGACCATACCATCTGCAATGGTATCCTCCATCTCACACAGAATGAAGTCGGCCATATCAAATGGAGTCTGCGTAGCTATCGCTGCCAGGAGGTACTGCTGAAGGTTCGTGAACGCGTCACGGTACCCGGTGCAGGGAAGAAGAGTGCGCCTCATCACATCGTTGATGAGACGAACTTGAGAGTGCAACTCACTGGGATGTCGACTAACACCAGGGCCGAATGGAGGACGGAAGCAGGGAGCGACTATGTCAGAGTCTGGTGTAGTGCCTCCAACTACTCTATGGGGGGGGGGTCAACTGTCCCAAAGCACTGCTCGTGTAGCCTCAGTGGAGCCTCTGTCAGGTGAAAACGAGCCCTAAAGTCTGTCAAGTAGGTCCGGTGGCACTCGCCTCTGAACGTGTACTGGAAGTAGGCATGGTCCGGGTCTATCAAAAGGGACGCGTAGAAGTCCCGGACCCAATACTCCACGTAGGTCCCCGAGCGGCCTAAGAGGTCTGCCAGCCCGGGAAGATACGTGAATAGAGGTCGAATCGCCTCTCCACCGGTCTGCAAGATGTGCTCAAGGGGGCACACACGGTGGGGTCGCAGCCGAATCCTCATCGTGATGGCTGCGTCGTAGAAGTCCTTATGATGAGGGTGCCACCAACCTGGAGAAGCCTCTGGGTGACGCTGTACTGGACACCACTTGTCAATATCCACAAACCGTAGCTCAAACACCTGCTGTGTAGTAGCCAAACTGAGGTCAACGTGGGTGGGCATCACTGGGGGCCCAGCCATGGACGGTGGTGGAGCTGGAGCTAGAGCTGCTCTGGGGACTCTGGCACCCTGGCGAGGACCCTCAGGGCGAGGAGCTACCTCGACGCGGGTACGGGTGGAGTGTCTGAGCAGAAGAGTCTGCTGAGCTAGCTCTGCTGTCTCTGCTGCCTCTGGAGCTGTGTCTGGAGCCTGAGTGGCCTCAAATGCCTCTGTGGGAGCCTATGAGGATGGGGTCTGCTGAGCTGTGCCTGTAGAAGTACTAGTGCGAGGGAGGGTGCCAATGCGAATCCCAGCACCACGCTCTGCCCGGTTAGCTGCCTCTGCCACTGCGATCGCTGCCAGAGCGTCTCTGTCAACCCACTTCTGCTTCTTGCTAGGTATCTTCTCCTTGTCCTTCCCCTTCCGTTGAGTGGTGAGAGGGGGACGGCGAGGCAGCTCATCATCAGGACCACCACCAACATTCTTGCGTCGAGCCATAGCAATCAAACAAGGAGCAAAACAATAGAGGCCCGAGATGCCACTGCCACTGACAAGCACAAAGAAATCCACTGAAGCCCTGCCTCTGACAAGAAGAACACTGTCACTGCAAGAGGCCCATATGCTACTGTCAAGCTTTAGAGGCTTTGCCTCAATCCATACTCGTGGGCTTTGCCCGAGTTCTCTATCACAACCACTGACCCGACTGCCACAAGATAGAATATACAGGGTATATAAGCAATATAATCATCTAGAGGTGCGAAAAGCCTATCAGAAGCAAGCATATAGATAAGTAAAGAATGAAAACTGCCGGCTACCTGAGGTAAGAAGCGTCGATTCAATGCAAGTCGGCCACGGACAGAGGAACCATGAACACCGAACCGACGACGGCTGAAACGCGCGATCGATGATTCGAGATGGAAACCCTAGGGAGGGCCAGAACAAAGAAACCCTAGGGGGAAGAAGGTTTGCTGGGCAGGTGGAATGCAGGGGGTCCTAGGGTTCTTCCTTCGAGAAAGAGAGGCAGGGAGGTGGGGTTGAAAGGGGAACCCTATGTAGGGGGGGAGGGGGGGAGGGGGATTCCTTCTTGGCGGGAGCAGAGATGGTGGCGGCGTGCAGGGAGCACGGCGGCGAGCAGGGCGCAGAGGGGTGGCGCGCGGTTGGATGACGGCGGCGCACGGGAGCAGGAGCTCGCGGCATAGGGGGAATGCGCGCGGGCCTGCAGGGAGAGGCCGGCGGCAGGGCGCGTCGGTGGGGAGCAGGGTGGGCGGCGCGAATGGTGAACACAACGGCGGCGGATGCGGCGGTGTACCGGCAAGGGGGAAAAAGAAACGTCGAACAGGAGGGGACAAAACAGAGTAAGCACTCGGCGTGTAACTACGCAAAACTTCTAGACTCCGGACGCAAAACGGTGTCCGGACTCTGGACAACAGACGCAGGGGGGGTTCAAAAACGAGAGACAAGCTCTCTGCACTTTAATTATCCAGATGCAGATTCGGGTCCGGACGCACGCAACAGGAGCGACTGGAGTCACTGTGCGGGGAAGTTGCACAGAAGGGGGGGGGGGGGGGTGACCGGACGCAAAAGGGATGGTCCGGACGGCTGAAATTGCGCGTCGGGACTGCGTGACCGGAGAAAGACAGAGAACGTAGGGGGGGTCCGGACACAAACAATTGTCCGGATCAGAGGACGAAACAGCGTCCGGAGCTCCTGTACAAGCTGAAATGCACTGAAAAAAAATTCTATCTCTCCCTAGCTCTCTCCCAAACCATGTCCAACACTAAAGAGATCCGAAAGAACACATGTTGGTCATGGAATGAGAACCATCACTCAAACCCTCATGGGTTTCCAAATAGTTAGCCTTTGGCTTAGCTCATTTTAATGAAAATAGGCAATAAAACGAGGGCGAGGAACATCATAAGGAAACTAGTAGGGGTAGAAACAAATTGAGCGTGGAATGCTCCCCCTAAAGTGGACGAACTTAGCGGATGCTCAAAACTTAACCGAAAAGAAACGATCAAGCAACAAACATGCATATGCAATGCAATACTTGAATTTGAATCTAGTTGCTTGTCAAGTTTTAAACCTCAATTAAGCTTCTTCACACGCTTGAGGGCGGTTATCTTAACCGAGTTAGAAAAGCCTATGTGCACATACATAAATTAAACATGAATGCAAGGTACCAACACAAGATCATCTTTTAGTGAAGTTACTTAGATCAAGCACATTTAGTTCACTTATCAACCTAGAAAAGGTCACTTCATCAAGAGGTTTTGTGAAGATATCCACCAATTGATCTTCACTTCTTACACCAACTAGGGAGATATCTTTCTTTGAAACATGATCCCTTAGAAAGTGATGACGGATATCTATGTGCTTAGTGCGGGAGTGTTCAACCGGATTATTTGCAAGTTTTACCACGCTTTCATTATCACAAAGAAGTGGTACACTTTTAAGCTCAACACCATAGTCTAGAAGAGTTTGTGACATGTACAGGATTTGTGCACAACAAGCTTCGGTGGCTATGTATTCCGCTTCCGCGGTAGACAAAGCCACACTATTTTGTTTCTTAGATGACCATGACACAAGAGATCTTCCAAGCAAATGGCAACCTCGGAGGTACTCTTCCTATCAACTTTGCAACCGGCACAATCCGAATCGGAATAGCCTATTAGTTGAAAAGTAGCTCCTTTGGGATACCAAAGGCCATTGCTTGGAGTGTGCTTTACATATCTAAGGATTCTTTTTACGGCACTTAGGTGGGATTCCTTAGGTTTTTCTTGAAATCGAGCACACATGCACACACTAAACATGATGTCGGGCCTAGATGCGGTAAGATATAACAAACTACCAATCATAGAACGGTAGAGAGTTTGATCAATAGGTTTACCGTCCTCATCAAGGTTGAGGTGTCCTTTTGTAGGCATTAGGGTCTTGATTGGCTTACAATCTTCCATCTTGAACTTCTTTAGCACATCATTGGTATACTTCTCTTGAGATACAAATGTGCCTTCTCTCAATTGCTTCACTTGAAACCCAAGGAAGAAAGTAAGCTCTCCAATCATGGACATCTCAAACTCCTTTGACATCAATGTACCAAACTCCTTGCAGTGATCTTCATTCGTCGAGCCAAAGATAATATCATCAACATACACTTGTCAAATGAAGATATCTCCATCTTGCTTCTTGGTGAATAGTGTTGTGTCAACCTTCCCAATAGTGAATCCCTTCTTGAAGAGGAAGTCCCGAAGACGCTCATACCAAGCTCTAGGGGCTTGCTTTAGCCCATATAGCGCCTTGGACAACCTATAAACATGGTTAGGATATCTAGGGTCTTCAAAACCGGGAGGTTAATTGACATAGACTAGTTCATTTATGAAGCCATTTAAGAATGCACTTTTCACATCCATTTGATATAGTTTCATGTCATGATGCGATGCATAAGAAAGGAGGATACGAATGGCTTCAAGTCTAGCAACCGGTGCAAAGGTCTCCCCAAAATCCAAGCCTTCAACTTGGGAGAACCCCTTTGCTACTAGCCTTGCCTTATTTCTAACCACTTGACCTTGATCATCTTGCTTGTTGCAGAACACCCACTTGGTTCCTATCACTCTTGCATCTTGTGGCTGCTCTTCTAGAGTCCACACTTGATTCCGGGTGAAGTTGTTCAATTCTTCATGCATAGCATTCACCCAATCCGAATTCTCAAGCCCTTCCTCCACACTAGTAGGCTAAACACAAGAGACAAAAGAGTGATGTTCAATAAATGAAGCAATCTTTTGGGACCAAGTCATTACTCCCCTTGAAGGACTCCCAATGATGAGTTCTTGTGGATAGGATTGGAGTATGGGTGCGGATCTTTTATAAACCACTTGAGGAGGAGGTGTAGGTGCATCAACATCTTGAGCTTGGGCCTCTAATTGAGCTTGAGGGATGAATGTATCTTCATTTGTTTCCCTCACTTTATCATCATCATCTTGAGGCCCTTGTGATGTAGAAGTTTGAGCACTTGCATCAACTTCAACCACCACTTGATCTTCTTCTTTGGGGTTGATTGCACTGGTAGGCATGTTCTTCATAGCCTTCCTCAATGGTTCATCACCTACATCATCAAGATTTTCATTTGCTCCTTGGGAGCCATTAGTCTCATCAAATTCCAAGTCATACATTTCTTCAACTAAGCCGGTGGCTTGGTTAAATACACGGTATGCTTTGGATTTCAAAGAATAACCAACTAGGAAACCAATATCACATCTTCTTTGAAACTTCCCTAGATGTTGACGCTTCTTGTAGATGTAGACCTTGCACCCAAACACCCTAAAGAATGATACATCCGATTTCTTCCCATTGAGTAACTCATATGGTGTCTTCTTCAAGAATCTTTGGATGAACAATCTAAAGCATAGCATGCGGTGTTGATAGCTTCGGCCCAAAACTTCTCCGGGGTGTCATACTCATCTAGCATGGTTCTTGCAAGTGTAATTAGTGTCCGGTTCTTCCTCTCAACCACTCCATTTTGTTGAGGTGTATATGTTGCGGACACTTCATGCTTGATCCCAACTTCATCACAATAATCTTCAATCTTTGTGTTGATGAACTCAGTGCCATTGTCACTTCTTATTTTCTTGATCTCTACATCAAATTCATTTTGGGCTCTCTTGGCAAACTTCTTGAATGAGCTTGTGGCTTCCCCTTTGTCATGAAGAAAGAACACCCATGTGTATCTTGAATAGTCATCCACAATCATAAGACAAAAGAGGTTGCCTCCCAAACTAGCATATGTTGTAGGTCCAAATAAATCCATGTGTAGAAGCTCAAGAACTCTTGATGTTGACATGAATGATTTTTGGGGGTGAGTGTTGGGAACTTGCCTGCCGGCTTGACATGCACTACAAAGCTTATCCTTTTCAAACACAACATCCTTGATGCCTCTAACCATTTCCTTCTTCAATAGCTTCTCGAGAGTAGACATTCCAACATGAGCTAGCCTTCTATGCCACAACCAACCAAGAGATGACTTAGAGAATAAGCATGTTTGGAGGTTGGCATCATTTGATGAGAAATCCACAAGGTAGAGGTTATTGTGCCGAAAGCCTTTGAATATGACTTGACTATCATCAATCTTTGACACAATGACTTCATTAGGAGTGAACAAGCATTGGAAACCAAGATCACACAATTGGCCAACCGAGAGTAAATTGAAGCTTAGTGATGCAACTAGGAAGACATTTGATATTGAGTTGTCATTTGAGATTGCCACTTTTCCATGTCCTTTGACCTTTCCCTTTGAGTTGTCCCCAAATGTAATCTTGTCTTGGTTGTTGACATCTTCTTCCAATGAGGTGAACATCCGGGGGTCACCGGTCATATGTTGAGTGCATCCACTATCTATCACCCAATGACTTCCACCGGTCTTGTAGTTCACCTACACACACAAGAGATAAAGCTTATTGTTTAGGCACCCATTGAGTACGGGGGCCCATTGCTTTCTCTACTAGTGACTTAGCCACCCAAAGTGTCTTTGGTCTATTCTTGTTGGGTGGTCCTAAGAAGACAACAAGTGGCTTGCCCTTGACATCCTTGTTGATGATATAGTGAGCATTGTATGCAAAAGGCCTAATGTGCTTGGGCAAGGGTTGTGGAGGTGGAGTCACACAATTGTGAGAAAAGTGTCCTTGATTCCCACACTCAAAGCATGTCTTCATCTTTGGCTTTGGCTTTGCTTGATAGAAGTACTTGGCTTGTTGTTGATATTGAGCTTTGGCTTTAGCTTTCGCCTTCTTCACTTGAGCGGACTTGTAGCCAAGACCGACTTTGTCATTCTTCATGATGGTGTTCATAAGAATCTCACTTTGAAGATTGTGGCCCTTAGTGAACCTCTCCATTCCAATGGCTAAGTGGTTCTTCTCATTCTTTAGCCTCTTGTTCTCTTCTCTAAGCATATCAACTTCAAGTGCCACATCATAGTCTTCATCTTGTGACTCAATCACAATTGACTTGGTTGACTTGAGCTTGATAAGATCTTGCTTGAGCTTTTCATTCTCATTCTTGATCTTCAATAGTCATTGTAGGTATCCGCCACAACCACTTGCTTGCCTTTGCACTTAGGCTCTTGCTCAATGGGCTCAACAATTAAATCATCACAAGAAGTGCCAGTGTCAATCTTGACAATGGGGTTAGCAATAATAGGCAAAGCATCCTCAAGACATTCATTAGCTATAAGAAGAGTATCATAGTTCATCTTTACTTCGGTGTACTCATCCTTAAGCTTGTTGTATCTTTCTCTAAGCTCTTGTGATGTCCTCTCTAGCTTATCATGTTTCTCTTTTAGCTCTTTGAGAGAGGATTTGAGCTCCTTAACATGTGAGGATAAGGATTTGTTTTCACCTATTAGCTCATCACTAGCATTTGATGTTATTTCAAGTTTTTCAAGCAAATCATCATTATCTTTTTCAAGCTTCTCATTTTTATCTTGCTCCTTCTTCACAATTTTAGTATACTTAGTGAGCAATTTTATGAGTTCATCATAAGAAGGAGCTTGGTATTCTTTTTCACTTTCACTACCACTATCATCACTATCCTCTACTTTGGATTGTACCTTCCGGTCACCGTTGTCCATAAGGCATAGGTGTGTACAGGTTGTAGTGGAGGAAGACGATGGTGGTGGAGGAGGCAATGAAGTCCCAATGACTAGGGTGGAAACCCTCTCATCATCACTTTCATCACCGGATGACTTGCTTGATTCTTCGATATCGGTTAACCAATCACCAACTATGTATGCCTTGCCATCGTTCTTCTTTTGGTGTTGGAACCTCTTCTTCTTGAAGCCATATTTCTTCTTGTGTGGCTTCTCATATTTCTTCTCATCATCGCTTGAATCATCGTTTTGCTCTTTACCTTTCTTGTACTTGTCCTTCTTGGGCTTGGTACAATGATGAGCTAGATGACCAAGATCACCACAATTGAAGCAATCCATCTCCAACAATGGCTTCCTCTTGTTGCTAGTGAAGAACTTTTTCTTTCTTGAATCAAACTTGACACCGCTCTTGTTTAGCTTCTTTAGCATCTTGATGGTCTTCTGCACCATTAGAGCAATGCTGGAGTCATCATCTTCACTTGAGCTATAATACTCCATCTTTGACTTGCCCGTGTCATGGCTAGCTTTGAAGGCCAAGTCTTTCTTATTGGTGGATGATGAAGCTTCTTCTTCTTTGTTGATGTGCATGTACATCTCATGTGCATTGATCTTTCCCAAGACTTGTGTTGGTGTATAGTTGGAAAGATCACCTTGATGCAACACGATCACAATGTTTGCATACTTGCCAATTGGAAGCACACAAAGAATCTTCCTCACAACATCGGATTCATCCATTTGCTTTAGCCCAAGTGCATTCAATTCTTCTACAAGAACATTTAAGCGTGAGTACATTTCATTTGCATTCTCATGAGCAAGCATGGTAAAAGAATTCATCTTATTCATGACTAAGTGATATCGCTCTTCTCGCTCGCTCTTTGTGCCCTCATGAAGAGCACAAATGTTCTTCCACAACTCATGTGCGTTCTTTGAGGTTTGCACATGGTTGAACACATATTTGCCAATGCCCCTAAAGAGGGTGTTCCGGGCTTTGGCATTCCACTTCTCATGGTGGACCTCGTCACCGAATGGTTCTCCATCATAGGCCGGAAAACCATCGGTGGCGGCTTTGAGCACACCAACATCTAAGGCTTCGAGGTAAGCCTCCATACACACTTTCCAATATGGAAAGTCGTCTCCATCAAACATGGGCAGCGGTCCATCCCCATGGGACATCTTGCTCTAGGCGGTTAAGCCTAAATTAGAGCAACACGGCTCTGATACCAAATGAAAGGATCAAGATGCCCAAGAGGGGGGGGGGTGAATTGGGCTCTTTTAAATTTCTAAGCAATATTAAAACCTAACAAGAGCCAATTAACCCCCTAGTGCTTTCCCAAGTGTGTCCTAGCTAAACAAGCAAGGCATGGCAATGAAAGCGGTAAAGCCCTATGCAATTCTAGTCAAGCAACAAGAATGTAATGCGGAAGGTAAAGCTTGAATGTAATTGCAATAAGTAAAGGGAGGAGGCAAAGGAAATAGACACGACGACTTTTTGCCGAGGTATCGAGGAGTCGACACTCCCCCTAGTCCTCGTTGGAGCACCGCGCACGGTATCGCCCCCCCTTAGTCCGCGCAAGGACTAAGTGCTCACTACGAGCTGATATCGATCACCAAGAGTAACAAGCACTAACTCTCACTTGACCAAGGCTAGTCTAGTGAATGAATGGATTCACACTTGCTAACTCTAAGCAACTAGTGAGAATCAACACATGGAATTGCAATTCACACTCTCACTAGGGCTCTTGCACAACTTGCTCTCTCACAAGTGTTTCTTAGCAATTGGAATGGGCAAGAGAGCCTCCATGGGGCTGATGGGGAAGTATAAATACTCGCCAAGCAAGCCCCTAGCCGTTAGAGGCAAAACAGACCTCTCTGCGTCACTCCGGATGCTAGCAATAGTGAGGGAACCAGACCATGTCACATGCGTCTGGACCCCCTCACTTCTCTCTTTTCAACACTGAATGCCAGACAGTCCGGACGCTAAACACAGTCCGAACGCAGGCAACCGGACAACGTCCAGATGATTTTTCCCTCTCTGGAACTCTTTGTGTGGGGTCCGGACGCAGCCAATGGTCCGGACTCCCCACACCGGACCGCGTCCGGATCAAACAGAGCTTACTGGACCTCTCTGTGTAGGGTCCGGACCCTACACTGTTCACCGCGTCCGGACGCTCTGGTAAAGCAGAGCCAACCCTAGGGATCCGAACACATATTCAATGGTCCGGACCCTGGTTCAACTAGCGTCTGGAGCTCCTTTCTGAGCTGAAACAACACACTTCCAAAATGGAAGTTACTCTACAAGGTCCAAGGACTATTTCTAAAGCTTCCTAGTGCTAGTATAACAAGTGTGCACCACACCTAAACACTAAGCCTCTCCTAGGTCAAGCTACTAGATAGAACCCCTCTTAATAGTATGACCAAAGGAAAAATAAAGGTGCTAAACTACTCTAAATGTCTCTCAACTCCTCATGACACTTAGACTTAGTCTATGCTTCAACCTTGTCGCCAATCCTTTGAAAACCGAAACGATTCCAATAAGGGGCACGCATACCATGATAGTCCAATCAACCATCCATTACAATGACCTAACTTTCTTATTGCCTCTGCAAAACACACGTTAGTCATAGTAATCTTGCATTGTCGTTAATCACCGAAACTCTAGGGGCCTTGATGCTTTCAACAGTGATGGTTGAGAAACATCCCAGGTTACTACATAATTGTAGAACTATTGTACAACATTTACAACACCAAAGGTAAGCAAATTGCCGCCTGCTAAAGGAGTAATTGCAACATATGAACCCTAATCTCCGTCGACGCTTTTAACCCTAATATTTGTCGACGCTACTAACCCTAATCTCTGTCAAAGCCCTTAATCTCAATAGACGTAATAAACCCTAATCTCAGTTAATGCTAAGACTAAACAAAAGTGAACTATGCTACACTACTAAACAAAATGAAGTCAGCTTATTACAAAACTGCACCGTAATTGTACACAATTTGCAACATTATATGTGCCATAATTGCAAACATGGTAAAATATGAATTGCAACATGGTTAATTATCATTAGCATGAAGACCAATTCAAACTCCACTAAGATTTCTAGTTAATTGATGGAGTATGAATTAAAAAAAAGAAGAACCATAACGAATACGTACAACATATAGGGTTTTAGCGGAGTCTTTGTTTAGAAGCTTTAAAATTTTATTAAAATAACTTAAAAGTAATCGTAGAAGAATTAACTATGATTGTTGCATTCATGGCTCTGCATAAGTTTTATTGTTTGAGTGTTGTTTTCCAAAACTCAAAACTGTTTCCAAAAAGGTTTTTGAAATGCTTAGAAAAGGAGCTTTCAATGTTTAGCAAAATAAAAGGAAAACCCTCCCAACTCTCCCTCCTGTTTTGGCCCAGCTCTTCCTTTGCTCCCTTCCGTGCAGCCCACCTAAAGGCCTGAGGTCCCCCCTTTCTCTTTTTCTTGGGCTAAGCCCAGCCGGCGTCTAGCCCAGCTCGCGGCCCAGCAGGGCGTGCGCAAGCGCAGCCAAGCCCAGCACCCTCCCTCCCGCTCCGTGCCGCACCCACCCTCCCTCCCACCTGTGGGCGCTTTCCCCTTCCTCCAACCGAGCTCCAGTTGAACTCTGTTCCACGAACAGAGGTGCCAACGCCTTCCCGAACCCTCCAGGATTCGGCGTCATCCGCACGCCGCGTTGCTTTAAAGGGCCAAGGACCCCCCCTCTGCACCCAATTTCCATCTCTACGCCGCCTTTCCGCCCTAGCCGCGCCGCACAAAAGCTCCGTAGAACAGAGCGCCGCCGCCTTGCAGTCGCGTCCGCCACCGCCTTTGGAGCCCTCTCGAGCCCTACCATCACCCGGAAGTCGTCTGATCGCAGTCAAGGGAAGGTACCGGCCCCGTGGTTTGGTTGCCCCGCTTGGTTTCATGTTTGTCTGACCCTACCGCCCGTCTCCGTTTGCAGGAAGCCGTCGGCCACCTCGTCTCGCCACCGGCCGTCTCTAAGCCCTTCTGCTCGCCACCAATAGCCGAGGTGAGATCGCCTCGACCTCCTCTCTCTCCCGGTGCCTTCAGTGCGCCAATCAGTGCCCGGGAGCGCCAGTTCGGCTCTCTCCGGCGAGCCCCGCCCGCCGGCATGGACACCGCCGCGTCGGCCCTCCCCTCCGGCAGGCCAATCGCCTCCCTCCCTCTCTATTTCGACCGCGGCCGTCCGATCCGAGCCCAGCGGCTCAGATTAGAACCGCCGAAGCGGTATCCTTGCCGGTCCACCGTGGACCAGTAGACGCGGTCCACCGACCGGTCCACGACACCACCCAGTCCCGCGCCGCCACGTGGCTCGCCGACGTCATGCCGACGTCATGCTAACGTTAGCCTGCATCCCGCCGCACCCTTTTGCTACAGAGACCCCGACTTTTTGCTAATCAACCCGCAGTCCAGATCCAATCTGTTAAATTTGGTTTTCCTGATTTATTTTAATTCAAAAATTTGATCTGCTATTTACAGTTATGCCACTGACCTTCTATAGCTCATAACTTGCCCATTTTAACTCCATTTTCAGTGGTTGAAGTTCCTATAGATTCGTATCGTCGTGTAGATTAATTCTATGTTGTTGTTTACCCCTGTTTCCTACTGTGGTGTACTGTTTCTTATTAAAATTTGTTTGCTTGCATGTTATGCTCCTATGTGTGATGTTTGTTGCAGTTAGAGCGCGATCCTTCGGTGAAGGAAGAGGAGTAGGACCTTGAGCAGTTCGAGCAGCCCGAGCTTGACCAAGGTAAGTGCAGACACCATTTGACCATCTTGAGCCTACTTACATTAATTCACTTTACCTTCATGCATGTGTCTCAACTTGTGAAACCCTAGACATGAATAGGCTTGTTGTACCTTCCTTGTTCACCTGGGGGTTTACGTTTTATCCACATAAAGTAGATATGCTTAGTCGCTTTACCTACTTTAGCATTTTATGGCAAATCTAAACATGTTAACTACTACTAAAAGTGATGAGAACACATGGTGGATAAGTACCCATGTGGTTCAGTTTTGTGATGAGTGATTGCCCAACACTGAGCGGTTCAGTTTGAGTGGCTTGATTCTAACCCTTTGCGAAAGCAAATGTGTGCCTGTCTATTGGCTTGTTGTGTGCAGATGCTATGCCTAGTGATAGTAGTCAATGGCGTGGAGAAGGTCGAGTACAGGCTTGCCATGCCGATGGATGAGAGCGGTGAAGGGAGCAAGCGGGGCTCGGACTGAGGGACCATGGGCGCCGACGGACTAGCTGTGGTGGCTAGTACTTGGCACCGGTGAGTGCGAGAAGACATGGAGGTAGACCGAGTTGACCGAGTCAAGACGGTGGATGCGCAAGTCGAGCGGAAGGCTTAGGGGACTCGGAGTCCGACTGGTGAAGACAAGGTGGCTCGCGTCGAGTGGTTTGGTGGTTTGGGCCTCAAAACCATCCCGTCGTTTTCCCCCGAGTTTGGGCCACAAAACTCGGGGTTCGGTAGTTGAGCCGAGAGCTACCGGTGTCGGGTTTCCTGGGTTTGGGCCTCAAAACCTAGGCGGAGCTTCTGAGGAAGCGGAGGATGGACGTGGCGAAATCCTGGAGGTTGCGTTGAGGAGACGGTAACTCCCGACAGGAAGCGGGTCCGTCCATTCAAATGAGTGGCTGGGAGTTACCGACTTGGATTACAATGTCTACCGGCTCTTGATCCGCGAAGGCGACATGGAGCGAGGGTTTGCTGGCAAACCTCCGTCTTCGATGGAACAAACTTCCCCTTTTTGGGAAAGGGTGCGCATGTCTGCTTACCTCCAAGGGCTTGATACGAAGTATTGAGAGATTTGTGAGAGTGCTGACTACGTGGTTCTTGGCGCTCCGATTAATGAGCTGCGAATCACGCAACATGCGTCAAACGCAAGAGCCCGTAGCATCCTCTTCTCGAGTTTGTCTCTTCCTGAGTTTGAGAGAGTTTTGAGTCTCACTACGACGGGAGATCTGGCAAACACTTGTGCGATATCATGAGGGTAACACTCAGATCAAGTCCAGACTCTTCGATACATACCGTAGAGAGTACAAGAAACTTTTTTTTAGTTGGCCGGGCGAATCTATTGACGGGATGTTCACTCGCTTCCAATCTATCGTCAACAAGATGCGTGCTGATCGAGCCAACTTGCCTTATGATGATCATGAGATGGCTATCAAGTTTTTGCATGCTCTTGATCGGAAGGTGTGGGAGATGAAGGTTGCTCCATTCAGGAGTCACCGGGCTATGATGCCCTGACCGGGATGAGCTGTTCAGCAAGCTCAAGTCCTCGGAGATTGACTACCAGACCCGGGCCAAGCTTGAAAACCCATCGAAAACCATCTATGGCGTTGGTTTCTGGCCCTGGCGGTATGTCTTCTTCCTCCTCTGACCCTTCACACTCTTTGTTCGCTTTGTATTTGATTTCTATGACAGAGGATCAAGTGGAGGCTCTTGGAGATGATGAGCTGGCTTTGGTCATCACCAAGTTCTCACGGTTTCACAACAATCGTTTGAACCGTCGGCGTGGTGGCTCAGCCGAGGGGTGCTATTGTTGCGGTGATGAGGATCACTTCATCGCAAACTGCCCCAATAAAGCTGCGAGCGACTTCACCAAGCGCAAGGACAAGCGCGGAGCACCACTTCGAGGACAAGACCAAGCCCAAGGGTGGCTACCACCGAGGTCCTCCAAGAAGGTGATCGACAAGGTGAAGGCCAAGCACCGATCCTTCCTCGCCTCCCTCAGCGAAATTGATGCCTCCTCCGATGGAGGTGCTTCTTCGAGCGATGATGAGTCCAAGGGAAAGGTTGAGGACAAGCTCAACGGCCTATGCTTCTACACCGATGCCAAGCACGGTGGCTTTTGAACCATGGAGATTGAAGAAGGCAAGGTCGGGAAGCGCAAGGATGGCCCCGACTACGACTACGACTCCGACACACCCGAGGTACCACCCACCATCGCATCCCTCTGTTTCGAGATTGAGTCTTTGAATGACACCTTGATGAGTCAGGATGCTTTGCTCAAGCATGCCGCGTGCGAGAGGAACGATTTCAAGGTAAGAAGCTTAGCACGCTGCATGACCCAGAGCTTGCTAAGGCGTCAGTGGTGGTTACCGAGGAGGTAGAGTGTGAGCTTGTGCCATCCACATGTCTAGCCTTGTCACTCTCCAGGACAAGTATGGCCACTCTACTTGAGGAGGTCAGTGAGCTGAAGGCTAGGGCCTAGCTTACTTGGTGCATGCAAGTCTTGCTTTGGCTTGCGTTCTGAGCTGCCACAAAGAGATGCTAGGATTGTTGTGCTAGAGAAGGTCAGCTCAGATAGCACTAGAGAGTCGGAAGCTTTGAGGCTTTGGAGCTTGAGATCGCGTCGTGCAGACACACAAGAGATACCGAGGAAGAAAACACATACCTTCGGTCCATATTGAGTTGGTTTCTTGCTGAGAGCCGCAGTTGGGGATGATGCTTAGCCAATGCAAAAGGGCTGGCAGCACGGGAGTAGGCTTTGCTATAGGTGGGAAGGACGATAGCATCTTCGGTAAGATCGGTGAGTGCAGTGGTTTGAGCGAGAATGAGAAACCCACCACAAAATCCCAAGCTTACCAAGATCACTCCACCTAAGCTACCGACCCCCTGAGTTTCCTATGAGAGATGGTGTGTTTGAAGAGCCACCCTAAACCACTCCACAGAAGCAAGTGTGGATTGCAAAACCGAACCATCTTCGCAACCCCACTTGACACACTGCCAGACATCTCTAGTGATCCCCTTCCTAAGAAAGCTAGAGCCACCCAACCAACAAAAGACGCCTACCAAGAGTGTGGTGAGGTACCATTGTGAGTATTGTGAGCGGGGTGGGCCACTTGGCTGAGTTTTGCTTTAGGAGGAAGAGAGATGATCGGAGGCAGGTTGAGTTGAACAACCGGGACATGTAACCGGAAGATCGGAGGCGCACTACTAGGCCTAAAGGTACAAAGCCTCAAGGTGCTAGGCCTCAGGAGGCGAGACCATGTGGTGGTCATGCCCAGTAGGGTACCGGTCGTGACCCATACGACTACGGGCCTCGTGGCGGTGGCTTTACTCCACCCTTCTTTAGCGGACCACGTTTTCCCCATCGGGTGATCGCTTATCCTCCCATAGGACATGAGATGTTTGGTTTTTCTCCTAACCCATTCTTTGGGCAAGTGGGACAACACTGGTATCCTTCACAGTTTACTAACCCTAGGTTTGGTCCATTTTCTCACCCTATATCTTTTTATTGATGTAGGAAGGAGGACTGGAGGAGACTTGGCTTGTGGATTCTAGATGATCACGCCATATGACCGGAAGTGCTAAGTGGTTCTCTACCTCGACCCATGCACCACACCGAGTATATCACATTCGGGATAAAGAGTAAAGGTAACGTTGTCTCCCGAGGCTCTATCCGAGTGAACTCTTCTTTTGTCCTCAAGGATGTTGCTTTGGTTGCGAATTAGCATTTTAACCTTCTTTTGGTTTGGCAACTCCTTGATGACGGTTTTGAAGTGAGTTTCAAGCCTAATCTCTCTCGGATTTTGGACTCTCGTGGTGAGCTTGTTTGCCGGATTTTACCCTTTGGGAAGGTTTTTCGTGCGGATTTTTCTATCTCTTCTAGACCTTCTCGTTGTCTTCTTGCCGGTTCTTCTTCCGAGCTTTGGAAGTGGCATAGGAGATTGGGACATTTGAGTTTGACTTTCTTGCAAGGCTTAGCTCAATGGACCTTATCCAAGGATTGCCAAAGCTAAAGTTCGAGAAGGATTTGGTTTGCCATCCTTGCAGACATGGCAAGATGGTTGTTGCTTCCCATCCTCCTGTGACTGAGATCATGACAACTCGACCTAGCGAGCTCTTACACATGGACACAGGTGGTCCAGCTCGGGTCAGGTCAGAAGGAGGGAAGTGGTATGTTGTTGTAGTCGTTGATGACTACTCGAGGTACTCTTGGGTGTTCTTTTTGGAGAGTAAGGATGAGGCTTTTCCACTTGTTCGAGATCTGATTTTGAGATTGCCAAATGAGATACCTAAGAATGCCATGAGAGCTATCCGCAGTGACAATGGCACATAATTCAAGAATGCTCAATTTGCAACTCTTTGCTCTTCTTTGGCTCTCGATCACCAGTTTTCCTCACCTCACACTCCCCAGCAGAACGGTGTTGTTGAGCGCAAGAATCGGACCCTTGTTGAGATGGCCAGGACGATGCTCAATGAGCATAGGACTCCTAGGCGGTATTGGGCTGAAGCACTCAGTTCTGCTTGCTATGTTTCCAATTGCATTTTCCTCTGAGCTTTCAAGAAGAAGACTTCTTATGAGTTGCGATTTGGGAGACCACCCAAGGTAAGTCACCTACGGGTGTTTGGGTGCAGGTGCTTCATCCTCAAAAAGGGCGGTAAGTTGGATAAATTTGAATCACGGTCTTCTGACGGAATGTTTCTTGGTTATTTCTACTCACTCTCGTGCTTATCATGCACTTAACCTTGAGACTAACCGAGTGATGGAGACTTGTGAGATTACCTTCGATGAGACTATGCCCTGTGTTTCCACTACTTTGAGCTTGCAGGTGATGATGAGGTGAACACTAGCATCTTTGTGGAGGAGGAGCAGGATGATGCCGATTGGGGTGATCCCGAGCCAACTCCACTGGCTGCCCCCGTCGACCCTGCGACGTCCACTTCGGCTCACGGTCCCGATCCGACTACTTCCTGTACATGGGGGTTGTTCGAGCAGCTTCCTCAGTCGGTGCCCGTTGCACCTGAGGGAGGTCCAGCTACTGTCGAGGGGGAGGCCATTTCGTCCAGGCAGGCTCCCCGCCACATCTAGCGGCAGCACCCGTCGGAGAACATCATCGGCGACATCGACCGTCGAGTCACGCGGTCTAGGTCCTATCTCTCTCACTTTTCTCATTCGACTTTTGTCGCGTCTTTTGAGCCCCGAGATGTTGGACACGCTTTGATGGATCCGGATTGGGTTAATGCCATGCATGAGGAGTTAGAAAACTTTGAGCGAAACCGCGTTTGGGTCTTAATTCCTCCACCACCTAGTTGCCACCCTGTAGGTACCAAATGGGTTTTCAAAAATAAACAAAGTGAGGATGGGGTGGTAGTGCGCAACAAGGCTGGTTGGTAGCTCAAGGCTTTTGTCAAAATGAGGGAATAGACTATGAGGAAACCTTTGCTCCCGTAGCTCGTTTAGAAGCCATTAGAATCCTTCTAGCTTTTGCGGCTTCTAAGGGTTTTAAAATTTTTCAAATGGATGTTAAAAGTGCTTTCTTAAACGGCTAAATAGAGGAGGAAGTTTATGTTAAACAACCTCCCGGTTTCGAAAACCCCAAGTTTCCAAACCATGTTTTTAAACTTCTCAAAGCTTTGTATGATTTGAAACAAGCACCTAGAGCATGGTATGATAGCCTAAAAACCTTTTTGCTTGCTAAGGGTTTTAAAATGGGATCGGTAGATAAGATGTTGTTTCTCCTTAAGCAAGGTAAAGACACTCTCCTTGTCCAAATATACGTGGATGATATCATCTTTGGTGGTTCTTCTCATGATCTTGTTGCCAAGTTTGCAGATCTTATGAGCATGATGGGAGAGTTGACTTTCTTTCTCGAGTTGCAAATCAAGCAAACCCGGGAAGAGACGTTTGTGCACCAAGGCAAGTACACAAAGGATATCTTGAAGAAGTTTAACATGGGCGAGGCAAATCCCCTCTCGACGCCTATGTCAACTACTACTGCCTTGGATGTGGACGATGAAGGAGAGGCAGTGGACCACACCGAGTACCGAAGCATGATCGGGTCGCTTCTATACCTGACGGCGACCCGGCCGGACATTCAGTTCGTCGTTTGCCTGTGTGCACGTTTTCAGGCGTCTCCACGGACTTCGCACAAGCAAGCGGTGAAACGCATCATGAGGTACCTGCGATTCACTCCCGAATTTGGTCTTTGGTTTTCCACCTCTTCCTCTCTTGTGCTTTGCGGTTACTCTGACGCTGACTTTGCCGGATGCCGTCTTGATCGGAAGTCCACTTCTGGGACTCGCCAGTTTCTCAGGTCTTCGTTGGTTTCTTGGTATTCTCGCAAACAATCTAGCGTGGCACAATCGACGTGCGAAGCTGAGTACGTTGCCGCGGCTAGTTGTTGCTCTCAGTTGATTTGGATGATTGCCACTTTGAGAGATTTCGGTCTTGAGCTTACTAAGGTTCCTCTGTTGTGTGATAGCACGAGTGCAATTAGTGTGGCTAAAACTCTAGTGCTTCATTCGAAGACCAAGCACATTGAGGTCCGCTTTCACTTTTTGCGTGATCACTACGAGAAGGGCGACATTGACCTCTGGCATGTCGAGACCCAAAACCAGCTTGCGGATATTCTCACTAAGCCTTTGGATCAAGCTGTGTTTTCTCGCCTTCAGGGCGAGTTGGGTGTTTGCTTTCCTTTTTAGAGGAAAAAAGTTTTGTGTATCATAGTTCTTTTTGGTTCTTTTTGTCTTTTCTTTGTCTTTCTTCTCAATTGGTGTCTTGTTAGTGTTTAGTTGGTGTCAATGCATTTTGCATCTCATTTGCATTTGTGACATAGTTCATTTTAAGCTTCATACTTATAGCCAATATAATGAATCTATGCTCTGCTTGAGGTGCTTTATGTGTCTATGGTGTTGCCTAACTTAGACTCTTTTTGATCTATGCAATAGAGCTAAGTTAGAAAAGCTTTAAAAATGAATTTAAATTCCCATGTCACCTTTGAAATGGCACTAGCATGTGTAGGCTTTTGAAGATCCTTCTTGGTTGTCTTGTATATAGCTTGTATCTATGGCTCTTCATTGTTTCATTCACTACCTTTGAGCACCATGATTAATATCTAAAATGAATTGCTCTCTGTTTTGTGAATTAGAAAGATCGAGTTGGGTTTGCATTGTGAGCACTTCACCGTGTGTTCGAGACTGCTTCCCATATGGGTCGATACTTGAGCGGTGTCGTTGATGACCAAAACCGGTGTGTCAAGTCCTTTGACTTCGCCCTGTTGGTAAGCAGTGGCATCACTTTGCTGACAACCACTCGCATACAACTTAAATGTGCCTAAAACTGAAAATTGGCTGCAAAACTCTGAAATTTGAAAAAAAACATTCAGTTGGGTCATTGGCTTATTGTATGAACTTTGCTAGGGATAGTTTTACTTGCTATACATGAGATTGCTTTGAGATCGATCCTATCTTGTTTGCCATGTCTAGTTGTCTCTAGGAGGTGATACCCATTCCTTGCTCACACATGTAATGCTCTCTAAAATAACTTCTAAAGTGATCTTAAGCTCAACTTGATTTTTTGTTGGGCACGTAGAGCTTTTCCTATTCTCACAGGATCACATCACTTAGAGCATCTATTCATTGTCTTAGCTCTAAGTATGAAGCTTTTGCACTCATTTTGCATTTCATGGCATTTGTAACCGGATCTTGAGTTGTTGATGCTTGATGAGCTACATGTGTCAACAAGGGGGAGAGATGTGCATTTCATTCCATTTTCAACCATCTACTTCCAAGGGGGAGAAAGAGTGCATCTCATTGGTTTAGAGCTCATTTGGTATCTTGAGTGTGTTTTTGCCTAGGGGGAGCTTTTGCTAGATGTGTTGAACCTTTGCCTCTTCTAGAGGGTCTAGCTTGCTTTGTTGGCTCCGACAGGTTTCGATTGTTTCTTGAGCATTAAGGGACGTAAGTGGTTTCAATTGGTATCTTTTGAGCTCCCTTAGTGCTTAAATTGGTTTTTGAGCTTTGAGAGTTTGTGATTGGTATCTTGGACTTGCTAGCGGTGTTGAGCCCGTTTCTGCCTCTTCTTGAGTGCTAGCTTTGTTTTGCTTGGTTGCGTCGAGACGTTTCCCATGTCTTTGGGAACCAAGTTTTGGATTCGCCTTGCTCCTCTCAAGTGATCCCGTTTTGGCTTTCTCAGCTTTTTGATCATTTGGAGAGCTTTACCTTGTGGCTCAAATCTGAAATGCACTTGTGTTGACAATGCACTCATCAAGGGGGAGATTGAGAACACATGGTGGATAAGTACCCATGTAGTTCAGTTTTGTGATGAGTGATTGCCCAACACTTGAGCGGTTCAGTTTGAGTGGCTTGATTCTATCCCTTTGTGAAAGCAAATGTGTGCCTGTCTATCGGCTTGTGATGTGAAGATGCTATGCCTAGTGATAGTGGTTAATGGCGTGGAGAAGGTCAAGTAGAGGCTTGTCGTGCCGATGGACTGAGAGCAATGAAGGGCGGAAGCGGGGCTCGGACTGAGGGACCATCGGTGCCGGCGGACTAGCTGTGGTGGCTAGTACTTGGCACCGGCGAGTGCGAGAAGACATGGAGGTAGACCGAGTCGACCGAGTCAAGACGGTGGATGCGCGAGTCGAGCGGAGGCTCAGGGGACTCAGAGTCCAACTGGGCGAAGACAAGGTGGTTCGCGTCGAGTGGTTTGGTGGTTTGGGCCTCAAAACCATCCGCGTCGGTTTCCGAGTTTGGGCCACAAAACTCGGGGTTCGGTAGTTGAGCCGAAAGCTACCGATGTTGGGTTTCCTGGGTTTGGGCCTCAAAACTTAGGCAGAGCTTCTGAGGAAGTGGGGATGGCACGTGGCGGAATCCTGGAGGTTGCGTCAAGGAGACGGAACTCCCGGCAGGAAGCGGGGCCGTCCATTCAAATGAGTGGCTGGGAGTTACCGACTTTGATTACATTGTCTTAGGGCTAGGTAATTCGGTCTTGTATCTAGGGGGGGTCTTTGGGAAATAGCCAAAGCCCCGTTAAATAGAGGATGAAGGGGTATCCTCATCCTCATCTCTTGCATTACTCTCTCTCCCACCTATTCCTAGGTTTTCCCTTCCCTAGCTTCTTCTTGCTTGAGATCCACCATGTCACCAGTGTAAGAACTTGTGATTGTTGCGAGGAATCGGAGGCCATAACCTCCGTAAGCCATGGTGGCTTCGCTTTCGTGATCGTGTCCCCGTTTTGCTTGTGTTCTTCCCATTTTGCCTTCGCTCTCTCTTTTTCCCGAGGTGATTTATCTTTGTTGAGAGTAGCTTTGCAAAATCCGTTTGAACCAAGTTGTGCATACTTGTGAGGAGCATCTTTGCATCGAAGGATTTCTCCTCAAACCTCACGAGTGTGTAGATCGGGCGATTTCTTTGTGGCGTTCTTCGTTCTTCTCCTTCTCCCCCAAATCCGAGTGTTCCCGTTTATCCTCTCCAAATTGAGCAATGATTTCTTTGGGATAGCTCCCCAACTGTACAAGGATCATGCCTACAAAGTTTGGTTGCAGTTGGAGTTCATTTGGTTGAGTTTTGGGAAGATTTGGTGGAGAAAAATCAGTTTTCGCGGCGATGTTCGTGAGCTCCGGACCACCCTCCGGACCACTTTGGACATGGCTCCGAACCATAGGCGAGTGGTCCTGTGGTCTGGCCGAAAGCTTACAGAGTAGCACCTAGCTCCGGACCAAGCTTTGGACTAGTCCTGTGGTACCGTCAGACCACTAGTCCGGAGGTCCAGCGCTCACTGTGTTGCTGATTTTGTGAAGAAACAGCGTCGGACCACCCTCCGGACCATAGCAAGTGGTCCTATGGTCATTGTTGATCGCTATTTTGGTTGTTTCTCCCTCGTCCGGACTCTGAATCAAGTTCCGTTTGTTGTGTTGGATTTGTATTCACGTAAGGAACATGATTAGGTACTTCTGAGACCAGTTTTCATAAGTATTTTTGGGTGTGCTCTTACCTCTTCTTTCTAGGGGTTGAGAGTACCTCTCTCGGTGTATCGGTTTCGAGTTCGTGGATTCGATTGTTCTCCATCTTCTCCGACCGCTCCGCTGCACCTTTAGGAGTCTTCCTAAGGTGTCCACCTACTTGTTAGGTCGTGTGTGAGTCGGTTCTTCCGAGGTCAAGTTTTGGGTGTGAGTTTGGGACAAGGGCCAAGTCTTTGAATTGAATTTTATTTGGCTCCCATTCACCCCCCTCTGGTCACCGTTCTCGGTCCTTCAAGTGAATCAATGGTTTAGGAAACATGGCGATCATGTGATCTCTCGTACAGTTGGATTTAGTTGGTTCGAAGGGGGGAACGAGTACTGGTCTGGGACTGGTGTTTTTTCGGGTACTCGTATCTCCTCTCCCTGAGAGCCGGTTCGTGGAGCGGCCACCTGGGACATCCGTGCAACTTCAAGCTATATGGCTCTAGCTTGACTAAGTAATAGGACACCACTAGTAGGGTGTGGCTTACCGGGTATGCGTAGGGGAGTAGCCCATGTAATGAATATTAAGTTGCGGTCGACCGGGTTCCATGGCTATGGGGACGGCTTCCGGCGCGTGGGAAAAACCCTACGGGTTGCATCCTATTGGTGGGTCCCTGCAAAAGGTCTCGTAGTGGACCCTGCTGACCTTCCTAGGTAGTGGGTTAAGAGGCTAGCTACCTCGATCGAAAGGGAACCACAACTTGAAGTGAAAGTGCACCCCTCTGCAGAGTTAAACCTGATATATCAGCCGTGCTCACGGTCACGAGCGGCCTGGATCCTCACATGGACAGAGTCTTCACTCAACTTATTTCTGGCTTGAGAGAGATCATGGTTGGTTGGCGGTGGAGAGTTTGTGGTTGGTTACAGATGAGAGCTCGATGTTGCTACCTCGAGTGTTGGGATTGCTATCCCTGTTGCTGTTGAGATGCAGGGTTGCTACCCTTTGGTGATGCCGAAGTTGCTACTTCTGGCATGGTACTCTTTAATGATGATCTTACCTCTTAATCACTGGGTTGGGTTCTCTTAACCACTTTTAGTAAATATAGGTTGTATTAATAAAAGATGTCAACTAAAATTCTAAATGCAGTCAGCCATGTCAGCTTTACCTTGTTAAGCCTTGCATGTCATTACTTTCTGTCTATACTTGTTGAGTTCGACATGAGCTCATCCTTGCTATAATCACATAAAGGCTGGGTAGAAGACCAAGACTGGGATGAGGAGTTCCCCGAAGACATCGACGGGTCTTAGGCTCGTGTGTCGCTTCCGTCGACCTTCCTGTGGCGAGATGGCTCCTTCTTCGCGTCGTCGTTGTTCGTCGATTTACCTTTTCCGCTAGACTTTGATCAAGGCTTGTAATAAAGTACTCTTATACTTGTTTAAGATTATGTTTCGAACAATGTGCTATGTATCATTGATGACATCAATATATGTATGTAATTCTCGATCCTGGGACACATGTATTATGCATTCAGTCTCTTTTCTGAACCGGGTGTGACAGAAATGGTATCAAAGCCGTGTTGACCATAGGACACACAACCTAGTTAGAAATGGACGTCTTAGTTGTCTCTAGTCAGCCTAGGATGTCTTCATCTCATAATATCTTTATCTCATACAATTTTGCAAAATCTCTATACATATAACTAGCCTTTATATATCATTGATGCATTTGTTGTTTACTTACTATTACCGTTGGTTATATATATGCATTGTTATATTGTTTTACTTCACACAAATACCACATATTAGCATGTTACTCATTGACTCCGTACTTTTACTACACTATTTTATTCAGTTATTTATTTATTGCATAACCTTATTTTATCATCCACCCAGATCATTCATTTATATCTGTTGCATCTTTTGATCTTATGCATATCTTTAGATGGCCCGACAGAAGTTGACTAGCCGCAAAACCTGCGTGGCTTACCGTCCTCAGCGTGCAGTGGAGTTTCCTTTGACAGGAAACGTGGACCGCTACATCTTCGCCCGTAGCCAGCACCTGGATGATGGCTCCAACATCCAGCAGGCAGCTCCCGCAGGTGGTCAGCAGGATCGACTGGCTCTGGGGGCTTAGCAGCAGGCTGAGAACCAGAACCAGTAGGCGCCCAACCACGGTGCTGGAGGAGGAGACCCAGGCGATGATAGTGACACATGTTCCAATGAGGGATCTGGAGGATCAGGAGGACCTGGAGGACCTGTCGCAGGAGGTGGCCAGTTCCAGGCCCAGGGCGGGTGGATCGTGATGATCTGCACCCATGATGGAGGAGAGTGTTTCTTCCATCAACAGCTCCTAGACCTCCTACACCAGCAGTACAACATGGGTATGTATGACGTGGAGTACCAGAGTGAGCACTGGAGCCACCCAGTGTACCCTACCTACTGGAGATTCTGCGCACACGTGGGCAGGCCGAGCTCCCACCTCCACGCTCTTCGGGTGGTGACCGTCCACGAGTCTCCCGCGTCACGCTCTACACTGATGGCAGGCATCAGTGATGCTGCTCATCGGGCTTTCTACGCCTATCGGGAGCACTTCTTCGAGCTCATCAGCCAAGACGAGTACCGCTACTACCCTCGACATCGCCGTGGTGAGCTGGCGGCTAGGATTGCGTCTACAGCAGGAGAGCAGAGCAACAGGATGTCTCCTACAGTGAGGTTGTTGGCGATCACCAACACCGAGCTCAACGCTGCCTTGGTGGAGATCAAGCAGCTGCGTCAGCGCCAGGAGGAGGACAGGAGGGTATATGCTCAGCTGCTAGCACACGTCATAGGCCAAGCGCCCATATCTCCTCAGTGGCCTGCTATCTCTCCAGCTCGTGAAGATCCTCGCTACGGTGCTGTCAGTGGTCGCACTAGGATGGATTAGGAGTCCAGTTATCAATCAGTTTACCGTTTAGCACGTTAGTTCGATGCTTAGCTTGTGAGTCAGTGGTGAGTCTTGTGTTAGATTTGGTTTGCTTGAGTTGAGTGATAAGTTGAACTATTATTATGATCTTGTGTGATTCATTCTTTGTAATGATTGCAGCGATGACTGTGGGGTGATGTCCACAGCTTCGTTGGAACAAGTTAAAATTTAGTTAATGAATAGCTAGTTTGGGGTTTATGATCTCTCTGAGTGTGCTTTATCATGTCTCATATCAATTATCTTTTTCCATATCAGTCTCACCATATTTGTTTTTGTATAAGAGGATGACACAGTTGTTTCTTATGTAACATGGTTTATCAGCATGAGTTACTTTTTGTCAGTTTGTTACACTATGATGAGACAGAGATGTATACTTGCTATATTCTATCACTGAGCAGATGTTGTACCTTGAGATATATGTATTTATACCATTGTGTTTATACAACAGATGCCGACTACCAGGAGAGGTGCCGCTGGACAGCCTGTTGTTGACAACAATGATAGCAACAACAACAACAACAACAACAACAACAACAACAACAATGGCGGTAATTGAACACCACCTCTACCTCCACCCCCAATCCCTGGGACAGTGGAGCAGCTCATGGTCATGTAGACGCAACTGATGCAGGGCATGGCTCAAAAAATGAACAACATGCATAACAACCAGAACACTGGTGGGAACTTTAGCAACGCCCCTCCAAAGGACAAACGTGGGGAGTTCATGAAGGGACAACCCCCTTTCTTCTCCAGCAGCACTGAGCCACTGCAGGCCAATGATTGGCTGAAAGCGGTGGAGAAGCAAATCCTCATCGCCCAGTGCAACGACAGGGAGAAGGTCCTGTATGGATCTGGACAGCTGTAGGGATCGGCTCAGGATTGGTGGGATACTTACCGCCTCTCCCAAGCTGACCCCGATGCCATTACTTGGGATCAGTTCAAGGAGGCCTTCCAGGCACACCACATGCCTGCTGGTCTTGTTCGCTTGAAGAGGAAGGAGTTCCCATCACTCAAACAGGGCTCCATGACTGTCTGTGAGTATCGTGACAAGTTCACACAGTTGTCACGCTACGCACTCAAGGATGTGGAAAACGACACTGATAAGCAAGAGCTCTTCTTGGAAGGACTCAATGATGGTCTGCACTACATGCTGACCAACACCAAGTACAACAACTTCCAGGAGATGGTGGACAGGGCGCTTGCTTTGGAAAGCAGACGCCGCAAGATGGAGGATAAGAAGAGGAAATCCAACTTTCCCCCGCAGCAGTACAACAACCGCCCCCGCTTCAACAACCAGTAGGGACCTCCATCTCGTCCACCATACCATTCTGGAAGTCAGAGTCAGGGACAACTCTCTAACACCCAGGTGCAGTGCTCTGGTTACCAGAACCCCCGTCCTCAAGCTTCTACCAACACCCAGGTGAAGAACAGTGCCCCCAAGGCCAACTCCAGCAATGCTTGCTTCAGGTGTGGAGCAGTGGCACACTATGCTAATGCTTGCCCCAAGAAGCAGGTGCTGAATGGTCCCCCACCCTAGGCACGCAACTCCAACCAGGGACCTGCTCATAGGCCCCAGAATGCTAGAGTGAACCACGTCAAGGTGGAGACTGCTGAGGTTGTTGCAGATGTTGTGTATGGTATGTTCCCCATCAACTCCTACCCTGCTTCTGTTTTATTCGATACTAGAGCATCTCATACATTCATAAGTAAGCACTTTGTAGAAAGGAACAACATAAGTACTAGCATTATGGATAACTACCTCATAGTCAAGTCACCTGGGGGAAAGATGAACACCAATATAGTGTGTCCTGGTTTAACCATTAAAATAAGGGGGGGGGGTAGATTTTCTAGTTAATCCCATTGCCATTCATTCTGAGGGATTGGATCTGATTTTGGGAATGAGGTGGTTAGCAAAGTTTGAAGGAGTGATATAGTGTGCAACCAAGACTGTTTTTCTCACCGCACCCAATGGAGATAGATTGGAAGTGGTAGTGGCTATGACTCCAAATGGTCAGGGTTCAGTGAATCATATTAGTCTGGGAGCAGTTGAGGATATCAGAGTTGTGAATGAGTTTCCGGATGTTTTCCCCGATGATTTGCCAGGTATGACACCTCAACGTGACATAGAGTTTCTTATTGATTTATTACCTAGTACTGCACCTATTTCAAAAAGACCTTATAGAATGGTTGATAGTGAACTAGAAGAACTAAAGACCCAGCTTAGAGAACTTCAATCTAAAGGGTATATTCATCCTAGTTCATCACCTTGGGGAGCCCCAGTGATCTTTGTAGAAAAGAAAGATGGTACACAGAGGATGTGTTTGGATTATAGGTCACCATTAAAAATAAATACCCTCTACCTAGAATTGATGACCTTTTTCACCAACTGAAAGGGGCTTGTGTGTTCTCCAAGATAGATTTGAGATCAGGTTATCATCAGTTGAGAATCAGACCTAGTGATATTCCAAAGACTGCCTTTACCATTAGATATGGGTTATATGAGTATACAGTTATGTCTTTTGGGTTGACCAATGCACCAGCTTACTTTATGTACTTGATGAATAAAGTATTCATGGAATATCTAGATAAATTTGTTGTGGTTTTCATTGATGACATTCTAATTTACTCCAAGAATGAGGAAGAACATGAGGAACATCTAAGGTTAGTATTGCAGAAGTTGAGGGAACATCAACTCTATGCTAAGCTGAGTAAGTGTGAATTCTGGCTGAAGGAAGTATCTTTCCTTGGCCATGTCATCTCTAATGGTGGAGTAGCTGTCATTCAGAAGAATGTGTCAGATGTGCTAAAATGGTTGCCACCTTAGACAATTAGTGAGAGCAGAAGCTTCTTGGGTATGGCAGGTTACTATAGGAGGTTGATTGAAGGCTTCTCTAGTATTGCCAAGCCTATGATAGTTCTCTTAGAAAAGGGAAGGGCATTCAAGTGGACTGATCAATGTCAAGCTAGTTTTGAGGAATTCAAAAAGAGGTTGATGTTGGCATTTCTTAACGCAAACAGATAAATCCGCAAGCGCACGGATACCGTTGTAGCTTTCACTCGTGAGTATTCCAAGGGTATCAATTTCCACGCGGAACGTGAAGTGTACTAGATAAGAACTAAGAGCATCGAAGGATAAATAAGATAACTGGGTAGAGAGATTTTAGAGTTTCTAAGGGGGATATCTAATCAAAGGCCCACGATACTCTACTTACTTTGGAGCAACAGTACCTTCCCGACTCTCGACAAAGACTGGGAAAAGGTAGTCGCGGGGAGGCTGCCAAAAGCTCTATGAAAACACCAACCCGAATGTGGTGGACTAAAAGGGCCTTACAGAGTTGCCACCCTTGGGGCTACACAAACTATCCGTAGGATTGGGCGGAAACTCAGGTAAACTCTAGTATAGACACCACGTCTACACTATCGCTTACTACTCTAATCCGAATTCAAGACTAGAGCACTCGATACGAGCGGAGATCCCGTAAATAGAATAAATTAAGAACTCAAATAAGATACTTAGAAATAATAAATGAAGAACCTGGAGATTGCTCTGAACCAGATGCTGCAAAGGTACAATGTTGAGGAAGATCCGACAGATCCGGCACCTCCGAGCTCTCTCCTCCTCTCTCTCTCACCTCTAATTACAACTAGATGAACTAGAACTAGAAGAGCTAGATCTAGACAACTAGAGGGACCTCTCTCCTTCTCTACATCTAATTGAAACCCTAGCTTTTGCTCTGGAGAAGAATAATGAGATTAGATGCCTCCTCAGGGGGATAGGGGCCTTGCTTAAATAGCCACCTCAAGTGAACGTCGGCCGTCGGATCAAACCGACCTTAATGGAGGGCTTAGATGAAACCTCAAAGACGGTGGGGAGAGGGTCCACAAGGCAGACCCTCATTGGGCTCTAACCTAGGGCGGCCGCCCCAGGAGGTAGGGCGGGCGCCCTGCCCCTGGGCCCACTGGCCCTCTCGCTTCTTCCCGCGCCTTCTTGACCCTTCTAGATTATTCTTTTTCGTGCGGATGATAGTTATCTCTATGTAATGCTGACATGTGGGCCTTTCCTCCATATTTCCTGATATCCCCCCTGCAGAAATAGACATTCACCAAAACTTGTGGAATTCTATTAATATAAACCCTATTTCTAGGTATTGGTTTCATTTAGATCCTTATCCTTGTTTAGTTGACGGTTGAATTTGGTACTTAAGGACCGTTAACAAACTCCCCCAAGCTTACCTTTTGCTCATCCCCGATGACGGATCAGGAGTTGCTACAATGCTTTCACGCCTTAAAGGTACACATGCGTTCAAACAAGAATTCTCCTCTGGATTAGAGTAAACTATTCTGACTGTCAAACTGACCCATATTACCTTTAACCATGGGGCTTATAGCCATCACTTGGGTCTTGAGTAATTGAAAAGTAGAATGATCAAGCCAAGTACTATGTCTCAAGCTCTTCACTTTACCTTCATCCTGGAGTTTTGCAAAGTTTTCGAAATAAAACTCAAAGTCTCTTTTGTATGACCCTCTCAAGTCTCTCTATATGTGGTATTTATGGATCCTCACCAAGGAAACAATGGCGTTATGCCTTCTCTTAGAATATTATTTGGAACAGGCAAAGTAATAATGTGCCTTCTCTTTCTTACCCTATAACTAATAGGCAATATATGGAGTTCATAGGTGGGGAGAAACAACACATACATACTTGCAAAGCATATATTGTAAAGTCAAACAATGGATCTAGAGAAACATGGCATACAATCAAATCAAGATGTGCATGTGTATAGGATATATGGTGGATGTATGAGGATGAATATATGGTGGATGTATGAGGGTGAATATATGGTGGATGACCAAATCTTACTCTACTCCTTGAATACAAATATACATACATCTCTCTTTTGTAACTTGGAACTTTTGAGAGAACTTGGGCTTGCTCTTTATTTAATTTTTTTAGAGAGGCGGGCATCTAAGTACCCATTGTTTTGATAGGACACTTATCCATGTTTTACTCTCTTTTTATATATTTGTTTTTATATTTTTTTTGACAACCCCAAGTCTCTTTCTATAATAACACTATTGAGAGATGATAACAAGGAAATCTTTGGAGCAGTTACATTTGTGGTAATGAAATATATGGATAGGTGGAGAACTGGGATATTTTTGGTTACTTACTCCCAGGGTAGGAGTAGAGCATTTTTCTGGTGGATCTGAATGACATATATGTGGATGCGTACCTCCAGGATAGAAGTAGAATATATGAGTGGAGTGTACGTGATCTTGATTTTAAAAGCATGACAAGTCTCTAAGGGTCAACAAAGCTTGACAAAACTCAATGCAAATACAGGCAATAAATATGATAGTGAAAGTTTTCCTAATCTACCAGGCATGTATATATGGCTGTGGTAGGAATTCAAGCTCTCATCATACATAGACTCATCATGTAAAATTTTCAATTTTGAAAAGATAAACTCTCCAGAAGTCTAGTATTGATTGGAACAAGATAAATAGCAGCTCAGACTTATTCATATCATACCTATCAACTACCTAGACTTAGCTCAAGCATTCGCAACCCACAAGTTTCACGTTCAGAGTAAATCTTATGTCAAAACAGTTATGTCTAAAACTCGAGAGAATTCAAGGTTGAAAACTAGGTACTTGAAAGGAATTACGATAGAGCAACTATTCATCATTTCCATAGAGAGATAAACATTCATGGAACATATGGAAGTAGAGAGAAGTCTTTTTGTTCTTTTTGTTATATTTAGAGAGATTTTTTTAATTGCAAGCAAAGATAAGCAAGAAAATGCATGAATGCAAATGCTGGAATTAAACACTTACCTTAGTGGGGGAGGGAACCTATCCCAAGCTTATCCTTTGCTCAATAGTGTGGTGGCTGATATGAATGTTGTTGCCACCACATCCTCCGTTGTTGGATTTCTTCTTCTTGAAGTGCTTGGAGTTGTTCGGTGTTTTGCTGGACTATACCTCCGCTCACGATGCTCCCTATCTCGTGGGGACGAGAAGGATGCTCGTGGTCTTTGAGGACTTGGTGGTCGAGGAGGCATGCCACTGGAAGTGTCCATGGCTTCGAAAGTTGCGTCGTCTTCCTCCTCACCAACAACTCCTCGGGAAGGTCCACCTTGCACAAATGAGCAAACCGTAGTTCTTCATGTGCTCTCCTGTTGGAACCTGCAACACTTCTTTGCCCACGTCCTTGATCTAAATCAAGGGTTAGTTGGCGGGTCCTATACAACCAGTGTTTCTCATTTGGAAGAGGAACCTCCGTTGTATGGACACGATAAATAATTTTGAGGCCACCTCTTGGACCTCTTTTGAGCATTTGAGCATGTATAATATATTCTTAGAGTTCTTCATTTTATTATTAGCAACTTCTAAACATACCTATTATTATTACTAAATAGAAACTCACTTAAGGATAAAATAGACAATGCAATACCATAGATAAACAATGTCTAAATTGTTAGTTTTGTGATTTGTAATTATTTAGTTGTGAACCTTCATTTGCTCACATTTTTTTATTTGAATTAATTTATGTAACTAATATCTAAGTAAAAGTAAACCTAAGTGGGTAAGGATACTTACCTGAATACATGGGGGTGCTCTCCCCCAAGCTGGATGTTGACAGTCATTCATTTAGACAGTGTAGACGTACTTCACTTCTCTGAGACTTCAAAGATGATAGTTGATGTAGTTGTACTTCTCAAAGTAGATGAGGTTATCTAAACCTGTCTAGTCTTTCCAAATCCTGTTAAACTCAAATAGACAACAAAGCTCGTGGAACAGATTAAGCGTTAGCGGTAAACCATTTATGCCTTGATTGCCTAGAGCCTTACATAATTATTATTTCTATATTTTTAGATTTTCAATTTTATATGCAAATGAGTAATGCAATATTTTTTTATGCCTCCACAGTAAATAGTTGAAAGACTTATTCACATGGGGCTTAAAGGTTTTTATTTTTGAATGCAATGCAGAAATGTACATATGTTGTGATAAAGATGATTATGCAATGGATTATACTAAGGATTATTTATGGAAAGTAAATATGCTAGAGTGCAACTAATGCAATGCAGAGGGAAATAAATATGCAGATAACTTACCGAGTTTACTTTTCGGCTAAGCTTCGGAGATTTAGGTCCGTCGAACCGGACCTCTCTTATGGTTCAAATGTCTTTAGGAGTGTGGTCCAATCCTAATGAAGACTTGGATGTTTGCTCTACTTGTGTTGGTGTTTCTGATGAAGTCTCTTTCCTCTTCCACACTTCCTCAGTTTGAGGTTCTGCTTCTTCTTTCCTCTATAGCAGGTGATTCATCCTCTGTTGGTGATACGACTTCTTTCTCAGGACAAATCTTATTTTTATTATTGAATTGATCTTCATATCTTGTTAATTCTCACAGATAGTCTATCCATCCATCCTTGGTGGCTTGTTTCTTCTCTTCAGGAAATTGGAAGCGGATCTCTCATGATTTCATGGAGATGATTGCACTAGTGGCATTGAGGAAAGATCTTCCTCGAATGAGGTGGGCTTCATCTTCATCTCCCATATCTTGAACCATGAAGTCGGTGAGAACATAGTGATCTATTATGTTGACCATGACATCTTTGCTATTCCCTCTCAGATATTATGTTGATGCTTGATCCAATATCGTAGAATCTTGTAGCTTGTACTTTCCTTGATCTTGCAATCAATAGTAGGTACTCCTGGATCATCTAGCTTAGCTAGGTAATGGCGATAGAAGGAGGTGATCAAACTCTAAATCGATAGTGTTGATGAAGTCTTCTCTTGGTTGTTGATATTTATTCTTCCTCCTTCTATTGTTGATGTTGTTCTTCCTTGTAGCTGCAGTTGTATCCTCGTAGGTGTATGGCGTCTGAGGATGAGTAGGAACCTTGAGTGTAGGCTTCTCGAGAGTGAACTTCTCCTTCCCATCCTTGATTGTGAAACATATCTTGACACTCCACTGTTTCTTCAACCTCAAAGTCTACTGATACAAACGAGTGTCCAAATCCTATGAAACTATCTTCAAGAACTCCCTTGGGATAGCATAGTGTCTGGTCTGCAAGTTGGCATGACATTGACACTTGCTCCAAGGTCACAGACCACTTCTACAAAAGTGTAAGCTCCAATGGAGATTGGAATGACATGTCTCCATAGATCTCCTTTCTTCATTGGTAGGGTGTCATCCACCGATGATCTTAATGGCATGGTGAAGAAGTGTCCTGCTCATAGAAACAAGGTAGAGATCAAGTGCATGGGCTCTGCTGTGGGAAAACACCAACAAAACCAAAAGTTATTATTCTCTAGCCTAAACACATTGAGCAAAATTGAGTTGATGTTCTTATATTTCATTTAACCATGACATGTGTGATATGATCAGAAGATGAGCATGAATGTAGCAGTTCAAAAAAACACTTAGTAAATCAGATTGGAATAACACATGGAAGGATTGTCTATAAATAATGTATCAATGATTGAGATATTCTTCCAAGATTTGGATATGCAACATTTTAGCCCATAAGGTTAATACTATGAGATCAAGAAGTGGTACTAGGATAAAAAATTTAAAGAACAAACATGTTGAGATAATCAGGTTGGATCAAGTAAAGTTGCAGCTCAAACATGTTTAGATCTTTATTTATGTGAATACCAGAATCAAAGAAAAAACTTTTAGAGTGATGATTACTTACCTTTACCTTTGTCATTGAAGAATGATGGCATCGTACCTTCATGGAAGCTTCCCTTGATGAACTGGTTGTACATTGATGACTTGTCTTCTTATTTCACTCCTCTCTCATCCTTGTTCTTCTGATCTTGAAATTTTTGTTGATCTTGTCTTGAAGATTTGTTCACCCTCTTCCATGGATTGAGCGCCTTGATTGTAGATGTCTTTTTCTTGCTCCATGGAATTTATCATGATGAAATTGTTGAATCTCCCTTGTGAAGATTGTTGAAGTTCATGCATCTCTCTTCATCTATGGTATGAGTTTATCTCAGGACTTCCCAATTTGATATTGAAAGTTTTCCTGCAGGGGTTAGTCCAACAAAATATCCAATATCTACTCTAGTATACTATCGGTTCAAAAATCAACCTAGACATGTCTAGTTTAATTTAGGAAGACATTTTAACCTAAGCACCACACTTAATTTAAAATCCTTTAGAAGTAAAATCAAATACCTTCAAACTAAGCACCATGCATAATTTAAAAGGTGTATGAATATACTTCAAAACCTAAATATATACTATAGCAAACAAAGGTAGCATGAAAGTATTATGGAGATTTACTCAAGTGAGGATGAAAAAAGTATGATGATTTTTTTAGTAGTTGAGCATGCTTTAAAGGTAAGTACAACTAAGATGATGTAGCAACATGGCACAAGATATTTTTATGGTGGGTTATCCCCCAAGCTTGAATTTTGCAAAAATCAAGATTGGATGAATGAAATTCAATGTTGCATGATAATTGGTTGTACATACCTTATGCTTGTTATTCCTTCATTCTTTCTGCTCTATACCTGGAAAAGTTAGTGACAAAAATACCCGAAGGAATATAATCATATAATTATAAGTTCGTTTCACAAAGGTAGGCAACACAAGGTGAACACTTATGTTAGGATCTTAGAGGTGCTTGTTTTAGGACACTAAGCTTGTCCTAGGGAAACATTTTAAGATGATTTTTTGTTTTTAGCAACATGGTTTCCCTACTATAACCTATCTCAATCTTTACACAACGAGATCTACAAAATTTATGATAAACATATGCATCGACAATTTGAGGGTGTTGAAGATGTCATGTGTGGTAATAATAGAGAGACCAAAGGGTTCGGGAGATGTCTCGTATGACCATGAGTGTAAGAAGATAGTTATGGAATAGATTCCATGCTCATTGATATCATCTTCCTCTTCAATCTCTATGGTTGATTCTTCATGTAAGTTCAAAATTCCACTTGGATTGGCAACTCTCAAATTGGTCTTGTTTGGGGCCTCCTCTATACATGGATGATTCATATTTTCAACTGGATTTAAAACTAAACCAAGCCTAGAGAAAGATTGCTCCCAAACCATGGCTATACAAGCAGGGCGAAGCTCATAGCCATTTATAAGAATAGGGTGTGAAGATAGTGGAGTCTCCAACAAGTCGCCCTTTGGAGTAGAGTATTTATAGTTTTTGTAAGATGAATATGGTAAGGTGAGAAAGATGGTAAAAGGAAAAAAGGAAAAAGGTAAACGGATGACTTGGTTCGAAACTAGCACAACTATCGTTCCCCAGCAACGGCGCCAAAAAGCTTGTTGGTATTTCTTAACGCAAACAGATAAATCCTCAAGCGCACGGATACCGCTGTAGCTTTCACCCGTGAGTATTCCAAGGGTATCGATTTCCACGGGGAACGTGAAGTGTACTAGATAAGAACTAAGAGCATCCAAGGGTAAATAAGATAACTGGGTAGAGAGATTTTAGAGTTTCTAAGGGGGATATCTAATCAAAGGCCCACGATACTCTACTTACTTTGGAGCAACAGTACCTTCCCGACTCTCGATAAAGACTAGGAAAAGGTAGTCGGGGGGAGGCTACCAAAAGCTCTACGAAAACACCAACCCGAACGTGGTGGACTACAAAGGCCTTACAGAGCTGTCACCCCTGGGGCTACCACAACTGTCTGTAGGATTGTGCGCAAACTCAGGTAAACTCTAGTATAGATACCACGTCTACACTATCGCTTACTACTCTAATACGAATTCAAGACTAGAGCACTCGATACGAGCGGAGATCCCGTAAATAGAATAAAGTAAGAACTCAAATAAGATACTTAGAAATAATAAATGAAGAACCTGGAGATTGCTCCGAACCAGATGCTGCAAAGGTACAATGTTGAGGAAGATCCGACAGATCCGGCTCGTCCTAGCTCTCTCCTCCTCTCTCTCTCACCTCTAATTACAACTAGATGAACTAGAACTAGAAGAACTAGATCTAGACAACTAGAGGGAGCTCTCTCCTTCTCTACATCTAATTGAAACCCTAGCTTTTGCTCTGGAGAAGAATAATGAGATTAGATGACTCCTCAGGGGGGAAGGGCTTAGATGCGACCTCAAAGGTGGTGGGGAGAGGGTCGACAAGGCAGACCCTCATTGGGCTCTGATCTAGGGCGGCTGCCCCAGGGGGTAGGGCGGCCGCCCTGCCCCTGGGCCCGCTGGCCCTCTGGCTTCTTTTCACGCCTTCTTGACCCTTCAAGATTATTCTTTTTCGTGCGGATGATAGTTATCTCTATGTAATGCTGACATGTGGGCCTTTCCTCCATATTTCCTGATATCCTCTACAGAAATAGACATTCACCAAAACTCATGGAATTCTATTAGTATAAACCCTATTTCTAGGTATTGGTTTCATTTAGATCCTTATCCTTGTTTAGTTGACAGTTGAATTTGGTACTTAAGGACCGCCAACAGTTGACTACCGCACCGGTTTTGACCCTACCTGATGTGTCCAAGAGTTTCTCCATTTATTGTGATGCATCTCGATAAGGTTTTGGTTGTGTGTTGATGCAGGAAGGGAAAGTTATAGCTTATGCTTCACAACAATTGAAGAAGCATTAAGTTAACTACCCTACTCATGACTTGGAACTTGCAGCAGTAGTACACTCATTGAAGATCTGGAGACATTATATCTTGGGTCACAAGTTTGATATTTATAGTGATCATAAGAGCCTTAAATACATCTTCACTCATAATGATTTGAACTTGAGGCAGAGAAGATGGCTTGAGTTGATTAAGGATTATGAGTTGGAAATTCATTATCATCCCGGAAAGGCCAATGTAGTAGCTGATGCTCTTAGCAGGAAGTGTCAGGTGAATATGTTTGAAGTAAGAGAGTTTCCACCAGAATTAGTGGTAGAGTTAGCCCATCTCAATCTTAGCTTTGTTGCAAATTCAGAAGGTGTTGCTATGAGTGTGGAGCCCACACTAAGCAAGGAAATCAGGGATGGTCAGAAAGAGGATGAGAGAATCCAAGAGATAGTTGAGCTTATTAAGGATAATAAGGCTCCCGATTTTCAGATAGATGATGAAGGAATTATTTGGTTCAAGCAATAGTTATGTGTGCCAAATATTCAGCGAATTAAGGATACTATACTTAAGGAAGTTCATGAGTCATCATATTCCATTCACCCTGGAGGTACCAAAATGTATCAAGATCTGAAAGAATCCTATTGGTGGTATGGTATGAAAAGGGATATGTGTGAGTATGTAGCTTTGTGTGACACTTGTCAGCGAGTTAAGGCAGAACACTAGAGACCAGCTGGATTACTCAAACTACTAAAGGTGCCTGAATGGAAGTGGGATGACATTGGTATGGACTTCATCATAGGTTTGCCGCGTACACAGAAAGGTCATGACTCAATCTGGGTAATTGTAGATCAGTTGACAAAAGTTGCTCATTTTCTACCAGTTAAGACCACAGATAGTGAAGCTCGATCGACTAGCCGAGCTATACATGGCAAAAATAGTTTGTGCACATGGAGTACCTAAAAGGATTGTATCCGATAGAGGGACAAAATTCACTTCTCGTTTTTGGGAAAAGTTACATGAAGCACTTGGAACTCAGCTCAGGTTCAACACAGCCTACCATCCTCAGATAGACGGACAGACAGAGAGAACGAATCAGATATTGGAAGATATGTTGAGATCGTGTGCTCTGCAGAACAGTAACAGTTGGGATAACAGTTTGCCTTATGCAGAATTCTCTTATAACAACAGTTACCAGGCTAGTCTCCAAATGTCACCGTTTGAGGCCTTATATGGGAGGAAATGTAGAACATCTCTGTTCTAGGATCAGACTAGAGAAAGACAAGTCTTTGGGCCTGATGCTTTGAAAGAATCAGATGAGCAGGTGCAAATGATCCGGAGGAATCTGAAAGCAGCTCAGTCCAGACAAAAGAGTTATGCCAATGTACGTCGTAGAGAGTTATCGTTTGAGGTAGGTGACCATGTGTATCTCAAGGTGTCACCTGTTCGTGGACTCAAGAGGTTTAGAATCAAAGGGAAATTAGCACCAAGGTATATTGATCCTTTTAAGATTCTAGCCAAGAGAGGTGAAGTTGCTTATCAGCTGGAACTACCTGAGCAGTTATCTGGTATTCACGATGTGTTTCATGTCTCTGAGTTTAAGAAATGTTTACGTGTACCAGAGGAACAGTTACCAATGGAGGTTTTGAATGTGAAAGATGATCTAACCTATGATGAGGGCCCCGATAAGGTTTTGGAAGTGGCAGAAAGAGTCACTCGGAATAAGACCGTCAGGATGTGTAAAGTGCAATGGAAGCACCATTCTGAAGATGAAGCCACATGGGAAAGAGAAGAGGATTTGAAAGAAGCTTATCCATATTGGAATCCAGAATCTTCTTAATCTCGATGACGAGATTCTCTTAAGGGGGTTAGGTTAGTAACACCCTAAAACTCTGAATATTAATTTGCTTACGGTTTTAGCAGAGTCTTTGTTTAGAAGCTTTAAAACTTTATTAAAATAACTTAAAAGTAATCGTAGAAGAATTAACCATGACTGTTGCATTCATGCCTCTGCATAAGTTTTATTGTTTGAGTGTTGTTTTCCAAAACTCAAAACTGTTTCCAAAAAGGTTTTTGAAATGCTTTAGAAAAGGAGCTTTCAATTGTTTAGCAAAACAAAAAGGAAAACCCTCCCAACTCTCCCTCCCTGTTTTGGCCCAGCTCTGCCTTTGCTCCCTTCCCTGCAGCCCACCTAAAGGCCTGAGGCCCTCCCCCTTTCTCTTTTCCTTGGGCCAAGCCCATCTGGCGTCTAGCCCAGCTCGCGGCCCAGCAGGGCGTGCGCAAGCGCAGCCAACCCTAGCACCCTCCCTCTCGCTTCGTGCTGATGACCGGTGGGGCCCACCTATTGGCGGTTTCCCCTTCCTCCAACCGAGCTCCAGCCGAACTCTGTTCCGCGAACAGAGGCGCTAACGCCTTCCCGAACCCTCCGGGATTCGGCGGCATCCGCATGCCGCGTTGCTTTAAAGGGCCAAGGACCCCCCCTCCGCACCCAGTTTCCATCTCCGCGCCGCCTTTCCGCCCTAGCCGTGCCACACGGAAGCTCCGGAGAACAGAGTGCCACCGCCTTGCAGTCACGTACGCCACCGCCTTTGGAGCCCACTCAAGCTCTACCATCACTCGGAAGTCATCTGATCGCCGTCAGGGCAAGGTACTGGCCCTGTGGTTTGGTTTCCCCGCTTGGTTTCGCATTTGTCTGACCCTGCCGCCCCATCTCCGTTCGTAGGAAGCCGCCGGCCGTCTCTAAGCCCTTCTGCTCGCCACCAATAGCCGAGGTGAGATCGCCTCGACCTCCTCTCTCTCCCGGTGCCTTCAGTGTGCCAGTTGGTGCCCTGGAGCGCCGGTTCGGCTATCTCCGGCGAGCCCCGGCCGCCGGCCATGGCCACCGCCGCGTCGGCCCTCCCCTCCGGTCGGCCAATCCCCTCCCTCCCTCTCTGTTTTGACCGCGGCCGTCCGATCCAAGCTGAGCGGCTCAAATTAGAACCGCCGAAGCGGTATCCTCGCCGGTCCACTGTGGACCAGTGGACGCGGTCCATCGACCGGTCCACAACATCGCCCAGTCCCGCGCTGCCGCGTGGCACGCCGACATCATGCTGATGTCAGCCCGCATCAAGTCGCACCCTTTTGCTAAAGAGAGCCCCGGATTTTTGCTAATCAACCCGCAGTCCAGATCGAATCTGTTAAATCCGTTTTTCCTGATTTATTTTAATTCGAAAATTAGATCTGCTATTTATAATTATGCCACTGACCTTCTATAGCTGATAACTTGCCCGTTTTAACTCTGTTTTCAGTGGTTCAAGTTCCTATAGATTCGTATCGTCGTGTAGATTAATTCTATGTTGTTGTTTACCCTTGTTTCCTACTGTGGTGTACTATTTCTTATTAAAGTTTGTTTGCTTGCATGTTATGCTCCTATGTGTGATGTTTGTTGTGGTTAGAGCGCGATCCTTCGGTGAAGGAAGAGGAGCAGGACTTTGAGCAGTTCGAGCAGCCCGAGCTTGACCAAGGCAAGTGCAGACACCATTTGACCATCTTGTACCTACTTACATTAATTCACTTTACTTTCATGCATATGTCTAAACTTGTGAAACCCTAGACATGAATAGGCTTGTTGTACCTTCCTTGTTCACCTGGGGGTTTACCTTTTATCCACATAAAGTAGCTATGCTTAGTCTCTTTACCTACTTTAGCATTTTATGGAAAATCTAAACATGTTAACTACTACTAAAAGTGAATCAATGGTTTAGGAAACATGGTGATGATGTGATCTCTCGTATAGTTGGATTTAGTTGGTTCGAAGGGGGAACGAGTACTGGTCTGGGACCGGTGTTTTTTCGGGTACTTATATCTCCTCTCCCTGAGAGTCAGTTCGTGGAGCGGCCACCTAGGACATCCGTGCAGCTTCAGGCTATATGGCTCTGGCTTGACTAAGTAACAGGATAGCCACTGGTGAAAGGTCTAGGAATGACTAGAGGAGGGGTGAATAGCCTAATTAAATTTTCTACAACAACACTTAGCAAACTTGTTAGAATAAAACACGGCTATAAGCAAGTTTGCACTAGCACTAAGGTTAGGCAAGCCTACCAATTCTAGTCACTAGCAAGATGATCTATGTTACACACAAGAGCTAGAGACTTAGAGCTATACTACTAAGCTACACAAGCTAAGCTAGAGGCTCTACTTTGCAAGAATGAAAGGAATGTAATGCAAAGCTAGAGATATAATGGTTATACCAACGTGAAGAGATAATCCAATAGATAACCAATCAATCACAAGATGAATCCTCGGTAGAGAGACAATGAGACACAATATTTTTTACCGAGGTTCACTTGTTTGCCAACAAGCTAGTTCTCGTTGTAGCGATGCACCCACTTGGAGGTTCACGCGCTAATTGGCAATCAAAGCTAAACCCGTTCAAGGGTGCCGCACAACCAACACAAGATGGGGATCCACAAGCTACGCGGATTCCACTAGAGATACCTTTAGCGAACTCCCGCGGGGTAGGTTCAAGAACCCCTCACAATCCACCGATCGGAGCTGGAGACAATCACCTTCCTCCGCTCAACGATCCTCGTCGCACCAACCCGTCTAGGAGGTGGCAACCTCCAAGAATAACAAGAGCTCCGCGATGACAACGATCACCAAGTGCCACTAGTATGAAATCAAAGAGTAATGCACTTGGATTCACTCAATCTCTCATGAAATGATCAACTATGTCAATGAGATGAGTGGTGGAGCTTCTCACAAGCAAGCACAAGTGTATGAGTGAATAGAATGTGCAAGAAGTGCCCCCTTGGGCCAGCCATACAACCTTATATAGCTCACACTCCAACACTAGCCATTTCCACCCTTTTTCCTCTTCTCTGCATACCTCCGGACACACTTTTCACATGGGGTCCGGACCATAGACCGCGTTCGGACCCATCCACAGCAGTGAGCCAACGGCTCTGCTAAGCTCTCCGGTCGCAGGGTCCGGACGCACCCGAGGTGCCGTCCGGACCAACGCACATGCGTCCGGTCGAGCCTAGGTTTGAATCGCCTGCTTCGCACCTTCGCCACAGCGCGCCACGTGCCTCCGGTCGCTCACAACAGTGCGGGTCCGGATGCTACAACAGTAGCGTCTGGACGCTACGCAGAGAGCAGTCCAGAGAGCACTTTCCTCCGGACGCGCGTCTGGTTCCTCCATCCGGACCAAGACCAGAGTCCGACCGTTTCAACCAGAGAGCAACAGAGAGGGCAGGGACTCCGAACGCACGTCCGGTGCCCTACGTCCGGACCACGAACAGCGTCCGGATCCTCCTTCTCAGCCGAGTCAGCAAGGGTTTGCCACCGGACGCACACTCGTTGGTCCGGTCGGTCAGAACCCTTGCGTCCGGACCCTGCATCCGGACTGCTTCCAGCTGCCTATACAACTCCTTCAACTCCTCCAAGATTCCAAGAGCCAACACTAAGTGATCCCAACACTTGTGCACGTGTGTTAGCTTTTAGTTCACAAATATCTTGGATTAAGTTGGTGTTTCACTTGGTTCAATTGAATTTAAATGCAATGCATATGAACCTAGTGGTACATGATAACCGTAATCATACTTAAGAGCTCCCTCCTTGATAGTACAACTATCTATCCTAAACGTGATCACATCCTCTATGATGTCTTGATCACCAAAACGAAAATGTGTCCTATATCTCCTTTGCCTTGACACCATTTTCCTTTCCACCACCATGCTAGAGCTTGTGCCATTCACTTGATCCACCTTGCTCCATCACATGGCATGTACCAACCTATCTCATGATTCACACTTAGAGATTCAAGGTTAATACCTAAGTAGGTTTCATCAATTACTCAAAGCCAAAACACATGGGAGACTCTCAACTGGTAGGGTGTGGCTTACCGGGTAGGCGTAGGGGAGTAGCCCATGTAATGAATATTAAGTTGCGGTCGACCAGGTTCCATGGCTATGGGGACGGCTTCCGACGCGTGGGCAAAACCCTACGGTTGCATCCTATTGGTTGGTCCCTGCGAAAGGTCTCGTATTGGACCTTGCCGACCTTCCTAGGTAGTGGGTTAAGAGGCTAGCTACCTCAGGCAAAAGGGCAATCACGACTTAAAGTGAAAGTGCACCCCTCTGCAGAGTTAAACCTGATATATCAGTCGTGCTCACGGTCACGAGCGGCCTGGATCCTCACATGGACAGAGTCTTCACTCAACTTATTTCTGGCTTGAGAGAGATCATGGTTGGTTGGCGGTGGAGAGTTTGTGGTTGGTTACAGATGAGAGCTCGAGGTTGCTACCTCGAGTGTTGGGATTGCTATCTCTGTTGCTGTTGAGATGAGGGGTTGCTACCCCGTGGTGATGCCGAAGTTGCTACTTCTGGCATGGTACTCTTTAATGATGATCTTACCTACCTCTTAATCACTGGGTTGGGTTCTCTTAACCACTTTTAGTAAATATAGGTTGTATTAATAAAAGATGACAACTAAAATGCTACAGTCAGCCGTGTCAGCTTTACCTTGTTAAGCCTTGCATGTCATTACTTTCCGTTTGTACTTGTTGAGTTCGACATGAGCTCATCCTTGCTATAATCACATAAAGGCTGGGTAGAAGACCAAGACTGGGATGAGGAGTTCTCCGAAGACATCGACGGGTGTTAGGCTCGTGTGTCGCTGCCGTCGACCTTCCTGTGGCGAGATGGCTCCTTCTTCGCGTCGTCGTAGTTCGTCGATTTACCTTTTCCGCTAGACTTTGATCAAGGCTTGTAATAAAGTACTCTTATACTTGTTTAAGTTTATGTTTCGAACACTGTGCTATGTATCATTGATGACGTCGATATATGTGTGTAATTCTCGATCCTGACACACATGTATTATGCATTCGGTCTCTTTTCTGAACCGGGTGTTGGGTCGGTTTGGCCTGTAGAGAATGCACCTAGGTGTAATATATATATATATATATATATATATATATATATATATATATATATATATATATATATGATGATGATGATGATAATGAGGGATGAGATGATGGATATCCGTGACCATGGGCAACGGCCATAATATTAGATGTTAATAATATGAATAGTAAAATAAATAAATAAATCTCATTATACACAAGAATTTATTCTCAGTGTTCATAAGGCGTTATCCACAATTTGGCCATGGGATAATACTACATGTCAGATTCTTCATGGTATATGTAGAACTGGAGTGGTGGTGGTGGTTCTCAGTGGATGTGTGTTGCCGGTGTGGTGAGAGTCTCTTAATTTCTACGATGTTGTGGTTCATCTTGTTCTCCTGTCGAATGCATGTGCATATGGCTTCTGCATTTATAGCGCAAAGGGAGCTGGATTGCCCTGATGCCTGGACACCTGATGTTTTGTCTTTGCGGTTAAGTCTTTAATTATTCTTCTTCACTGTTGCTTGGACAGCTGGACGGTGCTAAGCTCTTCAATAATTGTCTTGGCTACGGTAGTGTCATTGTATTTTATTTTTGTGTTGTCCTCTGTCGCGAATTGTGTTCACGTGTGTTCTTCTGGATATTTCTTACACGCAATTTTAAAAGTCCTATACCTTTTTGCTTGATGATCATATCCATGGGAGAGCTGAAGTATTACTGGGCCTTTTGCTTATAGAAATGAGTGGTTGGAGAATTCGTGGGCGACAGGCCGACGTCAGGCCAGTTTGCTTCTGGGCCGTGTGGGGCTGTACGTGTCGCTCACACAAACCGTAGTGCTACTGTGGATGGAGAAACTGCCTAGAATTTCTCTGACACAAAAGAAAAAGAAAGCTGCGCAGACTGAAGCCTCACCATTCAGCAGCTGGAGTTTGTGGAGAGACGATTTTTTCTATGTTTTTTGGTGTGCCTGAAATCCAAATGCTGCACCACGCACTCAGTGATGAATCCATGCATGTATTTATGAATGCGAACGGAGTCACGCAGCGAAGCAAAGGTCCGTTTTGTGTGGCCGCAAGATATTTTTTGCAAAGGTGATGAGCAATTGGTCACAGGCCGGCCCGTTTAATTTACAGAGATTTTTGCGACAAGGTGATGAGCAATCAAAATTGACTGATGCATGTATAGTCAATGTTCATTTAATTTCATCCCTGCCCCAAGCTAAGCTAAGCTAGCTAGCGTGAATGCCTGCGCCGGAGTGGCAATACCACGTCGCGCGCGCTGCTAGCTAGTTTCTGATCCAATTCGGAGTCATCGTACGTCGTCTCGGCGTCACCACCCTGCCAATGGATGAAGGCCACCGCCGGTTCAAGATAATAAGCTAGCCAGCAATGACATGTACAATAATATCACTCACTAGTAGAAAAACTGTTTTTTTGCTGACGCCACAAAACACACCACAGACGGTTGTGGGTTTCACGTCATTTGTAGTGTGTTCATCTGTGGTGTGTTTTGGTTCCCAACCGTCTGTGGAGAGGGGTTATCACATACCGCCAGTGTAAATGAGCCCATTTACACTGGCGGTTGGCTTATGCCAACCGCAAGCCAACCGCCAAGCCAACCGCCTGTGATAATACTTGGGCCTATTTACACTAGTGGTTTTCTTATGCCAACCGTCAATGGTAGACTCTGCCTATATAAAGCACCCTCCCGACCCTCACTCTCTTCTTCTTCCCGACCAGCTACAGTTCTAGCCGCCACTTTCCATTAGAAGCGATTTTGGAGGTCCAGATTTTTCAAAATACAAGGGGGAGGTTTTGATCTGTATTTCTTGGAAGGAGATTGGTTAAAAAGGTTAGTTTATGTCCCTATTGCCTCATTTAGCTCATTTTTGCTCAATTGGAGCCACATTTTGAATCTAGAGTTTCACCATGAGTGAGAGAGAAGAGTCCTAGGTGTTCAATTTACTTTATGCTATATATATTTACTTGATGTTTGCTCTCCATCTTCATGTTTGCTTTTTAATTTAGTTTATGCTATATGTATTTACTTGATTGTTATGAATCAATGTTGTGTTAAATATACTCTTACTCTAAACCCTAGCTAATAATCTAGGGTTTCACCATGAGTGAGAGAGAAGAGTTTTAGAATGTTTGAGAGAGGAGTGTAGTTTTTTTTGTAGTTTTTTTAATTATTGTACTTGGGTTTTTTATTATGCTTTTTTATTTCTCAATTTATTTCATCCACTTTATGCACTTATGTTTCATTAATTTAATTGTGATACTTAGTGGCTGGACCTAAAGCCTAGCTAATAAACTCTAAGGGGGAGGTTTTGATCTTCATTTATAGAGACAAGGGGACATTTATCAAAATACAAGGGGAGAGGTTTTGATCTTCATTTCTTGGAAGGAGGTTGTTAAAAAGGTTAGTTTATGTCCCTATTGCCTCATTTAGCTCATTTTTGTTCAATTTGAGCCACATTTTGGATCTAGGGTTTCACCATGAGTGAGAGAGAAGAATATCTAGGTTTTTTCTTAGTTTATTCATGTCATATTGATGCCAATTTGAGCCACATTTTTGCTCTATTTTCATTTTTGCTTTTTAATTTAGTTTATGCTAGATATATTTACTTTTTTTCATTGATCAATGTTGTGTTAATGTTGATCAATGATACTTAGTGGCTAATAAACTCTAAGGGGGAGGTTTTGATCTTCATTTATTTTCTTTATTTTCTTCAAGTCAGGTTGATTAAGATGGTTACATAATATTTGTCGTCTCCCCCTTTTGAAAATCAGGTATTGATCGATGGAGAGGTCATTCTGGATGTATAATTTGTCAGGGCTAGATGAATCATACATACCTGAGGTTCATAAGTTTATTGATGCCGCTAAGAACCATGCTTGGAGAACAAAGAAGACGCACATACATTGTCCATGCATGGACTGCAGGAATGTGAGAGTATTTGATGACCATCAGCAAATCCTTTCTCATCTTGTCCGCCGAGGATTTATGAAGGATTACTTGATTTGGAAAAAGCATGGAGAGGAGAGCTTTGTGCCTTATACAACTGTTAGCCGTGCAAATATCGACGCCGATGGTCCAGATATGTTTGTTGACGGTGGGTTTCAGTTAGTACACGAGACACAACAACCTGTCACCGATGGTCCTGATCATGGTTTCGCTGGAAGAATTGAAGGCGTGGGAACTGATGTGATGCAAAATAATATGGCTATAGAAGATGCAGAATTCTTGGAGGCAATGTTGCGTCGTCATGCAGAAGATCCATCAATGTTCTTCAAGAAAGGTATGGAGGCCCTGATGAAGACAGCAAAAGAGCCTTTGTACGATGAGTCTAAGGGTTGCACCAAAGATTTCACGACCTTGCGTTCGGTGCTAAAGTTGTTGGTATACAAAGCTAGGTTTGGTATTTGTGATGCTGACTTTGATGCATTCTTGACTATTATCACAGACATGCTTCCTAAGGAAAACAAAGTGTCTGCTAACACGTACTGTGCAAAGAAGCTAATCAGTCCACTCACGATGGGTGTTGAGAAGATCCATGCTTTTAGAAATCACTGTATCCTATATCGAGGTGACGAATATAAGGACATGGAAAGCTGTCCAAAGTGTAATGCAAGTAGCTATAAAACGAATAAAGACTACAAAGAGGAACATTGTGCTACCTCGGTGGTGTGTAAAGGAAAGAAGAGAAAGAAGACCCAACAGAGTTCAAAACCCACGATCAAAGAAAAAGAAGTAGACTATTATGCGCTGAAAAAGATTCCTACTTTGGTGATATGGTACCTGCCTGTGGTCGATCGACTGAGGTGTTTGTTTGGTAACCCAGAGGATTTCAATCTAATGAGTTGACATGCTTCTAATGAGCACATCAAAGACGATGGGAAGCTTCGGCACCCAGCCGATGGCAAGCAGTGGATAGATTTCAATAACAACCACGAAGACTTTGCAAAGGAACAAAGAAATGTTAGGTTTGCACTGAGTACTGACGGAATGAATCCATTTGCTGAGAGGAGCAGCACGCACAGCACATGGCCGGTGATCCTCACCATCTACAACCTTCCGCCATGGTTGATGCAGAAGCGAAAGTATCTCATGCTAACCATCCTTATCTCTGGACCTACACAGTCTGGAGTTGACATGGATGTTTTCTTAGAGCCCTTAATGGAAGACATGAAGATATTGTGGGAAACAGGTGTTAAAATGTGGGACGAGTACCGCCAAGAATCATTCACGTTGAGAGCAATTATCTTTGTTACAATCAACGATTACCCTGCTCTCTTCACATTATCAGGGCAGTTCAAGGGAAAGGTTGGTTGTGTGGTATGCATAGATGAAACCGCTCACGTGTCCCTTACTGCATCTAAGAAGATAGTGTACATGAGGCACAAACGCTTCTTATCGAAAGGACACAGGTACCGCCAGAAGAAGATGGATAAGCACTTCGACAATAACGGTGAAGTACTCCAGTCTACTGCCCCACTAGACAACAGTAAAGGCAAAAGAGTTTTCAACCTAGTCAGAAACCTTAAATTTGTTTTCGGGAAGAAGACAACATATGGAAAACCAAGAAAGAATGTCAAACCAACTCCAGGGGCTACGTTCAAGAAGAAATCTATTTTCTTCGAGTATTTGTCATACTGTCCTGAGTTAGATGTACGCCATGCGATCGATGGTATGCACGTTCAGAAGAACGTTTTTGAAAGCCTAATTGGAACCTTGCTAGACATAAAGGGCAAGACAAAGGAAGGACTAAAGTCACGTATGGACATGGTACAATTAGACATTAAAAAAGAACTCTACCCTATTCTTCAAGAAAATGGGAAGTACCATCTCCCGGCAGCAAGCTACAACCTCAACAATGATGAGAAACATTCGATGTGTGTGTGGTTGAAGAATCTGAAGGTCCCATCTGGATTCTGCTCTAACATATGAAGTATTGTGTCAATGAAAGACCTTACACTCACCAACTACAACTCACATGATTGTCATACCATGCTGACTACTTTCCTCCCTATTGCCATCAGGGCTATAAATCCAGTGTGGATAAAGGTTGCAGTCACACGGTTGTGCTACTTCTTCAACAGGATCTCACAAAAGGTGATCGACCGTGATGAGTTGACATTTCTTAAGGAATTTGCAGCGGAGATAGTGTCACAGTTCGAGATGTGTTTTCCTCTAGCATTCTTCGATATTATGGTTCACCTTGTGGTGCACTTGGTTCCACAGATAGAGGCACTGGGTCCCATGTATTTGCATGAGATGTGGACGTATGAGCGTTTCATGTCAACACTTAATGGCTACGTATCAACTCGTGCTCGTCCTGAGGCGTCCATGGTAGAGGGGTACTTAACCGAAGAGGCAATTGAGTCTGGTGGTCCATTCTGCAACAGCGTCCTAAAAGACCAGGATGCAATAGGTTTGCCTCCGTCAAGACATGATGGTAGGCTGAATGGAAGAGGGAGGATGGGAAAGAAAACATTAGTCCCGCAAGATTACAATTCAGTCCTCGAGGCACATCACAGCATCCTTCATCAACTCTCAATAATGGAGCCTTTCATCGAGCAACATATTGATGAGCTTCGCAAACAAAATCATGGGCACACAGATGAGTGGTTAATGAAGGAACACAAGAATAAGTTCACCTCATGGCTAAAGGAGCTTGACATTCCAGAGGGGGAAACAATTGAGGAACGCACCATCAAGGCGTTGGCTTCTGGACCATCACGCCAGGTCACAACATGGCAAAGCTATGACATTAGTGGCTTCACATTCTGTACCAAGTCCAAGGACCAAAAGAGCATTGCACAAAATAGTGGAGTTCGATGTGATACCTTAGACTCTGAAACTGGGAGCTAGACTATGCTACATTTCAGGTCCCTATGTTTCGATGCCAATGGGTTGAAGATAAATAGGTCACAGTGAACAACTATGGGGTCAGAGTTCTTGATCTAAGTAAGGTAGGCTACAAAGATGATCCGTGGATAATGGCTAACCGTGCCGCACATGTCTTCTATGTTGAACAGATCCTTTGTCCTAATGAGAAGAAAAGTACCGACAAGCCGAAGCATGTAGTTATTCCTGGAAAGCAACAAGCTATAGGAGTTCATGGTGTATCTGACCTGGATGAATTTAATGAGTTCAGCAACATGTGTCTCTTTGTAGATGACCATCCACTAAAAATAAGGAGTGTTGAGCGAAGCATCCCACAAAGATCGCTACCTTGGGTGTGCCACGATGGACAAGGAAGAACAGTTTAGCTGCCTAGATTGTTTTTGTTATCTGCCATGTAATCCATTTATGTTTGTACGTGTGAGACCCTATGCTTATTGCTATAATCTCGAGATATGATTTTTTGAAGCTTATGTATGAGTCATTATAAATATAGATACATACAAAAGTATCTCAAACATGTCATTTAATATTTTTAATATGTATATCTTGTCAAGACAAACACTACAAAGTTTAATTCATAATTTTTGGAAAAATATATCTCAAGATATGATTTTTTTAAAAAAAAATAGAATTATTTCTGCAAAAATATTTCTACAAACGGTTGGCATTGACCACCGCCTGTAGAGATCCATTTATACAGGCGGTGGTCAATGCCAACCATCTCTATAGCCGGTGGTCAATGTCAACCGTCTGTAGAGATCATTTCTACAGGCGGTTGGCATTGCCAACCGCCAATAGAAATGGGGTTCGTATATATATCCCGCCCACTCGCCCGAAATTTTCTAAGTCCCGAAGACGCCAGTTCATTCGAATCGACGCCGTCAGACTGCCCATTTCCACGGAGACCTCACTGGCGCTGCCTCCTCTCTCCGCGACGGTAAGCATCCTCCACGGTCGTGGCTCTCGGTGGCGGCGCGTGCTAGCTTTGGCGGTCGCGGCGGTTGTGTGACCGTGCCGTGGCCGCACGCGGTTGCGCTGGGGGTGGCGGCTGCGGTGGCACACGCGGAGGGTGGTGGCCGCGGGGGCGAGGTGGCCACGGTGGTGCTGGGCCGGGGGGGGTGGGCGCGGTGGCGGGCGGGGCGCACGCGGCGGCGCCGAGCAGTGGGAGGAGCGAGGAGGAAGAAGCCGGCAGGGAGGCTAGCTGGGCCGAGAGGCCTCCTTGGGCCTTTTTCATTTTTTGATTAGTTTCTTTAATTATAAGTATGCTTTAAATAATAGATGTAAATGCTTTGATTATTATATTAGGTATAGATGTAAATGCCTATATAAATGTTCTTTAATTACCCTCAACCACTTATATATATAGATCCGCATTCAAGTTTAGTGATCTCCATTCGTATATGTATTTATAGATTTGCATTCAAGTTTCATTCCATTCAAGTTTGATAGATCTCCATTCAAGTTTGTTATAAATTCATTCCATTCAAGTTTAGTGATCTCCATTCAAGTATGTCTATTCAAGTATGTATTTATATATTCAAGCTACCCAAATTCTTGTACATATATATATATATATATATATATATATTCATTTCTTAGTATATGTATGTATATATTCAAGTGTATGTATATATTCAAGTTATGTATATATAATCTATAAATGCTTATACTTTATTAGTATATGCCTCCTATACATATAAGTTATGTATATATAATCTAGAAATGCTTATCCTTTATTAGATTTCCACGATGACATCTCCAAGCAAGGACCAAGGACAAGGGTCTGTTCACACGGAACAGGCCCCAGGGTCCGACCCCACAGAGCAAGTACAAGATGCCCACCAAACGGGGCAAGGCGTGGGGTCGTCCGACCCCATGGAGCAAGTACAAGATACCCACCAAATGGGGCAAGGCCTGGGGTCGTCCGACCCCATTGAGGAAGAAGAAGGGAACCAATCGACTCCGGAGAACACTTGGAGCCCTAGCGACGACTTCGAGCGGATCGAAGTGAGGAAGGCTTGAGAACAATTTTAATGTGAATTACGCCATGACCCTGATTATGATGCAGAAGCCGAGGAGGTAATTATATGATTTCATATTTTTATTTAATTGCATGTCTATTAAAACCATCTCCATTAAACTCACAATGTTTATATTCAGAGGGCATTGACTCAGATGGAAGAGTTGATGTCACAACGTGCCGAAGACGCACCCGAACCGACCGCGACGACGAGCAATGAACCATCAAGGAAAAGGAAGCGGAATGGTGGCAAACGAGGCGATAGAGGATTGAACAAGTTTCCAGACGACGTATATGCCATCTTAGAAGTCAGCTCAACCAGACAGCCCACAGCTCCTTTGGAGGCCCTATCCAAGTACCGGAACGCAATTGGCTTTTGTGTTAGGGACCTTCTTGACGTCACTAACAAAACCTAGGCCATTGTGTCGGAGGATGACAAGACAAGAATTTGGCAAAAATGAAGACGAGGTTCCAGTTTCCTCGAGCCATCCCAGAGGCACTGATAAAGGACTATACCTTGAAGCAGACTGCGGTCAGTTTCCGAAACTGGAGGTCTGACTTGAATACCAAGTTTGCCAAGAAAGGGTTGGACCCTACAACAACGTACAAGATTACTAAAGGGCAGTGGGCGGTCTTTCTAAAGCAGAGGAAAGAGGCAGAATTCATATCTCTGAGCGAATCCAACTCAGCTCTCGCAAAGAAGAATAAGTACCACCACCGTCTAGGCTCAGGTGGTTATCAGCGTCAGGCTCCCAAATGGCAACAAGAAGAGGCTGCTAAGAAGGAGAAAGGGTTATCGGCGCTGTCCGCACAAGTTGGTGAAAGGTCCGCGAATTGGATTCGGGCTAGAAAACCAAAGGAAACCGACAACGGTTTGTCCTTTGATGACCCTCAGGTTGAACAAGTAGCAAAGAACATCTTTGCGGTGGCAGCCAAGCAACAAGAAGGTAAATTCAAGCCATGAAGAGAGAGAGAGACATCCTTAGCGAGGGCCTGGGTAACCCTGAGCATCCTGGCCGTGTTCGAGGCGTGTCATCCAAGGAAGGATGGAAGGAGGGATTCGACCCTCAGTGGGAAGGAGAGTATAGGAAACGTGATCGATACAAGGAAGAAATAGCTAGCTATTGGAAGGAGGAGGCTAAGAAAGAGTTCACAGAGTTTATGGAGAAATTGGTAGACAATCCTCCTCCTGAGTTGATGCAGAAACTGGCGAGTCCGGTTGTGTCAAGTCAACAAATAATAAGCACTCAGGCCCCTAGATGCAGCTAGTCCCAGTGGTGTCCCAGCAGACCGTTGTTGAGGTACCAAGCAGTGTCGCATCTACAGGGAATAAGGTTCCATATCCTGTTGATGACATTGTTACTCCAGTGGCTTGCTCCGTAGTCATAAGATATGACATTAACAATCACCGTAGAAGGGAAGTAGCCAAGGGCAAAGCGATCCCAGGACACAAGTACCACAGTGCTGACATTCCTGAAGACTACTGCAGAGTAGAAGTATCGACCGTGGTCCAAGGATATGAGGACGAGATTTTAGACATCCCCGGTCCTGAGGACATTGAGAATCTCAGACAGGTCATAAACAATTTCATTCTTTGGCCTCGGCGAGACGTCTAGCTGAGGGAGCCGCCACCGTCCTTGCAAGAGATAGCAGTTGAGGAGTCATCAGGACCGACTGATCCTCTTCCGAACCCACCACCATCACCAATACATTCTCATTGGAGCCCACCTCGATCACCTCCACCACAGTCATCACCTCCGCCACAATCATCTGCACCACAGTCATCACCTCCGCCGCCTCCACAACAAAAATCCACACCTTCCCCACAACCAAAAGATCCTAAACAAACACCAGAGCCACCAGTGCCGCCAAAGAAGAAGTTTTCGGTGCCCAAGTTGATTTCCTCCTTCGAGCCAAAGAAGAAAACAGCTGACACAACCAGATTTTTGAAAGGATTAGGGAAAAACACACTAGTGAAGTCCTCGAGTTGTCTGAGCTCGCGAAGTCAGCACAACCAGTGCCTAAGGTAATTCCCTGCAAAATCAAGGTGCCAACTTGGGAAGACTACAATTCTGTGCCTAAAAACTATGTGATGGGAAAGCCTCTACTGAGCTGGGAGAAACTCAAAAAGGTCCCAACCAATGTAAAAAGGCTGCATGACTGGTACATGAGAGCCTCTGCTGCTGGCATTCACACCATCAATGTGTCTATACCACATAAGGCATTTCAAAGTGAGCATAATCTGTGCGTGATTAGCTTTGAAGACCTTTGGTTGATGATGAACCTTGAGAGACTAGACGTACAGATCATAACGACGTTTGCATTGTAAGTGTTACATAGTTACACATGCATTGTAGTTGCATAAATGTTCAATATGTGACATGAATTATAGTTGCAAATGTTCAATATCTGACATGCATGTGCCTTGTAGAATGCTATTTGATGAGCAGGAGCAGAGTTATGGTCAGGATATCGATTATTGTGCCGAGGAGAGGATTGCCTATCTGAACCCAATTGATATATGCGAAGAGAGGCACACCTTCAGAATCGGGGAAAACAGTGACGATTTAAGGGGCTTAGTAGGTGAAGCACGGGCCGCCAAAAAGAAAAGTTTGAAGTTTTAATTTGAAGCCAAGTACGCCTTCTACATTTCAAAGTGTATGAATAAGTATCAAGACAGGAAATCGATAGTGGCACCGTACAACTTTGGGTAAGTATATGAGTTTGGGTAGTGGCACCATATAACTTTGGGTGATCATACTACATAATTTAAATGCACAATTTGATTCCTGTAGGGACCACTGGATCTGCGTCGTCATTTATCCTAGACAAGGAAGGGTGCTGGTACTAGACTCCGCAAATTATCACCCATCAAGCTATGGACATTTCCTTGAGATGCTAGAGATGTAAGTCGAGATATATATGCACATATACTTTTGCATTGTAAGTGTTTTTAAGAATAATTATCATGGTGATTGTATTCGAGTTCGTAGGGCATGACGGTTTTATAAAATCAACGGTGGAAAGCTTGTTTCGAAGGAAAAAGAAAAGGAGTCATTGGAAGTTATATATGACTGGCCGGTACGTATGAAAACTTACTCTTATGAATAAAGATCATACATGTACTCTATGGATATATTACGTGTGTGAGCATATATAAATAACCACTTTTCTATTTTATAGTGCCACAAGCAACCAACAGGATCTGTCCTCTGTGGATACTACGTGTGCGAGCACATGAGAGGAGACATAGAAAACTTGAAGAAACCTTCCAAGAAGAAAAACAAGGCGACGACCATCAACGAAAAGACATTGTATATCATAGTTGAGGACGTGTGCTTTTTTCTCATCAAAAGTGTAGGGAAATATCATGATTCTGAGAGTGAATTAGCCAAGCCCGAGTACGAAGCGCTAACAGAGGTTTATAGCCTAAAACTTACTCGGAATGGTTTTTAGAGAACATGTCCAAACTCTTGATGTATATACATATGTAACTTTATGTGTGTGAGCGTGAGACTCATGTATATAATGTGACATACACTTGTAACTTTATTGCTAGCATGAAACTTTGAAGTAATACATGTATGTATGAGGTATTTAAATTACATGTTGCTATATTTAAACACCATCCAATAGGGTTTAGTAGTTTCAATAACAATATATATGTATATATTAAATAATACAAAAATATATATTCAAAATATAAAATGTGAAATCCATTTTCACAGGCGGTTGATCGACCATTTTCAAAGATGGTCGCGTCATTTCTAGAGGTGGCATCCCTAATTAAATGTTCGTCTTTGTTTATCGGGGTTCATCTTATAATTTTTTTTTTCATAATGGGGTGTTGGTGATATATTTCGTGCAGTGGTGTCTACCTACACTATGGGCTAATAAACAATTCCTGACGCGGGACACAATTCAAAAACCACCAAAGAAAATCTAGATCGATGAAGATCAAGTACTCTAGGAGTTAGGAACCAATTGGATCTGCATGCTCTCTAATCAAGTTTGGAGCCTTATCCTCTCAAGAGAAATCACAAAAGAATGCTAGGGAACTTGGGGTCTCAAATGGAGTAAAGAGAGTGAGCAAACAACCCGTTTGCGTTGGTCTAGATCGATAGAGCTGGAAGAAAGTGACCGTTGCGAGAGAATCGTCAGTAGAAATCTCTACTACAAAGTGAAATATATATGTGTAAATGGCACATTTACACAGGCGGTTCACCAAGAGAACCGTCTGTGAAAATGGATTTCTACAGACGGTTCTCAAGCAACCGCCTGTAGAAAGTTTTATTTATACTGACCTCTAGCGTAAGCGGGGCTCGGAAATGCCTGTGAAAATAGGTTTCTAACCGCCAGCAAAAACAGTTTTTGTACTGATGACTGTTGCATGCATGGAACGAAAGGTAGATAGATATATCTGACAGTGATTTCTTACTCTATTATTGTCAGTGATAGCAAAGTTTTAATTTATTGCTAGTTTTGAAACTACTAGTGCTAGTGTGATATATAGACAGACCGGCCAGACTCGGCAATGGTTGCGGAAGAATCCGAAGTAGCTAGAGTGCTGGCCTTTTGACCAAGGCAGCTTAGCTGTAATACATCTCCTGAATTCCTGATGTCGATCAGGATGTGATAGAGTCATAGAGATGTGCGGCTTGTGTACTCGTAATTAATATACTATATACGTACGTGGATGTCTGTCAGCACACAAGTAGATCGATAGACGTGCATGCACTATGGCGGGTTCTACTGTGCGATCATTCTCAAATCTCAATAACAAAAACAGCGATAATAACTAAAAACAAACGGTGAATATTGAAGAGCTAGACATTAAATTTTACTTTATCTGAACGGAAATTAGTTTCTTTCGTGCGAACCTCAAAATTTGTAAATTTTGGAGCATTCTGCCTTTATGTAGTGCCTACATATATTATGCAAATTAAATAAGTATACACTGAGCCGCCACATATATGAAATAAGTAGTACTATAAGCAGACTTTTGGGGATCATACACGCCGTGCTAAGTGGTGCTAAGTGCATATAACTAAGCAACAAGAATATATAACATGCTTGCATGCATGTTTCTATGAGCTGTGTGTTTGAAACAAACGGGAAAAAAAAAGAAACTGACCAAAAATTAAAGGTAAGAGTTGTACCGAGTTCTGATGCATGTGGGTGTACGTGCAGTGATCGATCTAGCTAGATCTAACGCTTGCCCCATCACAAGAGCTCCCCCATGAAAGTGTGAAGTGTGTATATATGCGACTTTGCATCAAGAAGCTAAGAGAAGAAGAGAGAGGGTACAGCCTTCATCACACTCGCAGGTAACAAATATATAATAATATGAGACTGTTCAGATCTGAGTGTGTACATGCATCGTAAGGCTGTACTCTCTCTCTTCTCCCTTTAGCCTTGATGAAATCTTGAACAATCTTAATTTGTCTCCCTGTCTCTCTATGTGTTACTGATCGACACAACCCCATATACATTTTCCTCTCAGCTGCTAGCTAGCTAGCCAGCTCTCTCCCCTTCTTCTACCAGCTCCAGTGCCACTACTACCACTGGGACTTGTGTCGCTCCTGTATCCCCCCTCCTCCTCTCTTTATATAGATGCTCGATTGCACATGACCATTAACAAAAGGACAGAGACAATAATTCACCTGGGGGTGTGCAAGTTGAACCTTCCGGTGGCAGTGGCGATAATGTAGGCCATCCCACAGCCTCCTGTGTTGTTACAACCATCCAAAATGGCTGGCTTGTCAAGCTACTATAGTTTGTGCTTTAGTTTAGAGACAGATCTATGTAGAACCACTTTAATTTTAGACCTTGAATACCTTGCAACCCTAAAAAGTATAGAACATCAACAATGAATTGCGTTTCCATGTTTTTTCAGCTGAATATAAATGGAAAGAAGTCCGCAAAAAAGGTCCACAGTAGTATATATAAAGTTTTGTATTTTCAAATAGGATTGTATCTATACACATATAACCTATGTGTCTGTGTGTGTTTGTCTAAGACTATACTGATGTATAGACTATATAGAAGAGACATTTTTACACCAACCACACACCCAAAACCACAATGTACACGAATTATATGAGATCCCTTCGTATACATAATATTCTGTTTGAAGAATGATTTTTAATAATCATAAGGGCCCTAATCATAATTAATAATCCTTCCACTATTATAGAAAAAATCAACAACATTCTATTTCACCGTTGGTTTGTTAAAAATGGTTATAATAAAAAAATTGCTAGTTCACTGGTAAAGAATAGACTTTCGGTTCTGCACATAGTCCCAGTTAGAGTTGGGACTGAGACTAATATGAGCACTAGTCCCGGTTCCAAGTCTAATGGGCGTTGGAGGATCTTTTAGTAATGCCAACTCGGATTAAAATCCCTACATCAATCCTGATTGGTGACTAGGACTAACACCAGCCTGAACTAAAGATATGCCCTTTAATCCCGGTTGGTTGCATCAACTTGGACTAAAGTCCTTTGGTGGGCTAGTTCAAAAGGAAAGTATCCTATCTAAAGTCACATGTGCTATATGGTGTGACATGATAAGCTGCACGCAAGGTAATGCATGAGGTTTTTTGTTCGAATCTCACTATATAGGGGTTGGATGGTTGCCTCAACCAAGACCAAAGAATAGTGCATTTAGTCTTGGCTCTGTAGTCCCATTTAGAAAAAAACCCACCGAGACTAAAGCCAGTTCCTAACCAGGATTGTAGCCCTACAAGCTCATGTCCCCAAGTGGCGATGGAAAATAGACTAGAGGAGAGATGTCTCCTTGATTTTATTCATAACAGGTTCATGAAAACCTTTGAAAACCTAGTCTAGTGATGAGGTTCGTTCGTCGGCTCTAGCTCAATCTTAAATCTATATGTAATAATAAAGAGGCAAAATTTCTCTTCCACACTTTTTGGTCTGTCTCTCTCTAACTACCAGACTTATATATAACTTGTGCTCATACGAGTTAGAATAGCTCTTGTTTAATGTGATATGGAGTCTGATTTCAAAACATGTCGTATATTGAGTTATGTTGCAACGTACGGGCATGTTTGCTAGTAATGACTAATGTGACTCATGAAAAAATAGCACAATTAAATATAGGTATGAAACATGTCCAAGACATCATAACTTTTACTTTTAATCTAGACATAAATATAGAAGATCTCGCAGTCTGGTTTGAATAACACCTCAGTGCAAGCTTGGTAATAAAAAAAATAGAGTTAAATGTATCGTAGATCCTTTAAATTTTTTTATCGGATGTCTCCAAAGATATGATCCTTTAACTTTTGGTGGTGTTTTATTTAGGCCCATCAACTTTCAAACTATTTTTTCGGATCCATTAAGTTTTGGCAGTATGTCATCTAGGTCCATCAACTTTCAAACTATATTTTTGGGTCTATTAACTTTTGGTAGTATGTCATCTAGGTTCATAAACTTTCAAATTATATTTTTAGGTCATTATCTTTTTAACTGGTTCACCGTAGGTCCATACCCCTTCCATTAGAGAATAGATTACACATGGCAATGTGGAGTAGGAATATGTAAAATGCAATATATCTTTTTTTATTACATTTTTTCTACACATCGTTCTATATTATATTTGATTTCTTATTTCACTCACCAACATTTGATTGTTATTTTTCTTTATTTAGTAGTTTTTTCCTTTTTAATGTTTATGTGTTCTTGTTGTGTTTTGGTTAATCCTTTTTAACTTATTTTCTATAAACTTATTTTTTAGGACTATTTAATTTTTTAACTTATTTTTGTGTTTCCTTTTTATTTTTTAATGTTTTGTGTTCCACATATATTCATTTTCTATAAATGAAAAAAATAATCATAGAAAAATAAAAAAATAAAAATTAGAATATAAGATAAATAATACTAATATTCTATGAACACATATAAAAATAAATAACTTAAATAGTAAATAAGTTAATAAACATTAATGGGGAACACAAAAATATTAAAAAGGAAAAAATCCACTAAATAAAGAAAAATAATAGTAATATGTTGATGAGTGAGAAAATGAAATATAATATGGAATGATGCGTAGGTAAGAGCATAATAAAAGATAGAGTTAAATGCACCACAAGTCCATTAACTTTTAGTGTTGTGTCATTTAGGTCCATCAACTTTTAAATTGTATTTTTTGGTCTCTATTAACTTTTGGTGATGTGTCATCCAGGTCCATCAACTTTCAAAATACATTTTGAGGTCCATTAACTATTAGTGGTGTGTTATCCAGGTCCATAAACATTTAAATTGTATTTTTTGTTCCTAAACTTTTTAATTGGTTCATTGTAGGTCCATACTCCTACAATTAGTGAATAGATCTGACATGACACGCAAAAATAAGCGGCCACCGTGAAGTAGTAATGTGTAAAATGCAATTCTTTCCTATGCATCGTTCTAGATTATATTTTATTTTCTCTTCCACTTATCAACATTTTATTGTTCTTTTTCTTTATTTAGTGAATTTTTCCTTTTTAATTTTTTGTATTTCCTTATGTTTTGGTTAATCTTTATTAAATTATTTTATATTTAATTAATTAATTTATACATATTCATAGGATATTATTATTTATTTATATTTTCCTTTCTTCTTGTTTATTTTGCTATGATTATTTATTTTTTCATATTATATAAAATGAAATATAAGGGGAACACAAAAACATTAAAAAGAAAAAACGCTAAATAAAGAAAAATAACAATCAAATGTTGATAAGTGGAACAAAAATTGAAATATAATATACTCCCTCCTTCCAAAATTATAAGACATCCCAAAAATCTTGGAGAGTCAAAGTATCTCAAGTTTTACCAAACTTTTATATGATAATATAATAACATTTATGATGCCAACTAAGTATCATTAGATTTTTTATCAATTATACTTTCATAGTATTCTATTTAATGTTATAAATCTTTATAGTTTTCTCTATAATTATTGGTCAAACTTGTTATGCTTTGACTCTCCAAGATTCTTGGAATGTCTTATAATTTGGGATGGAGGGAGTAGAACAATGCATAGGAAAGAACAATAAAATACATATTGCATTTTATGCATTCCTACTCTATGATGGCCGTTTATTTGGCGTGACATGTCCAATCTATTTGCTAATTGATGGGGTATGGGCCTACACTGAACTAGTTAAAAAGTTCAGGGAGCAAAAACTTAAATTTGAATGTTGATGAACCTGGATCACACACCACCAATAATGAATGGACCCAAAAATACAGTTTGAAAGTTGATGGACCTAAATAACACACCACAGAGTTAATGTACTGAAAAATGCAATTTGAAAGTTGGTGGATCTATAGATGACACACCACCAAAGTTAATGGACAATGCCTTTAACTCTAAAACATATACTACATTTACACATTTCTACTCATTGTGGTTGCTTATTTGGCATGCTATGTCAAATCTATTCGCTTATCGAACGGGTATGGACCGCAACCAGTTAAAAAGTTTAGGAACCTAAAAATATAATTTGAAAGTTGATGGACCTAGATCACTACTACAGATTTGCAAATCAGTGCCGGCCCATCACTGTCGGGTCTGGTAAAACCGGCAGTGATGAATCTTCACTACCGGTTCCAGCCACGAACCGACAGTGATGAATCTTCACTACCGGTTCCAGCCACGAACCGACAGTGAAGGTCCTCGTCAATGCCGGTTCGTGGCCGAAAAAATCAGTGAAGCCTCTCTGGAAAAACCGAGTGTAAATGGATTGTTTGAGCCACTAAACGAATTCAAATGAAAAAGTTGTAAACTACAAAGTTTCATAACTTTTCGAGATCTACAACTTTCATGTAGCAAGTTTTTCATCCGAGGTCGTTTATAAAAAAATAAATTTCAAATTTGACACATTCGAACGTATTGTTCGATGACAAGATGATTTCAAATGAAACAGTTGTGAACTACAAAGTTTCATAACTTTTTGAGATCTACAATTTTCATGTAGAAAGTTTTTCCATCTGAGGTAGTTTAAAAAATCAAAAAATTAACATGTATATCAGTGCTGGTTCCAGCCACGAACCAACAGTGGTGAGGAGCTTCACTGCCGGTTTGTGGCTGAAATTGATATATCTATACAGTTTTTTTTATTTTTATAAACTACCAGGCACTGGGCCATGCATGTGGTGATCTGATCGATCTCGAGCTCGCAGCCGGCCGCGCGCGAGGCCCGTACGTCGTCGTCCGGCCCCACTCATGCATGGCCCAGTGCATGGTGTGGATATGGCCTTTGGCCTGCATGCAAGTGGCATGTGGCAGCGCAGTCCGATTCACTGTATATCCCCTTTGTGTTCACTCTCGCTGTGCACAGTGGTACACACAGCAGTGCACGCAGTACTGGCGATGAACAGGAGGTCTATAGCTAGCTTTAGTGCTGGGCCCCAACTATATTGCACGCATGCATAAGGTTATATTTCATGCATGCATTACAAGATCTTGCCATGTGCACCTGGGGGGGGCGACATACTATGCAGGGCACAGCGGTGCTTTTTTAAAAGCACGGAATTTCGTGCTTTTTCTACGTCAATTCTGTTCTAACCGGCCTGCTGGTTGCATTGCTCTCCCTCGTTGCATTGTCGTTGTGCACTGTGTAGTATAAATTAAAGTAGAAAAAAAAACAGCGCGTGCATTATTACATGTGCATCCAAAGCAGAATCATATAATTAATGTGTGCGCGCGTGGCCTAGTCTTTCAAGTTTTGATATATTATACGTAGGGGCCACTACTACAGATATTCTTTACCGCAACGGTCAAAACTGTTTTATCGCAGCGGATAGCAGCGTCCGCTTACGCTGTCACGCTGCGGTAAAGAAACGGTTTGCCGCAGCGGGCAACATAAGGTGCCCCCGCTGCGGTTAACAATCATTAACCGCAGCGGACGCCTTGTACGTGTTGTCCGCTGCGGTAAATAGATATACCGTAACGACAACCTTCCAGCGTCCGCTGCGGTTAAGTTTGGTTAACCGCAGCGGGCACTTAAGTTGTCCGCTTCGGTAAATAGTTTTCAAATTAAAAAATAAAAAACAGAATTCAAATAATTCCCAGAATTTGAATTCAAAATATTTTCAGATTCCAGATTTCATACATATGCATCAAACATTTATATATAAACCATCCAAGCATTGCACATGAGATAATACACAGTTTTCAATATTCATATACACATCACATCAAACCAACAAGTCCATTTAAGTTACATTTACAAAATCCTCTAAGAAAAGTCCACGGGCCATTTGTAATCACTTGGGCATAGCAGAGTCGTCCATTTCCTAAGCCTCTCGTACCTGGGTTCGATAGCTAAGGGAGATTCTTCGTCAAAGAATTGTTTTCCTTCGAGAACGCATTTCTCCATGATGAACTTACAGATTTCCCCCCTTAACTTTCTTGAAGGATGGCTTGTAGGTGTTCACCCAATATTTTACTCCTTCCTTGAGCTTCTTCCAGCTTTGAGTGTACTCCCTGCACTGCCTCAGGTGCTCGC